>OY796890.1:10833144-12033144 GCA_963680785.1 Diplosoma virens | reverse complement strand
TTCTCATATTTCCTTCAATTTGTTTCCTTTATTTCATCCTTGGTTCACTCTGTTTATATTTTCCATCCATTTCATGTACCATTGCCTTCATTAAAATATCTTCCTCAGGTCATCTCAAAACATGACCATATCACCTCACACCATTTGCCCTTGTCAGCTTATTTGCTGCTTCCTTCAATCCCAACATGTCCATCAGCTATATCATACGCATGCGTTTCAATAGTCTTTCCAACTTATGCAATAGTTGTTATAAAATACATGCATACAAGCTATTACAATAATCAAGACAAGAAATAATAAAGCTTTTACTAACAGAATATTTATGTTTTTGTGATAAGAATTGATGTAAATTACTTAGTTTTAAAAGTATAAAAGAATCTAATTTCACAGGTCTTAATAACCAAACGATCCAGATTCAAAGACTGAAAACATATTCTTGAAAAAAATCTTTAGCACGAGACATTGGAAAATATTTTAAATTTATTTCTACAAATTAGCATAGGTCAAGTAAAAAAAAATTGAATTTGCTTAAGTCAAACTTTAATGTGCAAAAAATTACCAATGTTGACTAATGATGTGAATATAAACCAGAGGTGAACGGTATCTGCAAATACTACAGGAGCCACATGGAGCTACATGGAGCCACATGGAGGCCCTGTGTAAACTTCAAATACTACCGGAGCTGTATGGAGACCCTTTAACTTTAGTCTAGAGATGCATGGAGCTGCAAGGAGTTGCATGTAGACTTTTTAAATAAAGTCTAGAGATGCATGGAGCCACATGGAGCCACTGTGTAAACTTCAAATACTACAGGAGCCACATGAAGACCTCTTAAATAAAGTCTAGAGATGCATGGAGCCACATGGAGCCACTGTATAAACTTTTAATACTACAAAAGCCACATGGAGACCCTTTAAATTAAGTTTAGAGATGCATGAAGCCGCATGGAGCCACCGTGTAAATTTCAAATACTACAGAAGCCACATGAAGACTTTTTAAATTAAGTCTGGAGATGCATGGAGCCGCATTGAGCCACTGTGTAAACTTCAAATGCTATAGGAGCCACATGGAGACCTTTTAATCAAAGTCTAGAGATGCATGGAGCCCCTGTATAAACTTCAAATGCTACAGGAGCTGCATGGAAACCCTTTAAATTAAGTCTAGAGATGCATGGAGCCACTGTGTAAACTTCAAATACTACAGGAGCCGCATGGAAACCCTTTAAATGAAGTCAAGAAATGGATGGAGCTGCGTGAAACTACCACATAAACTTTAAATACTACAGGAGCTGCATGGAGACCCTTTAAATAAAGTCTAGAGATACATGGAGCCGCATTTAAAGGGTCTTCATGCAGCTCCTGTAGTATTTGAAGTTTACACAGGGCCTCCATGCAGCTCCATGCTTCTCTAGACATAATTTAAAGAATGTCAATGTGGCTCCTGTAGTATTTGAAGTTTGTATGATGGCTCCATGCATCTCTAGACTTTATTTAAAATATTTGCATGCAACTCCTGTAGTATTTGAAGTTTATATGGTGGTTCTATGTGACTTCATGCATTTCTAGACTGCATTTAAAGGATCTGCATGCAGCTCCTGTAGTATTTGAAGTTTGCATGGTGGCTCCATGCATCTCAAGACTTCATTTACTGTAAATAATCTCTATACAGCTCTTGTAGTATTTGAAACATACAAAGTGACTCCATGCAGCTCCATGCATCTTCAGACTTTATTTAAAAGATCTGTATATGGCTCCTGTAGTATTTGAAGTTTACACAGTGGCTCCATGCAGCTCCATGCATCTCTAGACTTAATTTAAAGGGTCTCCATGCAGCTCTTGTAGTATTTGAAGTTTACACAGTGGCTCCATGCATTTCTAGACTTAATTTAAAGGGTCTCCATATGGCTCCTGTACTATTTGAAGTTTATACGGCAGCTCCATGCACTCCATGCAGCTTCATGTGGCTCTACGCATTTCTAAACTTTATTTAAAAGATTTGCATGTGGCTCCTGTAGTATTTGCAGTTTATATGGTGGTTCATGCGACTCCATGCATTTCTAGACTTAACTTTAAAGGGTCTCCATGTGGCTCCATGCAACTTCATGCATCTCTAGACTTGATTCAAAAAGTCTCTATGCAGCTTCTGTAGCATTTGAAGTTTACACGGTGGCTCCATGCAACTCTAGACTTAATTTAAAGGGACTCCATGCAGCTCCTGTAGTATTTAAAAGTTTATACAGTGGCTCCATGCGACTCCATGCATCTCTAAATTTAATTTAAAGGGTCTCCATATGGCTCCTATAGTATTTGAAGTTTACACAGTGGCTCCATGCAGCTTCATGCATCTCTAGACTTCATTTAAATGGTCTCCATGCAGCTCCTGTACTATTTAAAGTAAACAAGGTGGCCCCATGCAGCCCCATACATCTCTAGACTTAATTTAAAGGATCTCCATATGGCTCCTGTAGTATTTGAAGTTTACACAGTGGCTCCATGCATCTCTAGACTTCATTTAAATGGTCTCCATATGGCTCCTGTACTATTTGAAATATACAAGGTGGCTCCATGTAGCTCCATGCATCTCTAGACTTAATTTAAAGGGTCTCCATATGGCTCCTGTAGTATTTGCAGGTACCCCAGAGGTGAAGAACCTTTTTATTATTAGAGGCCACAATAGATTAAGCAGTATCACAGAAAGGCACATAAATTGAATTATTCAAAATCAAGAAAATAACATAATTACTTTGAATCTGTTTTTTGATTTTCATTGTGTGTAGTGATCTCTAAAAAAAAATGCTCACTTTGTGAGTGTCTCAATTTCTCAACTTTCATCTTTAAAATATGGTGATCTCTAAAAATAAAGGTCTTTACTTTGAATCTGTCCCAATTTTCTTAAATCTTGTCCCTAAAATCAAGTGATCTCTAAAAAAAGTTCTCACTTTGTGAGTGTCTCAATTTCTCAACTTTCATCTTTAAAATATGGTGATCTCTAAAAATAAAGGTCTTCACTTTGAATCTGTCCCAGTTTTCTTAATTTTTGTCCCTAAAATAAGGTAATCTCTAAAAGAAATATAAAAAAAAGTCTTTACTTTGAATCTTTTTCAATTTTCTTATTTTTTGTCTCTAAAATGTTTGATCCTAAAATTAAAAGATTTTTTATTTTTAGTAGTAGTCATTGACACATACTGTGTAATTGTGTTACTTTTTAAATGGTCATCAATGCTGCAAATTCCACATCTATGATATAGACCATACTGATTGTTAAAAATGCAAAACTTGCTTATCTTGAAAACTAAAGCCCTGCATCTAACACATTTTATGAAAAAGCATATGATAGCCTTTATGAATTTTATAAATATAAAATCATCTATACACAATCAGTAACCCATATCTAATATAAAACAATATTTTGTTGTTTAAGAAAAACCTCAAATGATATTTGTTGCTATTCATAAAAAATTGTCAGATAACTTGTTAGCAAAAACAATTTCTTCATGAATTCAAACTACAATCTTGTGACATCAGAGATGACCCGGTCTTAATAAAAGGTTTAACGTAATTCTGGCCAGAACTCAATATTTACCTTCAATTCCAGTCAAAACCAGTTAAAATAAATCTCTTTAAGAAGTCACCATAAGCGATTTTTGTTTGTGAAACTAACCCAGATCCCCCAGCGTTTACTTTCGCTTCTTGAAAGATTTTTTTATCTTGTTTTTTCTTTATTCCATCCTGGTGCTGAAAGGGGGATTTCGGGTTAGTTTCATAGAAAAAAATCACTCGCAGTGACTTCTTAAAAAGACCTCTAAAATTTTGGTCTAGCTTTAACAATGTACTAAAATTTTGATATAGCTTTTGATTTTACTATTACGGTCATTTCATTTTGTATTTTCTAAGGCCTAACATATAAACTGGCCGTACTGACCAATAAATCAATTTCTCCCAATTTTACTGTGCAGTTTAGTTTAATTATGGTTTAAATAATAGGCAAACATAAAATCTATACGGTATATTTATTCATTTAGTCGCAAATTAGAGCTTAGCATTGAAAACTTATAGAAATTTACTATTTCTACCAACTTTTACAAAACTTATTTTTCTAAGATTTGTGGCTTTTACCAGATGCATTGCCGCACTAATAGAAGCAGCATTGTGCAATGTGCATCACGAACGCCAATGATGAGATGCTAGAACAGTGGTTTTCAACCGGGGTTCCGTCAGAACAGTTCAGGGGTTTCGCAAGAAGAACTTCGTGCGTGTCTATCAAAAACACGACCCAATTTTAAAAAGTTTTGCAAGAAACATTAGGCTCAAGTTTTTCATTGAATTTTTTACGAGAATAAATGTAATTTTTTACAGTTTGTATTTTTTTTTTTTTAGAGAACACCCTGATTTTGGGACGAAAATAGGAATTTCGGAGACCGATTCTAAGTGAAGACCTTTTTTTTTTTTTTTGAGAGAACACCATGATTTTGGGACAAAAATACATGTAGGTGTTTTTAACCGGTTACGGTCCGCAAACTCGAATAATTTTGAAAAGTGGCCCACAAGAGTGCAGAAGTTGGACCACCCTGGCATAAGACAATCAAATTATCGCACAGGGGCTCCTCAAGCCTCTGGAATGTTTCATTGGGGTTCCGCTCCACCAAAAAGGTTGAAAACCACTGTGCTAGAATTATATCGAATTAAAGGACAGGTGGCACTAAAGATTACCATCTTATACTATGTTCATCACGCGGCGACGCCGAACCCAAGCTCACTGCCCGACCATGATTTTGAGTTTTAAACTGTCATCAGGGACAGTCTTCCTACCCAGGTTTTGTAGCAGACTGGTGATATAAGGAAAAAGAATCTAAGATTTGTGGCTTCTAAGAGAGTTTAAAACTTTAAAGAACTAATTTCTCTTGAAATTTTTTTTATTAAGTTTTAAATTTGGCTTAAGGTTTACCTATTTTTTAAAATTTAGGTTAAAATCAAAGTAAAGAAAAAGTTCCTTGTTTCAATTGAGCGGCGAATTTCGGTCGCGCGCGCGCAACCTTTTTTTTTAATTTTTATGTTGAAATCAAAAAGACCAAAAAAAAGGTCAGCATCCAATTAGTTTTTCCAAAAAAATCGAGTATCGTCTTCCTAGATAAAATCTAGTTTTCAATTAAAGAAACATTTTGATTTTATTGTAAGCCTCTGATAAAAAATTCTTTATCAAAGACTTTGAGGACCGCATCAAAAGACTTCGATGGCCGCGAGTTTGACTGACCTGCCGTGAACCGTCTTGCCCATAGACTCCCAACAAAATCGGCGCAATTAGCAGGTTTACTTTGATCTTTTTAAAAGCAGGCGTTGAAACGTTTAAAATAACGTTCCGTCAGGTTCAAGTTCGCAAATTAATTCTGTGAATGGATTCGTTCCGGTTCAGTTTTAGCAAATTTTATTTTTTAGGTTCAGTTACGGTTCTACACCGGTTAAGGTTCAAAGAAAACAATTAAAGTTAATACGATTTTAGATAAATGTTTGGTTCATTCCTTATAATTTTATAAAATATTTTTTATGTTCATTTTTACAAGCTTATAAACCAAGGACATGGCTTGTAAATCCTGGCCATAGACATATCAGACCAAAGGATTTGGGAAAGGGGGCCAAGCAATTTTGTCCACTTAACGGTTTTGCACAATTTTATCAAGAAGCTCAGATAACAAATCGGCTTATAACTGAGTACAATGCATTAGCTTTGTTAAGACGCGGGTTACAGCCGTTTACAGTACTTTTTTCTTTCAGCGCGATCTTGGTTTGTTTTATTGACGCTCAAATCCACTCATTTTTTCATCAAAATATGAGTGGATTTGAGCGTCAATAAAACAAACCAAGATTGCGCTGAAAGAAAAAAGTACTGTAAACGGCTGTAAACGCGCCTTTATGTATTCAAAATCTTTTTGGAGTAATATGAATTTCTTCTTCGTCCGAGAATCTCAGACAATTTTTTTGTCCTATCCGTAATGTGCTAGAAAATCATGATTTGGGCAAACGCCACAAGATTTGGGCAAAACTTCGTTGTAACCCCAAATTTTTTTGGCTGGTACGCCTATGGCTGGATAACTTTTCTAAAATCGAAATTTTTAGCTCGTTCATTTTCTATCAATAGCAGAGCCAAACTATTAAATCTTTCTTGGGAAATGGAGCTTCGAAGAAAGTTTTTGATCAGTTTGAGTTTAGAAAAAGATATCTCTGCCGTAGGAACTGCTACAGGTACTGTCATATATATCATGTATGCCGTACAAACGTCAGAATAAGTTATGGCAAGTGATGCATTTTCAACAATCAAAAAAGAAGCCATTTCTTTAGCAGATTTTAAATAGATAATCGTTTTTCTAAACATCGTTTTGATGGAGAGCATTTGGCTGGGAAACAACGGAGAGACGTTATCAGAAAATTTGTTAGAAAATTTTCTTGTTTCAACCTCAAAATCCAAATGAGAAGCATTTACTAGAAAACTTGGTTCCAAAACTTGATATGACGTCAATGCTGATTTCATTCCTTCAAAGCGATTAATTGGTTGGCAAGAGAGTATGTCCATCATCGGAAGAAACACAGTTACGCAAAATCGCTTCTTAGGATCGCTTAACGTTATTCCTTCGAATATATTCATCGAAGTAGGCTTTTGTTTTCTTTGCACTTTTGTTTAAAAACTGTCTTGGCAAACCCCATGTAGAAGCAATAGTGGAAGCTTCGTTTAGTACTGTGTCAAAATTCCTTCTGAGTTGAGCAATGTCTTCAGCAGCAATTTGCAGAAATTTATGGGCAGAAATTAAGTCAATCGTTTTACACAGCATAGCTTTCGAAGGAATGTTGACGATCTGCAAAATCTTGCATTGCACAACCAGCATGCATACAAAAAGTCAAAGTTTTCTATCTGTTTTTTTATTGCCATAGCTTCATCTCTTTCCTTTTGCTTCGTGCTGGTAAGTATTATGTGAGTCAAGCATTTCATAACGTCACAAAATCTTCCTTCAAAGCATAGACAGCATCATATCGACCTGACCATCGAGTTGGATTTAACGCTTTTAATGTAAAATCTGAGCAACAACGATCATGGACATTCTGAAGCTTTTGCCACCGCACAATACTATATGTTCGAAAAAATTATATATCGATTCAATGGTGTCGTAAAATTAACGGGTCTCAGTCATGGCTTCCATGGGATCTTTGAACACCAAATCTAAATTATACGAAGCACAATGCACATAGTAAATATGTGGAGCCACATCTTGGATCTTTTTATGCAAGCTGAATTATTTCCCACTCATCACTGCAGCGCCATCATATCCTTGTCCACGGCAGTTTTTTATGTTAAGCCCCCTAGAGGAATACTAATGGAATTCGTTATCAGTTTGTGCAATCCAATAGCAGATGAATCTTCAACTTCGATAAATGAGGTAAACACTTCAACAACTTTTGGTTCTGATGGCGTTCCATCATTGTGGTAATCGATTTTGACGTAACGAAATACTTCGCTTAACTGGTTTTTTTTGCTGACATCTTGACTGGTATCAAAAATAATGGAAAAAAAGGAGCGCTTTGTAGTTTGCTTTTATATCAAGGAGAACTTCTTCAGCTAGTACTGATATTAGTTCATTTTGTATCAAAGGACTTAAATATTTTGGAGAACCTTTAGGTAGTTCTAAAAGTTTGTCTAAAACAGTGATGTATTTGGCAAAAAGCTGTATGATAGAAAGAAAATTACCCTTGTTATCCTTAGAAAGTTTTCACTGGATCCGCGAAAAGGTAAGTTGCACTTTGCTAACATCAACGTAGCATTTACTAGTATTTCCAAAACATTTTGCCAAAAGTTTGTTTTTTTCAGCAAAGACTCGTGTGACGCTTTTTCTATTGTCTTCCTATTTCTCCATTGCTCATATATGACGCACGCCTCCGCATGATGTGTAAAGCTTTCATAGCTTCGAATT
This sequence comes from Diplosoma virens, assembly GCA_963680785.1. Taxonomy (NCBI): domain Eukaryota; kingdom Metazoa; phylum Chordata; class Ascidiacea; order Aplousobranchia; family Didemnidae; genus Diplosoma; species Diplosoma virens. Next base: position 12,025,190 of record OY796890.1, on the reverse strand, counting down.
CGCTGCGATAAATGCTTCCAGTCATTTAAACCTGTTGTACCCCAAGGGTTTTGAAGTGGGCAAGAAGTCGCCATAGAGACATTTTTATGAGAAAATAACCAGCAGGGCTGGCAGTAAACACGGTCCATGCTTGATGAATAACATAACCAATATCTCCGTAGTTTTAGACCTGATTGTGTTACATAATGGTAATAATTTGTTGAAAATAAACAACCGCTTTGAAGCGGATCTTTAGGGAAAGGTCCTTCAGGTTGTTTGGGACCTGCTGCAGTAATTGCTTTCTTGATTTATTGTAAAATAATGGTGCTTGCATCTAAAGGCCCGTTTCCACTACGAGCGTGGAAAAGAATATTCTTTGTTTGTTTTATTGATTTTTTGCTTTGCTTAGCGCTTACTTTAATTTTAAGCGCTGAAAGATCAATAAAAGAAACAAAGAATGTTCTATTCCATGCTCGTAGTGGAAACGAGCCTTAATCTATCTTCAGTAGCATTGGAATTTACTTTATTGGTACTATTGTTGAAACTGTTAACGTCAACATGTTGGGGAGTAGATTCTGTCTCACGAATGTTGCCGTCTTGCTCATCTGCTTTGGATGTTTTTGGTCGAGTTAGCCACAAACTCACTCGCTGAGAGTTTCTGGCTGCCTCAGCTATTTTTCTCCTCTTAGCTCGTCTCTTTTGTGCTCCGGTTTGATAATTTCTTTTCATATTGAATTGAAGTCAACTAGAGTTTTACAATGTTGTTACTCAAAACCTAAAAAGTTTAATAAAATTTTGACAACGGTTAGTAAAGTTTAATGTAACAAACTCTCTTTGTTATTGTTTTTCCGGCTTACGAAATAGTACTGCTGCGAGCGTAAGGACTATGGTATGTCTAGCAAAAAAAGATTCAAATAGAAAGCTCAAATCTGACTTTGCAATCACTCATATTACAACTTCTTTCAACGAAAGAAGTTTATTAACAAAATCACAAATCTTATCACTGACTAATAGAATTACGTCAAGCAGATGGCTAAACTAAATCTACGCAGCTTATTGAAATAAAATAATCACTATTCTTACAAACCAAAGCGTTAGATCTCACTAACCCTTAAAACTCTAACTCCCTGTCACACAGGCAAAACAGTAACACAAGAAAACGCTGACTTTCACCGCACAAATTACGAATTTACCTATATATATGTGTCACACTTCATTACTAATAATTTTAATAATAACGATGTAGTTTATTCTCGTTAAAAGTAATTCGTAGTTTTATTATAAGATAATAATCGCGTCGCCTTGGAGCGCTGCTCTCGTATTATGTGATATAACGTCCGATTCGCTTTCTATTGCGTGTTGCATGTATCTTTTTTTTTCTTTTCACCCGACAGTAATGACGTAATATGTTTTTGTCCAAGCTTTGCTATCTCGAAGGCAGTGGAATGTTCTGGCGCATTCAAGCGTAGCGCTCTCTCCAGGGGATTCGAGTTAAATCTCGCATATGCGAGAAAATTCGTTGACATGTGACTTTTATCTATATATATAGCTCGCTCGATCGCAATGAGACAGACGAAAAAGAGAAAGCGGACAACCACGACGAAAGAGAGGCGAAACGAGAGAGAAACGCCTAAAGCGAAAAGTGTCGCTTTGAGAGAAAGTAGAATTTGGGGCGAGTGTTGAATTTATTTTTGCGCCAGTGTTTTGAAGTTGTGTTCTACAGAGTTAGAATCATTTGTGTTGATTAAATCAAGTTCTAGCGTTGATTTCATTTTGCAGTTTGGCAAAGCGTGGAATAGAATTTTCGTCGGTTGTGAATTTTTGCAATACATTCGTTTTTATTAGAGACAGTGGTCTCTGTTTGTTGTGAAGAAGGGTCTTCAACGGATCAATCCGAGCTTTCCTTTAAAGCAACTGTATAAAAGCTTCAGGCTCATAGCAGGCTACTTCTTAAGCCGGAATAAAATAAAATTTAGACACAGCTTGGTTCAGCGCAGGTAATCGGGTTACCTAGATCAACTGGTCCTTTAGGATTCCCGAACAAAGTCTGTGACAATATGAAGCGGGTAAAATTTAGCAGAAAAAATTAGCAACTTTGAGAAGATGCTACACTGTATTTTCTTAATCAATTATTTTACGACAATACAAGCCAGCCAGACAGTTACTGTTACGTTACAAAGCACCAAGTTAAAAGGCTGGTAAACAAGTTGTGTAACATGTGATGCTATTAAGTTACTGGACTATGGTGAGAAATCGCAGAATTATCTTGAAACTAACATGTGATATTACGTTGATTACGTCATAAAGCAAGACTTATTAACAATTACAAGGTAAAATAAAACGGATAAATATGATGCTATATGATCATTATAGCTTAAACTTATTTTACAAAACAGATTTAAGTGGGGGTAGCGCCGATTAAATCATGACTACGTCACAATTAAAATAAATAAGCACAATCGAAACTTTAAATATATTAAGAAATACTTCTAATAAATTAGATGGTTAAATATAAATTAAAATTATTGATGAAGTGTGACATTTAATAATAATAAGTTTACTTGAGCTTTTAACGAAAATATTTTACATTAAAATTTAGCAATGCGGGGCCCCCTCGTGCTAAGGCCCCGGTGCATTGCACCGGCTGCATCGGCGATAGTTACGGCCCTGCTTTTAGACTGGCAACTTACCTGCGTATATGACAAATAAGGTGTAGCCAGTAGCGTATTTAGGGGGATTGTACCATGCCCCCTTGGAAATCGCTAATACAATGGTGGCCTTAAAAGGGAACTCAGTGCAAGAAAAATAGGGGGCCACTTTTCAAGTTTTTTTGTTCCCAAAATATAGTGATTTCTAAAGAAAAGGTCATCACTTCCAATCACTGTTCAAAATCTTCATTTTTGTTCCAAAAATATAGCGATCATTATAAAAAAGATCATAACTTTCAATCAATGTCCAAAATCTTTATTTTCGTCCCAAAAGTGTAGTGATCTCTAAAAAAAAGATCATCAATTTCAATCGAGTACATTGTCCCTGCTTTTGTCCTAAAGTTAAATGCAGACGGGGGCGCACCGTCATGGTGCTACTATGAAAAAATAAAGCAATATTTTCCCTAGGGGGCACACTTTTTGACGTTTTTAGGAGGGGAGCCGGTGCGGCCGCTCCGTTTGCACCGTACTAAAGACATCACTGTATACAACAAATCAGAGATAAATTCTAAGAGAATACCTTTATTTTTTAGAAATCGCTGAAGTTTCGTAAGGAAAATCGAAAAATCAGAATCAGAGATTCTAAGGAAAGACGTTTTTTTCTATAACATCAAATTTTTTTGACAAAAATTGAAAAATTAGAGACTTGAAAAATATTTTTCACTAAGTATTAGTGTTTGCCTTTGCATGGCCCCCTCTTTTCAAAAACCCTCTATACGCCACTGGGTGTAGCAATAGCAACCTTGCAAGTCTTTTTACAAACTATTTTCTTTCTACTTTATCTGCATGCTGTAACGTTATAACTTGCGCCCAATAAAAAATCAATAAAATTAATTTTTTTTCAAACTTTATTACCTTATAAAACGTAGATAGCCTTATACAGTAGTTTCGGTTGTTTAGGAGTCTTTTTACTAAGTTTTATTGGTCAAAATAAAGTCAAAATTTGTCAAAATTTTTTATGTCAAATTCTACTTACAAAAACTCATTTTTTGCAATTTTTTGAGCAGCTCATTTTTTAGAATTATTTATTTTTTTTTTTATTTATTTCATTTTTACTCACAATCAACTTGAAATTAATCATAGTGCATGTAGAAATAAAGATTGTGAATAAGGAAGCAGCGACTAAACGAAGTACGTTATTACATGCACAACGTCAGTTGTGCATGGTCGCTGTACCTTTGAACAAAGCGATGTGATGTTAATTTAAAGGCACAGGTATTTTAAAACTTTTGGGACTGCGACCCCTTAGCATCAATCTTTTCACTTTTTTCTTTATAATTTTTAAATCATTGACATAAGTTTTACATGTTTTACAATATTTTCCCAACTTCAAACTTCTAAAAACGTTTAGCACTTCCCACCCTGAAGTGCGCAGTTTTTAGTTTAAATATCTTTGATCTATGTGGTAAAAATGTTTTCCCGTTTAAATTTGGTAAAAAATACAGTAGGCTATCATTCTTACGTAGGAGAAAAGAATATGTGTCTCTGATGCATGTTTGTTATAAAAAATTGGCTTTGTGGCCAAATAGTTAAAGAGCGCCCTGATGGCTAATGTGTTTGACACGGTCGCCATTCAAAATCTATTTGCGTCATTACCGTATAAATTAAATTTCTCCCTTTTTCGAAGCAATTATAACCAAGCTGCTTTGGTTCTGTTTTAGTATAAAATTTGTCTATACAATTTTTTTAGCAGCTTTAGTATGATACTAGATGCTTAGATTAATTGATTTTGCAAGTTTATTTGCATGCTAGTAAGATTAAAAAAATCATCAATAGGTCTACAACACAGCGTACTCTACTACGTACGTACGCCATGGCCCGAAATGTTTTACGGTTTGTCTATAAATAAATTTGATCGTTAAAAATAGTGACTTTTTGTGTCATTACAATCAATAAGAGTAAGAAGCTTATTATCAATAAAACTCATTATTTTATACGCCTAACACATAAATTTATCTACTTACCATAACTCAGTAGTGGCCATTAGTTAAAGTTAACTTTAACGCGGCCGGCAAAAAACAAAAAAGTTGGGCATGTTGCATGAAAATATACTAAGTTTTAAAAAAGTTATCATAGCCGTAAGATCTGATTTTTGTCGAATTTGTTTTGTTGTTTTCGATGCGTCTCCATTTTCAATAAATCTTTCATTGCACCGCTACAGCATACTATTTATTTGAAACTGCGGTATCTTTATATAGGTGACGTGACCACTGTTTTGCTTCAATGTATCGCCTATAGAAACTCATTTAGGCCTATGACGTCTTTGTTTTGCCACACAGCAAGTAACCAAACAACTTCAAATACAAAAATGTGATTCATCAAGACCAGGGGTGGGCAAACTACGGCCTACGAAAGCCTCAAACAAATTATAACAATTAAAATACGTCTCCAATAATGACTACATATAAGTAATAGAATTAAGTGTCAATGACTATTGGTGATATCGGAGACCTTTCTTTTCTTTTTAGTGATCACTGATTTTTGGTACAAAAATAAAAAAAATCGGGACAAATTCAAAGTTAAAACTTTTTTTTGGAGATCAGCACTTTTTATGGACAAAAATCAAAAAAAAACGGGATGACTTTATATTTGGCTTAATTATACTATAGTCCGGCCCTCAAACAAAATCAACTTCTAAATGTGGCCCTCGAGTTAAAAAGTTTTTCCACTCCTGTTGTAGACTTATATAATATTAAAATAAGAATTTCAAACCGGATCCGTTTAAAAGGAAGTTGCGTGCGTTTGAGGTTCAGTTTCGCCAAATTATATTTTTGCTGGTTCACCCAGGGTTCAAGTTCAGCAAATTTTTATTTTTACGGGTTCAGTTCCGGTTAAGGTTCAAAGAAAAATAACAGTTAATACCGATTTACGGATCCGGTTCGGGTTCAGTTCGACGGCCTGCTAAAAGGTGTTGTAGAAAAACAGTCACGTAATTATTACAAAGTCAACTCCAGTTATGGTTCATTCGATAAATTTGCACCATAATAACTGCAAAGTGAATAATGAACCCTTAAACATCCTAATAGGGGGCAGTTAAAAATTGGATTAATTTGAATTAAAAAATAAACTTGTTTGAAAGCAATGCTCAAATAGATGAGCAATTGTGGTGTGAAATTTGATGTGAAAAATAATTATTCAGTATTCAACCTTGCAATTTGACAAAAACAGGAAGAAAAAATTGAATGTTTTTGGCTATGTTTGAGAATGTTGAATAAGTAATATTTAAAGTATTAATAAAATTTAATATATTTTTCTAGTATGTAAACTAAATTAGACTACTACTTGTAAAGTAGGTTAAAACAAAAACTCCGGTAAATTAACTTTTAAACAAACTATAATTACGAATTTCGTTGTGCACCTTTTTATTAAGGTGCAGTATAGGCACAAATGTGTCGGCCTACATCTACTGCAAAACGCTAAAATGTATTTTATTTTGTTTCTTGTGCAAAAAAAAAACATTTATAAGATTGACAATATCTTTTAAATTCAATATTTATACAGGCTGATCTATATTTTATTTTCTCTCGACGATAGATTGTAATCTCATAAAGATAGTTGTGAGGAAAAAAAGGTGACGGGAGATTATTTTTCAAAGTCTTTGTTTTTGCATCTGCAGAACATTGTATCGATTATGGCATTTTACTATAGCCTAAATAGTTTAGTGGACAATTAGGCATGCCAGCGGAAAAAACGGCCACATGCGGTCCGCGACAAATTTCTGTGCGCCCGCGAAATCCTCAAGCAAATAATTAAAAAAATTATTTAGAATTTTTCTGTCTCCAACCAAATTCCAGAAATTATTTTAAGATTTAAGCTGAAGACCTCTTTTTATTATTATTTTTTTAGCGATCACTGCACTTTAGAAACAAAATCAAGAAATTCGAGACAGATTTAAAGTAAAGATCTTTTTTTTAGAGATCACTACATTTTAAGAAAAAATATCATTTTATAATGACCCATATTTATAAAAATTTACCAATGTCAGTTTATGTGCAGCTCGCAAATCATTCCAAAAGCCCCAATGTGGCCCAAGGTTAAAAATTATTGCCCAACCTGGTCTAATACTTTGCAAATGTTATATCAATCAGAAGTAAAAATTTGGCTTTATTCACATAAAAACAAACTAAAATGTATAAACAAAAAGGTACAGTTAAATTAAATGTAAACAAAAGATTCTCCATTACAACTGCCATAAAAATTTTTTAAAACGCAAAGCTGTAATGAAATGAATTAGAAAGGCATTAAAGGAAAGCGCTCAGAAATGTGTCCATTATCGTTGCCTTTGAGAGCAGTCAGCAGCATCAAACAAATTTTTTCGGTTCCTACATCTTTATCTTGAAGTTTGCCGACAATCATCGTAGAGTCACTCTGGGACTCGCCTCGTGATGGTGATGATAATAGTACCACATTAGAAGACGTGATAATATCTAAAGTACTTTCCTTAATTTCTAAACTAAAAATTTTTTGTATAATGGTTTCCAGTCAAACAATTAAAACACAAACAACGGTCAACTTCTTTAAGGTTCCGAAATCTCCGATACTCAATCAAAAAATGTTGCATGAATTTCGGATGCAACACGCAGTGGCCCGGGACAATGCCTTTCTTTGCCAATTTTACCAAACTTACAGCAATTTCAGGTAGTTTTTTAGTTCGTTTGCTAAAAGACGGATTGGATTCCATTACGATTTTGAAAGAGTCTCTAACATTGGTGGAACGTCTGTACCTAAGTTCATTGTATCCATAGCATCAACGTAGGCGATCTCTCTGCTATGAAATTGCATAAATGTAGAAAAGTGCAATTGTCTGGAGGAAAAATGTTTCCAATTGCCGTGCTCTGGGACAAACGAAGGTGCGGTCGTAGAATATTATAAAAAAAAGCGCTCACAAATGTTTTACCCATTTTTTCAACAACCGAAGGCATTGTCTCTTCTCTCGACCTCACAAACGTCACAAACGTACACAACGTTCGTCAGTCGACCTCACAACGTTCGTCAGTGGGTTACTACTAGAATCAGCTACGTCTTGATCATCAAGATGACCTTCTTCTGTTGTTGTTTTGAGGTCTAGGAAGACAAAGCGCAAACTCTTGATTGTGCTGGGGAAACAGGGCAAGACAATCCGCTTGAGAATCCCATCGATCTATCATCAAGCTCTACAAATACGTAACATAACTGCAAATACGATCAAAATGTCTCTTTCTCGTTCGGGATTATTGGCGACTGATTTTGATTGGTTCGGAGTCACTTTTAAACTTTTTCCCTTGCGAACGATGTGGGATTCTTCTCTAACCAACGACGTAAAGCATAACACGCTGCTTTCTATTTTGTTGAGTGATCGGCTCTCATCGCTCTAGTCTCTCATTTCCGTCGTAATTATGGTTAACTGGAAGCACATCTCAATAAAAAGCGATGATTGTTCAACTCTAAAACGTCATGTTTTGGCTCGTGTACCCACTCTAACAAACGTATGTTTTTCAATAGTTTTTTCATTTTTATCTAAACCAATAGACAATTCTTTACCCTTTCGTACTTCAAAATTTTTGCTGCAACGAGTATTGTGGCCATCAGTCTGTACCTCTGACACTTTTCGTCCGGCGTTGATCATGATTAAATTTTGGTAAGTAATTGAGCAATTCGCTACACTGTTATAAACAATTCCTGAACGAAGAGCTAATTATTAGCAAACTCAGCAAGGCTCTAGAAAGTTCAAAGCTCAAAAATTACCAGAAACTTGTACATTTTTTTAAAGTGAGAGAAAAGCCAGCATGAGCGAGTCCTGGAGATCTTTACTTCTCGATTCTATCTGAATAATTCTGAGCAGTATTTTGGAAAGAAAAGTATAGCCAGAGCCAGGACAGCTAATAAGGGGCTACGAATTTATTCACTAATGGCAGCAGTTGCAAGATACAAGAAAATAAAAGACGCCCCGAAAAACAAAACGTGAACATTACAACCCTGTATGACTAAATCAATAATTAGATTCAAATCTCGACTGCCTACCAATTGCCAGCTAACAAAAATCCCAGAGATTATAAAGAGCAATACACGCAATATACAATACAAATAATGCTTGATAGAAGGATACAAATTAAATAATTCGAAACCTACGATGAGCACTAAAATTTACGTTGGGTTGTGTTATACTTGATTAAATAAGAGTTGCTATAACTAAAATTATAAAAAGGGGGGGAGTAAAAAAATCAAAGAAACATTTTTCTGTAATGTTATAGTATGCTAGAACCTTATTAAAATCGCTAAGCTCGGAAAAACTAATAAACTACTAATCAGCGAGTATAAAATATTCTTCAAAAGTGTCTTAGTTTGTGAAGTTAACATAATGGTGGGAAACGTTTACAATGTTCCTTAACTCTAATAATACTTAAAGATGAGGTAGGGAGCGGAAAACCCGCACTGTAAAAATTGTAAGCTCCAAACACGCACGCTTGAGACATCTAACGTGTTTTCGGTTACCGGAAAGGCTTATCGAAAGATTGATTCGATTTAATTTTTGGTCGACCCAGTGAGGTCAACTCCACAATAATAACCAACTATCCAAAAATTTACTGAGTCGGCAACATGGCCTAAATAAACCGTACTTATAGTAAAAGCGATAGACGCGGTTGCAGTTCAAAACTTACTCTCGCCATTCTGTTGTGTCCTTAACCCGTTTCCTGCGTAAAACGAGAATTCTCGTTTGGCGATCGCATTGTTTCACGGCGCAAATTTTTCTGTTTAGAAGCAATTCGACAGCTTAACAGACACAGTTTGACACTTCCCGCATTGCTTTGTTTGTAAAGCTGTTTAATTAACTCGGAACGGATTAGGTTTTACTGGTTTGTAACTTTTATAGTCAACGAATACAAGAGCTCTTTGACAATTCTGAAATGTGTTATAAAAAAAATTAGATAGAAAATTAAAATTTTTTACGTGGACTCATTATTTAAAACTTGATTTCAATACTTTTTAGTTGAAGAAATCATGATTTCGTAACAAATTCAATGTTTTGCTTAGTTTATTGGAGTGTGTTGGAAAAAATTCATATTTAAATCTCTATATTTATCCTCCTGACTTGCAGGAAAGCAACGGAGGCGCTAATGTATAGGGTAAGCAATTACCCCAACCTTCTTCCAAAGATAACAAGATATTGCTGCCCGCTTGAAATTTAATAGAGATATGACTGAAATTTAAAACTGCTTGCCAAGATAACCAAAGCAGGGAAATATGGCGCGAGTTGGTTTTGAACCGAGACCATGTCGATCACAATCGCGGCGCTCTAACCACTCGACCATGCCGCCAATTATATCACATGAAGGTTAGCAATTTGTGGCTATTGTTCTTATTTTTTTCAAAACACTAGTTTTTCGAAGTACCGTATATTAGTTTTTCTACAAGCTTTGAAATATTTTGCTGCAAGATTGAAGACGTTTTTTTTGATGTGTATATTTCGAATGATTATGAGCAGTGATGTCTTTAGTACGGAATGAACGGAGCAACCGCACCGGACCCCCTAAAAAAGGTCCAAACGTGGCCCCCTCAAAGCGAAACATTGGTCTATTTCTTTAAGAACATTAAACTTGTGATGCACGGGATATATCTAGGCTACCATTCTAATTTGTTATGCCCTCCTTGCAAGCTTTTATATAACCAACGTCAAGCTTGATTTAATGAAAGCAAAATTTGTCAAACAAAACAAACATTTTGTGATGCAAGTGTAGTTAAACTCAGTTGAATGAAGTTTTGTAAACATAACCCAGGTGCTGCAATATATGATTTATAAAATGTTCAAAGAATTCAAATTTTTGCAACAAACACTTAAAATCATCATCGCTTTTAGCAATTTGACGGACGTTTGTTTGTCAAACTCTAAATTGCTGTCATTGTCCTGGTGAAATTATAAATACAGTTTTAAATACACATTAACTTTATTAATACATTTTATACATTTATAATTATGCCCTCCTTGCAAGCAAGTATAACACAAATAGGGTTGTATGCATGTACACCTTATTTAAAACGAAAACAATCCAAAAAACTTTAAAATAAAATTTAAACAAAATTGTCAGTGATGAATTATTCGCTATATTTTTGATTTGGCAGATTTCTCAGGTGATAAATTTGTGACAAAAGCAAGAAATTAATTTATGATTTTTAAACTACAGGATTTTGCACGGACTCCTTAAAACATGGACCCTCAGGGGTTCGCCAATCCCAATTTGGGAACCGCTGCATTAGAGCAACTTATATTATCAAAACTGCTGAAATTTGACTATTGACTGATTTTCCTTTTTTGTCTCAAGTCAAACCTGAAGCAAAATTAATCTTGCCTACAAACATTGTACTCCGCAATATTTAATACAAGGTTTCTTTATAGTTAACCAGAAAAAATATAAAATAGAAAGAAATACTTTTCAAATCATTAATCGGTAGCCAAAAACAATAATTTTTTTCAAGTGGTTGTTTTTATCACTCATACCAAAAAACGAAATATTCAATTTTTTTAAAAACTACTTTTTAGATACAAAATATTTTTTAGCTAAAATGCTATTTCAACGAAGTTCTCTCAAAACTAATATCAAAACTTTTATTAAATATTGGGGCTTAAAATAGTTGCAAAGTTCTTCTTTGCCCCTTTTTCCTCTTTTCCCGGCTTTCCTATTCCCTTTTAGTGCAATTTGTTCTTAAGTTGAATTTAAGTTTGTTTTTTAAGTGATTTATGACTATACTAATAATTTTGAAGCCTAGGCGTTATACCTAAGCTTTTGATTGCTGTTTTGTTTTTTTAGAAATATAACTTAACAAAAGTTTTTTCTCGAATACTAAATAAATATGGGCAAGCTATCACGAAGTTCTTAAAAAATTTTAAATCATCGTAAATCAAATTGCTTTAGCTGAATATTTCGCAATATGTTTGCAAAAAATATTTACAAAAGCGGGGATTTCATAATTTAGATATTTTATTATTCTGCTAAAGGTCACCTCAAACTATTTACACTTTCAATCATCATCAAGTTTTTAATCCCGATTAATATAAAATGAATTAATAAAGTTAACGTGTATTTAAAACTGTATTTATAATTTCACCAGGACAATGACAGCAATTTAGAGTTTGACAAACAAACGTCCGTCAAATTGCTAAAAGCGATGATGATTTTAAGTGTTTGTTGCAAAAATTTGAATTCTTTGAACATTTTATAAATCATATATTGCAGCACCTGGGTTATGTTTACAAAACTTCATTCAACTGAGTTTAACTACACTTGCATCACAAAATGTTTGTTTTGTTTGACAAATTTTGCTTTCATTAAATCAAGCTTGACGTTGGTTATATAAAAGCTTGCAAGGAGGGCATAACAAATTAGAATGGTAGCCTAGATATATCCCGTGCATCACAAGTTTAACATTCTTTGTGTAAACTAATGTTATCATAACAAAGTTCTTGTATAAAAAATAAAGTTGTTTGATATGATAGAAGTGAAAAATTCTGGCTTGAGAAAAGAAAGTAGGCAAATTTTATATAAATGTTTCCCATCGACTGTAGGCCTCATATTTTTTCTTGTTTGCTGGCTTCTCAAAATTCAATATTGGCTTAAAACAGTGAATATTGAATCGAAAACGCAAAACTCGTATGAAATCGTATTTTTGTTTACATTCTAAATAAAGCTATCCAAACTTATTATTACTATTAATATCTTTTAATTATTTTAATTTGCTGCGATGAAAAAGCAACCGAGTTTCAATCTTGATCTCTTTGGTATTTTTTGAAACGTAGATAATATAAGAGAAACATTTAGATACGACTTTGTTAAACCAATGTTCTCAGCCTGCGGCCCGCCAAAAGCTTTAATTTAGAAATAGAATGATTGCCCTCGCCACTCAAATCAAATCAAAAGTTGACTTTTGAAAAGTCTTAACTTTACATTGAATCCGTTAGCGCAACATGAAGATTAAAAATTAGTTTTTCTTTTCCTTGAAGCTTAATATTCAAGTCGTTTAAACGTGAAGTTATGTCGTAAAAAAATAAAATCTTCATGCCACGAAAAATTATTTAGCTCGAAAAACTTTCAGGTCTCCGCTCCTTAAAATTTTGTTATCTCATCTTTCAAAGCAACGAACTGTTTCAGTACTTTTGCACGACTTAGCTATCTTACATCGGTGGGGTGTATTACGTCACCATACTTCGAATCAACTTCTTCAAGAAATAAATTAAATAAGCGGTGCTTTACTTTTCTAGTTCGGAGATAGTTAACAACCGAAACAACGACCCACATCACATGATCAAATTCTAAAACCTTGCTGCATAAAACTTGTTGGTGTATGATGCAGTGGTGAGTGATAACATTTCTTCCAATGTGTTCCTGTAGCAAATCCATTGCTCCGCTTCTTTTCCCGTACGTAGCTGGAGCACCCTCAATGCACATTCCAACCAAATTTTTGTAATCTCTGGATAGCTTTTTGTAACACAATCTATAATAGCGCTGCAAATGTATTTTCCAATAGTCCGACCTTGCATAGACTGCAAACCAGCAAGCTACTTAAGTGCATTAAAATTATCGTCAATACCTCTTACAAATACTAAAAGCTGTGCTGTATTAGTAAAAACTGTACTTTCATCAATAAAAAAAATTCAATTGCTTTTTGACGTAAATGTTTGATTATGTTCTCTGTAATATCTTCAATTCTTTGTTGTATAGTTGTGCGTGAGAGGCTTTTGTTTTAAAGTTTTTGATCTCACATGGGCAGAGTAAAAAGCTGCACTCAACATACATTTTTTAATGAACTCTCCCTCCCTAAAACTCTTTCCCGGATCAACAATTTGTCTTGAAGTTTCGAAGCTAACTCTGGTAAAAATAGCATTTTCATTGCTCGAAAGCTTAAAAAAATTTTGTTTGGGGCAAAGATTGGTACATAAACTTCCTGCTTTAAGGCTCGTTTCTTTTGCGTCTAAATCAGCAAGGTTCGGATGATTGGTTTCAAAATGGCGTCTCGGATTATATTTTTTTGGAACTGAAACCGCTTTTCGGCCAAGTAAACACAGTACTGAAAATAAGTAGGCCTATTTATTTGTCCATTCTAAGTTAAATACTTTGCTCGCTTTCAATTTTTCTTTTCCTGTTTTCGATCATTGCATTATGTTTTATTGATGCTGATTGCTGACAAATAAATTCAAAATATTTGTCAGACACACAGCGTGGTCAAGTGTTTAAAACGCCGTGATCGCCGTAGGTTTTAAACCGGGATCATGTCGATTACAATCCCGGAGCTTCAACCACTCGACCATGCCACCTGGTAATTGCTTACTCTATATATTAGCGCCTCTGTTGCTTTTCTGCGAGTCAGGAGTATAAATATAGAGTTAAAATAAGTAGACAATAGTATCAGACCAGACACTCACGTCACGCTTCAAGTATCACAAGCATCAACTAATTGTGCGCATTATGCAGAAACAATACACAAAAGCGAATTGGTCAAGATCAGATGATCGAACGAAACCATTTCCAAGGCCATACCGGGGGCCGTATGTTTTGCAGGCCTGGAGTAGAGAGAAAATATAAGATATAACAAATTAAGCTTAGGAAAACAACGATTCAAGATTAATGGTCTGAGAAAACAAACTTTAAGATGTTTGCGAGCTTAGTATAAAATACTCGAAAGAAGCGAGCGCATAACCATGAGCACAATATTTAACAAAAACAACACAATTGAATGCTTCAAGAACGGCATAAAGACCTGTTAAATTCTTCTTTATTCACTTATTTACCTCTCTCATCTATTCGTTATTTGATTCACATTTATTCTTGTTTCTCAAACCTATTGTCGCTTCCAGCACTTTATGACCCCATTTAAGATTTTCATACAACTCGCTAGTAAAAAAACTCCGATTCCTCAATCTTCTCCGTAGATAGACTGTTGGAAAATACAATATAAAATATCTGCGAGATTTTTCTTTAAATGAATGGCGACTCTCACAGAGGTTGCTACCCCAGGTTGAGAAAGAGCGGATTAAAAGTGTTTGAACGGTGGAGGGTACGACTGAGTACAAACTTTCAAAAATTACTAAACTTTCTTGTTGCTGGAAGAAACAATAAGAATAAAGTCTTTTTATAATCATTTTAACGTGTCATAGATGATCAAGAACAATGAAAATTTTTATCGGAATAAAGTGAGAAAGTTAAAGAACTAAGAGATTAAGGAAGTTTGGACTCATAGCTTATTAGCTCTTCAAATTGCTACAAAGCTAATTAATTGAGTGTAATTCTTAATAAAATTGCAATAATTACATCAAGTGATAAATTTTCCAAAAAATTTGGTCTTGAAACCAATTCCGAAAATATGAGACCGAAACCGAGAACACTAGCGCAAGATCGAAACCGAGATCACAAAAAATCGGTTGCTAGGTCTTCATTACTGATTGCTGGTAATAAAAAGTTTTATTTACTTAAAGTTGTAAATAGCAATAGAATATAATATAAAAAATAATTATTTTTATTTTATAATTATTTTTGACATTTATTGTTTTACAATTGGTTTGCACAAAAGTTTTTACTGGTCTGTTTGCCTCAGCACTAGAACTATATCATTGATGTAATCATTTTACCGGGACAAATTAATTAACGTACATAAAAAAGCAAAAATCATATCGATTACAAAATAAAAAAGTGATATAACTAAAACAAATAAAATAAACAGTTAATAATACATATTTAAAGGTTTATTTAGAGGAATATCATGTGATACTTTTTGGTACACTAGTTTTTGATCCATTCAGGTCTATATTGCCTTTTTTGGGGGTATTTTGATAAGATTGTAATTAATCGATGCTAATATTGTTTTAAAGATCATGAAAGTAACCATTGCAAATCAAGTTTTTATAAAAAGCTGTTTTTTCTTTTTACGTATAAGAATATTTTATTTTTTATAAGAATCATAAGAAGATTTTTTAATTTACTATAAGAATAGTACAAAAAATACAATTACTTTTCAAATAGGAAAAGATAAAACGGGCAAATTTATTTTATATATTTTAGTGAAAGAGGAGGCTACAACTTCTTTATCACAATTATCGCAGCAAGTAGCAGCAACAAATTTGTAAGCAGAAATGAAATATAAACCAAGATCAATCTAAAAGTAGAACAATATCTTCAACGTTTGCGGCTTCCGTAAATTCTCTTTACATTAAACAAAAAAAAAAACAAAAAACAAGTCTAACAGAAACTTTCTTGTGACCTATAACCTATATAAAATTACTTATCAAAAACAACGTAACAAGTAGAAGTCTGTGCTGGACTGATTCATTTTCATTTTGTCTGAAAAGGGATGCGAAGCCCAAGGCCAAAACGTTTACGTTAGTGTTACTTGTTATGGGTTTGGCCAGATTTTGATTTAAATTATATTTCCGCTTGTGAATGTGTTGATGCTACTAAGTGTAACTATAATATTTTTTTCCTTTGCAAAGTATAGTTAGTTCCGACCAAAATGCTAAGTTTGGTTATCGGTATATTTCTTGTTGCTAGTCCTGCTATTGCGTCGTCATGCTCTGGCAATTGTGAAGACAAAGGCTTGGTTTTATCAAACAATCGTTACGATGGACTCGTCATTGCGATAAATCCTGAAATAGAGCAAAGTTCTGCGATCATCGACAAGCTGGAAGTGAGAATTTAATTGATATTGCGAAAACAGCATTTTATGTAAAAAAAAAGATCATATAGCCTACCTACTTTATACAAGATTAATTAATTCATACTGTACATACTAGATAATTTGAAAAACAAAAAGAAACTCGTAAATATTTTGTTAAATTTTACGCGAAATTATCAATTTCAATATTCCAGAAAATTTTAGTAAACTTTTCAAAACTATTTCTCAAATTTTTATTTATTTGAGCGGCATTTGACCAGTTTAGCTTAAAAAAAGAAAAAAAATTAAATTTAACAATTCAAAAATAAAACTATAGCCTACTGGTCCCTTTTTTTGATTATCGTGTAGTTCAAACAATATACGGCTTCGCAAATCTGATAAAAAACTAATAATGATATTTGTGGTAGTTTGACATTTTAAATTTCTACTAAATTTACATTTTTTGGTACAAATGTGCAAATCCAAATTTATGATATATTTATAAAGAAAACTTTGATAACAAGTTTTTAGAAAATTAGCATTTACATGAGGTTTGCGTCAAAAATAAATTATCATTTAAACACTTTGATTTTTAAATGAATTTCGTCGTATGCTTAACGCAGCAATACTATATGATTTTACAGAACATTTGGACAGATGCTTCAAAAGTGCTTTGGGCCGCTACTAAGAATCGCGCTTACTTTGGAAGTATAACAATTTTAGTGCCTAGAACTTGGAACAAATTATCGTATTCAAACGCAACTACGGAAACGTACGATAAAGTAAGTAACTATTAAAAAAAAAACAATGCAATTTTTTAAACTTTAAATTAACCCCGACAAAACAAACTACAAATAATAACTATAGTAATAACCTAAAAATAAAAATTTTAATTAAGCCTGATTTTCCAGCACAGGATGTTTTCAATGTTAGACCACCACAGTGTGAGTAGAAGTCGGGAAGATGAAGATGCTTTGATTCTCCAAAGCAATTTGTTCATACTTTTTCTTTTTCAATTAACGCGGACGAAAAATGATTCAAAAATTACGTTTGTTTCTTCTGATATTTGTACCGTTGGGATCACATGCTCACTGACAGAATACATACACAAAATATTATTTTACATTTTAAAATACAAAAAACTATTACAAAAGAACAAAATTTGAGACAAAGCTTAGAAAACATCGAATAACCCTAAGGTCTACCGGTCAAAGTGCTTCTTGACAACAATTAATGAGAACGATGGAATTGATCTGAATATATATGTATCTATATGTGAAAAAAAAAGAATCAAAAACATATTATGCAACAGAAATTCATAAAACAAAGATAAAAAATTTATCACATTTTTAAAGGCCAGCTAAACTTAGAAAAAATTTGGATCAATACTTTTTTATTCATGTCCAAAACACTTAAGGTTACTTTCCTGTTATCGCCCCACCATCTATTGCTTCCTATTATCTTTAATAAATTTCTCTTGGTTTCTTCTTTATTTTACCCTAGTGCTGAAAGGGTTATTTCGGGTTAGCTTCACCAAAAAAAAATCGCCTACGGTGATTTCTTGAAGAGACACCTAAAGTCTTGGGTTTTCGTTCACTATTTGTTGATGATGGGGTGATAACAGAAAAGTACCCACATAAACCTAACCGAATTCTATTTTTCTAATCTTTGAAAATTTTTTAATCTTTTCTCTCATTGGCTGACTTCTTTTAGCCAATGAGAACTCTGCTTTTCTCTTTATAGGCTAATCCAGTTCGGTTTCAATTCTGCTTTATTCTGACGATTTCCCCTGAGGAGTGTCAGATGAAAAGCTTTGAGAAGAAAAATTTTTTACTTCACGCCATCTTCAAATTCTGTAGCACCAAACGTCTACTAAAATTTTGTATAAAAATAAAATAAAGGTATGGTGGCAAGCTATAAACTGTTAATCGTCTGTTATACCTTATCAAAAAACAAAGTTCTGTACAAGCTCCCTGCCTGCGGTTACTCAAAAGCACTAATAATTGTGCGTCACAGTAGTTGCAATGTAAGATAATTTCTTTGAACGCAGTCTCCACTATTTCTTTACAGCCCGAGTTGAAAGTTAAACAAAGAAGTGTGTGGTTCGACAGTCTACACGCGCTTGTAAATTTTTTTTCGCTGCCTAACGTATGGCTATTTCTTTGAAGCACGAGTTGATTATAAAGGTTAAGCAAAAAAATGTGTGCTTCGAGTCTACGCCTACTTGTAAATTGCTACTTTCTTTAACATGTAACAAGGGCTTTTCTCTGTGGCCTGAGTTCAACATAAAAGCTAACCAAAAAGAACGACTGCTAGTGCATACCGTACTTATTAGTCGTCCTGTAGATGGTTTATTGTATAAAGATGGTTTGTAATGTATAGGTTTATAATATAGGTGATTTATAGGTTGTTCATTTTATAAATATTTAAACTATAAACCACCTACGGAAGGACTAATAAGTACAATATGGCATTGTATAAACTTCAAGCGATATCAGATGTCTTGTAATGAGCCTGGGTTTCGTAGAATCAATGTTGACTTTAAAGAATTCAAATTAAACAATGCCAGCTTTCATTTTATGACTCGGGCAGAGCCCGAATTGCCCGGAGTGCGGAAATCGCTACCGGGGTCAAGTTAGATATTTTTTGATGAACTTGTCTGGAGTTTATCTATTTGTCCATGAAAAAGGTGGTCCTTGCTTCTTCAGCAAATCGCAAGCGTAGCGCTTTTGAACAAACCGAAATCTGCACTTTGTACATCGAGACGTTGAAAAATATGAGGTCTGACTGTTTTGAACAGCAACACTTGGTACCGTCTATATCAGTGCTTTCCAAACTTTTTGTGTAAATGATTTTAAACTATAAATAAATAATTAACATGTTTTAATTTGATTTTAATCAAAAAGTTTTTGACAGCAAAATCTCAACTTACAATTTTAATGAGATATGTGAACTTGGTGGTTTGAACACAGGATTTTATTATTTGGTTGAATGCAAGATAAAGACAGTCGCATTTTGTCATCAAGCATTTTTAAGTTTCCACGTTTTATTAACTATAGATTACAGTGACGTGCGGTGACTTCTGAGACTGGTCATGCAACTGGCATGCCAGAAACTGGTCATGCAATTAGGTATTTTCTGGGTAGTTAATGGGCAGGACATGCAACGTTTTATGGGTAGCAGAAAGAATTCTGTGTGAGATTCTAAAACATTAACCCATTATTTGTCCCTAAACCATGGTGTTCTCTAAAAAAAAGTCATCGCCCGAAATCATTCTCAGATTTTATACTTTTCGTCTTAAAACTGTATTGTTCTTTAAACAAATAAGGTCTTCACTTCCAATTAGTCGCAAATTTTATACTTTTCGTCCTGAAATTCTAGTTTTCTCAAAAAAAAGGTTATCACCTCAAAGCATTGCCGGATTTTGAAATTTTTGTCAAAAAGGTCTTGGTCTCGGATCGGCCTCAAATTCCTCTAATTTCATCCCAAACCAGTATAAAAATTTGGTCATGCAACGCATGACTTGCATGCCCTGACCGCAAGCCATTGATAAATTTGTCAATATTGAAAAGGACTTTTTCAAATGTACGTAGTGAAAAACTGTAGAAAAATTATTAACCCTTTTTTGACTTGTTCTGATGAATTTTTTAAAACGCGAATTCAAAAGCTATGCAAGTCACCCATTTATGCCCTGATAACTGTCTTCGATCATTTTTTAGTTCAGATTCATCTTCTTCGGCAAGAAAAAAGTTTCTTGTGTCAGTTGAAATAAACGAATTTCTGATCCAATCACAGCTTGGATTTCAAGATTTGAAAAGTAGTGATCAATTTCTTCTGAAGTAATGTTAAATGGTCAATAATTAGCAAGTTGACATCACATTTCAACTCACATTCTGCAGTTTTAGGAAAAATTTGTAATTCACTTTTCCTTACTTTTCCAGATTATTATCTTGTCTTTCATAGCACAAATTTTATCTACTGAGGAAAGAATATTTTCTGAGGTAAGAAAGAAAAAACGGAACAAAACAAAATTTTGGCACAAGATTTATTTTTATGCACAAAATTTAACGCGGCCCGGTTTATTTCTATAATTTAATAGGTTCTAAACCCAGCACAGGGAGGCTATCAGGTACGACACTTTGCCCAAGGGTGACCTGGAAGAAGTTGCAATTAATTTTCCTCATTCCTCCCGACTTATCAGTTGATCAGCTTACAAGCGGATGCAGTTTACACTCATATCCAGAAGATTTCATAGTGAATAGTCTTTCGTGACTTTAGTTCAATTTAAACAGAGAATCAATTATTATAACTGCTGACTTAATTGTTATAAGGTTTCCGATGAAGATAGATTTTTTTCCAACACTGTTTGACACATTACGGTAAGTTAAATTACACGACGCAATTAATTTACCGCTAATGGTTTACAGTGTTGGAAAAAATCTATCTTCGTCATTAATTTTAAAGAATTATTTATTCAGCATTTATAATATTTAATTCTCTGTTTAAATTGAACTAAAGTCATGAAAGACTATTCACTATGAAACCAGATGAGGGGCTAAGTTAACTATAAAGGTTTCTTTATTCGCTCTTGTTTTTTCTTGCTAATGTAAATAAATAACCTCAGAGATACTAATTCCAATATGGCTGCTTTCCATAGCAATTTTATGGTATGAGAAAGTAACCTCTCTCTCGAACTATAACTACAGAACACTAACAAACCAGTGTGAGGTTAAGGCTAAAAAGTTCAAAGTCTAGTCATTAGAATTTGATGCATAACAAAATAATGTTACGTCATAAAAAAGTGAATCAGTTATAATTTATTGAATTGTAAATAGCTAGTGTCAAATATTGTTTCAAGTCCAGTTGGCGACACACCATCGCACTACAAGCGACACACTAATGTGTCACGATACACAGTTTAGAAAGCACTGATCTATATCCTATCTTCTAATTGTAATAGAGCAGTATCTTGCGGTAGCAAAAGAAAGAAGTCCGCCCTCCATTTCTTGTTTGATTACAATGCTCAACTAACTCAAAAAACCTTTTTATTTTTGAGCACCTTAATATTTATATCGAGATAGAAACTTACTTTCTATTCCTTTTATTTTTTTCTTTTAGGAAAATATAAAAAGTAATATTTTGACTCATAGGCGCATGTTGTTGTTGCAAACGAAAACCCCGCTTTTGAAAGCAGCCCCTACACTTTACAGTATGGGCCCTGTGAGGAACCTGGACAATACATTCATTTGACTCCACAATATGTACTTGACGAAGATGTTGTTCAAGATTACGGACCAAAAGGTAAAATACAAACGTTTTAAATGAATTTTGGTTGGATTGTTTTGTCATTTAACAATAACATTTTATATTTTCTCGTTTGAAGGAGATTTTTATTATTTCTAGTCTTGATGCAAGTCAGATTTATTGTGAAAAATACAAAATTAAAAAACTGCATAAAAAATCTTTTAAGACGTCTTTACAAATTATTCAAATTTACTAGAAAAATATTAAATACAAAATAGATAAATTTAAATTAGATTGCTGTTTCGCTTTTGCAAAAAATATTTTATGACTAAATAAAATTAAAATTGTCGTTGTGATTATAAGCTTATTTGTTAAAAAACTCAATGGATCAGTTCAACCCGACTGGATGAAGATTCTAGGACAATTCACGTGAAACGCATCCCAATTAAAATTCTTCAATTAGGCAGACGAGAATCAGTCCAAAACTTGTTAAAATTTACTTTATTTTAATTTTAATTTAATATCGATTTCTACATAAAGTTATCTTTAGTTAAATCTACAAATTATAAAAATAAAAATTTTAAAAGCTATAGAAAATTATTAATTAATGATTAAACTTAATATAGATCATAGAATAAAATAAAATGTACTCACTTTGGCAAAAAGACGTAAAATTTAAATATTAAAGTAAAAAAATCCTATCAAAAAACTTGTAGAAACGGTCAAATTTGCCAAACTTCTAAACTTCTAAACTGTTCGTGCAAATTAGACTTCTAAACTGCTTGTGCAATTTAAATTAAATAACATAGTAAACATCAAGAAAAACAGCTGAAATTGTATGTTCCTAAAGGCGAATGTGACGTAATGGAGAGTCAAAAGTCGAAATACAAAATTTTATATGTTATGTATAATTTTATACGTGATTATTTGGGAAAGAGATTTTGATTTACATAAAGCTTTTATGTTAACATTAAATTTTACTCGTATTTATAAGTATGATTGATCACTTTATACAAAACAGCAAAAAAAGAAAAATAAAAGCATAATGTGTTCTACCAGGGCTGTCTAACAAGCGGCCCGCGAAGGAATTTTTAATACGATCCTCAATCAATTTGAATAATTGCAATGTCTCTGAAATAATCCCGTGGCGTGCAGAAAACTCAAAATAGAATTATCCTCGGCCCAGTAGAGGTTTGGGTTTATTTAAGAAAAACATATAAAATCAAAGTAAAGAGCCTTTTTTTGGGTTTTCAATTAAATTTACGGCTGCACTTCCGGTTATAAATATAAATTATGATATAAAAATAAACACATTAAATTTAAAGTCAAGACAAAAAAAGTTCATCACTTTCGTTACTGCACCGATTGAGGACCGCTATAAACTTGATTGCATGCAAAAATTTGGCCCGCTATAAATAAAAGCGTGGGCCCCCTAATTCTACATTGGAGTCCGCAAGCTCAGCAATTTATCCCATAGACTCTAAGGTTAGAATGTAAAAGATTGTTGAAAAGGTTTTAAAAACATAAATAAACAAATGTATTTTCGAGAAATTTTATCACAATTCGATTTTGATAAAAATTTCAAATCCATTTTTTATGTTTTCAACAACATCTATTTATCTGATTTGCGTCTATATTAGGCAAAACAATGGTACATGAGTGGGCGCACTTACGTTGGGGCGTATTCGACGAAAATCCGACTCCTGGCACGGACCCATTCTACTATGATAATTCTGAAAAGCTGCAAGCGACAAGGTGAATTTTTTGTAATCCAATTTTTAAATATTTACATTGATGGCTGAAGTTGTCTAAAAATGTTGTATTGTATAGCATTGTCTAATAGTCTAAAATTATGGTTATAAAAATCTAAAGTTATAGAAGTTGTTTAAAAATGTTCGAATCGAACAATTGTACAATTAGTTGAAAAACATAAATGCAAACAGATGTTTAAAATTTAAGAAACTATTTGCCGAATTACAAAGTCGAAATATTTGTCGCATAGAGTTAAATAACGTGTTACTATTAGGTTAACGTTAAGTATGGGGTAAAATTAATTTCGTTACATTTCTACCTTTTTGCCTTGAATAAACACAGACATTTCTTTTTTCTTTTTAAAAAACTGTTGCTAATTTGATATAGTCAGGGTTTCGGGGTTGGAGTCGGATGTTTTAGGGAGGAGTTGGATTCGGAGTTGATTTTTAAATTTGGCGGAATCGAAGTTTCTTTTTAAGACTTGGGGAGTCGGATTCGGGAGTTGGAGTTGTTTTTGTTTTTGGAGGCTTTGTTTTACGCTAATTTAGGTCTTCACGGTTTTACAGTCGGAGTTTCCGGAGTCGCACATTTTAGGATGATCTTGGAGTCAGGGATCAGAGTTGTTTTTTAGACGTTCTAAAGTCGGAGTTGGAGTTTGAAAAATTTTTATAGGTGGATTCGGAGTTGTAATCGGAAAAGTTTCTTTTGACTTCACAATTCTGGATATAATCGCAAAAGTCGGTTTTTGCCAAAGTTTTGTTTTTTATAATTGCTCTTTGTATTTTTGATTGAAAATAATCATAGTTAAGTTGATATGTAAACTCACACAAAATTTGCACTTGTAACTTAAGTCTTAATTGAATTTAACGAAGATTTTTTGAAGCCTAGTGGCGTTTATAACAAGTGTATACAATTAGCATTGTTGCTGGTATACGATTCTCTGAGTACGAGCGTAAACTGCATCCAAGTGTATTTGCATGCTTATCAATAGATAAGTCGGTAGATGAGAACACACAGGCCATTAAATAAAAAGAAAACTTGCTTTAATCGATTTTATTTCTGTTTTTTTGTTTTTTTTTATCTCAGGTAGGCCTAATACAATGTCACACTGCATTAATAATTTTAATCTAAACCTTAGGACTTTATAGCTCATTTTCAATTTTTTACAATAATTTTTAAACTTTTTATTATGACAAAAAATTTTTCAATGGTACATATTGGTTGCGTAAAGGGTACACCCACCCACCTAATTTATTTTTGCGGCAAGTTTTCTTATAAATGTATTATAAAGACTCATTTTACCCTTTTAATTCATAGCGCGTATTTTCAGTTATACGAATATAACTTGTTTACTACTGTATCTTCTAATTGTATTGTGATGTCATAGACTGGTTCATCCGATTACTAAAAGCATAACAATTAACTTAAATTTTGCTCGATTTAGAACTTTGATTGTTATCTCGTAACGTTGGCTAATTTATATAAATAGTCTCGTAAATTATTTCCTCGATTGGAATAATGTTTAGAAATCGTTTTGAACAACTGTTGCCCGTGTGACGGTGTTTTAGCTGTTTAAGGGTCAATTTTGACGCCTTGAAAGTAAATCCTTTAGTGAGATAGAATTGTTTTAGCCTATGTGGTGGAAAAACTATTTAATTTAATATCAGTCATCGGGGTGCTAATTCATTCTTATAGTGAGTGCGAAGTTGTTGAGTGAATATTGACAGTTGTTAGATTTATGAATTGCTTTGAAGTGTAATGAAGCTTGGAAACCAAGTTCTACAAAAATTGAAAAATTTTTTGGATTTTTGTAAGTACGTACATTTTCTGTAGTTAAAAACCGTGCTTTGAGAAAAGTTTTCTAGCAAATCCATTTGTACTTAGCCAGAACCTACTGTTATATGAACTTCAGTCTCGCGACAAACTATTTCTAAAACACAGGTTTACTTTAGTACAAGTATTTGGGTTACCTAGTTAGAGTAGTCCCTTCGGATTCCCAAGTAAAGTTGTGACATATAACTATGCAAATCCTTCATAAAAACAATTTTATTTTACCAATGTTTGTATGTTTCAATGTTATTTTCATTTTGTTGTATATTTTTTTTCCGCTTTGTAAATGTTTTGAGGTAAAATAATTTATTCGACAAGTGGCGAAAATAAAAAATGCCTGACTAATTGACATGACTAACATTCAAATTTGATTTCAAATTTTGCAAAGTGTAAATTTGGTAATAGGCCTGCTTAAAAATTTAATTGTTCATATTGTCTCGAAGTTGTTTAAATTTTCTTCAAATAAATTTAACAATTCTTCTGTTTTATTAAAAGAAATAGATATTTCTTATTGTTTCAATTCACAGAACATGATGTATTACGTATATATTATTATCCTTCGGACACCAAGAAAGCATCGGAAGCAATATACTTAAGGGAACGGTGAAACGATTAGGTCAATCTGCTTCCAGAGATAAGATATTGTTTTCCAAATAAAATTATTTCATTTGGTTTATTTGGAGATATGAATGAAATTTAGAACTGCTTGCTAAGACCGCCGAGCTGAAGAAAGTATCGTAAAGTGTCTTTACGGCTCAAGGCACAAGAAAATGAAGATTTGGTTTAAAACGTGATCAAGTTGATTAAGTTCGCCAACAGCACGGCGCTTTTAGCAACTCGGCCACGCTACGCTATTTTCTTTTAGTAACTTTTCTTTTTTTCCTTATTAAATATTTAGTAAATTTTTTTAATTTGTTTCTATATAACAGAAGTTTTATAAACTTTTTTCGGTTAATTAACTGTCAATAATCAATAACTTTTATTTTTGTCTCATTTTGTAGATGTCCAGTGAGTCTGGAAGGAAGAAATGTTTTTGTGGATGAAAACACTAACGAACACCGAGAATGTCAGTTTTTTAAAGAAACAAACTGGATGCCAGAAGATGGCTGTATTTTTCTGCCAAACAAAGAGCAAGATGAAAAATTAAACGCATCAATGTTGTCACATTATTATCTCAACGACGTAATTTTCTTTATATTCTTTAAAAAAAAAAGTTTTTAGTAATTTATTTTTGCAGTTTTTTATTATAAGGTAATGATTATTAATTTACAAAGTAACAAAAGAAATCTTTGCTAGACTAAGTTGCCTGAAAGAGATTCATTGCAAAGTTTTGTAAGGTTTGTAGGTAAATAAATAATAGTGCCCTCTTTTAAGTTTTCTCCCCTATCGATTCTAGTTTAATTAGCTTAGGCTTAAGGATTTCTGGCTTGCTTTGATTATGTAATTTACGACAAAAAGCTCGATTTAGCTAGCTTCTAGAATTTTTTTCCAGATTTAATCCATGTTGATCCTGTTTAGGTTGTGGCATTTTGTCACGATGATGAAAGCGATCCGTTGAATCTTCACAATCGTGAAGCTCCGAACAACCAGAACCGTCTGTGTGATCAGAGAAGTGTGTGGAGTGTCATGGAATCTTCAAGAGACTTTAACGGGGCTAACTTTCCGAATCCTAAATTGCCAGATATCCTACCTACTTTTAAAAAAGTTCGAGCTACTATTCCACGTTTTGTGTTGGTATTAGATACATCTGGCAGTATGGCTGGTGTAAGTAGTTTTTTTGCTGTGTCCACAATGCATTGTTTGTATTAAAAAAGCATCTTTTTTATAATTTATTTTTTTATCGCATATGATTGCACAATACAGTGAGATAACTTATTTAGTATGTTTACCCATAAGCTTTCACCACATCTTGATCTTTATTAAATACTTATATAAGCTACTGCACAATAAATCATTATATTTATTAAAAAGCAACTGCCAAACAAAAACAAATTTATGTTGTTTAAATAAGTACAAAATCCTGGTTGACTTAAAGTTAAACAATTTAAATAATAGAGAAATTTTTTTGGAAACTTGATCCCCATATCACGGTTACCACGACTAAGTGGGCATTTTAGAAAATTGATAAGATTTTAGAAAAAACTGCTAAAACAACAAGAGTAATGTATTTAGCTCACTCTACTCCACACAATTTTAAATCTATCCAGTTTAATATCATATTATCTGGTACTGCTTTTTACTTTAATAAAAAACCTATGCTTGTTTCCAAGAGTTTGATAAAATATTGTATATTGTTCGGTTGATTAAAATTTGTTTTACATATTTCCTGTGTTACATGTATTTACGATAAAAAAAATTGCTTAACGATTATCTGATTTTCTTTGTTGTGTTGTTCAAATTTAGAGATTATAAACACAAAGCCACAAGTATTAAGAACCAAAACAAAACAATGAACCGAAGTAAGTAAATGCAAAGCAATTACTTACGAAAGTTGGGAGCAGCACGCATGCTGTGAAACAAAAGAAACTTGCGATAAATTCTGATTCCCACGTTAGTTTAGAGAAGAGTTCCCAACTTCGTATAAATTCACGATGCACAACAATCAAATATTTACACAAATTTATTGGAATATCAAGTGAAAAATTTTTTTGCTTTTATTAAAAATTCCAGGTTTTGAGAGGCAAAGTTTACTAAAAATTCGGGTAGAGACCAAAAATTAAAAAAGTCTTGATTTATTGGGAAAGAACATTCAGGTTGTGAAAACATATTTTAAATGAGACATCAGGGCGTAGCGAAGCACCAGTTGTAAACCTCTGGCCATTTGGAAGGACATCCACTCCGGGTCAGGCACAAACAGGAATGGGACCAGGGGTTTATCCTTTTACTACACCGGGCTGCTGTATTGCTATTTTGGAATTTTTTTTTTGATTTTTTAGAGATATGACTGAAATTTAGAGCTGCTTACCAAGATTGCCAAACAGGGAAAGAGCCGTAAAGTGTCTTTTCCAAGGACTCAACAGAATGATTTAGTTTATTAACAAAGATTCTTTTGGTACATTAACAAAGTTTTTTGATAATTTTGAAAATGCTTAGGCTACTAATTGTACATACTATAATACGACAGGAGAAATTTTCCTGTATGATCTCTGCTGCGATCTCGTTTGTGGACATCTTCGCGACAGAAGGAACTGCTATTGGAATCGCCAAGTTTTCATCGAGCACTTCGATAGTTCATAACATGATTGAAATCAAATCAAACAACGACAAAGTTAATCTGGTAAAAAGCATTGAAAATATTCCTCAACCAAATGGCGGAACCTGTATAGGATGCGGAATTGAGAGAGCCATTGATGTAAGTTTTCTATTATAAAATAATTTGCTTTTTATAAATGTCTCTGAATATTTGTCATTGATGTTTTGTAATTTGAATTTTATGATACGAGTATTTTGACCTCTCAAATAGATTAAAAAGTAAATATTGAAATAAAATTTTTCTTGCTTTTTTGGTCAATCAGTTTGCTTACTTGCGACAAATTTTTTTGTTATTCTTGTTGATAAGACGGTCCGTTTGGCAAACTACTGTATATATTTTTGATAAAAAAGTTTTTTGGCCAAGTATTGTAATATTTTTAAAAGAGAAGTAATGCAGTATACTTATTTATACCTATAAAAATCTATTATCTTTGGAATTTAATAAAGTAATTTCAGATTTTAAAATCTTCATTTGGAACATTCGGGGCTCACGTAATTGTTCTGACAGATGGTGAAGAAAATTTAAGTCCATGTGTTGAAGATGTAAAAGAAGATGCATGCAAAAGAGTAAGCAAATTATGTGCATGCATAAACCAAAAAATTTGGAGGTGTTTTCATTTTTTTCAATGTCGGTAAACAATGAAAAGACTTGCTTGCTTGTTGTTCTAACAGTTGGTAATGAAAATATTTGCAGATGTGTTGAAAATTTAAAACAAGCTGCATGTTCAAATGTAAACAAAATATGTGCATGCTTATTGCTTAACCAAAAATATTTGTTCCACATCAATCATCAAAGAAATATTAATTTGTTCAACGTCAATAAACAACAAAAACAGTTCTTTGCTAGTTTACCGCTTTTGACTTTGGGTCACAGTTTGATAACCAAGCAAAAAGACATAATTAGTTTTGAACAAACGTATTTGGCAGGTTCTGGTGAAAGTTGGAATCTTCATTTTTTATTAAAAAAATCGAACCATCAGTGCCTGATGTAAAAAATTTTTAAAAAGCGATGCAATGTAAACAACGCCCTTTTCACGTAATTATCTAACTAACCATACAGCTAAGCACCAAGAGCACATTAAAGTTTCAACGTGTAAACACAGCAAATCAGCTACACAGAATATCTTAACTTTGTGCTTCTGTTGCAGAACATGTAAAATAAATAAAAATGGTCAAGTCAATTAACAATTAAGCACGTATTGACAGGTTGGTTTTGTCCTAGTTAATTTGCCTTTTTTCAAACACATCCCTCACTTTTCATCGTTATCAAACTGCAATTCCTCCCCACATATTATCATGATTAAGGCTTTAAATAAATGTTCAAAAAAACTTGGAGAAAGAATAAACAAAATTTCTGAAAAATTTAAAAAGGCAAAAAAGTTTTTGCTGGTGTGTTGTTTAAATACACTGCAAAAAAGTTTTTGCTGGTTAAAAGTGTTACCCCATCCCGTACTGCAAATGGGGCATAAATATGCTTTACAAAGATTTCATAAGTGGGCTTCTCTCCACGGTTTGTATCAAAAATTAAAACAAGAAAAAAGTTGCTGTATTGACGTATTAAAGTGATGGTCAAGATTAAAACAGTCAAACAGAAAATGTTGGGCCACAAGTTCTACAGAAAAAACTCCTCTAATTTACACTACTTTAAGGATAAGATGGTAGAAAAAGAATGTGTTTATTATTGTAGCAACTTCTAAAATACATGCAGCATGTAAACAAAACAGGTAAGTTACTTAATAGAGACAGAGAAAATTTGGGAAGGAAGGCAGTTAGAGAAAATAAAGCGTCTTCAGCAGTGTGACCAAAATTTCTAAACCTGTTGTCGAATTCGCTAATCAGCAGGTAAAACAATCTTGTGAATATAAATTCATAAAGAATGTTTTACCAGGCCATCATCAAAGCGATAATGTGCATACGAAAGTACTCGAATCACTACGATAGTGTGTACGTAGGTTGAACATCCCAACGAATGGAAGAACAAATTCGACAACATGTTCCAAAATCAATTAAAAACCAAGCTAAAGCTCAAAAAGATTTCTGTAAACGCCAATAATCCATTCAAAATACGCCTACTTCCGTTTCGTCTATTGGTCAACATCTATTAGATAACAAGATTTGAGCAGAAGAATTCAATGTTAATTGCTTCTTGATTTTAACTACAGGACAATCATCTTTTCATCTGGAAACGCTTAAAATCACCTTCATAGCATCAATTACTTAACTTCTCTTTTTTATTTGTTTATGAACTAAAGCTTTTTAGCTTGCAGCGCAAATGAGTGCGCTACCAACCAATGGCCTGCTCTCTTTCTCTAAACTAATCAGAGATACCGCACTTTTGATGTTTTCAAGATCTATATAAACACGTTTTCTTGCAATTCGTTATTGCCAAAGATTTCTTCTAACAAAAGTCAGCCGAAAGAATTGTAAAATAAAGAGTCGCGTCAAAGACTATCATAAATCGGAAGAATTAGTGGTTCCGTCAGTGCTATTGATTATTTTAATGTTTTGTACGACTAAAAGCTTATTCAAATAGCGTTTTCAGAAAACATGCTTATTTTACAGGCAATCTCAATTAAAAAACAAAACAATTTTTTATTAAAAAGTCCGTTTTTTTGTTGAACATCAAATTAAGATCTTTTTTTTTTTGGTTTTTGCTTGACGTTGTCAGTAAAAGCAGTTTTAAAACATCTGCAGCTCGCAAGTTTGGGTGTCCCTCATATTTTTCCAATTACCCTTTCTTTTTTTTGGTCAGTTCGAATGGTAATTTTGACTTGTCTAAAACACTGCATGCAGCGCAATTCAACTTAAAGAAATTTGCAAAACCCACTTATTTCATTCTTTTACGAAACATAACCATTTTATGATTAATAAAAGGTAGAAAAAACAGTGTTAATCGTTTAAATTGTAATTTAAACTTGTGTTTGAAGGGGGTTATTATTGACCCAATTTTTTTCGGCGAAACAAGAAACCAAGATTTGTTAGACCTATCTTCTAACACCTGTGGACAATTCATGGCTTCACCTACTGAATGCAATCTAAATTTAATAGAAGCTTTCAAGGGATTGTCCGAAACAAACGATGGAGATAATTTCAACAAAGTTTTTCAAGTAGGTCTACATTCTTAGATTTTAAAATTATTGCTGTTTTATATTTCTCTTACTTACAAAAATAATCACATGAAGAGTAAAAAACGTCATTTTTGCATTTCCAAATTAAGTAAGTATACAAGTGGTTTTCAAACTTTTCGCGCCTGGGACTTTGGGACTTTTTCAAAATTTACGGCACACTTGGAACAGAGTGTAAATTTTGATTATCGTCCTTAAAAGTAGTGCTCTCTTGAAAAAAGCCTTCACTCTAAATCTGTCTCGAATTTTCTGATTTTCGTCCCTAAAAACCTCATGTTCTATAAAGGTTATGCAGCAATGAACTAATGTTTTAAAAAAGTTTTGCAGCACACTAGTTGAGAAACACTGAAGTATATAATCTAAGTTTTAACAAAACAAATTTAAATATTTAATTAGTAAAAAAACAAAAATTTGCTTGCTGCAATTTCAGCTATTTTTTAAATTTTAAAAAATGATTTTTGAACTTATAACTAGAAATGTTAGTGGTAATGTTGCGATCGATGTAGATATTTTTCTTCGTGACCCCAACCTTCAGATAATTTTCACCTCGAATTAAACAGTTAATCACGATTTGTCTTGACTAAAAATTGTAATCTAGTGCGATGAACGCTGAGCAAGTACAATTTGAATATTTTTTTGAACAGCCAAGCTAAAAAACCCGAAATTTGAAAATCTTTTTTTTTCAATAACAGCAGGTATTGTCACTGTTTTGGCCTAAAGAACCTTGTCAGTGCTGTGTTGACCAGTATTTGTTTAGGACTATATAAATATTCTAAGCAAAATTCATGTGCTTCAGTTCGCACTAGTCCCCAATGATGGTCATCATTTAGCACGCACGCAGGGGCAATGCGCTACAGTAACTTGTTTAAATATTTGATGTAGAAGTTTTCTAAAACACTCTTACAGAACCTTGGAAAAAAAGATATTTTTATCCAAAAAAGGCGTTTATTAATCAGAATAAATCAACTAAGAAAATTTGGTTACACAAAAGAATTTACCTTGCTTTTAAGAATGAATTTCATGGCCTTTGTACACAATTAAATCAGTTCCCATGGTAAAAGTCTTTATTTGGTGTACACCAGGCCCTTCGCCAAAAGTTTTTTTAATAAACTGACTGGTTCATAAAAGTTAAATTTTTTATTAGCTTTAGTAACCAAGTATAACCGATACATGCCTGTGCATGGCAACTATGATCAGAGTGTAATAAAAGAACACGAGTACAAAAGACAATCATTCTCACTTCACTCAAAGCACATACATTATAAATATTTAATGAATTGTGTCTACGTGCAGTTCAGCTCAGTTCAGTTTTTCTTTTATTTCTGCTCCGCCACATGATCAAATACAACAAAGTATTAAAAGGTTCGTGAGTAGTTTATAGACGTGGCCAGAAAAAGGAAGAACCAACAAAACGAGTTGACATTGAGACTTGCTATTTAATGATCGAAAACGTGACCCATTGTATTATATGGAAGTAAGGTTGCTCCGCCTCATTAAAAGGTTTTGTAAAAAAAAATAAAGAGAGAAAAAAATACAAGACGGAGGTTATTTGTTTAATAAAACACTGCTATGAGAGCGGTGCATTGGTGAGACCATAGCAAAGTTTGACTCGAGGAATATGACCAGTCCTTAAAATATATGCATATTTGACCAGCCTAACAAGCAAACAAACCCATCGAAAAAAATCCTGCTGTGGATTAAAAGATCATTTTTTAAACAAAGACCTGAGTAAAAAAATATGCAAAAACAAAAACATTAAAAACTTTGGTAAAAAAACACGAAAACAAAACAAAAAAAATAACATACTTCAAAAATCTACAAAAACAAATGCAAAGTATTAATAGTAATAATAATAATAAATAAATGAATTTATGCAATAGTTAAAAAACTGTTCAGGTAGAAACAAGAGTGATCCTGCAGAATTTTTCTTGAGTATTTCTTGACCATCGTAAAATTGAAAATTTTTAAATTATTCCATTGTTTTTCTGAAACACAAGTCAAAGCAGATCTGAAGCACAAGAAAAAGAAGCAATATTTCAAATTGGGGCTGCGCCTGCATACACGTATTTTTAAGATGTTGAACGTTTATTTGAGTACGTTAATGAGATGTTTGTCTTTGAACGTTCTTAAAATTTTTGTGCTGTATTTAGGTTATTTTGCATAGCTATTTCGAAGTAGTTTAAAGTTAACATTGTTTTGGCAAACACATCAACTCAATCAAACCACTAACGAAGTCATTCTGCGGTTTGGTGAAAAAGACAATTTCAGAAGTTTATAAAAAAGGATTTAAAGAATCTAAAGCAAGCTGAAGCTTTCCTTTTAGCTGCATTTCGGTCTTGCATTAAAGTAATCCAATTTCACAAATTCCATCGTTTTTTGCTTGATAAGAATATCCTGCTTAAAGCAACAGCATTTATTGTTTGTTTTACCGAAAGAGGCCATATTTAAAAATATAGTTTGTAAACTAAATCTAACACCACGATGAGGTAAAAATAATCAAACTTTTTTACGGAAATGGAGTCGCAAGTTTTTTTACTGCAATACTTATAACATGTGAGAGAGTTTGAAAAAATCGGACAAACAAAAAATTCATCTTTATTCATCTCTTCCTATATCAGCTGTAAAGCCCAGTTTTAATTTAATATGCTAAATATAAAAGTCGATCTTTCAGAAGAAGCGTTTTTTTCTTCAATTGAAATAAGATATACGAAACTGGAAATCGTCAATAACACATACTTTTTCTAAAATGCTCATAAAAGTATCCTTGATGATACAAGAAGTCAAAATAGAACACTATTTGGAACGTACTGTCGAAGGAAAACAAAATATATGTTTATTGCCATAAAAGACAAGAGAAAATTTTCAAAATACAATATTTGTTTGTGCGTAGATTGCATGAAAAAATGGCAAGAGTTTTTTAATAATTATACACTACCTAATTTTTTTAAATGTAGCTTTTTTTAAAGGAT
Organism: Diplosoma virens; assembly: GCA_963680785.1. NCBI lineage: Eukaryota > Metazoa > Chordata > Ascidiacea > Aplousobranchia > Didemnidae > Diplosoma > Diplosoma virens. The sequence continues at coordinate 11,990,717 of OY796890.1, read as the reverse complement.
AAGCAAGTTTTTAATCGGATCATCACTTTGTTTAACGAGTTTGTGAATAAATATTTTAAAAATTAGTTGTTTTATAATTCTCATTTGAGGCTTTCAAGAAAAGTTTCTAAGCTTTGCTGACAACTTCCGTCTTCACAAATCTTTTTTCTGACATTGTTTAATCAAAAACTATTTTATGCTTTTTAGTGCAAAAGGTAAAGGTTGATGCAAGTAGCTAAAAAGCGTCATACAATTTTTTAATTAAAAATTTTTTTTCGATGTTTTCTTTGCAATAAACGCCTTGGAGGTAAATTTTTTTTGATTACGTGTTATAGGTTATACGCTACTTTTTGTGCTTCAGATTTACGGTGAATCATATACAGTCGCCCCTGGTGGATATGAAAGCGGATTTGTTTGGGTTGATTCAACGATTGGAAACAGCACAACATTCACCATAACTTGGTCGCAATATTCATCCGCACCAAGAGTTGACATAACAAACCCAGCAGGAGGAAAATATTGTTCCGTTCAGTCGTCGTCTTGTCTCGAAAATATTGTCACCGTCGATACTTCAACAAAAATCATTAAATTCGTCATCCCTGGAGTAGCTGCGGTAAAAAAACAAAATTAAGTACAACTGAGCTATAGATGAAAAACTTAGTTTTAATACAAAATCAATTGAAACTAAATTAAATCAAAACTGAGTAATTAATATTAACAATAACTCAAACTAAATTAATTTTAATAACTAAATCAAAATTTAAGAGTTGCAAGGTTTTAGAACACTATAATTTACAAAATATAGGCTTTTGAAGCAGCAGCAATTGTCTTCGTTGTGTTGGTAATTTTCTCAATTAAGATCGCAATATCTGGATGGTTACCATAGATTTTCTTCAATTTATTGAACACTGTCGGTGCTGCTATGGTTTCTTTTAATCGCTCCTCCGGCTTCCCACCATCCTTGAAGCTGTCGACGATCTGTTTGATGGTGTAGTAGAATGATGCCTTTAGCCAAGTTGCCCAACGTTACAAAATTGAAGATGTTTGCAATCCGTGGGCTGTAAATATAGTACGGCGGTCTTTATTCTTTACTGTTGCTGTTTTTATTGATGCAATTAGATGTCGATAGCTTTGAAATGTGCGCGTATATTTTCAGCCCAATTATGCAGCAAATGGGCGGTACAAGTTACGTAAAGCAAGAATGAATACTTAACTTTAAGCATTTTAGCTCCTTTTAGCATGTAGCTTGCTGCATCTCTGAGCAACAAAAGGAAATTTCCACGTGCAATCTTCATTTCCTTGAGACAGTCATCCACAATTGTGTAAATAATAGAATAAGCCTTTTTCCAGCCACCTAGTGGATACGGCAACTGTTGCTAACCATTCCAAACTTTGGCTTTATGTAGCTCGTTTTAACAGCCAAGCCATGAAGCGGACATATTTTGGTGATTTAAATTTGAGTTGGGATTTTAAAATTAATTTAAATTTTACAATCTGTTTGCTTTGTAATAAAAACTAAGTTTTTGCAATTATTAGGCTAGACTTTGCATGTAGTTAGATACTGAAGTTATTTATTTAAAAAAATTTTCGGAACATTTTTCACACTGTAACTATAATGAATGATAACTACGAGTATATTATATTGAACTTTCTGAACTGTTTGTATTATAATTTTTTAAAAACTGTTTGGTTAATAAAAAAATGAAGAACGTTAAATCCAATATGGCTTCTTTTTGCAATTGTTACCTAATTTACAAATATTTACTATTTATCTGTCTGTGTCAACATTTTTTGTAGAAAAAAGTAGAATAATTACAATTCTTTTCTTAAATTATTTAGTTGCACCTGGTTTGTTTTTAGTGATTATGTGTATTCTTATAAGTTTTGTTATATCTAATATTATTGCAGTCAAGTTGCATGACATAATAAATTTCAGTTAATTTTTGTTATTATGTTATTACACACTTGTCCATTCAATTACTTGGGAAAAATAAAGATAGCTTATTATAAATATTTACTCATTGCCTTTTGATAAAGTATAGCTTCTTGTAGCCTTTATCTTATAGAGTTGCTTGTCAAAATCAATCAAAAACATACTAATAACACGTTAATAATGTAATAATTGTTTTTGGTATCATACTTTTCTGTTTTTGAATAACTTGGTTTTGCATTAAGTACCATTTTAAGTTGATATGCAATAATGTAAGCATTCAAGCTCATTGTAAATTATTATCAAACTATTTATTTTTTCATGATTTGATAATTTTGGAATTTATTGTTTGTTTCTCTTTAAGCATTGGCAATGGTAATTAAATGGCTGAATCTTCTAATTAAAGACAGAGCAACCAAAATATTTAATAAGTTTATTATGATAAGCAAATTTTGTTATAGAATCTACATAAATCTTGCTTTGTTTTACAAGCCTATAAATAATTAGGTGTGTTGTGGTGATGGTAATAGTTTTGATTTTAATAGATTTAACTATTAAATATCATAATTCAAAAGTTTTCAGTGCATGTGCATATCAATAGTGAGATTGAAATGTCTCAATGTGGATGGGGGTTGTGGTTTTTCTCCGAAATTCATTTTTATCTTGATTGCATTTCACAACAACCATGCGCAAAGATTTTACAAATTTTATTGTAAAATCTTTGCGACGAGGATATTTTTCTCTGATGCTGTCCCGCTCAGCAATGTTGTTTAACGTGGAAACGTTTTTTCACATTTTGCAATGATCGTACAGAATAGTTCGTTTCGAAGATTGTATGAAAGTTCTTGGGAATTTTCGTTGACATATCTTTTTGTTTTTACTGCTTTTGAATCTGCTGCTTTGCCCATTGTGTTTTCTCAAAAATTTTAATTCTGCTGATTAGATTACCATTAGACATTCAGCACAACTCTCATCTCGACATTGTCTGCGTTGCATTTTGGGCTACTTTTTTTGTGTTACATGAACTTGAAGATGTCTCTCAGGCTATACTAACCAGATTTTGCGCTGGCTCTTTGGATATTAAAGTTTGTAGTTAAAAGAAACAATATTACTTTTGTTTTCTCATCGGCTTCTGCATCTGACTGCATATTAATACAAGTCCCACCAACAATAGACTGCTGCCCGAGGTGGTGGGTGAGCCCTGTACTTTTACATGGATCAAAACAACATTCAACTTTCCGGATCAATCTATGTCAGTGGTATTGTGTCAAGCATGATTCTTGCTTCAACCATTGAATGTGTCCAAACATTTGCACTTCGTTCAAGAAATTGGAGATGTTTGTGTCTGGCTATTCTTAGGTATTACAGCGAGGTCTTGCTTAGTGTTCATGTATCAAAAATTATTTTCTTGCATTCTGTTGAAGAGTGTAAGAGGCTCCAATCCACAGATGTGAGCCAGGTAAGCACAACCACAACAACAACACATCGTCTGCGACAACACAATATCTATAACATGCTACAATACATGCAAGCATGTTTGTTTCACCAATCACCATTTTCATAAAAAGCTAAATAAAAAAATTTGATAATACAAAAAAGCTAAATTTATGACTGAAATTTCATGAAAAAATTTTCAATTTATGTCATTAATACCTAAAATTAATTTTATTGCCTGACGTACAAAATATGACTTTAACATAACCTTATAATTTTTTGTATAGTCATCAAGGCCAACGTTATATCTGTTTGTCTCACATTACGCAGAGTTTATGAAAAAAAAAGAGACTTTAATCACAAAACATTGCTCTAGTTTTTCAGCTAAGTTATTATTTAGGTGGGATCTTGGTTGTATGAAATCCACGGCAGTTCACACACACAACTAATAAATGTTTTGGTTACTTCCATGGCCGCTAACTCATCTGTTGAACCGATTGTTGTGAAATCAACTCTCTCTCCTATAAGTGTAGCAAGTGGTGAGCCGATTGTTATCAACGCCAAGGTTGGTAATTTTGTTGAATTTTTTAAATATTTTTGTGATACTTTTATTGCTTCGGAGTAATTGCAGAAAACGCAAAAATTAGTTTTTCTAAATGAATGTTTTTGATTCATTGAGGTTTTATTTTAAAACAGCTGCTAAGTAGATGGTTCTATTATTTTTGCGACTAATATAAAAAAATAAAGTCTAACTATTAAAATTACAATTCATAAAACAACCCCCGAGCAAGTTTTGCATAAATGTTCAAAATGCATTTCCTACACTTGCAAAAGAAGCTTAGAGGAAAGATTTTCCTTTTGCAACAATCTACCTATGTGAAACAGGCTTTTCACACTATATGTCAACAAAAATTAAGGACAGAAGCAGATTGTATGCATATAATATAGTGGGCAGCGTGTTCTAGTGGTTAAAGCGCTGGGATTGCAATCGACATGGCGTTGGTTTAAACCCTACTTACGCCATTCTGTTGTATCCTTGGGAAAAACACTTTACGGCACTTTACCCTGCTTGGTGATCTTGGCAAGCAATAATAAATTAAAGTCAAATCTTGATTGAATTTCAAGCGGACAGCAATATCTTGGCATCTCCGGAAGTAGGTCGGGATAATTGCTTCCCTCATGTATTAGCGCTTCTGCTAGTCAGGAGGATAAATATAGAGATAAAATAATAAATAATAATAAAACATTCAGTTGTCAAGTATCACACCAGACATAAAAAAAACAAAGTTCCGCAAGCTGAAATGATAAGACATTTTGTTCCGTGATCAAAAAATATGGGAAACCCTGCTCTGGAGCAGCGTTTCTTAACCTATTATGTTACAGGGCCCCCTAAGTATAGAAATTAGCATAAATTTAACTGCCAACGCCCCCGGCACAGGAAAAAATAACGTAAAAGTTTACAGCATAAACAAATTTTGCTTGTATAGTAAAAAATCTGCTGTTTTATAAAACAAAAATAAACGAATTTCTATATAGAGAAAAATAAAATACACAATTTAATTTTAATGGCTTCCTTGTGCCTGATGTCGCGATGCTAAGGAACTGAAATCTGCTTGGACGTCAGATAAAAAAAGTCTCAAGTCACCCTTTGTGGCTATTTGTAAACGATTCCTGTTACTTTGTAAGAGGTTTAAAACTATACTAAACCCCTTTTCTACGAAATATGTTGTAGGAAAAGCCAGAATAAATACTCGGAGAAATTCCCAAAGACGAGGATAGGTTGATCTCTTGCGAAGCTTGTTGCGCCTGTTGTGAGTCCGACAAAAACGGGTTTATAACCCAATCCGGAATCACGAAATTAGAGAGATCCTTAAAGCGAGTAGATATATTTTCTTTCATTAGCCCAAGGCGCGAACAGGATATCCTTACGTTTTCATCCTTCGATTCATTCTTCTCCAACCTTTCCTGCAATTGGCAAGTAAAGTGGCACAGTTCACGTCGGCCCATGTGTTGCTTAAAAAGAATCAACTTGCTAATGAAGCCCATGACAACACTTTTCGCTTTGATGAGGTTCGATTTTTGTCCCTGCAACTTCAGGTTTACCTCATTTAATTTGTCAAATTTATCAGACAGATATGTTAAATCGACTTGCCTGTCACTTAATTCTATACTTGGTTATCATCAGTTGCCTTCAAAAATTCAACGATAGTGTCATACAAATCATACAATCGCATTAAACAATTTCCTTTAGACAGCCATCTAATTTTGATATGCATAAGTAGACGCTGAAATTGTTCGTCTTTGTTTCGGCACAGTTTACGGAACAAGCGATCGTTCAAAGCGTTTACGGAACACCGTCAGTTGCACAAGCAGTCACATTTGTCATCGGAATTTGTTTGTCCTCAAAAATTTTTTCAACGGTTTTAAAAGTGGTGGAGCCTTTTGTATCTGCAGTCAAGGACTCGCTGAACAATAACACTTCTCGTATTCCATCGTTCTTTGTTACATAACGGACATATCCAAGAAGTAGTGCCTCACTACCTCGAAGCGTGGATTCGTCTAGCTGTAAAGCGAATTTTGTCGATTTTAATTCAGCAACCAAGATATCTGTAATTTCATCTGCCATTTCGTCAACTCTTCAGGAAACTGAATTGTTGCTCAAAGGAATATTTGGAATTATGTCAACAGGATTGGAAAACATAATACTCATTATTTCTTTTACAGCAGGTCAAATATGAAACCTTGTTAGAAGCCAAAAGTCCTCGACCAACTTGTTCCGAACAATTTTTCATCATATTTGTTATTGTATTTCTCTTTCTAAACTTGTCTTTCAAATCTTGAAAAAATGCTACTGGCTTATTTTTTTATCAGCATGTTTCTTTTCTAAATGATTTGAAAGTCGCGAAGGTTTCATCGCTTTATTGGAAAATGGCTTTCCACAGAGCAGGCACATTGGTAACTGAACATTAGACGGAGAAGAAATAAAACAAATTTGCAAATATTCTTCTGAGTATTGACGACACTTTCTTTTGCCGTTCATTTTCGATTTCCTTCGGGGCATAAAAGCAAATACTTAATGAATATATTTAAGGAAATACCTTAATAGAGTAAACTAGTTTTACAAATCTTTGTCTTAATTAATTAAAACTTCTTGGTAGATTAGCAATATAAGTCTTAAAACTCACTAATACACGACTTCCCAGTATTAACGAACTACTCGTAATACTACAGGGTTTTTCAAAAATAAAGAACAAGTTTTCACAAATAAAGAGTGAGTTTTACTTGTGACATATATTGTTTTAAATAATAAAAATAATGAGTGAAGAACAACAAAGAAAGGAAAGAACAACAAAGAAATGATCAAGTAAAGCGGCTACATACAACAAAAACAAATTGCTCTTTATTTTGGTAAACTCGCTCTTTATTTTTGAAAAACTCTGTAATACAATAAAAACAGCAGCGCACTGGTAGGCCTGTTCTAAATACGAGATTACAACGAATCAGCGTCCCTGTGTCGAGTCAAAAAAGTTTAACGCCCCCTCGTCAATCCATGAAATTTTATCGCCCTCTAAAGTACTCGAAATGCCCCCCAGGGGGCGTTATCGCCCACGTTGGGAAACACTGCTTTAGAGAATTCATTCGTGCTTAGCCAGAAATGATTGTATTAAAATCTTCAGTCTCGCGGCAACTATTTCTAAAGCCGGGACAAAACAACAACACAGCTTTACTTCAGCACAGACATTTAGTTTACCTAGTTCAACTGGTCCATTTGGATTCCCGAATAAACTTGTGACCATAGCCAAGCAAAGAAAAGTGCCATAAAGTTTCTATCCCCAAAGCGCACAAGAACGACGAAAGTAAAAGTTGGGCTGAAAACCTATCGATGGAGGTCGCTATTGTAACGGTGCTCTTAACTTCTCGACCACGCTGTTGACAAGGGCTCAACAGCATTCACCTTGATCGGGTGTTGAACCCGCAACATACCGATTAAAATTCAAATTGCATTAGGTCGATGGGCTATGTTGGCAATTGTTCTTGGGTAATCGCTTTATTGCGTTTTGCGCAAGGGCAGATGAAAATGCGAGACCGAAAACTGTAACAAGATTGTCATCTACAATGTCCTTACCAAAAAGCTGCGCTGCTGATTTTACTGATTTAAAAAATAAATAAGGCTCTGTGGGAAAAACTAATTTTGCTATTTCAACATCTTTAAAAACATTTTTTACTACTGATACGTTATTCTATATATTTCTTTTAAATAATTAATTTAATCATTTTTACAATTGTATAAAATATGTCTCTTTATCGAATTTACACGGGTAATTTTTTTAGTGCACAAATCCATAAGTGACACTTCAAAATCTTCTTGACCAATTTAATGCAAATATGATGCATTATTGAAATATTCAATTTTTCAGGTTTCTCAAGGCTACGAGCCAGTCATTGGAGCAACTGTGGAGGCCGCAATAACAAATATTGCTGAGGAAAAAACTTCCTATTTGCAACTTTATGACAATGGGTCAGGTAAGAGCTTTTAGCATCAACTTCAATAAAAAATTTTGTTGACGTAACTTACTGTGTTTTATTCATTTCGTAATAAAGCGTTTAATTCTTACTGATTGAATGACTTTAAATAAAAAAATTGGTGCTGCAGTTTTAGTTTAAAAAAATTTTTTGCTTAAGTGACTGCTTTTCCCATGATCTCGAAGAGGCTAGTTTATTACTTAAGTAAGCACCTTTTTATAGCTACTCCGCGCAAAGAAATTATATAAGTTAGAAAGCTTGGTTATTTCTAGTCAATTTTTTTGTAAACTCGCACAAAACTTGTCCTTGCAATCAATTTTTAAAGCAAAGCTTGCATTAGTCTTTCTGATAGATTTCCACCCTAACAACACCATTTTATTATCTTTAAAAAGCAAGCCTTTTTTCTATTTTGATTTTAAAATGTTCGTATGCAGTATTCTTCAAAACCGATATTTGCGGTGAAACTCGACTCAAAACTTTTTTTACTTTTTCTTTATATGACCAATTCCTATAAAATTGGTAGTTGGTTTCTATTTTAAACAAAATCGTGCTTGTTGTTGTTGTTGATAAATATGATTAAAAAATTTGTTTTAAAGTAAATGTTTTTGCAAAAAACCCAACTGGAGTCGCTTAGGTTGAGCATCTAACTTGAGCCCTTCTGCTAGCTGGTCAGCTGAGTAATAATAGACACCATAACGTATCTGAAATCACAACGAGTGAATAGAACTATTTTTTTATATTCTAAAACCCGAGAAACTTTGTTTGGATTGAATATTTTCGTGAACAGTTTAAACAAAAAAATTTTCTCACGACAACTGGCTTAAATTTTTCGCAAAAGCAAAAATGGTAAAAATTGATGTTTTGAAATTCTCTGCTTAAAAAAATGATTTATTCTAATTGTAACCAGCAAGAAGCGAAAACAAAATCAAGATCAAAACAAAAGTCTTAGAAGGGAAATTTAAAGGCGGCAAAAAAGTAAACTAAATAAATATTTTTAGCTCCGGATGTTCGAAGATTCGATGGTGTTTATTCGCGATACTTTACCGGATACAGCCAAGCCGGAAAATACTCCGTCAAGGTGCCATTACATTCTCGAAAATATTGATTTAACAGTCAATGACAGAAACAATTCTGATTTAATAATTTTCTTAACAAACTTAGAGAGCGCTTAATTTTATTTAGGTTATTGTCACTGGGACTGGAAATACAACAACTTCGTATTTGGAAGGGTCTTCTGCTGCTTTCATTTATGGTTACATCGATAATAATGGTTTGTTTGCATTTGTCATTTACATTTCCAAGCTAGCATGAATCATAATGTTGGGGATGAATGATTCCTGTGTTAATTTTTTAAGAAGTTTAATTGAAAAACAACATGATTTCAATAATAATATAACAGCAATCCTCAATCTTTCCTTCAGCATTCCTTAATCTTTTCTTTGATAGTTGAAATTAATATCGATGAAAGCCAAAAAAAATAAATCATTTTTTTTAGAAACACTATTTTGTTTGTCTTTGGCGAGTTAGCAAAATTGTAGAATATAGTTCCAAGTTTATTGAATGTTTTGTATTTCTATATTTGTTTTTCCAACATGCCAGGATAGAAATCCATTTTCACCCAAGTCCAAATTAGTAAATGGAATTTTAATTTTCAACCCCTCTTCAAAAAAGATTGTGTACACTTTTGCTATTCATAACAAAATTTGGGAAACGAAAGCCTGTTACTACGTAAATATAGTTTTAAGAGAAGCACTCACAAACGATATCCGTAGTTTTTCGGTTTCGACATGCTCAATTATTATCAACAAAACGTTTTTGCCTTTTTCACAAAAATATCATAATAATAGAAAACGACCCCATCAAAACAAATAACTAAATAAGCTATACAGGCTATATGATTACATTTGACTGCCTAGAAAAAAATCAAAATTGACCCACATGCATTTTCGCATCTCTTAAGCCTGTCTCGCGTTAGTAAGTTGATGTTTTCTCTTGAGTTTAAAAGATCAGCTGTTATTGTGGAATTAAAAAAAATAAATAAAATTTTTTAATATAACGTATGAGAATTTATCATTATTCTTACAACGTATTTGTAATATTTAATTTTTTAAGTGCAATTGTTGGGTTAAAGAGAAAGTTAAAATCAGGTAAAAACTTATAAAAGTACAAAAGATATAACTGAGTTTTTATTCGTTAAGGTTCTGTGGTTCTCAATCCAAACCGTGCAAACAGACCAAACGCAAACGAACAAGGAACTCCGACATCCAGTCTTGATCCTTTCAGGAGAATCGAATCTGCAGGAGGCTTTTCCTTCTCCGGGTACAAAATTAATTGCATGAGGAAGCTTTTGTTTAAAAAATATACGAGTAGCTAAGATTTTAAGCAAAGTTCTTTTTACATTTCCGTTTTTTGTCAGCTACAAAAGTGCATGAAATTAAATACTGTCTTACAACTTTGGGAATCTAAAAAGACCAGTTGAGGTAATCCAAATATCTGCGCCGAAGTAAAGTTTGTTTCTTTTTGTTTATGCCGGCTCTTGAAATAGTTTTTTGCGAGACTGAAGTTCTTATAACAGTAAGTTTTGGCAAAGTATGGGTGCATTCGCAAAAAAACTTTTCTCTAGAAATAGAAAGAAACCACGGTTTTTGACTATAAAGAATATATTTACAAAATCAAATAAACTGATCAACTTTTGTAAAACTTGGTTCCCGAGCTTCACAAAACTTCGAAGCAATTTACCGCGCCAACAACTCCAAATAATTACCTAACAACTTTGTACTGACTAACTATAAGAAAAGCACGCTAATATTAAACTTATAAAATGGCTAATATTAAACTTAATAGTTTGTCTTTCAAACATGCTAAAACAATTCTATCTGACTATAAAATTGATTTCCAAAGCGTTAACACTGACTCTTAAACAAGTAAAACACCGTGACACAGGAAAAAACAACGTGAAACGATTTTAAGAACTTATAGCAATAGAATAAATGAATAAAAAGGAACAAGCTATGTATATAATTCAGGCAACGTCACCAGATAACAATCGAAGTTACGAACTCGAGCCAGAATTCTCAAATTAACTATGGTATTAAGTTTACAATTGGACAAAGCAGTTTATACCGTCGAAAAACAACCAATCAGAAGACACGGTCGTAAACGATCACGTAACTTGTAGTGTCAAATCAGCTAAGTAATTATACTGTAGAAGATTTCATTCAGCTTTCTTGAATGTTCAAGACAAAAAAGAGTAAAAAAGGAGAACTGTTCTAAAGGTCACAAAGCTTAGAACTACTCAACAATCAATGTCATGAATAAAACGGTAAAATGACTCTTTATAATCACTTGTAAGAACAACTTGCAGACAAAATTAATTAAGTGGGAGGGTGGTGCACCGATTACACAATCACTACGAACAATAAAAAAGATTACGTCATAATAAAAGGTTTAAAGTTACTGTAAAAGACTATAGAATTATACGGCTAAAATTAAACTGAAATGAACTGCTGAAATAAAAGAAGTGTCACATACTGAATTTTTTGAACATTTGGTTATGATGAGTGATGTGTAAATGAAAAGAAGTATCAGAAAATAAATAACCATAAGAATGTAACTTTGACTACTACTAGTAAATAGAAAAAAAAAAGAAATGTAATTTTGAAACGGACTTCGTAAAAATCTCGACTGATCGATCAATTTAGCTTTTTTATTTTTTCCACAGAAAAAGGTAATTTACTGTAAAATCTAAATTTTTGTCCAATTATTAAATTTTTTGTTGATATATTTACTTTCTGTTTGTAAATTCTACAATATAAAAAATGAAACAAAACACGTTTCTTTAAAATTATTCTTTGATTTTCGTCAATCAAGTAGTTGCGCTCAATAATATTAAGGAGCTGCCAAACTTTTTTAACAAAAGAAGAAATTTTGATTGAAGTAAATTTTTGTAAAAATGTTTTACAGCCAACCTAATACACCCAGCACCGACAACTATCCCCCCAGTCAAGTTATCGACTTAGCAGTAAGGCAAAGTGATCCACTCGATGTGACAAAAGGTGTTTCGTTGACGTTTACGGCGCCCGGGGATAATTACGATGATGGGACAGGTAAAGTAGCTTTTTTTGTTGAGAAATAGCTATCGGGTTATCAAAGAGTTCGATGGTTGGTTTCTTAAAATACAAGAATTAAAAGCAAATTTTTAGAAAAACCTTTTTATATTTCTAATCCGGTTATTTTGAAAAATGCGTTTAAAAAGTTTTTTATGACCAACAATTGTCTTAAAATTGTAATTTTCTCACAGCTTCGTCATACGTTATTCGTTACTCGTACAACAACTCTTCTATTTTGATCAAATCGTTTTCAAGTGGAATTCTTGTGAGCGCAGATCAATTGCTGTTTGGAGATTTGAACAGTCCCAGTGTTGCCAACACAATTGAAAACTTTATAGTCAATTTAACAGACATTCCGAAGAATAAAGACCTTGTTACGTTAGCAAATTATTAGCTTATACAAAAAATTTTAACTTTGCAAAAATGTGTTTATTTCTTTATTTTATAAATAGATATTAAATACTAATTTATTTTCATAAAAATTGTTGAAGTTATCAAAATATAACATGCTATAAATGTCTATTTTGTTTCATTCAAAATTTTTTTGTGACGACTAAATTAGATTTTATTGGATACCGCTAACACGTAAGCTATTAACATTTTCCAAAGTTATCCTAATGTTTTTTTTACAAGAATGTTAACTCACATGAAATGCTGCAAAAAACACCAACAGTGATTAATAGATTAATTCCTTGAATGTAAACTTCTTGATAAAAAGCAGTCATTTTAAATTTGCTCCACACTTTCATTTTTTTTATTTCTTCAAATCATCTTTTTCTTTGTATTTATTTTTTAGCGTGGCTTTTGCATTACAAACAATAGACGATGTTGGAAACACTGCAAAAGTATCCAATGTTGCCATGATGAATCTGTTCTTAAAACCTCCGGCAATTGCTTGTTCCGACGAGAAAGGCAATCCTATTAGTGGAAATCCTTTCGAAAAACCAGGAGACTGTACTTATTTTTATCAGGTAATACTGAATGAATTCTTTATTACATGTAAAATTTGGTTAAAAGCTATTTATTGATGTTGTTATCATCCTTTATTAACATTTTATTTTCGAGAAAGATTTAAGGTTGTTTCAATAGGGTGGAGTTCAAAATTTGTTTGGAAAAAAAACGGTCGAAAAAGTTGCCTTTGGGTCCAAAATTTTGTTTGTTGGTTTTAGTAAGTTGCCCCCAAAATTGAGATGGCTATCTCAACCTCAAGGCTACAAAAGGTCAAATTTTGACAAAATCCTATATCCCAAACCAGAAGGGCTACAAAGTTTATTTTGATGTCAAAAGATGCAGAAAGTCCATTTTCTATCACCGCTAAAAACATTTCTTTTATTTTACCCTAGAAATTAGTTAAAAGTAGAAAATATACATTTTAAGCGCACGACAACCCAAAAATTAAAAACTTAATAAAAGACTATAGCCATTCGAACCGAGGAGTGGGAGGAAGGGGGGACAAACACAACTCAGATTTATGTGTCGCTTCTGCTTACTTTACAACTGAAAAAACAAGTTAAGACAAAAAAAAGAAAAAAAACGATGTTTACATTAAATCAGAGTGACATTTGGACATCTTTGTGGTTTAATGCGAAATTCTAATTCGGGCAATCGTCGAAAAACTTGGCAAAAAATTTATTGTCCCCAAAAATGATATGACTATGTAAAAATCACCTGATCAAAAATTGTTTCATCATGAAAACTTAACATATATCATCAGTAGTTTTTAGATACATACCTCCCTCTTAATTTAAACTAAAAACTGTCTATCTAAGACCTTTTTTCCTAGGTTACTCAAAGCCTCTTTGCTTCTGTAGTAGCGCTCTGTAAACAAGAGATATTACTTGGATTCCAAAGCAATCTCAAAAATGTACAAATAAATTACAAAGGAGCTGCAGTGTATAAAACAAATATTTTAATTCACAGTTTAAACCAGTGTTTTTCAATCGGTGGGCCATGGTGCCGTTTTCAGTGGGCTATAGAGCATAAATCAAAATGAAAGCAATATAAGACTTGTGTAATGACGTCTTTATGATCGAGAAATTTGAAACAAGTTCCAAGTGAAGACTTTTAGAGATCATTATGTTTTTGGGACAAAAATTGAGAAACTGCCGACAAATTCCGAGTGAAGAGCTTTTTTTTTAGAGATCACCAAATTTTTGCGACAGAAATTAAATTCTTTTCACCGAAGTGAATCGTTAAGTTAACTTGGGTTGGAAAGTGGGCAACGTTAAGAAAAAGCTTGAAAACCATTGGTTCAAACTATTAACTGATGAAACAATTTAATTCACACAAGAGTACAAATATACGATAAATTTTGAATTATTTTAGAGACAAATACAAACTTTGTTCATACAAGAAAGTAGTTTCAGCATAAACTTCTAAAGTCAAATTTAACATTATAAATTTACATTAAACTCATTTTCTCTCAGGCTTAAATTTTTGTTGACACATAAATTTGAAGAACCTCTTAATAATAACAATACATCTCATAAATAAATTACAAATTTCTAGCTCTGTTCCAAGGCTTTGTTAATAAAAATGCCTAAACCTACTACAATTAATTAATTTTTTTATAAGCAATGTTTATAAACAACCAGTAATTAAGTCCTCGTCTATTAGCTGTTGTGATCGACAGGTTGACAGATGGTATTCGAGAAACGTCACCCTAGAAAATAATGTTGGCAAAATGCATTGTGTTGTAGTGAAAGCAGGGAAACAGTGGAGACATATTTTGGAGAAAAGGAGAATGAAAGTCAGTAAGTATTTAGGGTCAACTGTAGAGTGCAATGAAGGATGCAACCGTGAAGTTAAAAGAGGCGCCCAGGCAGAGTGACATGTCTGGAGGAGGGCAAAGTGTAATTTGCGACAAAAAGATATCAGCTAGAATGAAAGAGAAATTGTACAAGATGTTAGTGAGTGAGAGCAGCAGTAATGTATGAATGGCAAAGAGTGGGGCCATACTAAAAGACCGAAAGTGAAATAAAATGCTGAGTTTTTTTAGGGAATAAAAAGATTAGATGAAATCAAGAATGAGGTAATTTGTGAGGCAGTGCATGTGAGACAATTGCGTGATAAGTTTAGAGAGTCAAGACCGAGATGGTTTGGTAGAGGTTTGAGACAATTGCGAGATAAGCTTTTTTAAGCATGTGTAGTCACCACTAAGTCGCTGAAGGACAAAGCTGAAGATAGCTGAGTTAACTTTAACTGATTAGTTTATCATTTACAACTTTGCTTTTTGTGATATAGTTTAATATATAAATATGCAACATATTGTATAACATAATTTGTAGTTTGATGATATTCGATTTAACTTGAAATTGAATCAATTCCACATCAATTTTGTATGCAATTTATGCAAACCTGTTGATAACAAGACCTAACCACTCATTTCTGCGAAAATTGTTGAATTCAAAATAATTATATAGTCCCAATTAATATCACCAAAATTCTAAGTTGTAAGTCCCAACTAAAATCACCAATATTCTAAGTTCTAAGTTGAATTCAAAATAATTATATAGTCCCAACTAAAATCACCAACTAAAATCACAAATGGAATGCAGAGTACTGTGAAAATGCTTCCAGGCTCCGTGCTTTTGTGCCCCGGACCGGTGCCAGGCCGTTGGAATGGGCTTACCCCGAGCAGCTTGGGTTAAGCTCAACCGCCTGCGGACTGGTGTTGGGCGATTCCATTCGTCCATGCACAAATGGGGTCTCGCTCCTTTACCAAATTGCGAGTGTGGCGCCTCTGAGCAAACCGCAGACCATGTTCTAACAGCGTGCCCTATACATCGGGCACCACATGGAGCACGAGGTCTGACGGTTTTGGATGACGAAATTCGATACTGGCTTAATAACACCACTGCCAGCATCTGATTCAGGCAGTGCAGCAGTCTGGGGTAGTAAAAGTATAAACCCTCGGCCCCAGTTCTGCTTGTGTCTGACCTGTAGTGGATGCCCTTCAAACGACGACGACGACGACCAAAATTAGCTACCCGCTTTCTTACTTGGCTGTTAGAACAAACAAAATAAAACCAAACTTGTTGAACATAGCAACATCGCTAGGTCTTACTATGACCGTCAAGCTTTGTTATAAATTGATTATGAACAAATTATGAATCGAATTGTAATGAAATTATGAATACTTTTCTCAAGTGTTTTTGTATCACTCAACATCTGTTTCAATATTGACATTTTACAAATACTCGATGAAGATTACAAGATTTTAAATAGAAAAACAATTTTCAGTGTTCTAATGGTGTGTTGCACACTCTTGAATGTAAAAACGGCACTGCCTTTAACCCAGCGGTTGGAACATGCGATTACCCTTACAATGTTGAAGGCTGTGGTGGTGACGTCAACCCTGTGCCGCCTAGTACAAATACCGACTCTCCATCACCAGGTACAAGTTTTTATATTTCTATAAGTTTCCTAGATATGCATATAAGCTAGAAGCTAAAAAGTTGCAATTATTTAATTTATTCTTTACAGCAATCAAATCATTTATTTTACAATCGCTTTTCTTCACAACTTCAAATTTTCTTTCCCATAAGATTTAAACATAATTTTTAAAAAAGTGTAAAAACTCATTTAATTGCGAACTTGAAAATTGGAATTACTTTAATATTCAAAGTGGTTAAAGAAAAAAGGAAAATAGCAATACATTTGCATCGATTAGTAAAGTTCAAACCTTAATGCTTGTCATTGCTTTCTAATAATAAATCGTAAACAGAAAGTTTTGCTTTCAAATTGCCTCTGCAATGATTTTAATGTCAATTATTCGTACTTCAGCTCAACCCACTTGCATCGATGAAAACGGCCAATTACTAACGACTCCACCTTTTCCTAAAGAAAACGACTGCACCAAGTTCTATCAATGCAGCAACGGTATGAGACAAAATTTACGGTTTATTAATTTATTTGTTGTTATTATTATTTGTATTTATCTTTCTGACTCGCAGTAAAACCTGGGAGGCGTTGTAATAGCGCAGTCGTCAAGCGATTAACTCAATCTGTTTTCGGAGATATCAAGATAGTATTTTCCAATTGAAAGATTTTAATTTGTTTTTTTTTAGTTTTTTATATAGTGATATAGAAATAAGACTGAAATTTAGAGCTGCTTGCTAAGACCATCAAACAGACGAAACTAGCATAAAGTGTCTTTTCCAAGGATGCAGCAGAATGACGCCAGAAGGTTTCGAACTTCAACCAAATCGATCGTGTTCGCCATCAACACGACGCTTCATCTTACCCGGTCATGATGCCGATTATTTCTTAAAACCTTTCTTTAATTTAATTTCAGTGAAGACCAAAATTGCTTTTGTCAAGTCAAGACGCGTGTTTCAAGGGTTTTATACTTTCTTGTTGTGACATTCTTCGCAGTTTCAACAATTTTACAGGTTCTTCCTCAACCCGATATCAATTAAAACCAAGTTTCAAAAAATTTCCCGTTGATTCAACCATTACAACAAAAAATGTTTTAATCGTAGTGTCGCATTACTGAGATTTTTATACCTAACATTCACTACGCTAACCTGCAATCAGTTATTTCTTTCAGCGGAAAACCAAATTGTCGTTTTCAATGTCATAAAGTACCGATAATAGTTCTTGTTACTTTTCTTGTTTTAGACAAAAATTCAAGACGTAATTTAAGAATTTTGTAAGCAAAGACGATTGTAAATCATTTGGAGTTTTGTAAACGATTCATCTTTTAAGCTTAAGCTTTTAACTAAAAAATGATGTTTGCAGGTCTCTTGTCCGAATTTGATTGTCCTGCTGGACTAGTCTTTAATCCTCAGCATCTCTACTGTGACTGGCCGCAAAATGTCCCAGGCTGCTGAAATGTTACGAATTCGAGGCGAAGTGTCGAAGTAAGAGTAGAAAAAACTTATTGCAGGGTCAGGTACTTTAATAGCAAAAAAGCTGATTGGTTTCTCTAGAGGTCTTTTTTTGTCTTTTTTCGAAAAGTAAATAAAATGCAAACAACTTTAAAACGCAAAATCATCAGCTATCGACTTCATGAATTTTGGTGTTTATTAGATGTTTTTACTTCAGATTTTATCAGGAGCAGTGGCGTGCGCTAAAATTGGTTAAGGCGGTTTGGGTGTCGAAAGAACGATTATTATAGGAAGTTCAAAAAATGGCGGCATTAACATTTAAGGACTGTTTTTGAAATTCGGGAGAAGATTGAAAAAAGTTCTTTGTTTGATATAAAAGACTTAAGAATTTTTTACCCTCCAAAGTCTAGCGAAGATAAAAGAAAAGGTCTTCTCCCAAAGTTTGAAGACTCATCTTATTTGAACCGTTGGCTAAGTTGAAATAAATTTTGGCACCGACACTGCATAAGGGTTGTGAACAGTATCGTATTTAGGGGGATTGTGCTACGGCCCTCCCTTTGAGATCACTAATACGTAGGCTTACCATACATTGGACAAAAATTTTAGTGCCATGCCCCCTTTTAGAGAGCCATGGCTCCCCCTTGAAGATCTTTTGGGCAGAAAATTTGCCAGAAAACAAAGACAGATTCTATGTGCAGACCCCCTTTTTATTTTTCAGAGATCACTTGACTTCAGAGATAAGAATCATGAAATCCGGATCCGATTCAAATTGAAAATCTTTTTTTTAGAGAGAACATTTCTTTTTTGGGACAAAAATCATAAAATCCGGGACTGATTCAAATTAAAGACCTTTTTTTACTACAACTTGATTAAATTTTTCTACTAACCACATTTGGTTGTGGTGGTATGACCCTCCCTTTCAAAAGTCCTCGGTACACCACTGGATGTGAGAGCGCTTAATGTATACCATGAAAAAAAAATTTAGTTACAGTATTTTACAAAAAACATCTACAGTAATCCCTCGTTACTCGCGGTTAATGTGTTTCAGGACCACTCGCGAAAGGTAAAAATCCGCGAAATAGCAACAAAATATTTATTGTATTATTTACGTATAATTGAAACGTTTATGAACCCTCTCCATACTGATATTAAACCACCCTATATCTGTACACTACCTTTTCCTACACTCTTTGTACGAGACTGTTTAAAACACTTTTGTATTAAAAAAATTAATCTGTGTACTGTACACAACTCTGTTACCTGAAATGTACAGTACTGGTACCGTACACGGAATTATCAGTAGTTACACATCCCCTGTATCTAATAACATATTGCAAAGTGGAAAAAATCATTAAGTTCCTTTTGCTACATACGAGTACAGTTTTAGTAACAACAATTGTCAAAATAAACATTTAAAATTTATTAATTTTCTCTGTCTCTCTCGTACTATGATGACTATGAAGGCGAAGGCGAAGGTTTTGTTGCTGTTTAGGCCTATATATAATTTGAAAAACCCGCGATGTAGCAAAGGCGCGAAACTTGAAGCGTGATTAAGCGAGGGATTCCTTTACTTATTTCTTTTTAACTTTTTACTAATTTTTCGTTCTAACAAATTATTAGCTTAAGCAATAAAATTGTTATTTTTTTTTAGATATCACAAGCGATCTTTGGCAACTATGTACATTTTCTGTAAATTTAAAATAATTAATTTTGTTGTTTAATTTTGCAGTATAAATTTGCAAATAAAATATTTTCCAATAGCAATGCAATATTTTTGGTATTTTGTAAGGAAGTGCAAAACTGCAAACTGAAAGTTTTTTTAGGTTATGCATAGATTTGCAGCAAATTTAGCGGTTATATACTAAGTAACACTTCAGCAATTGAGCAGATTTGAGTTAATTCATAAATCTAAAGTTAACTCCGAGTCTCTTGGAAGCTTGATACAAGTCCAATTCAAGTCTAACAAAACTCGATTCCCTGCGCGCGTCCAAATCCAGCAAATTGGTCATAGGTTGTTGACCACTAGTTTATAGATTGACCCTACAGATGTGTTCAAAGTTTTTGTGTTCATTTCGCGTCGAGTTCAATAACAAACACTCAAAAAGAAAGTTAAATAAACGAAGCCTAGCATGCGAGTATTTACTAGAGACATTATTGGAAATCGAAAATAACCTAGAATCTATTGCTGTCTATGAGAAAATTTTATTTTATAACACTATAACTTTTTGATTCAATGACTAAACCTTTGCAGAATGAACACGAAAAATTGGAATAGGTTATAAGCTTATAGATAGATAGATAGTTTATTTCACCAATACGCACAACAATACATATAAAAACAAACAGCAAGCAAACAAAATTGGTGCAATGGTCGGGAGCATCGAAGAACATGCGTTATCGAGTCAGATGCTCCCTAATACAATCAGTTAATAAAAAGTAATACAAGGAAACATGCGCAGCAGAATCGCAGAAAGCACAGAAATTAAATAAACATTTACATAAGGAATTTTAGCCAAGATTTACGCATGAAATTTACACAGACTTACACAGACAAATTTACACAGACATTTACGTGAAACATTTAAAGCACAAAGCTAAAGCAAAAAATCAAAAAAACAAAAAAAAACAAAAAAACAAAAAAACAAAGCGACTCATATTTCGACATTAGATCATCCTTATACGTATGATTTTTTGAAGGAAAACCAATGCTTGCTTTTAATGTTGAGATGAATACTTTTCCAAAGCTTTACACCTCTATAAGACAGTAGTAATTGGCCAAACAATTTTGTAACACGGAGTAGAAAATAGGTTGATGTTTTAATTAATCTTGTTTCATATGAATGGATTTCATTTATTTTTTTAAAAAAGTTTAAAAAAACATGAGGTAATTTATTATTTTCCAGTTGATGCATAAATTTACCTAATTCGAAGTTGTAAATATCGGTTACTTTTAATGTGTTCAAGGATTTGTATAACATTCGAACAGGTGTATATATCGATTTCTTAGTTATGACCCTTAAAATGCGATTAAGTCGAATTTCAACTTTCTTTAGCAGCGAATTAGAAGCTGTACCCCACGATAAGATACCATATTTGATTCGAGAATAAATAATACTGTAATAAATTAAACAGAGGATTTGATTTGGGACATATCTACGCAGTCTAGTGAAAAGTCCCGAGTACCTGGCGAGCTGAAGATTTAAATAATCCACATGTTGTGACCAACTTAATTTACTATCAATCAGAACTCCTAAATATTTAATAGAATTTACTCTTTTAATAAGATTATTGTTTATTTTTAACTTAAATTCGTAGTCAAAAGTTTTGTTTGGATGTTTATTGAAAATAATAAAGCTAGTTTTAGAGTAATTTAAAGATAATTTGTTTTTTCTAAGCCATAAATCAATTATATTTAATTCATCGTTTACTTGATTTATCAACGAATTAATATTAGAATCAGATAAAATCATTGCAGTGTCATCCGCGTATAATATTGAATCAAAATTAGAAGAGAGAGGCAAGTCATTGATATATAAAAGAAACAATAATGGACCAAGACAGGATCCTTGTGGGACTCCAATTGTTATTTTGTTATTATTAGAATAATGTCCAAGAATATTAGTATATTGGTAACGATTGCTTAAGTAACTTTCAAACAGGTTTAAACATGTGCTCCTAATGCCGAAATAGTTATGCAGTTTCCATAACAAGATTTTATGGTCTACAGTATTGAAGGCTTTTGAAAAATCCAAAAATACACAGCAGCTGAAAATGCCATTGTCTATGTTTTTGATCAATTTACTCGTATCATATAATGAGCTTATAGCGAAAGCAGTGGAAGAATTAGGTCGAAATCCAAACTGATTGTCATTGAGTAATTGTTTTTTTTCAAGGTACGAATATAATTGAGAAAATATCATTTTTTCCATTAGTTTATTGAACTGAGATAATAACGCTATTGGATGATAGTTGGTAGCTATATTTATATCACCTTTTTTATATATAGGAATAATTTCAGCTATTTTTAGATAATTAGGAAAAACACCTTTGTTGACACGTAAATGGAAGAGATCACTAATTATAGGCGAAATAATTGATTTACTATATTTGATAAATCTAGTTCCTACATCATTGCTTCTTACTGTTTTTTTATCATTTAAATTTTTAATTAATTGGGCTACTTCATCAGTTGATGATGGAAACATAAAAAAAGAATTAGCGTTGGAGGTATGTAGTTGGGAGATAGGTAGTTTTTGAGGGGGTTCCGAAACAGATTCAGCCATTTTGTGGCCTATACGTGCAAAATAATTGTTGAACGATTCAGCAATGTATTGAGAATCCTCTATATGGCCACCAGTTTCATCAACAACTTTATTGGGTGAGACACGTTTTTTACTTTTGAGCTTACAAATTTCATTAATTTTTTCATAGACTTTGCCAATATTATGTTTATTTTGGATTAAAATTTTGCTGTAATAATTACATTTGGTACATTCTAATGCTCTATTGAGAGTGTTACGATATTTTTTGTATTGAGTATATAGTGAACAATTTGAACGATCAAGAAATTTTTTATACATTTTGTTTTTTTGTTTAATTGATTTAAGTAGACCTTTGGTTAGCCAAGGCTTTTCTTTTAATTTTTTTTTTCTAGTGGTACGTCTATAAGGCGCATGAAAGTTAACTGTGTCAGTAAATATGTCGATAAAAGTTTGAAATTGATGGTGCGGTGACGAATCTTCGGAGACTTTAAAATTATTCATTTTGAGCGATAGATCGTTACAAAATAATTCCAAGGAAAAATTTTTCATATACCAAATTAAAATATCTTTCAAAACTTTATTTTTTATCGCGGTATTATGAACAAAGATAAATGTTGGCAGATGATCGGAAATATCATATTGAACAATTCCACTAAAATTATAATATTTTAAATTGTTTGTGTAAATGTGATCCAAATAGCCAATCCAAATATCCAAATAGCGAATTTATAAACGCAACTGTTTTAGGCCTGAAATTTTGGTTCAACTTGATTTTGATTTAGTTTTTATTCAAAATATGTTAAGAAGGTACTGTATAGCACTTTAACAAAGTACTTTTAATAAAAATTATGAATATCAAATTTAATGGGTAAATCCACACCGGAAATTTTTCACAGCAAAGTGTGACAACTTTCGAAACAGAATTAACTTGATTGGTATTCGTTATTAAGCCTGTAAATCACAAAAGAAATTAAGATGTACGCTAACAAGACCAAGAATGCTCATAATTTTCTATTTGAATATGGGCTATTTGAGACAGTTAAAATTGATCTTTCTGCCATTGGAATATGTATTAATCTACATTTAGGATGCCCAACGTTTTACCAAACCCGGATCCACTCACGGCAAGTGCTAACAGTTACAATGGATTGTGTCACAATTTTATTTTTTTATTTTATCTCCATATTTATCTTCCTGACTCGCAGAAAAGCGACGGATGCGCTAATCCGTAGGGTAATCAATTACCCCAACCTTCTTCCGGAAATGCCAAGATATTGCTGTCTGTTTGTTATTTAATAAAGATATAATTGAAATTTAGAACTGCTTGCCATGACCACCAAGCAGGGGAAAGTGTTGTAAAGTGTTATTCCCAAGAACACAACAGAATGGCGCGAATAGGTTTTGAACCGAGACTATGTCGATCATAAGCACGGCGCTTTAACCACTCGACCACGCTGCCGACACTTGGCTAAGCAGGAGTTGCAATAGCTTAAACCAGGGATATCCAAAATTTTTTCATAATGGGCCAAATTATTAATTTAAGTACATTCAGCGGGCCGCAAAATAAAATGTGTATGAAATTTCATCTTTTTAGAATTAGATGCCGTGATGAAATGACGAGTATTAAAACACAAAATTAAAATTAGTTAACTTGTTAGGAATCGAAGCGAAATTTTAACTATTAAAATAATTACGTAGTTAATGTATAAAAATGTTCAAGCTGCTTTGAAGTTTCAGTTACATGAGTTTCCTTCTTCCTGCTTGCACTGACTCAAAATCTCCAAGATCTGGAGAAGAGCGCTTGTAGTCGCAATCACAGAGCTGATGAAGCCAGTAGGGGACCCAAAAAGTTATCGACCAATATTTTTGCTCTGCATTTCCTACAAAATCTTTGAGAGGCTTATCTACGCCCGCGTCGAACCAATTATTAATCCTTTGGTCCCTAAAAAGCAGGCTGAGTTTCGACGCGGAAAGTCAACAGTGGATAAAATCGTTCTATCGACAGAAAACATCGAGGATTTTTTTGTCGATCTGATGGAGGCATATGACTCTGTATGGCATCTTGGCCTGCTGACTGAGATTTCTGCCAGATAGGCACATGGTCAGAATGATCATGGAGCTTGTCCAAAACCGACGTTTCACTTTTACCACCGGTGACAGCAAGCAAAGCAAGATTCGCCGTCCGAAAAACGGCGTTCCTCAGGGATCGGTCAGGGCTCCCCTCCTTTTCAATCTCTTTATATTTACGTCTACATCTTCCCTCCACAATTTTCCTGTAAGTTTACCTACGCAAGCAATCTTGCATTGTCGCACTTCTCTAAACACTGGAAGGCCTTTGAGGGGCTTAATGACACTAAAACGGTGACGGCAACCTTTTATTTAAATAACAACGAGGCCAAGCAAGAGCTAAACGTCTACAACAGCATTAGACTTTTACCATTTTGTCCAACCCCACTTATTATGTTGTCCAAATCGCTCACATTCCGTCACCATCTCGTGGCATTGAGCAAAAAACTATATTAGCGAGCTACATTGCTGAAGCAAACTGCATGCTCAAAATGGGTGCTGGTGCCAAAACACTGCGCACAGCTGTTTTATCTCTGGTCTACTTAACAGCTTAGTACTGCGACCCTGGTGTTGTAGCGCTCACATTTGCTTTATACACAGTGTCCTGTATGACGCTTTGTCATAAAGGGATTGTCACTGGATGGTCTATCACGTCACGTCACAATAGTCTATCATGGATTGTCACTGGATGCCTGCGTCCCACTCCAATTGATCACCTACCAATACTTTCAAGCATCCAGCCAGCTGAGCTTCGGAGACTAAAAGCGACACTCTTGGGTAACGATGCAACCCTGGACCCTGACCATATGTGTAATTACTAGATTGGACCTAGAATCTCTAAAAATGTCTGATCCTCTTTCCACCCTCTTAATAAATCCACGCAATTATCTTTTTTACCACAAGCAGCATCGCTGCTACTTCAGTAATCTCATTCCAAACCACTCCGCATTGGTTCAATGTTATTATCTTTACTACCATTAAAGTCATTAACAACTATCACTTTATATTGTAAAAAACGTTTGGAAATAACGTATTTAATGTAGGTGATGCTTGGGGCCAGCGTCTTTATGATAAATTCTGCACACAAATGTTTTTATAGATCAGTTTACTTAACAACACTTCACTTTGTTTTCCACTTTGTTTTCCTATACTTTTTACTATGACAGCAGTGACATTGAATTCGATACAGTTATGAAAATATAACTAAAAAATTTGGGTAAGCAGTGGGCCGCATAAAGACATTAAGTGGACCGCCGGTTGGACATCCCTGGCTTGAATTGTAAGAGGTGATGTAAAAAAAAATCAAAGAAAAATATTTTTGTTATGTGCTTTAATATTTTAAAAACTTTATTAAAATTGGTAAACCTTGAAAAACTAAAAAAACTCGTCCTAATCAGCAAGTATAAAATATTCTTTAAACGTTTCTTAGTTCGTAAAGTTAAAAGAATGGTGGCAAACTTGACAAAGTTTCTTAACTCCAATAATACTTTAAAGATGGGTTGAAGGGGAAGCAGTAGTGTTTAAAACTAGAAGTTGCTTTAAACTTAAAAGCACGTTATTTCAAAGCTCCAAACACGCTTAGAACATTAAACATGTTCTTGGTTACCGGAAAGGCTAGTCGGAAGATTGATTTGATTTAAGACCCGGTCCATCTTGTTGGCTCAACTCCACAGTAATAACCTACTACCCAAAAATTTACTGAGTCGGTAGCGTGGCCTAAATGAACCGTATTTATAGTAAAGGCGATCGACTCAATTGCGGTTCAAAACCTACTCTCGTCATTCGGTTGCGACTTTAAAAAAATAATTTACGGCCCCTCCTCTGCTTGGCGGACTTACGAAGCAACTCTAAAATTTATTTATACTTTTTAAAACTAAAAACCAAATAAAAAGATTTAACCGGGCAGTAATATATTGGCATCTCCGACAGCAGGTCAGGATAATCCTATGACGTTTGCTCAAAATATAGCGCTTTTGACATTTTCTTGCGAGTCAAGAAGATAAATTAAATGATAATGGTAATAATAATAATACAGTGGCTGAATTCTTGAACTTTTTAATATATTTTTGGGGGTTAGAGTTTTTGAATCCGCCCAAGCATGCTCCGATATATTCTTTTAAGGTTTGCAATTTAGGAATTATACTTTATATTTAATATTTTTAAACATTTTTTTAACAGGTCGCAGGTTTCTCCCCTCTGGCCAAGAGGGTCAATCAAATCCGCGTCCAACATCAACAAACACCAAATTAATAAATAAATAAGCGACAAAAATGAGAACGAATGCAGCAACTATGTTGCTAGCATACCCTAACAACAAGGAGGATTTGTGGCAGCAGAGAAATTATTTGGCCACTCCGATTCCAAGTCCGAATCCTCCGCTTCAAAAGTTTCCGACTCCATATATACAGTAGATATTTTTTGGGTGATTTGTAAGACTGTCTTACTACTTACTGTTCCTTTAAAACTGTTATAGCCAAAAACAATAATAACAATAAATCTTCTTCTTCTCCTTTCGGCCTTTCCCTTTAGTCAGGTGTGGCCACAGCGTATCATCATTCTCCACATCTTTCTGTCTTCAAATAAGCGACAAAAATGAGAACGAATGCAGCATAAAAATAAATCAGTACGACAAATAACAATAAATCAGTACGACAAAAAATTTTTATATGAATAATACAATTATTAAAGGTCAATAATTCTTCAGCGAACAGTAAGTTAGCGTTTGAAATCATACCGGCAAAAAAAACTTATAAAAAAATTTCGACAAATCATATTGTACATTATACTTTGTTGTTCTTCTGGTAAAAACAGAAAACTTTTTTTGTTAAAAACCTTTTCAGTTTATTAAAAACTAAAAATTAAAAACAAACAGTCAACGTTTCGGGTGCGGTTACAAGCACGCTTCGTCAGGACCAAAGCTAAAATGAATGTAAAGTTAAGAAATCAACTAAAATTGTTTTCAAAAAACAGTTGCCAAAACATAGCGGAAATTACTCAAGCGTAGTATTAAATGATTATTTCAAAAAACAACAAGTTTCGTGTAAAAACAATGAAATGCGCAACACGGAATCGAACAAGCGTGAGAGAACAATTTAAAACAGCAATTAAATTTTGAAAGTACAGTAAATAAAATACAAAAACAGGTTTTATTTTAATTCATTATATATTTCATTGTAATAGACACCTTCTTTGTCATTTATCGATGAATTAGTTTTTTGTATGAAATATGATTCTAAAAAACGGCGTTTATAAAAGATGTTATAAAAGATAAACGAATTTGTAATAGAATGGACAACCAAAAAACGGAACACGCTAAAAGGTAAATTGTTTAACTATTACAAAAAGAAATTAGATAAACTGTTAAATACTGACGCAGAAATGCATAAGGACGTTAAACATAGAAAAAATTGGGTCATTAATTTATCCCAACAGAAATTAACTGAAAATGAAACAGATGTTTTGAGTCTTGGACTAAATTTTGCTGTTACTCAAAAAACTATACCAAAACAGAACATTATAGCAGAAATTGAAAAAGGAATTCGAAAAATACCTAACGCTTCAGCAAACATTATTCGTGGTAAGATTGTCAATACCCTCAATCAACCCAATACACACCAACCCAACCTAACAAGTGAACAAAGGAAAGCTTTGCAAGTACTGATAAAACGAGATGATTTAATAATAACTCATGCTGATAAAGGCAATTGTACCATTATACTTGATAAATCGGACTATGAAGAGAAAATGCACAAAATTCTAAATGATAATTCTACATATATGCTATTAAAACATGACTTGACTGGAAATATTGAAAGAAAATTGAACAAATATGTTTATCAATTATTCAAAAACAAAAGCATATCTCAAAATGAATATTATTATCTTCACAGTTCAGATGCTAATGCTCCCCGAATTTACGGCTTACCAAAAATTCACAAACCTCACACGCCACTTCGACCGATAGTTTCCTTTATAAATTCACCACTTTACAATCTTTCCAAATTTTTCACAAATATTTTATCACCACTAGTTGGCGATAATGGATACACAGTCAAAAATTCATATGAATTTATCGATAGCATTGCAGAAAGAAATATAAATGATGATGAATGTTTGGCATCTTTTGATGTTATATCTTTATTTACAAAAATCCCTACTGATATTGCTAAATCTGTCATATGTAATTTATTAAACAATGATAAATGTTTAAAAGAAGGCACTAATTTAACGATAGAAGAATTAGTTGAAGGATTAAATTTATGTTTAGACAACACATGTATACAGTTTCGTGAAAATTACTACAAACAAATTTTTGGTGTACCTATGGGTTCTCCTATTTCGGTCACTATTGCCAATCTTGTCATGGAAAATGTAGAAAACAGAGCTCTCCAAACTTTTCCAAATCCTCCCACCTTATGGAAAAGATACGTTGACGACACGTTTGCCATAATTAAAAAGAATGTTTTAAATGCTTTTCATGAACATATAAACAACATAGAACAAAGTATAAAGTTTACCGTAGAATTGGAATCAGATAATTCGTTGCCATTTCTTGATGTCTTAATAGTCAAAGAACGCAATGGAAAATTGACCACGACTTTATATCAAAAACCTACACACACGAATCGTTTTTTAAATTATAATTCACAACATTCCGTAAGTCAAAAACGCGGCCTCATTTGCACACTCTTGAACAGAATAAATTCGAAACTAATAACTAAAAAGAAAGACAAAACAATTGAAATGAAGAAACTAATGGAAGCTCTTAGACACAATAATTATCCGGACTGGTTTCTAAAGCAGACGATAAACCGCATGAATATTTCAAGAACAAAAAGCAGAGTTACTTCAAATCATCAAGAAAAGAAAGCCACAGTCATTCTACCGTATATATCAGGACTCAGTGAAAAAATTACAAGAATTCTAAAAAGTTTTGATGTCCAAGTCTGTACTCAACCTTTAAAAACTATAAAAGACATCTTACCTTCAACTAAAGACAGAATTGAACCTACTCGACGACAAGGAGCTATTTATCAAATTCCATGCCAAGATTGCTCTGCATTGTATATAGGAGAAACTGGTCGTAATTTTAAAACACGCTGTGCGGAACACAAACGTGATCTTTACCGACGCAATCTGGCAAAAATTGATGATAACAACATAAATAAAAAAACTGCTCTTGTCAAACATATTATTAAATTCGACTATAAAATCAACTGGCTTGGCTCATCAATTCTTACTTTTGAACCTGACTTTTATAAACGCCGTTTTTTAGAATCATATTTCATACAAAAAACTAATTCATCGATAAATGACAAAGAAGGTGTCTATTACAATGAAATATATAATGAATTAAAATAAAACCTGTTTTTGTATTTTATTTACTGTACTTTCAAAATTTAATTGCTGTTTTAAATTGTTCTCTCATGCTTGTTCGATTCCGTGTTGCGCATTTCATTGTTTTTACACGAAACTTGTTGTTTTTTGAAATAATCATTTAATACTACGCTTGAGTAATTTCCGCTATGTTTTGGCAACTGTTTTTTGAAAACAATTTTAGTTGATTTCTTAACTTTACATTCATTTTAGCTTTGGTCCTGACGAAGCGTGCTTGTAACCGCACCCGAAACGTTGACTGTTTGTTTTTAATTTTTAGTTTTTAATAAACTGAAAAGGTTTTTAACAAAAAAAGTTTTCTGTTTTTACCAGAAGAACAACAAAGTATAATGAAATCATATTGTACCTCCAAACTTTTGATCTGCCAACGAATACAAACCAAAAGGTGTCAATACTTTCCGTTAATTAAACAAACGTTTGTGTTTAGTTTCTATAGCATTATTTTTGCGAGACAATTCGGACTAAACACTGTTTTAAGTAAAATTCAAATTTTTAAAGATGATAACTAAAAAATAAGCAATTAGAAAAGTTTAAAAATTTAGAATCTTTGTGACTCCTGCTAATACGTTGCTTCATCAAAATGAGCAACATTTTCTGCATTACGCTTGCTGATGACCGAGTTCTTGGAATATAGGCGTTAAAGGCAAACAATACTAAAGAGAAGACTTGTTATCTGCGCTACGCACGCCCACGACCAGAGGCGTTCTATTTGGTGCAGCGATGCATAGATAGGTCCCACGAACGTTTAAAACTTTTTTCATTATATCATCAAAACTCAGATTAAGAAATCTGTCTCATTAAGAATTTAGATCCTAAATTATGGTCAGGCAGCAAGTTGGGGTGTGTACTGCTCGTGAAACTAGATAAAGGAAAGGTGAGGCAGCAAAGAAAACCTAAGAAAATATGGATATAAAATTTTTCTAAAGCAAATGTAATTACAATTTTAATGTCATCGGAGGCCCAGATTTCATTGTTACATTTTTACCAAAAATGTATTACAAAACCAAAAGCATATCAAAGATATTGACAAAAATTAAAAATAATTTTTTCTCTCTGCCCGAGCACTGGGGCAAACAGCGACATCACTGGCCTACGCCACGGGTTCTGAACTTGAACCTCCCTTCAAAAACAATGATGGAATTGTTGAGATGTGGAAACTTGTAAACAATAACATATCAGCGACAAGTACGCTACAATGGTATGATTAAAGTTTTTATCATTACCGCATTTTTGTCTTTTTTAAATTTTAGTAGTGATTATGCTCGATTTTGCTATCGCCATAATTCCGTCAAAGGTTGTTAATGTGTGGCTCAATGGTTGCCACTTGTGAGTAAAACTTAAAAATCATAAAACATTTAAACATATACTCAGGTCTTTTTATGCTTCAATTTTAATGTCTATTTTTTATCGCAGTGTTTACCTGTGAGATGCGAGCTTGATCTACTCAGCTGCACATTGATCGAAAAGCAAAACAAGTTCTAAGCAGCTGAAAAAAGCCAGGAGGAATCTCGATTGAACTCTGGGCTTGAAGAAAGCACAGTAAAAGAAAAAAAAATTGTATTATAAAATGAAAAAATAGTTTAACTAATTAGTCGCATTATAAAAATTTTTTTCTGTTTGAGTCGAAGATACATAAAGCTTAATAAAGTAAAAAAATACAGGCTTATCAAAACTAAATAGATTTAATAAAAATGGTTCTTCGTGCTTCCAGA
The DNA here is from genome assembly GCA_963680785.1 of Diplosoma virens. Classification (NCBI taxonomy): domain Eukaryota; kingdom Metazoa; phylum Chordata; class Ascidiacea; order Aplousobranchia; family Didemnidae; genus Diplosoma; species Diplosoma virens. The sequence goes on along the minus strand of OY796890.1, from coordinate 11,959,472 downwards.
AATTATTTCAATGTAGTTAGCTATTTGTATCTTAAAACTTTAGCCGTATTTCTCTCTTTCAAGACTCAGTACAGCTATTTTCCAAAAATAAATGGCAAAAACTATTTTGATAAAAATTCCTTTTTGATGAAACGTAAAATACTGTCTGGGACCATGGCCTTAATTGCAAGCTGGTAAGGCTTCTTCTTATAGTAAAATTTTTTGTGGAACCAAAATTTCATTCTTACCATCAGTCATGTGGCTTAGCGTAAAAATCTATTTTAACGCATCACATTGCTGAGGCGACTTGCGGGCTCAGGATTGGGTGCTGGTGCTAAAATATTGTGAGCAGCCGTTTTACCTCTGGGCTCCTGGACAACTGAGAAATGCGTGCCAGTTTGTTGTCACAGCTCACATAGTACTTGCTTTTTAGACTTTGTCCTGAATGACGCTTTCTGCATTGCCACTGGATGCCTGCGTCCCACTCTAACGGAACATCTAATAATACTTTTAGGCATCTACACAACTGAGCTTTTCCAACTAGATGCGACGCTATTCTTGGTTAACCGTAAAACTCAGTACCCTAACCTTTGTATTTTAATGGGTCCTCAGATACCTGCCAAGAGAGACTAAATGCCATCTGTGGAAACTATTAAACAACCTCGACGAACTAGACGTTCGAGCTGCCCAGTGGACGAATCATAGATGGAACACGGAGTACTATGAGAGTACATCCCAAACTTTGTACTTTCATTCCCATAACCAATATTAAACCTGTTCAAATGGGCTTTCCCCAAACAATTTGACTGAAGTTTATTCGCCTTTGGAATGGTTTTGGGCAATTCCATTCGTCCATCAACAAACGGGTTTTTGCTTTTTTACCAAATTGCGAGTGCGGCGCTATTAAACAAACCGCAGACCATATTCTAACAACGAGCCCCATTCATCAGACACCACATGGAGGACGAAGTCTGACGGTTCTGGGTGACAAAACCCAATGCTTGATCAACATTATTGCTGCCAGGATCTTATCAGGTTTGTACAGCAGCCTGGGGAAGTAAAAGGAAGGACAACTATTTTTGATCGATTTGTTTAAATTAATCATGAACTTTACGCTATTTCGTTCCAAGGTGTGTAAGTAAAAAAAAAAATTAAAGATGTCTATCAAAAGTGTTTTTTTAAAAGAAAATTTTGAAAACTTAAAGTTAAGTAACTTAATTTTTTGTTTGATAAATATTTATTAAGTTATGAAATCAGGGCATCGAAATTGTCACGTTCATTTGCTTGCAGTGAGACCTTCGATATCTAGCAGAAAAATAGTGGGCCTTCGGAACTTGCAGCCAATGGGCCCTAAAAAAGACATTTTTTAAAGAATTGTTCCGTCCGTCCTGAAAAAAACGTTTGCCAATTAGGAGACCTAGTTGAATGTCGAACATCGGGATGGGTAGATACCTTTCTTTTTTGGCAGGTTTGATTTCAGTCTATAATGTATAGTGACAAGAGCGGACTTAATCATGGCCCGAGTTTCGAAATGAACAACTGCCATCTTGGCCAAATTGCAGGGGCAGCGCGCTTGTACCAAATTGCGAGTGCGGCGCCATTGAACAAACACAGACCACGTCCTAATAGCGTAATTCGTACGTCAAGCACCACAAGGAGAACAAGGTCTGACGGTTTTAGATGACAAAACCCGATACTGGCTCAACACCAACTCTGCCAATATCTGATTCGGGCAGTACAGCAGCCTGGGATAGAAAAAGGATAAACCTTCGGCACCAGTCTTGTTTGCGTCTGACCGGAGTGGATGTTTTTCCAAACGACAACGACGACGACGATGGTACATTTACTTGTTTTGGCTCTTCATTATTAGCCTAAAAAATTTCATTATTACAGTAGAGAACAAAAAATTCACAAAGGCTTCGTTGCCGCCTGATTCGTTTGATGTGGATGCGGCTTACCAGGATTTTTGTAACATCATCAATAAAGCAGCCAAAAAGACTATTCTCTACGCAGTTATAATAACAACTGTATTTCCTGTTTGGGATACAAAGTGTGAATCCCTTTTGTGAATCCCTTTTATACCCCTCCAACACTTAAAACCAAGTAAAGCTCCGGGCCCTGATTCCATCTTCCCAGAGCTTATAATTCATGCTGGTTCTAAAGTCCTGGTTACGTGACTTCCTTTTTTCCTGCCTACTCAAAATTCTCAAGATCTGGAGAAGAACGATTGTGGTTGCGATCTCAATGCCGATGAAGCCCGTGGAGAACAAAAAGAGTTATAGACTAATATCTCTGCTCTGTGTCCCTTAAAAGATCTTCGAGAGGCTTATTTACGCCTGCGTCGAGGGATTAATTGATCCACTGCTCCCTAAAGAACAGGTTGGGTTCCGACGCGGGAAGTCAACCATAGATCAAATTTTTCTGTTGACCCAGAACATCAAGACTTTTTTTCGAGGCTAAAAAGAAGGCCGGTGTCGTATTTGTCGATCTGACAGCGGCATATGACACTGTCTGGCGCTGTGGTCTTACATGTAAACTTCTGAGATTTCTGCCGGATAAGCACATGGTTGGAATGATCATGGACTTATCCGAAACCAAAGCTTCACTCTTACTCCCTGTAACAGCAAGCAAAGCAGGTTACGCCGTCTAAAAAACCGCGTTCCTCAGGGATCGGTCTTGGCTCCCCTCCTTTTCAACATCTATACGTACAAACTTCCTTCCACAATTTTCAGAAAGTTTGCCTATGCAGACAATCTAGCATGACTAGGACGGGATTTTAAGCCAAAGCATAACTACACTTTCAGCGTTTCTCCAGACTTGGAGGTTGAAACTCAGTCAAACTAAGACGGTGACGGCAGCCTTTTATTTAAATACCGAGAAGCCAAGCATGAGCTAAAAGTCTATAACAACTATAGACTTTTACTGTTCGGTCTCACCCCTACTTATCTTGAGGTGAAACTGGACAGATCACTCACGTTTTGTCATCGTCTAGTGGCATTGCGAAAAAAAACTGTCTTAGTGCATCACACTGCTGAGGCGACTTATAAACTCAGGATGGGGTGCTGGTGCCAAAACATTGCGCACAGCTGCCCTATCTCCGGTCCACTCAACAGTTGAGTACTGCACACCAATCTGGTATTGCAGTGCACACACTCGCCTTGTAGGCAATGTTTTCTGAATGATTCCTTGCGCATAGTCACTGGATGCCTACGTCTCACTCCAAGAAACTATTTACCCATACATTCAGGCATCCTTCCCGCTGAACGTCGCCGACTAGGAGCGAAACTCTCTTTAGCTTACCGTAGATCTGCACACACTGATCTTATCTTTTATGGTCTTTTAAGTGGGTCCTTAGATGCTCGCCAAGAGAGACGAAGATCTAGACGCCCGTTTGTGCCTGGTGCGCGGAATCTATTAACAGCTGCCGGACTTGACATTCTCGCTTCTCAGTGAACAAATTGTAGATAAAACGTGGAGTACTTTGAGGATACATCCAGGCTTCGTGTTTTCATACTCAGGATCAGTGCCAGGCCTATTAGAATGAGCTTACCGCGAACAACTGGGGTCCAGTTCAATTGCCAGGTGTTGACGATTCCATTCGTTCATGCACAAATGGGGTCTCGCTCCATTACCAAATTGCGAATGCGGTACCATTAAACAAACCACAGACCATGTCCTAATAACGTGCCCCATACATTGGACACCACATGGAACACGAGGTCTGACGGTTTTGAATGACTAAACCCGATGCTGGCTTAATAACAATATTGCCTGCATCTGATCCGGGCAGTACAACAGCCTGGGGAAGTAAAAGGATAAACACTCGGCCCCAGTCCTGTTTGTGTCTGACCTGAAGTGGATGCCCTTCAAACGATGAGGACGATAGCCTTTATTAAAAATGAACTGAATTAATTTAATTATATCAGTAAGCTCACTCGAGGAAACTTTAATTGATATTTAATAATTGCGTTTACGGTTAGGCGAAAAATTCATGCAACTAGAAGATGCTCTAAAAAGTATAACACTTCACATATGCATGTAATTTTTGAAAGGTTTTTGGCCCATGACCTGGACAGCTTGTAGTAATTGTGTTTCGACTCACAAAACCCTCATGAGAATTTTCTGCCTACGCTGCTTAGTGACAATGACTCTCTTCGGCCCTTTTGTTCAATTAGCCCTTTTCATTTATACTAATACAATAATAATCATTATCTCAAGTTTGGCTAGCGTTCAAATCTTTTGAAGATAATACTGAATTTGGTATAAAAGGCATACTGAATTTTGAGTGAAAACTTGCATTAGCTTGATAAACTCCGATAAATTTAGTGATAGCATAATCTCAACAAAAAATAAATTTAAGAAAAATAGTTTTATATATTGTTCTTCTCTACCCGAAAAATTTTGAAGCTAACAGATTAAAGATAATGAAGAAAAAAATACAAAATTCATTGGAGCAGCGGTTTCAAAACTTTTTAGTTCGAGAACCTCTTTTGCTTGCTTGAAATAATGATGGATTCCCCTTAAAGTTTACAACAAAGAAAAACTATCAATCTTCAAAACGAAAGATAAACCAAATTGTCAATGATGATTTATTTGCTATATTTTTGACTAGCCAGAAAACAATAATTTTTTTAACGGGTTGTTTTCATCTCTCATACCAAAAAGCAAAGTATTCAATTTTTTTAAAAAACTTTATTTTAGACACAAAATATTTTTAAGCTAAAATGCAATTTCAACAAATTTCTTTCAAATCTAATATCAAAACTTTTGCTAAATATTTGGATTTCAAATTGTTGCAAAGTTCCTCTTTGCCCCGAATCCCTGCTTGCCCCGCTTTCCTATTCCTTTTTAGTATTATTTGCTTTTAAGTTGAATTTAAGTTATGTTTTTAAGGCGATATATGATTGTAATAATAATTCTGAAACCTATAGTTTATACCTAAGCTTTTGATTGCTGTTTTTTCTTTAGAAACATGACGTAACAAAATTTTTTGGCAAGAGTGAATAACATGGACAAGTTATCACAAAGTTATTACAAAATTTTTAAATCATCGTAAATTAAATTGCTTTAGCTGTATATTTCGCTTTATGTTTGCGAAAGATATTTACAAAGATCGGGATTTTATAAGTTAGATTTTTTATTTGTTAAAGGTCACCTCAAATTATATACGTTTTCAATTATATTCAAGTTTTCATTTCCGACTAATATAAAAATTCATGAATAAAGTTAATGTGTATTTAAAACTATATTTGTAATTTTACCTGGACAATTCAATTCAAAATTTGACAAAAAACGTCCATCAAATTAGCCTAAGCGGTGCTTTTGTTGATTTCAATTATTTGCTGAAAAAATTTGTATTCTTCAAACACCCTGTAAATCATATTTGCAATACTTGGGCTATGTTTACAAAACTCTATTCAACTGGGTTTAATTGATCTGGTATGACAAAATGTTTATTTTATTTGACAAATTTTGCTCTCATTGAATCAAGCCTGGCGTTGCTTGTATGAAAGCTTGCAAGGAGGGCATCACAACTTAGAATGGTAGCCTGGATATATCCCACGAATCGTAAGTTTAATATTCTTATTGTAAACTAATGTTACTATAAAAAAGTTCTTGTATGAAAAATAAAGTAATTTGATATGATAGAAGTGAAAAATCCTGGCTTGAGAAAAGAAAGTATGCAAATTTTATATAAATGTTTCACCATCGACTGTAGGCCTAATACTTCTTTTTGTTTGCTGGCTTCTCGAAATTCAGCATTGGGTTAAAAAATTAATATTGAATCGATATTGCGAAACTCATATGAAATCGTATTTTTGTCGACGATTAGCATCGTAAATAAAGCTATCAGAAACTTATTATTGCTATTAATATCTTTGTTCGTTATTTTAAATTGCTGCGATGAAAAAACAACCGAATTACAAACATGATCTCTTTGGTTTATTTTGAAACGCAGATAATATAAGAGAAACATCTAGGTACAAATTTGTTAAACCAGGGGTCTGCAACCTGCGGCCCGCAAAAAACTAGTTTCGAAACAGAGTGATGACCCTCGCCGCTCAAATCATTTTCGAATAGTTTTATGGCGTCTCAGTCTATTTCTTAAATCTAGATAGAGTAATTGGCAAATGCAAAAAAAAATTTTTTATGATTTGTTGTAAAACCGCTTTCATAGTAACAAACAAATGCTCGATGAGTAAGTTTGGGCCGCAGTTTAACCTTTTTGTGCGTATTTGGCGCGGGACCGCAAAAAGCTTTACACTCCTGTGTTAAACAACTGCTTCAATACGGAAGAATATTAATCTATATTTTAAAAATGTCTTCTATCGCTTACCGAGAGGCATTTTGCATTCTAATTTTTGAAAGATTAATTTTTTTAGATTCGTTTTTTTATGTTTTGCATTCAAGTTGTTTTTGTAGAAAAACTATGTATAAATTTTTTAGCGCACAAATTGCAAAATCACAATAGCAACCTCGTACAAAACCTTTGTTGTTGAGTGTTTAGGGCTGTTTGTCCGCACCTCAGTTAAAAAGCTGATTTTATTCATTACTCAATAAATCAAATCAAAACATCAACGACACCATAGGCCAGATATGATGTCGGTCGTTGACTTATGGTCTCGGTCTCTGCGAGTGTCTCAAGTTGTCTGGACTTGCTCTTTTTCTCTGTTTCGGAGAAATTACGATTGAGTCACAAAGTTTCAAGAGTCGATTTAAACTTTGTTGCAGTATTTACCTTTTAATCGAACAAAAACTGCGCAATTTTAGTCTAAACAATCGTCAGTTTTTATGTAACATACCCATAGGTGAATAGACAATAAAGGCGTTACCATTCGGATTTTACGATCAGCCAATAATTGTGAAGGGAGGAAACAATGGAGTAAAGCGGAAATATAAGGGATAACAAATAAAACTAGGAAAACAACTGTTAATGGAATCAATCAATCATTTTTATTTTTGTCCACATCTATCATAAGAATAGAAAAAATATCACCAAAAATCAGCAATTAAAAGCAAAGGTGACAGGAAAGTTGCAAATAGATCTCACGGCTATCAATTCAAGCAACCACCCAATGTCAGAAAATTTAGGTTTCTTATTTTTTAAAATAAACGTAATTATATATTTTAGGTTTTTAGATCATCACATGTAGTTTTCTGAATAATTGGGTAAAAATTTATCATTTTTATTAACTGAAGTGAGATAAGATATTGCTCGTAGCTATTTTTGAATAGATTGTAAGAAAGTTTTTTTAGCTCTTTTGGAATGGACTTCCAAATCTTTACTCCATGCAATTTTATATACTTTTGGAGTCTGTTATTTTGATATCTAGGAATATATAAATTATCATATTCTGCTAATAGTCTTGTGCTTCGGTGTGATACATGACAGATTTTTTTTAAGCAGTGGTTCATTTTTATTTTTCTGAAGAGGGCTTATGTGCAAAGCCCAAAACGTTTATGTTAGTGTTACGTGTTACAGGTTTGTTTGATTTTTATTTAAATAATATCTCTGCTTGTGAATGTGTTTATGCTACTTGGTGCAACTGTAATATTTTTTCCCTAGCAAAGTTAGTTGTCACCAAAATGTTAAGTTTGGTTATCGGTATATTTCTCATTGCTAGTCCTGCCATTGGCTCGTCAATCACTGGCAATTGTGACGACAAAGGCTTGGTTTTATCGAACAATCGTTACAATGGACTCGTCATTGCAATAAATCCTGAAATACAGGAAAGTTCTGCAATCATCGACAAGCTAAAAGTGAGAATTTAATTGATATTGTGATAGCAACATTTTATGTAAAAGAAAGATCATATAGCCTACCTACCGTATAAAAGGTTAGTCAATTTATAATAAACAAACAAGATGGTTTGAAAAACAAAACGAAACTCGTAAATATTTCGTTAAATTTTACGCGAAATTTTCAATTTCAATATTCCAGAAAATTTCAATAAGCTTTTCAAAACTATTTCTCAAATTTTTATTTATTTAAGCGGCATTAGACCAGCTTAATTTAAAAAAAGAAAAAAAAATTAACGATTGAAAAATAAAACTATATTGACTGTTCCCTTTCTTTGATTATCTTATAGTTTAAACAATATCCGGCTTCGTAAATCTGATAAAAAACAAATAACGGTATTTACAGTAATTAACGTTTTAAGCTTCTACTAAATTTACATTTTTTGATACATATGTATGAATCCAAACTTAAGTTATTAAATGAGAAAACAGTTTGATAATAAGTTTTTAGAAAACTAGCATTTACATTAATTTGAGTCGAAAAATAAATTTTTTTGAACACTTCAATTTTTAAATGAATTTCGTCGTACCTTAACGCAGCAATACTGTATGATTTTATAGAACATTTGGACAGATGCTTCAAAAGTGCTTTGGGCCGCTACTAAGAATCGCGCCTACTTTGGAGATATAGCAATTTTAGTGCCCAAAACTTGGAAAAAATTCTCTTATTTAGATGCAACTGCGGAAACGTACGATAAAGTAAGCAATTATTTAAAAAAACAATGCAATTTCTTGAACTTTAAATTAACCACGACAAAATAGCACAGCATGTTTTTAATGTTACACCACCACAGTGTGAATGGAAGAAGTAGAAAAAATGGAGATGCTTTAATTCTGCTAGACACTTTGGTTACCCTTTTTCCCTCTTAATTAACGCAGACGAAAAATGATTCAAAAATTATATTTGTTTCTTCTGATATTTGTCCCAGTTGAGATCACATGTTTAGTGACAGAATACAGATACAAAATTCTACTTTATCTTTTTAATTACGGAAAAACAATAACAAAAAAAAAAAACAAACTTTGAGACAAAGGCAAGGAAGCATTAATTAACCCTAAGGTTTACCAGTCCAGATGTTTCATTGATCTAAATATATATACATAAATATATATACAGAGTGGGCCGTAAGTTGCGCACCAAAGAATTTGAAACAAATTAAAGGTAAATTAAAACTGAAAATAAACTTTGATTGGAACCAACCAAATCTGAAAGTTATAGTAACTGACACGTTCAAGGAAAAGAAAGGATCTTTTATTCCGCTTTTTTTACATTGTTCCCACCACTCTTCACGTAAGTCTTTGGTGCGCGACTTACGGCCCACCTTGTATATATAAAAAAACAATAAAAAACATGTAATACAACAAAATTCATAAAAAAAAAAATTTTTTTCACCTTTTTATAGGCCTGTTACATGTAGAAAAATTTTGGACCAATACTTTTTTAATTATTTCCAAAACGCACTAGCCTAATAATCTGCAATAACATCTATATTCAATCTGAATAAGGAACCAAACAAATAATTTGAATTTGAACAAAAATTTAAGAAATAAAAATATTTACTAAAATCTTAATTTAAATTAAAAACATTACAACAAAATTTTGAAACCACGACAGTCTGTTTCATCTTATAGAATCGTCAGGTGGTTACTTATTCAAAAGACTGCCGTGGTTTCAACTTTTTTGTTGTAGTGTTTTTAATTTTTAATTTTAATTTTAATTTTAATATTTTAATTTAAATAAATTGCTCTAACCTAGTCTAACCTCTAACCTCTAACCTAGTAACCTATCACTGTACCAGCATTGTGAGACAATTCGGTTACTAAAAACTTAATGTAGATCAAAATAAAAATTTCTTTAAATTTTTTTTTGAATGCATTCCAATGTAAATTTTTTTGCTTATGTTTTTTGGTTTTGACCAAATCTTGTTACCTTTGTACAAAATTAATTTGAGTAGGTCTACTTGTCTTGTGGGTAAACGCGAAATTTTGAATTTTTTAAAAAAATTGTTTAAAATTCTGTTATTTTTTTATTATGGTACATATTTTCTTATTATAAGCATAAAAACTTTATAACTTAATTAAATTTAGTTTTCTATAAAAGCTTAAAATGTGAGTGTAGAAATTCATCAAGGTTTTAGCGATTAATTCTTATTTTCAATTCAGATAAATATATTTTAAATATTGCACCCCGAACAATTATTCCGTATTTTAGATTACTATTTATTAAAACCGTAGTTTCCCAATTGGTGCGTCGCGACGCCCTGGTGCATCATCAATTTAATACTACGAGGGTGTCACTGGGTCGGCGTGACAACTTGTGTATAAAAAGGTTAAACCAGAGTTGTAAAATTACACTGTGATTCTATCACAAACCAAGATGAAGACTTTTTTTTGGCCTTCACGCCTCTGAGCAGGGAAATGCACAAAAATCATGCCTTGAAGACCAAAAAAGGTCTTCACTTTTGTTGGCAGTAAAATTTTACAATTTTTTTGGTACGATGACCTTTTTTTGGTCTTCGACTTAATTTGAGACATGATTTTCATACATTCTTCTGCCCACGGGTGTAAAGATAAAAAAAGTCTTCATTTTTATTTGGGAAGCAAATTTACCATAGGAATCGTTCTTGTATGTTCTAGCTTTAAAGCGTCGCAAATTTATACAAGTTGTAAACCCTGTATTAAACTTTAATATAAGCAATACAAGCCTAAGTATTTTTTACCGTTTTTGAAGGTTGTTTGTGTATTAGTAGAAACGTCAATTTTGAAAAGTTTGAGGAAAATATTTTTCCTCGACCAGAAATCGAACAGGTTAGGGGTCAAGTTAGATATTTGTTGACGAACTGGTTTGGGCCCTATCCATTTGTCCATGAAAAAAGTGCTCCTTGCTTCTTCAGCAAATGGCAGGGGTAGCGCCACCCAAAAAATCAAAGGCTGCACTCTATACATAAACACGTTAAAAATATGTGGTCTAACTGGTTTGAAAAGCAACATCTGATAATGTCAACTGTATATCCCATCTTCTAATTCTGATAGAGCAGCATCCTTTGGTAGTAAAAGAAAGAACTCCGGCCTCAAACGTTGTGTTTGATTACAATGCTCAACTAACTCAAAAAGCCTTTTTCTTTTTGAGCACCTTCATATCTACATCGGGATAGAAACTTACTTTTTATTTATCATTTAATAAAAATATAAAAAACCAATATTTTGAACCGTAGGCACATGTTATTGTTGCAAACGAAAACCCAGCTTTCGGAAACAGCCCCTACACTCTACAATATGGGAGTTGTGGTGAACCTGGAAAATACATTCATTTAACCCCGCAATATGTTCTTGACGAAGATGTTGTTCAAGATTACGGACCAAAAGGTAAAACATAAAGATTTTGAATAAATGTTGGTTGGATTGTTTTGTTGTTTAACGATAACTTTAGTTCTAATTTTAATGTTTAATGTACTTTAGTTCTACCAGGGTTGCCTAACCCGCGGCCCACAAAAAATTTTTTAATGAAATCCTCAATCACCTTCGATTATTGCAGTGCCTCTGAACTAATCCAATGGCGCGCAAAAAACTCAGAAAACCGTGATGAATTCGTTTGCACTCGAGTCAAAATATCAGTTCAGTTTATTACAAAGAATTTTGTTAATACAGTCGACAGAGAAAAACACAAATTTTTTAGCTTTAAGCAAAACGACAACAGGTTTAGGCTCAGACCTCGTCCGCTTAAATTACCAACTCTACCAACTCTGTGCTGTGTCACCATTCGGTTAATGATTACAAGGAGTCGAATTGCTTATTATTTTTGTTGATGACGTTTGACTTTTTTCGAAGCGATTCAAACGATCTCAATTCACATGATGGAAGATTTGCTGAAAACAAGCAGGCGAATAAACTACACAAAATTTACGCGATAATGGTCTCGATTTCACGATCAGCTAACGATTGTTTAGGGAAGACAGAAAAAATAAAAAGACAAAAATTAAGGCGCGTTTACAGCCGTTTACAGTACTTTTTTCTTTCAGCACGATCTTGGTTTGTTTTATTGACGCTCAAATCCACTCATTTTTTCTCGAAAACATGAGTGAATTTGAGCGTCAATAAAACAAACCAAGATCGCGCTGAAAGAAAAAAGTACTGTAAACGGCTGTAAACGCGCCTTTAAGCGTGGGAAAATGAGGGCTGCAAAAAAAGTGGATAAGTTCGAGAAATTACTTTAGAGAACTAACATGAATGCAGCGTGAGATCACGAAGTTTGAATTACACTTTAAAAAGTCAACAAGTTTGCACGCACTAAAAACGATTTACAAAAGACGAGTTCTCTGCCATACAATTATCCTTGGCCCAGTAAAAATTTCGCTTTATTTAGGAAAAAAACACTTACAATCAAAGACAAGAGCACTTTTTTGCGTCTTTACTAAATCTGTGGCAGAAATACCGGTTATCAATATAAAATATTGTATAAAAAATAAACTCATTAAATTTAAACTGTAGGCCAAAAAAAATGTCATTAATTTGATTATTGCACCGATTACAGCCCGCAATAAATTGGCTTGCGTACAAAAATTTTGTCCACAAAGGGTAAATGCGTGGTCATCCCTAATTCCATTTTGGAGTTTACTAGTTCGGCAATTTATCCCATATACTCTGGGGTTAACATACAAAAAACCAAAGTGAAGGTTTCAAAAATATAAATCAACAAACATTCTTTTGAAAAATTTTATCATAATTCGGTTTTGATGAAACTTTCAAATCCATTTTTTACGTTTTCAACAACATTTGTTTATCTGATGTGCCTCTTTATTAGGCAAAACAATGGTGCATGAATGGGCGCACTTACGTTGGGGCGTATTTGACGAAAATCCAACTCCTGGCACGGACCCATTCTACTTTGATAGTTATGAAACTCTCCAAGCGACAAGGTGAATTTTGTAATCTGATTTTAAATATTTGATGGCTGAAGTTGTCAAAAAATGTTCGAGACAAACAATTGTACAATTTGTTGATAATCATAAATGTAAACAGATGTTTAAAATTTAAGAAATTATTTGCTGAACTAGGAAGTCGAACTATTTCTCGCATAGAGTCAAGTAACGTATTACTATTAGGTTAACGGTAAGTATGAAGTGAAATAAGTTTCTTTACAATTCTACCTTTCTTGCCCTGAATAAAATCCGAAATTTCTGTTTTTCTTTTTAAGAAACTGTTGCTGATTTGATATAATCAAGGCTGTGGAGTCGGAGTCGCCTGAATCTCATGTTTTGGGAGAATTCTGAGTTTTTTTAGATTTGGCGGAGTCGGAGTCGGTTTTTAAGGTTTGGGGAAGTTGGAGTCGGAAAACAAAGTCGTTTTTGTTATTGGAGGCTTTATTTAACGCTAAATTAGGCCTCCACGGTTTTGGAGTTGGAGTCGGAGCCGCCGGAGTCGCCGGAGTTGTACATTTTAGGATGGTCTCGGAGACGGAAATTGAAGTCATTTTTTAAAATATTCTGGAGTTGGAATTGGAGTCAGAAAAAATTTCCGTGACTCCACAACCTGGATGTAATTGCAAATGTCGGTTTTTTGCCAAAGTTTTGTTTATTTTATAAATGCTCTTGTTTATAAGTTTGATTGAAAATAATGGCAGGTAGGCCGATATGTAAACTACCGCAAAGTATAACCTAATTGAATTCACTGAAGATTTTTTGAAGCCTAATGAGATTTATGGCAAATTTATAATATTAGATTTGTTGCTGCTGTGTGATTCTGCTGGGTACAATGTGAACTTTATCTGTTTGGAAGCTTATCAATAGATAAGTCGATATAAATAAGGATACCGGATTATGATCTGCTTCAGGTCACTCACAGGCCATCAAATAAAAAGAGAACTTACTTTAATCCCTTTTGTGTCTGTTTTTTTTTCTTTTATCTCAGGTGATACATTGTCACACTTCAATTATAATTTTGATATAACCTTAAAATTTTGTAGTTTATTTTCAGTGTTTTTAGATTAATTTTTAAGCTTTTGATTATGATGTATTAATTCTGTAATCGGTACACCCACCCACTTAATTTATTTTTTCTGCAAATTTTTCTTATTTTACCGTTTTAATGTAAATCATAAAGACTCTTTTTAACGTTTTAATTCATAGCGCATATTTTAAGCTATATACTGTAACTTAATAAAACTTTTATTTTAAAACGTTTTCGGCTTCTTAAGCCCTTTTCAAGAAAAACTTAAACTTAAATGAAATTAACAATAATGCGTCAAAACAAAGAAAATTAATTATTTATGTTTGAATGATTTACATTGTGACGAATAAGTTAAAGCAAATAAAATTATAAAGCCAATTTTTAGTTTCATTAAATTATTTAAAAGTGAAAGTAAATTTAAAATTTATAAGAAAAGAAATAAAAAAAAAAAAAAAAAATTTAAAATAAAAATTAAAAAACATTTAATAAAAATGAAGAACCATTTGCATAAAGTTGTCGATTTAAACCAGGATTACGCTTTTTAATAAACCAGGATTACGCTTTTTAATAAAAAAGCGTAATAAATCGACTATCGTAATCCTGAGTATCGCTACAATATGGTTGAAAAAAATTTATTCCTTGCCAAAATTATATACTGTAACTTGTTTAATGCTATATCTTTTGGTTGCAATGTGACGTCATACAGTACTTTATGCAATTGCTAAACCTAATATATTAATATAATAATTAATTTAAGAAATTTGGCCCGATCTAGTATTGTTATCTCGTAATGTTGGCTGATTTATATTAATAGCGTCGTAAATTAACACTTCATTCGATTGAAATAAGATTTAGAAATCGTTTCGTGTTACCATTGCTTGTGTGGTGGTGTTAATTCGTCGTTGTCGTTTGTCGTCATCGTTTGAAGAGGCATCCACTCCGGGTCAGTCACAAACTGGGTTGAGGCCGAGATTTTATCCTTTTACTACCCCAGGTGTCCAGATCAGATGCTGGCAGTGATGGTGTTGAGCCAGCATCAGGTTTTCTCATTCAAAACCGTCAGACCTCGTGCTTTATGTGGTGCTCGACGTATGGGACACACTATTAAGACGAGGTCTGCGGTTTGTTAGGATGTGTGTAATCGATACTTTAGTATCGGTGCAATCGGTGTTTTAGTTATTTAAGGGTCAGTGTTGACGCCTTGGAAATTGATTCTATTGTGAGATAGAATTGTTTTAGCCTGTATGGAGGGCAAAGTATTAAGCTTAATATTAGCCATCAGATTGCTAATTTATTTCAAAATTTTTTTTGTACGAAGTTTGCGTGAAGTAAAAGATTTTTCTTCCCAAAGCTTTTCATTTCACACTCTTCAGGGAAAATTGTCAGAATGAAGCAGAATTGAAACCGAACTGAGTTATAAAGGGGAAAGCAGAGTTCTCTAGGCTGGCTGGCTGAAACTTGGCTGAAAGAAGTTAGCCAATGAGAGAAAAGATTAAGAAATTTTCAAAGAATAGACTAATTCTTTTTGCTGACACAGAAGGGATTGAGAGATTTAATGAAAGTCGCTTCAAGAGCAGAAAGGTGAAAAGAAGAGCGACCTCGAGCGAGAATAGAAAATTTTTTGTTGCTGAAGTGAAGAGCGCATTGGGCGTTGTCAAGAAGATGTTGACCAATGGAGGATTCGTGAAATTGTTGTGAGCGTGTGTTGGCCTTGCAAGAGCGGGAAAGACTTTGGCGGTTGGGCGAGGCAGGAGGATTGGCGATGGATCTAGGAACGTGTTGTTTAATTCGCTCTTCTAAGCGTTGAGACGTGCGACCAACGTACCGACTATCGCAGTGGCACACAAACTGGTAAATAACATTGCTGTGATAATGGGAAGGTAACACGTCTTCCTTAATTGCTGGTAAGAGCTGTCGGGTGTTAAAAATAACACGTGGTTCGACGGAGAAAAAGCACCGTTTCACAGCAGACGTAATCTGCTTTTCAAACTTTATCCATCGCCAATCCTCCTCGCCCAACCGCCAAAATCTTTCCCGCTCTTGCAAGGCCAACACACGCCCACAACAATTTCACGAACCTTCCATTTATCTCTAAAGAGAAGTCTTCGAGAGAATTCGTTCATACTTAGCCAGAACTAATTGTTCAAGAATTTCAGTCCCGCGGCAAACTATTTCTAGAGCCGGATAAAAATAAAAACACAGATTTAATACAGCGCAGATATTTTGGTTGCCTAGTTTAACTGGTCCTTTCGGATTCTCGAACAGAGTTGTAAACGGGCCGAGTGCTTCGGCTCGAACCCGGCCCACACCCGAATTTAATTTAAGCCTTAAATAGGCCCAAAAAAGCCCGAGAGTTAAATTTGTTCTAAAACACTTATATGTTGAATTCTTATTGCTTCAAATAAACTTTGGGGTTTGTGTAACCAAATTATCCCGACCAGCATGCTTCCAGAGATAAGTTATTGTTTTCCAGTAAAAACTTTTTCTTTGGGTTTTTAGTTTCATTTTGAGATATGACTGAAATTTAGAGCTGCTTGCTAAGACTGCCAAGCTGAAGAAAGTATCGTAAAGTGTCTTTGCGGCTCAAGGACACAACAAAATGGCGCGATCTCTTTTAAAACGTGATCAACTTGAGGGCCGACAGCACGACGTTCGTACCCACTTGGCCACCCTACATTTTTACTACTTATTTTCTTTTAGTAATTTTTTTTTTTTCTTATTAAATATTTAATGAATTTTGTAAATTTGTTTCTCTTTAACAGAAGTTTTTGAGCTAATTAATTGTTAATAATCAATATCTTTTAATTTTATTTCATTACGAAGATGTCCTGTGAGTCTAAAAGGAAAAAATGTTTTTGTTGATGAAAACAATAACAAATACCGAGATTGTCAGTCTTCTAAAGAAACAAACTGGATGCCAGAAGATGGCTGTATTTTTCTGCCAAACAAAGAGCAAGATGAAAGATTAAACGCATCAATGTTGTCACATTATTATCTCAACGACGTAATTTTCTTTATATTCTTTTTTAAACAAAGTTTTTAGTAATTTATTTTTGCAGTTTTTTGTTAATAGATAACAATAATTAATTTACAAATCAACAACGAAAATTGTTGCTAGATTAAGTAGCCTGAAAGAGATTGATTGCAAAGTTTTATAAGGTTTGTAGGTAAATAAATAAAAGTGCCATCTTTTAAGTTTTTTTTTGGAGTATTGATTTTAGTTTAATTAGCTTGGAGAGTTTTGGCTTGCTCTGATTATGTGCCGGCTAATTTACAACAAGCAACTTGATTTTGTCGTGATTCGTGTATGCCAAATGCGTGGTTGCAGCGTGCTTGCCTTATGTTCGAGTCTATGCTTTTATTTTATCAATCGTGTCCGCTTCCCATAATGATTATCGTGTGAAATTTTGCAACAGTGTTCCTGTGTCCCACGGTAAATGATTAGGATTTCGGTGATGCTTGCTATATATACGGACGTGGCTATATACCATTTGGAGACAGACAATAAACTATAAGGAACGTTACGCTGCTGTTTTGGGACGGAGATGTGTAATTAATTAATAAATTCTGTTAAAATAAGTTGTGCATGTGATATTGTGTTAGAGTTAGTTCAAAACCAAACTCCTAATCCTAACAATTTAGTCAGCTTCTAGAATTTTTTTCCAGATTTTAAACATGTTGATCTTGTTTAGGTTGTGGCATTTTGTCACGATGATGAAAGCGATCCGTTGAATCTTCACAATCGTGAAGCTCCGAACAATCAGAACCGCCTGTGTGATCAGAGAAGTGTGTGGAGTGTCATGGAATCTTCAAGAGACTTTAATGGGGCTAATTTTCCGAATCCTAAACTGTCAGATATCAAACCTACTTTTAAAGTAGTGCGAGCTACCATTCCACGTTTTGTATTGGTGTTAGATACATCTGGCAGTATGTCATCTGGGGTAAGTTAACTTATTTTCTACTGTGTCCATAATAAATTGTTCGTATTAAAAAAGCATCTTTTTATAATTTATTTTTTTATGACATATAATTGTACAGTAAAGTGAGTAAACTTATTCAGTATATTTACCCATAAGCTTTCAACACATCATTGGTTTTTATTTAATACTTATGTTAATATAAGCTACTGCAGAATAAATCATAACATTTATCAAAAAGTAACTGCTAAACAAAAACAGAGAACAAAATCCTGTTAGACTTAACTTAAACAAATTTAAGTAATAGAGAAATTTTTTTTAACTCAGTCCCCATATTTCGGTTTTTGCGACTAAGCGGGCATCTCAGAAAATTGACCAATTTTACGAAAAAGCTGTTAAAAGAGCAAGATTTAATGTATTTTGCTCATTCTACTCCACGCGATTTTATATCTATCCAGTTTAATATCAAACTATCTCTTTTTTTTTACTTCAATAAATAGCCTATGCTTGTTTTCAAGACTTAGATAAAATATATTCTTCGGTTGATTAAAATTTATTTTATTTACCGTGTTAAATAAAATTTATTTAATTTTCCGTGTTAATAAAAAAATTGCTCAACAATTAACTGATTTTCTTTGTTGTATTGTCAAAATTTAGAGATTATAAACACAAAGGCACAAGTAATAAGAACTTAAACAAAACAATAAACCGAAGCACGCGAATACAAAGCAATTACTTACAAAACTTCGGAGCAGCACGCTTGCTGTGAAAGAAAAGAAACTTGCAATGAATACTGACTCCCACGTTATTTTAGAAAAGGGTTCCAAACTTTGTTTAAATTCACGATGCACTACAGTCAAATATTTACTCAAATTTATTTCAAAATCCAGTGAAGAATTTTTTGATTTTTACCAATAGTTCCAGGTTTTGAGAGGCAAAGTTTTTCTAATAATTAAAAAAAGTCTTGATTCATTGGGAAAGAACATTTACGATGTAGATTGTAAAAACCTTTTGCGCCGACGTCTTCGCAGTTTTAAAATGGGACACCAGGGCGTAGTAAAGGACCAGTTGTAAACTCTGGCCGTTTGGAGAGCATCCACTCCGGGTCAGGCACAAACAGGAATGCAACCAGGGGTTCATTTTTTTCTACCTCAAACTGGTGTACTTTCTGCTTTCGGAAATTCCAAGATATAGTGCTGTCCGCTTGAAACTTTTTCTTTTGATTTTTTTAGATATATAACTGAAATTTAGAGCTGCTTGCCAAGATCGCCGAATAGGGGAAAGTGCTGTAAAGTGTACATGTATTTTCTATGGACACAACAGAATGATGTAATTAGGTTTTGAACCGGCACCGTTTCGACCACATTTGCCATCAAACACTGCGCTTTTAACCACTTGACCATACTGCCGACACGATTTCTCCTAATTAGGGTCAGATGAAAAGCTTTGGGAATGACTCCGATTGTACTTGTTGTTCTTATATTCTCTACAAAAAGCCTTCTTTTCAAATTTTTTTTTTCGATCTTTACTAAGTTAATTTGAAAAACATTTTCTCTAATACGCTAAAACTTGCTTTTGTTGAGAGTGGCTTTTCAACAAAAAAGTGCCCCTTCTTTAAATTTTGCCTCTTCCGCCCAAAAAATTTTTCGGGCGCTCCTGTATCTATTCATATCAGCAAACTGCTTTTTGCGCTGACAAGTTATGTTTTTTTCAAAGTAAAGTTTGTTTTTTAGCTATTGCAGTTCGGACTCAATGCCGTAAAGCTAAGTCCCTTTTGCCAATAACTTTAAACAATTCGCATTGTAATTACGCAAGTTTTTGTAGTTGTAATCAGGGTTTTTTTAAGGCTTGGTTTAAGGGACCACCAAGAAATTTTTTGAGGCCGAATTTTTTTATAAAAACAATCAAAATGATTGTTTATTAAGCGCACAATTAATACTACTGCAGTATTACAAATGTTACAACACAAATTTTTCAATTCCATTTTCATCAAACAGTTCATGTACATCACTAGCATCGATTATTTCCTTGTCGTCTAGAGATTTTACAGTCTTTAGTGCTAGCTATGTCACTCTTCGTCTATCCTTTGCTTTTATCCACCTCTGAGCAACCTCTAGCGCGCTCTCATCATTTAACTACATTGGGCCGTTCATTGAAACATTTATCAGAGCATTCGAAATTACATTAAGCGGCCGGTTCCGTTGCTTAGTTTTAACACGGCACATAGTTGAAAACCCTCGCTCTGGCGAGGCTGTTGCAAATGGAATGGACAGCGCAATGCAACAAAATCAGTGTGGTTTGGAAAATATTTCCTGAAAGATCTTATCTCCGACAATTTTGCTACAAAATGGCATCCCGGAAAAATTCAAACTCTGGCATAATCAGTCTATCCTTCAGTCTTTGGTAATCATTTCCTACTTTCAAAAATCGTTCAGCTCAAACAACATTGAACCTTGTGATCAGCATCTTTAGATCACGATTTCCATAAAGCTGCCGTTGGTTGGCATCAAGAGGAATCTCTTTTGCATTAAAAATACAAAAGGCAAACTGTACTTCAGGCTCGGAAAAGCGGTCTTCAAGATTTTGGAGGAGTGCTTCCCAATATGTTTTGGTAGTGCATCGGATCAGCTCAAAATCATCTTTGAAAATTCATTTTGTGATCTTGGCAAAACTTTTGAAGTTTTTTTCCAATCAAGTTACAGGCTATTTATAACCTAATTCAAATTGGCAATGCTCCTAATTTTCTTTTCGCATAATGAAAGAGCTGATTGCATGTGGGAAAAATGAAAGCTGGTTTTTGGAAAAAGCAATGATAGCTTGTTTAGATGCTTCAAAGCAGCATGCAGCAAAGTAAAGGAAAAAGAGAAAGTTTTTTGTACAGATTAAATGAAGAATACCAATTGCTGTGCAATCCTTTTTGTCAGAAGTAAGTAATTAAGCGTAGCGTATACATTCGACAGTTCTACCTTCACTGCAATTACAGCTTCACCATGAGATGGCCAACGGGTACGGCAGGCTTTAACTAATTTTTTCTAAAAAGTATCAATATCAACAGCTTGCATTTCATGCAGTTTAGCCGTTCTCAGGGGTGAGATTGAAAAATACTTCCATATCTGGACTAAACCACATTCACAATCTTGAATGTGCTGTAGCTCTTTCACGGCGTCTGTACAAGCCAAGGCGAAGCGATGCGCACGGCAATGCACCGCGTGAGTGACTGGGTTTTGTTCAGTCAACTTCTGGGGGAGAAAAATTGGATAGCCTATCTTTGCAGCAGCTCCATCATCAGTAACAGCAATTTGTTTGCTGACATCAAGATCGTAATCGGAAGCAACTTCATTCCGAATAGCTTAGCAGCAGTTGCTTTACGACCATCGATGCGTCGAATATCTAAAAATGCTGTTGCCTGGCATCCTTTTGTCTTGATGTACTAAACAAAACTTGTCTATTGCTGCAATGTAGCAATATCACTCCTCTCGTTGACCATAGCAGCCCAACACGGGCTCTACTTGACATCAGAAACAATACGATCACTCAAATGGCTCGAGATGAGCAAAATAAACTCAGTTACTGCTGATGAAGTGATATGAAGTAAGTCGGCAAGCCGATCGTTATAACCAATGTGGTTTGCCAATGTTTGCAAGGAGGCTATTTTTCGATTTGCGATCTCTTCTTTCATTACCCAGTAAATCAAGTGAATTCGCTCAGCTATCGTGTTAACTTTATTTAAAATGCGATCCTGATGAAGAGCATGAAATAGTGAATCACATTGAGTTTTTTCCAGGTTAATGATTTTTTGGTGTTGATCAGAGCTAATATGGTTATCCAGCCGGTTCGCGCGTTTAGTAAGCCTATACGGCTAGGTGTTGTAAACATTGCCATTCTTTCCTCGGTGGATGGTAGCTGCTGGATGTTTAGAGCATAGCAAACATATTATGCCTCCATCAGCATGCTGAGTGGATCCGTTCATTTGTAGGAAATCATCAAAACCTTTCAGCTTAATCTACAATTGAAAAGTCTTATTGTAAGATACTGTTGACTGATGATTAGCTGAAACGGACAATACGTTTGCAACAGTTGAATGTTGTTCTTCCTGCACAACAGAATCGAAAGATATTCTGCGCTTATCGCTGCAGGTATTTGCACTTTCCGGTTGGCTAACAGCAGTAACTTTTTGTTTAGGCCTACTACAAAAATATTGCTTTATGCTTAGACAAATACCTCTTCGTTTTTGCTTATACATCATCAACTGAAAATTTAGATAAGTATAATACATTAAAATGTAATCGATATAGATTAACATTTTATTACATAAGAATATAACTTGAAGCATAAACTTTAAGAATTAAACTCAATGTTGCCAGAAATTTATCACAAAAAGGCGCCCGAAAAAGTGCAACTTGATCTCAAAAAAGCCCAATTTATAAAATTTTTTCAACATAAGAAGCACTTTTATCTATTGAGAAGTACGCACAACATGGCACAACCCTATTATTTCCTCCAACTTGGCTTTATCACGCAAATTGACTACATTATGATCTATGATAAACTCCATTTACTAATCTATAGGCCAATTAAACAAAAAACAAAAAGTATTTTACTTTTATTTGAGTAAAAATTAATTTCGGCCAAAGTCGTTATCACATTGCGAAGACTTGCGTGCCAATAATATATTAACGGTCATAAAATGTTTAAGATACATTAGCCTGGAAAATCTATTAGAACTTTCTTAAGATAATTAAATAGTATCATCAGACCTAAAAATGTCTCAGTTAAATGCATATGAAGAATTAATTGCTACTCTAATATTCCTCATGCAGTGGCGTACCGAGGATTTTTGAAAAGGTGGGCCATACGACCACAACCAAATATGCTTAGTGGAAAAATATATTCAAGTGCTAAAAAAAAGTCTTCACTTTGAATCGGTCCTGGAATTGATAAATTTCATCGCGAAAAAGAATCCAATTGCCGAATTATGACATCAGAATAATAGGATGCAAATGAAAACCAGTGTTGCAAACTATTGAAGTTGTGAACAACAGTTTGGTTTGCTACAACACGCTGAAAAAAGTTTAGACTTTGATGTGAAAGTTGCCATTCTTTACATTAAAATAATTATTAAATTACTTAATAAAAAATGAGTTGATCACACTAAATATGGCGCAAGGTTTTTAAAAAAAGCCCCGAAAAATTTCCCAACGTCACATAACACAACCTACGTCATAAACATCAAAATGTTAGGTTGGATAGAAAGTTCTGTCACATTTTTAACCTGGAATTTTATTATTAATTATTCTTGAACTTAGTTAAGTGAATGTTACTGTTATTATTATAATGCTTTAATTTACTGTTTCAGATTAATTTAATAGCAGTTCCTTCAATTTTGATATTGATTTAAAACTATAAAATGGGAATTGATCAAACAGACATTGAAACGTTGCATCTTGTATGAATACAAAAAGGGCTCAAAATCATTGAAAGCAGCAAGAAACAGTCATTCTGCCTATCAAAATGAGGCTCCGAGTATTCGTACCTGCCAACAATGGTTTAAACCAGGGGTGGGCGAATTTTTAGCTCGAGGGCCGCATTTACAAGGTGATTTTGTCTGCGGGCCGCACTATGATAATCTCTAAAAAAAAGATCATAACTTTTAATCAAGGTCCAAAGTATCCTTTTTCGTCTTGAAAAAAGTGATCTCAAATTTTGGACATTGATTGAATGTGATGACTATTTTTTATAGATCATCACGACTAAAAGCAAAGAGAGAGTAAATTTTTTTTCTTGAGGCTTTCGTGGGCCGCACAAAAAGTCGTGGCGGGCCGTAGTTTTTCCACCCCTGGTTTAAACAATTTGAATTGGGAAATTGTTCTCTCGTTGACTCCCCTTGATCAGGAAGATCCTCTTCTATTAATTTAAAGTTTTTAAAGAACGTTGTTGAAAAAAATTCATTACAAACAGCTTGGGAATCGGCATGCTGGTTTAGCACATATCATAGGACAGTAATAACACAATTAAACAAACTTGGAAAGGTCTCAAAATATGGTCAATATTTTCCACATGATCTGATTGCTAATCAACTTGATTAACAAGTTGCATTCTGCT
Organism: Diplosoma virens; assembly: GCA_963680785.1. NCBI lineage: Eukaryota > Metazoa > Chordata > Ascidiacea > Aplousobranchia > Didemnidae > Diplosoma > Diplosoma virens. The sequence goes on along the minus strand of OY796890.1, from coordinate 11,935,728 downwards.
TTTTAAGGTGTAGATTGGCTTTTTAGGTTTTGTGACAGGACTTTCTATCCAACCTAATATTAAACAGGGTCTACATCAAATACGACTAATTTCCGAAAACAGTGATTTTCAGAGTTGCGTAAAGCACATAAAATTATAAATAAAAATAAATTTTAGCCAAAAAAACGCGTACTAAAGTATATGAACCAAAATAATGGCCAAAATTTATGGGGCTGCAAAGAAAATTTATGAGTCTATTTTGGCCCCATAAAATACTTTAAAAAAACCCTGGTTGTTGTTGTTTTTTGTGAATCTCAAGACTTTATCCAACAGCGATGAATTATTATTGAATTATCCTTTTGTAAAAACTTTGGAAAAAATTTTGTTATTTTTTAAAGGAACAGTCTGCACTTGCTGTTACTTTGGCAGTTTGCCTAGGCTAGGGCTAGCTAGGCGACCAAGATAAAAGTACCAGACAAAATAAAGTGTTAGACGGAAAAAAGTGTTCATTACTTCGATGAGGTATTCTTTTTATAATTTTTTTTAAACAGAAAAAATTACATGGACTTTTTTAATTTATCAACAAAGATTCTTTAGATTTATCAAAAAAAATTTTGATAATACTGAAAATGCTTAGGCTACCAATTATAAATAGTATAATGCGACAGGACCGATTTTCCTGTATGATTACTGCTGCGATCTCATTTGTGGACATCTTCGCGACAGAAGGAACTGCTATTGGAATCATCACTTTTTCATCGAGCACTTCAATAGTTCAAAACATGATTGAAATCAAATCAAACAACGACAAAGCTAATCTGGTGAAAAGTATTGAAAATATACCCCAACCAAATGGCGGAACTTGTATAGGATGCGGAATTGACAGAGCCATAGATGTGAGTTCTCCATTACAAAATATTTTTTTATTATAAATCTCTCTGAATATTTATCATTAATGTTTTTGTAATTTGACTTTTATGAAACATTCATTTCTCAAGAAGTATCAAAAATAAATATTGAAATTATTTTTCTTGCTTTTTTTTGTCAATCAGTTTGCTTGCGTCAAAATTTTTATCTTAAGTCGTCGCAAAATAAAAATAAAAAAATACGCCGTCTTAAAAACGGCGTTCCTCAGGGATCGGTCTTGGCTCCCTTCCTATTTAACATCTATACGTGCGATCTTCCTCCATGATTTCCAGAAAGTTTGCTTATGCTGATGACTTAGCATTGTTACACTCTTCTGGAAACTGGAAGGACTTGGAGGGGACTTTAAGCCAAGATATGTCTGCACTTTCAGCGTATCTCTAGACTTGGAGGTTGAAGCTCAGTCACACTAAGACGGTGTCGGCAGTCTTTCACTTAAATAATCGAGCGGAAAAACGTGAGCTAAAGGTCTACAACAATGATAGAGTTTTACCGTTCTGTCCAACCCCTACTGATCTTGAGGTAAAACTGGACAGATCGCTCACGTATCGTCACCATCGGCATTGCGCAAAAAACTATCCTTGCGCATCACACTGCTGAGGCGTCTCGTGCGCTCGGGATGGGGTGCTGGTGCCAAAAAACTACGCATAGCCACCTTATCTCTAGTCTACTCAGCAGCTGAGTACTGTGCACCAGTCTGGTGTCGCAGTGCTCACACTCGCCTCATCGACAATGTTTTGAACGACGCCTTGCGCATAGTCACTGGATGCCTGCGTCCCACTCCAACGGACCACCTACCTGTACTCTCGGGCATCCAGCCAGCTGAGCTTTGCCGACTGGGAGCGACACTCTCTTTGGCTCATCGTGGATCTCTGGACCCTGATCATATCTTGTATGGTCTTTTAAGTGGGTCCTCAGATACTCGTCAAGTGAGACTAAGATCCGGATGCCCGTTTGTGCTAGATGTGCGGAATCTTTTGGACAACCTGGCTAGACTTGGCATCCGCGCTTCTGAATGGACAAATCATAAATGGAAAACGGAGTACTGCGAAAATGCTTCCAGGCTCCTTGCTTTTGTGCCCGGGATCGGTGCCAGGCCTGTTGGGACGGGCTTACCTCGAGCAGCTTGGGTTAAGATCAACCGCCTGCGGACTGGTGTTGGGCGATTCCATTCGTCCATGCACAAATGGGGTCTCGCTTCTTCACCAAATTGTGAACGTGGCGCTTCTGAGCAAACCGCAGACCATGTACTAACAGCGTGCCCTATACATCGGGCACCACATGGAGCACGAGGTCTGACGGTTTTGGATGACAAAACTCGATGCTGACTTAATAACATCATTGCCAGCATCTGATTCAGGCAGTACAGCAGCCTGGGGTAGTAAAAGGATAAACCCTCGGCCCCAGTCCTGTTTGTGTCTGACCTGGAGTGGATACCCTTCAAATGACGACGACGAAAATTTTTATGTTGTTCTTGTTAATAAGAAGGTCATGTTTGACAAACTATATATTTTTGATAAATAGAAAAATATTTTTGGCCAACTATTGTAATGCAGTTTTTGGGCCAAGTATATATTTTTTAAAATGGTAGTATGCAGTATATTTATTTATACCTTTAAAAATCTATTATACTGGGAATCTAATAACCTAATTTCAGATTTTAAAATCTTCATTTGGAACATTCGGCGCTCACGTTGTTGTCTTGACAGATGGTGATGAAACTGCTTCTCCATATGTTGAAGATGTTAAAGACTATGCATATTCAAATGTAAGCAAAATATATGTATGCTTATTGCTTAACCAAAAAATATTTAGTCCCACATTAATGATTACAGAAATATCAATTTGTTCAACGTCAATAAACAACAAAAACAGTTCTTTGCTAGTTTATCACATTTGACTTTGTCACTGTTTGATCACCAAGGAAAAAAACTTAATTAGTTTTAAACATATTTGGTACGTTCTGGTGGAAGTTGAAATCTTCATTTTATATTAAAAAAATTAAACCATCAGAGCCTGATGTAAAAAAACTTTTAAAAACGATACAATGTAAGCAACGCACTTCTTATGAAATTGCCTAACTAAGCATTCAGCTAAGCACAAAGAGCACACTAAATTCCAACGTGTTAATACAACAAATCAGCTACACAGATCGGAAAAAAAGCACCTTGACTGTATGCTTCTATTATAAAACATTTAAAATAAGTAAAAATGGTCGAGTCAATTTGAAAGTATTGACAAAACGGTTTCGTCCTAGTTTGTTTGCCTTTTTTCAAATACATTCCTCACTTTTCATCTTTTTTAAACTGTAATTCCTCCCCAAATATCATAAAGATTAAGGGTTTAAATAAATGTTCAAAAAACTTGGCCAAAGAATAAACAAAATTTCTGAAACATTTGAAATGGCAAAAAATTTTTGGTGTTTTTAGTGTTACCCGTGCTGCAAATAGGGCGTGAAGATGCTTTACTAAGATCCAATAAATGGGTTTCTTTCCATGGTCTGTACCAAAATTTGCAACAAAAAAAGGTGTTAAACTAGCGTATTAAAGTGATGGTCAAGATTTGAACAGTCAAGCAGAAAACGTTGGGACACAAGTTCCACAAGAAAACTTTTTGTGATTTATGCTCTTACAAGGATAAAATGATAAAAAAAGAATGTGTTTATTATTGTAGCGACTTCTAAATAGCACTCAGCATGTAAACGAGAAAAGGCAAGTTACTTATTAGAGACAGAGAAAACTTGGGAAGGAAAGTAATTACAAAAAAAAAAGGTTCTTCAGCGATGTGACAAAAATTTTTAAACCGACCATTGATTTTGGAACGTGTTGTCGAATTCGCTAATGAGCAAGTAAAACATTTTTAAGAATATGGATTCATAAACCAAGCTAAAGCTCAAAAAGATTTCTGTAAACGCCAATGCAAATCCATTCAAAATACACCTAATTCTGATTCGTCTATTGGTCAGCGTTTGTTGGATAACAAGATTTGAGCATAAGAATTCAATATTAGTTGCTTCTGGATTTGAACTACAGGACAATCATCTTTTCATCTGACAACGCTTAAAATCACTTTCATAGCATTAATCACTTGATTCTCTTTTTCTCGCCAGAAAGAATTTGTTTATAAACTGAAGTTTTCTCGCTTACGGCGCAAATGAGCGCGCTACCAACCAATCACCTGCTCTCTTTATCTAAACCAATCAGAGACGCCGTCACTTTCGATGTTCTCAAAATATATATGAACCAATGTTTTTTGCGATTCGTCATTGCCAAAGATTTCTTCTAAAAGAGATGGGCCGAAAGAAGTCTAAAGAAATCAATCGTATTAAAGACTATTATAAATCGAAAGAGTTGATGGTTCTGTCAGTACTATTGATCATTTTAAAGTTTTGTACGACCAAAAACTTATTCAAATAGCATTTCAGAAAATGTGCTTATTTGAAAATCAAAAAAATTTTTATTAAAAAGGCTGTTTTTTAGTTGAACATCAAGTTAAGACCTTTTCTTGTCTTTACTTGACGTTGTCAGTAACAGCAGCTTTAAAACATCTACAAATTTGGGTTTGGGTGTCCCTCATATTTTTCAAATTAGCCATGGTTATTTCTTGGTAAGTTCGAATGACTTGTCTATAACCAATGCAGTCCGACTAAACTTGAAGAAATTTGCAAAACTCATTTATTTCAATTTTTCACGAAACATAACCATTTTATGTTTGATAAAAGGTAGAACAAACAGTGTTAATTGTTTAATTGTAATTTAAACTTGTGTTTGAAGGGGGTTATTATTGATCCGATTTTCTTCGGCCAAACAAAGAACCAAGATTTGGTAGACCTATCTTCTAACACCTGTGGACAATTGATGGCTTCAACAACTGAATGCAATCTAAATTTAATAGAAGCTTTCAAGGGATTGTCCGAAACAAACGATGGAGATAATTTCAACAAAGTGTTTCAAGTAGGTCTACATTTTTAGATTTTCAAGTCACTGCTGTTTTATCATTCTTTTTTTTACAAAACTAATTACATAAAAAAGAAAAAAACGTGATTTTTGCACTTTCGAATTCAGTTAATATATCATCTAAGTTTTTGTTAATTTAGTAAGAAAACAAAGTTTTTCTGGAAACTCAGCTATTTTTTAATTTTAGAAATTAATTTTTGAACTTATAACTACAAATGTTAGTGGCAAAGTTGCAATCGACGTAGATATTCTTCTTCGTGACCCCAACCTTCAGATAACTTTCAACTCGACTTAAACTAATAATCACAATTTATCTTGACTAAAAATTGCAATCTTATGCGATGAACGCTGAACAAGTACAAATTGAACATTTTTTAACAGCCAAGCTTAAATATTCAAAACTTAAAAAAACTTTTTTTTCAATAACACAGGCAGTGTCACTATCTCGGCCTAGAGAACCTTATCAGTGTTGTGTTGACCAGTACTTGTTTAAGACTATATAAATAGCCAAAACCAAGGGTTTTCAATCGGTGGGCCATGGTTAAGTGTTATGCCATGACGCTGTTTTCAGTAGGCCACAGAGCTTGGCATAAATCAGAAAGCAGTTTTTCTCAACCTACATACACATACCTGCTGGAAAGGCAAATCTCAAAAATTTGGGCAAAATCAGAATTTTTTGGGCAGCGACAAGAAAATATTTGGGCAAAATCAGGAATTTTAGGACAGATAAAAGTTTAAGATTAAGATGATGACCTTTTTTTAAAGAACACAAGATTGTTAGTAACTTTACTTGGGAATCCAAAAAGATTAGTTGAACTAGGTAACCCAAATACCTACGCGGAATTAAAGCTGTGTATACTTTTATTTATTCCGGCTCAAGAAATAGTTTGCCGCGAACTGAAGTTCCTTAGTATAGTTAGTTCCGGCTAAATTCCAATTGATTCTTTGAAAAACTTTTCTTCGCAGATCGAAAGAAACCACTATTTCTAAGTATAAAGAATATACAGGGTGGTCCAAAAGTAGGTGGACAGTAAATGATAACATTTATTTCGAAATAACATATAGATACAATTATATTTACTAACACAATTATTATATTAACAATTAAATTCTATTGTGAACAGTAATACAAAAGCCCTTAAAGTTTATCAACGCAGGCACTAAAACTGTTTTCCATATGATAAATAAACCTATTCCACATACCGTCCACCTACTTTTGGAAATCCTGTATTTACCGAATTCACAACTGCAAATAACAACTTTAACTGTTTTTGTCAAGTGGCAACTTGAATTACTTTTAACGGGAATAGACTACATCGTCATGATTAAAATTATTATGAATGAAGTGTGACATACCTATATACAATTATTTAATAATTATTTAATTAAAAAATTATTATTTAATAATTAATTATTATTTAATAAAAAATAAAAAGATTACGTCATCATGAAATCTAAAACTACTGAAAAAGACAGAAAATTAACTATAGATTTATAAAGATAAGATTTAGTTGTGAATGAAGTGTGACCAAGATTTTTGCGACAAAAATTAATTTTGCTCACCGAAGGGGGTTGTTAAGTTATCTGGGGTTGAAAATTGGGTCGCGGAATGAAAAGGTTGAAAACCACTGGCCAAAACAAAAATTGACGTGCTTAAAATTTGCACAAAGTCCAGACAATGATCGTCAACGTAATAAGCAAGCAATGGCAATGCGCTACAATAACTTGTTTAAATATATGATGTAGAACTTTTTTTAAGTGCTCTTACAGAACCTTGAAGAAAAGATATTTTTATCCAAAGAAAAGCTTATGTTAATCAGAATAAATAAACTGCAAAAATTTTATTGCACAAAAGAATTTATCTTGTTACAAAAGATGAATTTCATTGCTCTTATACAGAACAAATCAGTGACTTCTGGTAAAGATTTTTATTTGTTGTACTGTACAGTAGGCCCTTCGCCAATAGCTTTAGCAACCAAGTGTAATCGATACATGCCTGTAAACGGCAACTATGGTCAGAGTGTGATGAAAAGCGTGTACTGTACATTATACAAATTACTTAATAAATTGTATTTACGTGCAACATTTAAAACAACGCTTAGCTAGTACATGTAAGAAAAAGTTGAACGGTTGAGTAAGATCTATGTTGACGAGATGTTTGCGTTTGAACGTTCTTAAACTTTAGTGCTGTATTTAGATTATTTTGTATAGCTTCTTCAAAGTTGTTTAAAGTTAATATTGTTTTGGCAAACACATTAACCTCAGTCAAACCACTAATGAAGTCATTTTGCCGTTCGGTGAATGAGCTGAATTTGTTTGGGCGTAGATTGCATGAAAAAATGGCAAGAGTTTTTTTTATACTTTTACTTAATTTTTTTTAATATAGCTGTTTTAAAAGGATAAACAAATTTCTCATCGGATCATCACTTGGGTTAACGGATTTGCAAATAAATATTTTAAAAATTAATTGTTTTATAATTCTCATTTGAGGCTTTTATGAAAAATTTCTAAGCTTTGCAGACAACTTCAGTGTACAAAAATCTTTTTTCTGTCAATGTTTAATGAAAACTATTTTATGCTTTTTAATGCAAAAGGTAACCTATGATGTAATAAGCCAACAAGCATCATATAATGTTTTAATTTAAAAATTTTTTCAATGTTTTTTCCAATAAATGTTTTGTACATTTTTTTTGATATCGTGTTGTAAGTTATGCGCTACTTTTTCTGCTTCAGATTTACGGAGAATCATATACAATCGCCGCCGGTGGATTTGAAAGCGGATTTGTTTGGGTAGATTCGACAATTGGAAAACGCACAACATTCACCATAACTTGGTCGCAATATTCATCCGCACCAAGAGTTGACATAACAAACCCAGCAGGAGGAAAATATTGCTCCGTTCAGTCGTCGTCTTGTCTCGAAAATATTGTCACCGTCGATACTTCAACAAAAATCATTAAATTTGTCATCCCTGGAGTAGCTGCGGTAAAAAAACAAAATTAAGTACAACTGAGCTATAGATGAAAAACTTAGTTTTAATAACAAAACCAATTGGTAAGATCTAATATAGTACTGCATATACTATGTCAGGGACGGGCAAAGCTGCTCCTTGAAGAGCCATTTATATAATATGAAAAACTGAAGAACCATATAATTTATAAAATATAAGAAACGGCATAAAATACGACCAATTTGCACCGAAACGCGGATAATAGATTATGATTAATAGATTTGGTCGAACTCGGTACAAAATTCAAAACACATGAATTTATGTTAGTATATTGTTTGTTTAAATCACCAGCATTTGACTTATCATTTTTCATCTGATATGTAAGTCTGTGGAAATTTGGATAATATGTTATCACAGTCACGCGAATAAACTCATTTAAATGTTCGTTTTGTCAGGTGTCAATCAAAAAACTCGAAACCAATCAAAAAAGACGCAAAAGAAAGTCCAACGAGGAGCCGTTCGCTTACCCCTGGTATAAGCCATACGTCTCAAGCTTTGGCATTGAAAAAGAAGCATTTTAGGCTTCATTTCCATAAAGTTAAAACCCATATAGGTTAACAAAAAATATTTGGCCACCAAGCTTAGGGGAAACTACTTAGCCCATCTAGGAAAAATTTGTTTGAATGCTGTTTAATTGCAAAAAAATTTGTTATGATCGAAAAAAAATAGTAAACGCCTTTAAAAAAAAGAAGCACAGCAAAAACTGCAAGAAAAATAAAATAATTCTTTTCTTTATACCGAGTTAGAGTGTGAAAGTATTCTTTTAACGAAAGACTTGGGTTATACTGTAAGTACAACAATTTTTTAGGACCCAATAATTTTAAAAATATAACACACAGTTTGTTAAAATATGAATTAATGACCTTATTTTTATATTTTTATTTATGAAAAATAATGAAATTACTTTTACTTAAAACAATTGTACATCGTAACTAGTAAGAAAACACATTTTCTTTTTTAAATTTCTTCCAGGCTGTATCAGCTTCTTTAGAATTGAGAATGAACGTTCAACAGAAACTGAGGTAAGCTGCACCCTTTGAAGCAGTACTACCTCACCAGGAGAATGCTCTGACAGTAAAAGTGACTAAAGCAATTTTCAGAAAATCAATGCCAACAGCTAGCAGTTTTTAAAAATATAATTTATTATTTGGCATGGATCGGTGCCAAAACGTAGTATGCGAATGGCTTTTAAAGCAGCAGCAATTGTCTTCGTTTGTTGGTAATTTTCTCGATTGAGATTGCAATATCTTAATAGTTAGCATAAATTTCCTTGAATTTATTCAACACTTTTGGTGCTGCTATAACTTCTTTTACTCGCTCCTCTAGCTTCCTACCATCCTCGAAGCTGTCGACGATCTGTTTGATGATGTAGTACAATGATGCCTTCAACCACGTTACCCAACTTGTCAAAATTGGTTGTGAAGATGTTGACAATCCGTGGGCTGTAAATATAGCACGGCGGTCTTTATTCTTTACTGCTGCTGTCTTTATTGATGAAATCAAATTTTCGATAGCTTTGAAATGTGCGCGTATATTTTCAGCGCAATTATGCAGCAAATGGGCGGTACAAGTTACATGAAGCAAGAGTGGATATTTAACTTTAAGCGGTTTAGCTGCTTTTAGCATAGAGCTTGCTGCATCGCTGAGCAACAACGGAAAATCTCCACGTGCAATCTTTATTTCCTTGAGGCAGTCATCCACAATTGTGTAAATCACATAACTGCTGGAGTTGCCTTGCAGGCAACAAGATAGGTTTTGTTAGACTCCTCTAAGATTCCCGCCAAGACATTAACATACTTTTTACCTCTTACTTCCGCTTCATTTACTACCAAGAACTTTTTATTCGACCGACAATTCTTTCACACGTTCTAACTCTTGCGTTGCTAATTCATTGACATGGTTCGACAAACCGATTCAGAAGCGAAAGTTGTCTTGAAGTCAAGTGAATTAACTTTTAATAGTTGCGTGTTAAAGTTTATACAATGGGATTACAGCTTTTAGGAATACTTTTACAAATTTTTTTATAAAATCGTTTTAATTTGCAGGTAAAAAATATTGGTTTTTGCTGTTTGTTGAGTTGATGAGGATATTTTTCTCTGATGCTGTCTAGCTCGGCAATGTTGTTCAACGTGGAAACGTTTGTCACATTTGACGATGATCGCACAGAATAGGTCGTTTCGAGGATTGGATGAAAGTTTTTGGGAATATTCGTTGACATACTTTTTTGACTTTACTGGTTTTGAATCTGCTGGTTTGCCCATTGGGTTTCCTTCAAAAATTTTAATTCTCCTGATTAGATTACCATTAGACATTCAGCGCAACTCTCATCTCGATATTGTCTGCGCTGCCTTTTGGGCTATTTTTTTTGTGTTACATGAACTTGAAGATGTCTCTCAGGCTATATTAATCAGATTTTGCGCTGGCTCGTTGGCTATTAAAGTTTGTAGTTAGGGAGAAACAATATTACTTTTGTTTTCTCATCGGCTTCTGCATCTGACTGCATATTAATACAAGTCCCACCAACGATGGACTGCTGCCCGAGGTGGTGGGTGAGCCCTGCCCAAGGGATCAAAACAACATTTAACTTTCCGAATCAATCTATGTCAGTGGTATTGTGCAGAGCATGATTCTTGCTTCAACCACTGGGTGTGTCCAAGCATTTGCACTTGGTTCAAGAAATTGTGGAGATGTTTTTGTCTGGCTATTCAAAGGTGTTACAGCGAGGTCTTGCTCAGTGATCGTGATCCAAGAATGATTTTCTTACATTCTGTTGAGCAATGTAAGAGTCTCTAATCTTTCGGTGTGAGCCGCGTAGGCGCAACGACAAAAACAACACAATGCCTGCAACATCACAGTATCTGCAACAGGCTACATGCCAGCGTGCATCTTTCACCAATTATCATTTTTATAAAAAGCTAAAAAAATTTGACAGTATAAAAAAGCTAAAATTAATGACTAAAATTTCATGAAAACTTTTTTAATTTATGTCATTCATACCTAAAATTAATTTTATGGTCTGACGTATAAAATATGACGTTAGTATGACCATATACTTTTTTGTATAGTCACCAAGGCCAGCTACAACGTGATATCTGTTCGTCTCATAATAAGTAGAGTTCATAAAAAAAATATGATTTTAATGACAAAAAATTGCTCTAGTTTTTCAGCTAAATTACTATTTAGGTAGGAGCTTGGTTTTATGAAATCCAAGGCAGTTCACACACACAACTAATAAATGTTTTGGTTACTTCCATGGCCGCTAACTCATCTGTTGAACCGATTGTTGTGAAATCAACTCTTTCTCCTATAAGTGTAGCAAGTGGTGAGCCGATTGTTATCAACGCCAAGGTTGGTAATTTTGTTGAATTTTTTAAATATTTTTGTGATACTTTTATTGCTTTGGAGTGATTGCAGAAAACGCAAAAATTAGTTTTTCTAAATCAATGTTTTTGATTCATTGAGGTTTTATTTTAAAACAGCTGCTAAATAGATGATTCTATTATTTTTGCGAAAGATATAAAAGAATAAAATTTAACTATTATTGTACTGTACATTAAATTTAGCTAGAGCTACCAAACACATGTTTTAAACCATTAAAACCATCTTATGGATGTGGTGTTTATTTTCTCATTTGCAAGAAGACAACAGCAGCATTGAAGTTACCCTAAAAAGATTGCGCTGACCCACTTTGTTGTTCAGTTGAAAGCTTTTTTTTTTAGTTTAACAACATTGTAAGTTTGTAACTGCCATAATATTTAGAACTATTTTTAAGGCTTCTGCTTTCCAAAGTAACTTAGAAAAGAAAACTGTTGTAAATTTTTTCATCATTATTGTATTAATATCAACCATTTGCTCTCGTGGCTAGCAGGTTAAAAGCGTTAATCATTTAGTTCTGTTTTAGGAGATGCCAAGATACTGCTGTTCGGTTAAAACTTTTATTTAGTTTTTTATTTTTTTCGTGACATGACTAAAACTTAAAGCTTTTGTTAATATAGCTGTCACACTTCATTTATAACTCCAATTCTAACCTTGAAACACTGTATAGTTGCTTTTGGTCTTTTGCAGTAATTTTGACGTCATCTTTTCCAATGTTACGTAATGATTGCTTAATCGGTATAGCCCCCTATTTAATTTATTTTGTCTCCAAGTCGTGTGATGCTTTACTGTCTTATTCAAAGCACATTAATTGACAAGTTTTAAGCCATTGTGACGTTTACTGCAACAGCAGTGACGTAATTTTTGTTTAGTATAATCTATAATGTTAACCAAATCCTATTTTATAAGTCATAACCAGTTTTTCTACTTTTGCAAAATTTATATAATAAATCATTTAAGAATTCTTGTTCGTTCCAGTACCTTCGCTGTTTATCTGGTAGCGTAGGTTAATATAATATATATACGTATATGTACCTACTGTAGCTTGCAGTTTGATATGAGTTGAAATGGTTGGAATTGTTTGTGTTATTGTCGCTTGTGTCGACGTTGTTTAAGTGTTTAAGTAGTCAAGGATCAGGTTGACGGCTTGGAAGTTAATTCTACAATGAGATATTATAGGATTATTTGGACGAACTATTAAGTTTAATATTAGCCATTGGCTTGTTAATTATTCTTAGAGAGTCAGTCAGTAAGCTACAAAGTTGTTGAGTGATTATTCGCAGTTGTTGGCGCTGTGAATTACTTTGAAGTATTGTGAAACTTGAGAGCAAGTTTTATGAGAGTTGATGAAGTTCGTTTGATTTTATGAACAATATATTTTCTATAGTTAAAAATTGTGGTTCTTTCTATCTGTTGAAAAAAGTTTTCTAAATAATTCATTCGTACTTAGCCAGAACTAACTATATTAAAAATTTTAGTCTCGCGGCAAACTGTTTCGAGACCCTGCTTTAAAAAAAGTAACACAGCTTTACTTCAGTTCAAATATTTTGGTTACTTAGTTCAACTGGTCCGTTTGGATTCCCGAGTAAAGTTGTGACCATAGCCTAACAAAGAAAAGTGCCGTAAAGTTTCTATCCCGAAAGCACACAAGAACGACGAAAGTAGAAGTTGGACCGAAAACCTATCGATGGAGGTCGCTATTATAACGGTGCTCTTAACTTCTCGACCACGCTGCTGACGAGGGCTCAACAGCATTTACCTTGATCGGGTGTTGAACCCGCAACATATCGATTAAAACTCAAATCGCATTAGATCGATGGGCTATGTTGGAGATTGGTCTTGAATAATCGTCTTATAGCATTTTACGCGAGGGCAGATGAAAATGCGAGACTGAGAACTGAAACAAGATCGTCGTCTACATGTCCCTACCACAAAGCTGGGCTGCTGATTTATTTAAAAAAGGCTCTGTGGGAAAATTGATTTGGCTATTTTAACGTCTTTAAAAAACATTTTTTACTACAGATGCGGTCTTGTGTATATTTCTTTCAAATAATTAATTTATTCATTTTTGCAATTGTTTAAAATATGTCTCTCTATGAAATTTACACGAGTAATTTTTTTAGCGCACGAAATCCCACACGTGACATTATAAAATATTCTTGACCAATTTAATGCCAATATAATGTATTGTGATTTCACAAACTTTACACAGGAATTCAAAGGAACCAGTTGAATTCGGTAACCTTAATGCCTGTACTGAAGTAAAGCTGTGTTTATATTTTATTTATTCTGGCTCAAAAAATAGTTTGCTGCAAGACTAAAGTTTTTTTAATATAGTTAGTTTCGGCTGAGGTCAAATTAATTCCTTAGAAAACTTCTCTCCGCCGATAGACAGAGACCACTGTCTCTAACTATATACAAAGAATATACTGTATATATGTATATTTAAAAACTTGACAAAACTTGATTAATTCACAAAATGCTTGGCTTCCAAGCTTCACCAAACTCCAAAACGATTCCAGTACCAAAACTGGGAATAATCGCTCACAACAACTTTGTACTAGCGAGCTATAAGAATGAATTAGGACTCCGATGGCTAATACAAATCTTAATACTTCACAAACAAAAAACAATTTTATCTGTTTATGGAGCAACAACTGCCATACAGGCGCAAAACGATTCCAACGTTTTTCTCTGGGGTTTGAACTGAAATGACTAATTGGAATGTAAATGAAAACAAAATGCGCGCTTACATAAGATCACGTCACGTGGCGCCAGATTATAAGCAAATTTTCCGGAATAAGGTAAATCTCTCCGAATAGCGATTAAATTAAGGTCATAGTTTACAACCGCCAGGCAGAGACGCACTAGTGAACAGAGTAATTAAAAATCTCGCGTTATCTGGAAAAATTCATTTAGCGGTTCTCGAACCCTTGAGAAAAAAAAATTCAGATGTCACATGCCCTTAAGCTGCTTGACATGTGCTTAAGATTACAAATGACAAAACAACAATAACAATTATAAAACAACTTGCAAATAAGTTAAATGAATTTGCGTGGGGGTTGGTGTACCGATATACAATTAAGTTATTCAATATGAAAAAGATTAAATCATAACCAAATTCAGAATTACATACAATAAAAAGACTAAATTAACTATAGATTTATGTGGTTAAGATTAGATTGTGAATGAAGTGTGACAGTTGAAATATTCAATTAATCAGGTTTCTCAAGGCTACGAGCCAGTCATTGGGGCAACTGTGGAGGCCGCAATAACAAATATTGCTGATGGACAAACTTCCTATTTGCAACTTTATGACCAAGGATCAGGTAAAAACTTTTAGCAGTAACTTCAATGAAACATTTTCTTGACCTAATTTCTGTGTTCTATTGATTTCGTAATATAGCGTATAATTCACTGAATGAATGACTTTACAACAAAAAAATGTGACTGCCATTCTACTTCGTTCAAAAAAATTTTTTGATGAAATGACTGCTTTTCCCATGATCTTAAAGAGGCTAGTTTATTATTTGAAGTAAGCACCCTTTCATAACTACTCCATGCAAAGAAAAAAATTAATTTAGAAAATTTGGTTATTTCTAGTCAATTTTTTTAGTAAACTCTCATAGAACTTGTCCTTGAAATCAATTTCTAAAGCAAAACTGGCATTAGTCTTTCTGATAGATTTCCACCCTAACAAAACCATTTTATTATCTTTAAAAAGTAGCCTTTTTTCTGTTTTAGTTGTAAAGGTGTTCATGCACTCTTCAAAAACCAATATTTACGGTGAAACATGACTCAAAGCTTTTTTACTTTTTTTTCATATAACCACCTTGTATTAACTTGGTTGTTGCTTTCTGTTTTAAACAAAATCATGCTTGTTGTTGCTGTTGTTGTTTAACATGATTTAAAAGTTCGTTTTAAAGTAAATGTTTTTTGCAAAGAACCCAACTAAAGTCACTTAGATTAAGCATCTAACTTGACCCTTTCTGCTAGCTGGTCAGCTGAGTAATAACATACACTAAACTACTTTATTAATTCTAAAACCCGAAAAGCTTTGTTTGGATTGAATGTTTTTATGATAATTAACTCAACAAAGAGGATTTTATAGCGTTTTAGATTTTAAAGTTGACGCCAGTTCTGAAATAATTACTTGTTGCAATAATATTTAAAGCTAGGAGCTCCTTTCGGGGCAAACAGTTTAAACAAAAAACTTTTGCACGACAACTGGCTTAAATTTTCGGCGAAAGCGGAAACGTTAAGAATTGATTTTTAAAATTCACTTAAAATAATGTTTTATTCTAATTGTAACTAGCAAGAAGCCGGAAACAAGCGTGGTTGAGTGGTTAGTGTCGGAAGCGTTGTCGAGTGGTTAGAGCGCCGGGATTGTGATCGCCATGATTTCGGTTCAAAACCTACTCGCTCCATTCTGTTTTGTCCTTGGGAAAAGCATTTTACGGCACTTTCCCCTGCTTGTCGGTCTTGGCAAGCAGTTTTACACTACAGTCCTTTCTTTATTAAAATTTAAGCGGACAGCAATATCTTGGCATCTCCTGAAGCAAATCGGGGTAATTGCTTACCCTATGTATTACCGCCTCCGTCGCTTTCCTGCTAGTCAGGAAGATAAATATGGATATGAAATAAAAATAAATAATAAAAAACAACAACAGCAACATTAAGATTAAAAGAAAAGCTTAGGAAGTAAATATGATGACGGCAGAAAAGTAAACTCATCTTTTTTTATTTTTAGCTCCGGATGTTCGAAGATTCGATGGCGTTTATTCGCGATACTTTACCAGATACAGCCAAGCCGGAAAATACTCCGTAAAGGTGCCGTTACATTCTCGAAAATATTGATTTAACAGTCAATGATAGAAACAATTCTGATTTAATAATTTTCATAACAAACTTAGAGAACGCTTAATTTTCTCCAGGTTATTGTCACTGGGACCGGAGATACAACAACATCATATTTGGAAGGGTCGTCTGCTGCTTTCATTTATGGCTACATCGATAGTGATGGTCTGTTTGTGTTAGTTCTTTACACTTCCAAGCTAGCATGAATAAGAAGTTGGGGATAAATGGATTCTGTGATAATTTTTTAAGGAGTTTAATTGAAAAAACAACATAATTTTAATAAGATTCTGACAGCGTTCCTTAATCTTTGCTTCAGCATTCATTAACTTTTTCTTCTGTAGTTGAAAGCGCCGAAAAAAATTAAACAGTTTTTTCTTTAGAAACACTATTTTGTTTGTCTTTGACGAATTAGCGAAATCATGGACCACAGTTCCAATGCGCATTGGATGTTCTTTATTTTTATTTCTTTATTTGTTTTTCTAACATGCCAGGATAGAAATTCATTTTCAACCAAGTCCAAATTTGGAAAATAAATTTTAATTTTCAATTCTTTTTCATAGAAGATTGTGTACACTTTTGCTATTTATAACAAAATTTGGGAAATGAAAGCCTTTTAGTATGTCGATGCAGTTTTAAGAGAAGCATAAACGATATCCTTAGTTTTTCGGTTTTAACATGCTCAACTATTATCGACAAAAAGTTTTTGCTTTATACACAAAAAAAATAATAATACAGCGTTTCCCCGATAATAAGACCTATCCAATAATAAGACCTAGTTTTTTTTAGGATGATTTTAATAGAATCCCTACCCTTAAAATAAGCGCTAGTTGACTGGTGACGACAAAACTTCCTTAATCTCAGCCAATCACATTCTTCGACCCAAACACACGTCATTTTTAACCATTATGAGGTCATTTTTAATGTGCGTACGCAAAACGAGCCACGTGGAATTTTCCAACGGGAAAGAAAAGAACTCGACCCGAGAGAGTAGGAGCGAAAATTCTGCGGAAAATTGAGTAAAACGAAAACTCCTCTGGAATTTTGGAACCCGATGACTTGCAAGACATTCCAGAGGATGATCATATGATTGTTTTTGAATGAATTGTTGTCAACGATTTTGTGAATAAAAAACATCTTAATGATAAGTAAATGTAGATAGTTTTTCGTAATTTCTGCTTACTTAAAAATGTCTTAATTTTTATTTTGTAACTTCAGTTTTTGATATATCAAAATAAGACATCCCCGAAAACATACCCTAGTAAAACACAGTAATAATTGAGATAAACCCTATCAAAATAAATGACTAGATAACCTATATGCCTATAGGCTGTATAATTACATTCGACTGTTTAGAAAAAAAATTAAAATTGACCCAAATGCATTTTTACATCTCTTAAACCTGTTTTGCGTTAATACGTAAGTTGATGTTTTCTCTTGAGTTTAAAAAATCAGGTGTTTTAATGTATTAAATAAATAAAACTTTTTAATATAACGTATGAGAATTTATTATTTTTCTTACAACTTATTTGTAATATTTAAATTTTTTTATGAGTAATTGTTGGGTTAAAGAGAAAGTTAAATAATCTAGCTATATATGACTTTTAACTAATGAAAGTACAAAAGATATGACTGAGTTTTTGTTTGTTAAGGTTCTGTGGTTCTCAATCCAAACATTGCAAACAGACCAAACGCAAACAAACAAACCGGAACATCGGCATCTAGTCTTGATCCGTTCAGAAGAATCGAATCTGCAGGAGGCTTTTCCTTCTCCGGGTACAAAATTAATTGCATAAAAAAGCTTTTGCATAAAAAATAAACAAGTAGATAAAATTTTCAGCAAAGTTCTTTTTTATATTGAGGCTTTTAGTCGACTAAAAAGTAAATGAAATTAAATACTGGGTCACAACTTTACTTGGGAATCCAAAAGGACCAGTTGAACTAGGTATTCCAAATATCTGCGCTGAAGTAAAGCTGTATTTATTTTTATTTATGTCGGCTCTAGAAATAGTTTGTCGCGACACTGAACTTCTTACAACAGTAGGTTCTGGTAAAGTACGAATGAATTCGCAAGAAAACTTTTCTCTAAAAATAGAAAGAAACCACAGTTTCTGAATACAAAGAATATATTTACAAAAATCAAAGAACTTGATCATATTTTGTAAAACTTTCACCAAAATTCAAAGCAATTCAAAACACTAACAACTGCAGATAATCACTAAATATATTTGTACTGACTAACTATAAGAATAAACTTGCACCCCGCAGCTAATATTAAACTTTATAGTTGGTCTTTCACACAAAACAATTCTATCTCACTATAAAATTGATTTCCAAGGCGTCACCACTGACTCTTAAAATACTACAGTTACACAGGCAACAACAAACCGAAACGATTTAAAGATAAAAAGGTGTGGGACCCTGGCATCCGGTCGCTATGGGCAAGGCATTGTTAATGGGCTTGTCAATAAGGCGAGCATGGGCACTGCCATGCCAAATAGGGGCACAGTGCTCATCCGTGGAATGGACTAAGGCAAGGGTGGCTGTGCGGAATACTGAGGCATCTACACCACAGCTTGATCAAGCCAATCGCATGAAAGCCAAGCGCGAAATGTTAACTTCTTGCGCAGTGGCTCTAAGTGTCGACGAAACGTGAGTGCCTATTCAGCTTTATGCCGAGATAAGTGGGTTCAGCACAAAACGGTAGGGCCTGTCCGTTGACAAAGATATTAAGCTCACGTGGTGCCTCCTTGTTATAAAAATGGAAGGCTGCCAATACAGCCTTTGTTGTACTAAGTTTGAGCTTCCATTTGTAAAGGTAAGAGGATAGGGTTGCCATGTCCTGATTAAGGGTCCCCTCCAACGCCTGGCAGTCGCTTGCACAGTGCAAGATAGCCAGGTCATCAGCATGAGCAAAGTTTTTGCCGACTGTGACTAGCAGGTCAGGGTATAGATATTAAACAAGAGGGAAGCCAAGACTGATCTCTGTGGGACACCATTTTTGAAGCGTCGTAACCTGCTTTGCTTTCCGGCACCGGTGGTGTGGGTGAAACTTCGATTACGAACAAGTTCCACAATCAATGCGACCATGTGTCTGTCCGGAAGAAGATGGAGGAGCATGCAGGTGAGGCCGTGGTGTCATACAGAATTGTAGGTTGCTGTGAGATCGACAAACACAGCGCTGGCCTTCTTTTTGACCAAAAAGCTATCCTCGATTTTTTGAGTTGAACGAGTGACTTAGTCTACGGTGGACTTTCCGCGCCTGAACCCAGCTTTCTCTATAGATAGCAGTGGGCCAATAATAATTGGTTCGATACAGGCATAGATAAGTCTCTCCAAGATCATGAAGAAGACACAAAGCAAAGAAATAGGTTTATAGCTCTTTAAGTGCCTTAATGGCTTATTTGGCTTCGGGATGGCAACCGCTAATGCTCTCCTCCAAATTTTTGAAAACTTGATTTGGCACATGCAGGAAGACAGAAACTTGTTTAACCAGGAGTTTAAAGCAGAGTCGGCACCAAGTATTAGCTCTGGGCATAGGGCGTCGGGGCCAGGAGCTTTTCCAAGCTTTAACAGCTGGAGGGCATTGGAAAATTTCTCCCGAGCATTTTTTAGGTGTTGTTGGAATCTTCCAGAGTTCGGACACCTCTCTAACAACAAGTCTGGGTGACTCACAGTCCATTATTTTATATATTCCATTTTTAACTAACTGCGAGGCAATCGAGTTGGCGGTGATAGTGCAGAGGCGGCGTCTGTGTCTGGTTCTGCCGGTCAAGTTGTTAGATATATTTTATGCCAGCTGAAAAGAGTGTGTGAAGTCGATGTTATTGACCGCCTCGCACAAGCGATCTTTTTGTTTATCATCAATTCGAAGTAGCGGAACAAATTGCTTTAGTCTTCGAAGCCCGTAGAAAAACCTGGTGAAAATGTTCACAACACGGTCTATAGTTGTTTCTGCGTCCGCGTAGAATTGACAAATTCGCTGTTGCAAAGATGGTATTATAGAAGTCCTGGTATGTCTCGTCAATAAAGCTAGAGTCAGGAGATGGTAATTACTGAGATAGCTGGTTTGTGGTGAGACCATATAGCTCCCAGTTGGCCTTGCGGACGTTGTACGGCTCACTTGAGATGGGGGCCAGATGTTTTGAGGCTGTAATTAACGATGGTTGATGTTGAGACCTAGGAAATTTTTCTTAAGTACGTTTGCTTTTTGGAAGATGTTGGAATCCTCATTTGCACAAGCCAGCTCGGTATGGTTCCAATGTTACAGCGACCAGAGAAGTAGCTCGAGGCATCTTTAGGGTCATAGAAAAGGGAAAGATTTCCCTTAGCTGCCCAGTCAGTCAAGCATTCTCCATCTGGGCTGGTGTAATATAGCTCCAGTCAGAGTGCTGACAGTTAAAATCACCTGCATAAAGATAGGGATATAAGAACACTGGAATGGCTGCTAATGTGAGTTGCGAGGTTGGTCGTCGTCGTCGTCATCGTTTGAAGGGCATCCACTCCAGGCCAGACACAAACAGAACTGGGGCCGAGGGTTTATCCTTTTACTACCCCAGACTGCTGCACTGCCTGGATCAGATGCTGGCAGTGATGTTATTAAGCCAGCATCGAGTTTCGTCATCCAAAACCGTCAGACCACGTGCTCCATGTGGTGCCCGATGTATGGGGCACATTGTTAGTACATGGTCTGCGGTTTGCTCAGAGGCGCCACACTCGCAATTCGGTGAAGGAGCGAGACCCCATTTGTGCATGGACGAATGGAATCGCCCAACACCAGTCCGCAGGCGGTTGAGCTTAACCCAAGCTGCTCGGGGTAAGCCCATCCCAACAGGCCTGACACTGGTCCCGGGCACAAAAGCACGGAGCCTGGAAGCACTTTCACAGTACTCCGCGTTCCATTTGTGATTTGTCCATTCAGAGGCGCGGATGCCAAGTCTGGCAAGATTGTCCAAGAGATTCCGCGCACCTGGCACAAACGGGCGTCTGGATCTTAGTCTCACTTGGCCAGTATCTGAGGACCCATTCAACAGACCATGCAAAATATGATCGGGGTCCAAAGATCCACGGTAAGCCAAGGAGAGTGTCGCTCCCAGTCGGCGAAGCTCAGCTGGCTGGATGCCTGAAAGTATAGGTAGGTGGTCCGTTGGAGTGGGACGCAGGCATCCAGTAACTATGCGCAAGGCGTCATTCAAGACACTGTCAATGAGGCGAGTGTGAGCACTGCGACACCAGACTGGCGCACAGTACTCAGCTGTTGAGTAGACTAGAGACAAGGTGGCTATGCGTAGTGTTTTAGCACCAGCACCCCATCCCGAGCCCACGAGTCGCCTCAACAGTGTGACGCGCGATGATAGTTTTTTGCGCAATGCCACTAAATGGTGACGAAACGTGAGCGATCTGTCCAGTTTTACCCCAAGGTATGTAGGGGTTGGACAGAACGGTAAAAGTCTACCGTTGTTGTAGACCTTTAGCTCACGTTTGGCCTCTCGGTTGTTTAAGTGAAAGGCTGTCGTCACCGTCTTAGTGTGACTGAGCTTCAACCTCCAAGTCTGGAGATACGCTGAAAGTGTGGACATGTCTTGGCTTAATGTCCCCTCCAAGTCCTTCCAGTTTCCAGAAGAGTGCAACAATGCTAAATCATCAGCATAAGCAAACTTTCTGGAAATCATGGAAGGAAGATCGTACGTATAGATGTTAAATAGGAGGGGAGCCAAGACCGATCCCTGAGGAACGCCGTTTTTAAGACGGCGTAGCCTGCTTTGCTTGCTGTCACCGGTGGTAAGGGTGAAACTTCGATTTCGGACAAGCTCCATGATCATTTTGACCATGTGCTTATCCGGAAGTAGTCTCAGCAGCTTGCAGGTAAGGCCACGGTGCCAGACAGTGTCATAAGCAGCTGTCAGATCGATAAATACGGCACCGGCCTTCTTTTTAGCCTCGAAAGAATCCTCGATGTTCTGGGTTAGCAGAACAACTTGATCTACGGTTGACTTCCCGCGTCGGAACCCAGCCTGCTCTTTAGGGAGCAGTGGATCGATTAATGGTTCAACGCGGGCGTAGATAAGCTTCTCGAGGATCTTGTAGGGGACACAGAGCAGAGATATCGGTCGATAACTCTTTGGGTCCCCCACGGGCTTTGCTGGTTTTGGGATCGCGACCACGAGCGCTCTTCTCCAGATCTTGGGAATTTTGAGTCGGCGCAAACAGGAAGAAAGGAAGTCACGTAAGGTTGGTGGTTTGTAAACATTGACAACCTTGCAATCATTAGTGTCCAGACACACCAATTCAATTGCTGCTCTCCGAGAATTAATCCACAAGGGTCTAGCTAAGTTTCTCGTGGACAAACGTAGAAAGATTATGCTTCCTGCTTGAGACCCAACCAGCCAGTGTGAAGTGTGGTATTAGTAACTGGTCTGCATTTGCTCGATGTTTCTCTTGTAACAAGATGACAGGATCCTTGTGTCTGGTGGCCAATGGGCTGATAAAGCGAATCTTTTTTGCGCTTAGTCTTTCAACATTTAAATGTACAATTATGGGCACTAAAGGCCCGCATCCAACATTTGTAGACTTATCGAGTCTCTTTTGTTTCCGGAGCCGAGGGTCTAGCCTTTTATCACCCCGGAAGCAACCCGAGTTTATTATTATTTGCCTTGTCATTTACCAGTTACCGGGGCTTGCCACGTGGGGGCTGATTATATGAGTCCCATCACCTAAGAAATTATAGAAGATTTCAATCAGCGTTTTTGAACGTTTGAGACAAAAAAGAAACAAAAGCAAACAAAAAGAGTAAAAAAGAGAACTGTTCCAAAAGTCACGATGATTATAATTACTTAACAATCAAAATCATAAATACTCGTAAAATGGTAAAACGAACCTTTATAATCACTTGTAAGAACAACTTGTAGATGAAATAAATTAAGTGGGAGGTGGGTGGTGTACCAATTACGCAATCACTACTACCAATAAAAAAGAATACGTCGTAATAAAAGGTTTAAAATTACTATAAAAGACTAAAAATCAACAACAGAGTTATACGGCTAAAATTAAACTTATGAAAAAAGTTGCTAAAAACTTTTAATGCTCTACTGGTGACAATACAAAACCAAAAATCAGCAAGGTATTTTTTTTCAACTGACGTTTTGTCGCTTGCCTTGCTGATTTTTGATTTGCTATTGTCACCAGTAGAGCATTCAAAGTTTTTAGCAATATTAATGCCTGGTGAGCAAAGTCATCGCGTTTTTATGAAAGAAGTGTTACATACTGAATTCTTTGAACATTTGGCTATGATGAGTGATGTGAAAATAAAATGAAATATCAGAAAATAAATAACAGTTAGAAAGTTGCGTTGATTATTATTAGTAATATGAAAAAAAAAGAAATGAAATTTTGAAACGGATTTTCAAAAAATCTCGACTGATCGATCAATTTAGCTTTTTTGCTTTTTTGCATAAAAAATGTCAATTTACTGTTAAATCTAAATTGTTGTCCAATTATTAAATGTTTTGTGTATATATCGCTTTTCTGTTTGTATATCTACAATATAAAAAATGAAACAAAACACGTTTCTTAAAAATTATCCTTTGATTTTTCTATAAAAATAAAAAATGTTTTACAGCCAATCCAATACACCCAGCACCGACAACTATCCCCCCAGTCAAGTTATCGACTTAGCAGTAAGGCAAAGTAATCCACTAGATGTCACAAAAGGTGTTTCGTTGACGTTTACGGCGCCCGGAGATAATTACGATGATGGGACAGGTAATTAAAGTAGCTTTTTTTGTTGAGAAATAGATATCGGGTTATTAAAGAGTTCGATGCTTGGTTTCTTAAAATACAAGAATTAAAAGCAAATTTTTAGAAAAACCTTTTTATATTTTTAATCCGGTTATTTTTTTTGAAAAATGTGTTTAAAAAGTTTTTTTATGATCAACAATTGTCTTTAAATTGTAATTTTCTTGCAGCTTCGTCTTACGTTATTCGTTACTCTTACCACAACTCTTCTATTCTAACCAAATCGTTTTCAAGTGGGATTCTTGTGAGAGCAGATCAATTGCTGTTTGGAGATTTGAACAGTCCCAGTGTTGCCAACACAATTGAAAACTTTATAGTCAATTTAACGGATATTCCGAAGAATAAAGACCTTGTTACGTAAGCAAATTATTAGCTTCTACAAAAAATTTTAGCTTTGCAAAAATGTTTATATTTTATTTTTTATTTTTATAAATAAATATTAATTAGGCCTACTAGTTTATTTTCATAAAAATTGTTAAAGTTATCAAAAAATAACATGCTATAAATGTCTATTTTGTTTCATTCAAAATTTTTTTGTGATGACTACGTTAAATTTTATTGGATACCGCTTACACGTAAGCTATTAACATTTTCCAAAAGTATCGTAATGTTGTTTTCTTTTACAAGAACTGTTAACGCTGCAAAAAGCACCAGCAGTGATTAATAGATTAATTACTTGCATGTAAACTTCTTGATGAAAAACAGTCAATTTAAATTTGCTTCACACGTTTATTTTTATTTTTTTCTTCAAATCATCTTGTTATATTCTTTTTCTAGCGTGGCTTTTGCATTACAAGCAATAGACGATGTTGGAAACGCTGCCAAAGTATCCAACGTTGCCATGATGAACCTGTTCTTAAAACCTCCGGCAATTGCTTGTTCCGACGAGAAAGGCAATCCTATCAGTGGAAATCCTTTCGAAAAACCTGGAGATTGTACTTATTTTTATCAAGTAATGCTGAATGAATTTTTTATTAGAATTCGGTTATAGGCTATTTATTGATGCTGTTATCATCCTTTGCTTACAGTTCAATTTTGAGAAAAATTTAAGGTTGTTTCAATAGGGTGGAGTGCAAAAATTTTTTGAAATAAAAAAAATGATCAAAAAAGTTGCCTTTGGGTCCAAAATTTTGTTTTTGTTATAATTTTAGTTTTAGTGAGTTTTCCTCAAATCTGAGGTGGCTATATCTCAACTAAAAAGTCACAGAAGTCAAGATTTGACAAGATCCCATATCTCCAAACCCAAAAGATTCATTCGAAGTTATTTATATAACACAATATAACACAAAGTTTATTTTGATGCCAAAAGATGCAGAAAGTTTATTTTTCTATGAACGCTAAGCAATTTTTTTTTTATTTCCCCTGGAAATTAGCTAAAAATAAAAAATACGATACGAAGGTCACGACAACACAAAAATCAAAAAAATTTATGAGTTAATAAGGAACTATAGCCGTACGAACCGGAGGGCGGAAGGGGAACAAATACAACTCAGATCTTTATGTAAAGATATTTTTTCTTTAAAGTTTATCTGGGCAAAACTAATTTTTTCTGCTTACTTTACGACCAAAAAACAAGTAAATACAAAAAAAAGCAAAAAACGGTCCTCACATTAAATCTAAATAACATTTGGGCAGCTCCGTGATTTGATGCAAAATCTTAATTCGGGCAATCGTTGAAAAAATATCGGAGAAAATATATTGCTTCCCCAATTTTTATTTTTATTTTATATCTACGTACATTTATCCTCTGACTCGCAGGAAAGCAACGGAGGCACTAAACAATAGGGCAAGCAGTTACCCCACCTACTTCTGGAGATACCAAGATAGTGCTGTCTGATTGAAATTTTTTATTTTGGTTTTTAGTTTTATAAAGATATTACTGAAATTTAGAACCGCTTACAAAGACTAACAGGCAGGGGAAAATGCCGTCCAGTGTTTTTTCTAAGGACACAACAGAATGGCGCAATTAGGTTTTGAATCGAGACCACATCGATTACGATCACGACGGTCTAACCATTCGACCACGCTGCCGACGTTCTGCTTTCCACTCTGCTTTATTATTAATTGATTGTAAATAAATTATAAATTGATTTGTAATTAAGTTATGAATAGATCTGTAGTGAAAGATTTTATCAAGTTTTTGTATCACTCAACATTTGTTTCAATATTGACATTTTACAAATACTCAATGAAGATTACAAGATTTTAACTATAAAAACAATTTTCAGTGTTCTAATGGTGTGTTGCACACTCTTGAATGTAAAAACGGCACTGCCTTTAACCCAGCGGTTGGAACATGCGACCACCCTTACAATGTTAAAGGCTGTGGTGGTGACGTCAACCCTGCCCCGCCTACTAAAACTACTGAGTCTCCATCACCAGGTACAAGTTTTTCTATTTGTACAAGTTATCTGATATGCAGATAAACTAGAAACAAAAAAGTTGCACTTATGTATACAGTGATGGCCTTACAAAAAAGAAGGTTCGGTTCAAGAAAAGTAAGGGGGGACACTATTTACCTGTAGTGTTCCAAAGCTCAACAAACTCTTAAAAAAAGGCCATTGTCGTATCGGGGGCCATTTTTAGGGCATGAAAATAAATGATCGCTAAAAAAAAAGAAAAAAAGTCTTCAATTTAGAGTGATCGAAAGCATTGTTATCTTTAAAAAAAGTCGTCGTTTGATTTGGAGAGCCACTTTTTAATGTTTCAAAACAAAGTTATTTCTAAAAAAAGGTCTTCATTTTAGGGGACTACTGTTAATTGTTCAAATCAATGTAGTCTCTAACAAAATATTCATTATTTTAAGAGGGGCCACCTTTTAATGTCTCAAAATAAAGTTATCTTAAAAAAGGATTTTTTTATTTTATTTTTGACATACCATGGACGTCCTGGTGCTACTATGAAAAAATAGAGCAATTTCTTGTGTAGGGGGGCCAATTTTTAATGTATTTTAGGGGGGGCTTGGTGCGGCCGCACCGTTCGCGCCCTATTAAAGCCATCACTGTGTGTATATTACTCTTTCGAACAATCAAATCACTTATTTTACATTTTATTTTCTTCACAACTTAAAATATTTTTTCCCATAAGATTTAAACACAATTTTTTAAAAATGTAAAAACTAATTTACAGTCATTTGCAAAAGGATAAAACCACCCTGAAGTTTTCCGAGTTTTTCAAACTACGATAAGGTAAATCTGTTCTACATCAAAAAAGAGAGTTTTAGTGGCAATCAAGCACAATTACATCAAATGACAAATATTTGAAGCACTTCAGTATTACTTTTTATCAAAAAGAAGGCTGTTTTTAGTATTTTGTATATCCACCTTTTTCTCGCACTACTACAGCAAGACGGCTGGACACACGTTTACTAGGGATGCACAGTACACGATGCCGATTTCTTTCATTCAACTTCTTTTATTGCATTTACAAATTCTTTAGCTCTGGACGGTTATGTTTCTGCCTCTATATTCTTCATGAAACTGCACACGTTTTCGATGGGGTTTAAGGCTGAGCTGTTTCCCGCCAGTCAAGAACTTCCACCTTGCTTTTCCGAAGATATTCCAAAACCACTTTAGATTTATGACATATTGCTCCATCGTGCATGAATGCAGAGGTGTCATGCACCACGATTTGTATATTCAGCTTTTTCTGAAGCAGTTAAACATATTTTAAGTGGTGCTTAGGACAAGAAAATAAAACCCAGTAGTCCCATGTTTGTTCAGAGCCCCCAAACCATCTGACTTGGGGGCTGTTTTACTGTACTGACGATGTACTTTGGATTGAATCTTTGGCATTTTGGTCTTCAAACATGCCTTTTCCGCACTGCAAACAGCTAAACTGTAGATTCGGCAGAGAATAAAACTGTTCCCTATTTTTCCACAGTCCAATGAAGATGTTTATTAACAAAAGATAATCTCTTCTTTTTCATAACAGATATGAGAGGTGGTTTTGCAGCTGACTTATAAGATTTTGAACCGAGCTCCTTGCTCAAACGACGGAAACCGCGCTAATACTAATGTCTGTACCATTTTTTTAGCAAATTGCCACATATTTCACGACAAGAACTAGTGAGGGATTGCATGACAGCTCGTCAGACGGCATGATCATCTCTTCGTGAAGTTTTACGGGGTCTACCAATTTTCTTCGTGTCATCATAAATTTTGTGCTTCTTAAACTTTTATATGACGCGATGAACTGAACTTTTGCTACATTGTAATCTTTTTGCTATCTGCCTCTCTGAGAGTCTTTCCATTTATGCAAAGCTACTATCTGAGCACGCTCAACAGCTAATAATGAAAGATTTTTCCATTTTTCTCTGGTTTTAAAAAGATTAAGAATATCTTTTAACCATACATTAATCTACACTGCAACTGGTTGCAAATATGCATTCGAAATTTTCGAAAGATTCAATAATTGACTATGAAGCAATAATGTGTTTCTTTGATGAAACAAGTAATTTGGACGATTTAGTAATAGATTAGTTCAAGCTTTGCCACAAAATTTCATTGCGACTGGGTTGGTCCTATACTTTTGCAAATGACTGTAGTTGCAAACTTGAAAATTACAATTACTTTAATAGTCAAAGTGTTAAAAAGGAAAAGAAAAACAGCAGCAAATTTGTATCGAATTGTAAGTTCAAATCTTAATGCTTGTCATTGCTTTCTAATAATAAATCGTAAACAGAAAGTTTTGCTTTCAAATTGCCTTTGCAATAATTTCAATGTAAATATTTGTACTTCAGCTCAGCCCACTTGCGTCGATGAAAACGGCCAATTACTAACGACTCCACCTTTTCCTAAAGTAAACGACTGCACCAAGTTCTATCAATGCAGCAATGGTATGAGACAGAATTTATGGTTTATCAATTCATTTATTTTTATTATTATTTGCATTTATCTTTCTGACTTGCAATAGAACCTGGGAGGCGTTGTAATAGCGCAACCGTCGAGTGATTGCCCCAGACTGTATTTGAAGATACTAAGATCTTTTTTCCCGGATTGAAAATTTAGTTTCTAGCTTTTTATTTTCTAATTTAAAAATTGGACTGAAATTTAGAGCAACGTTTTAAGACTATCAAGCAGAGTGAACTATCATAAAGTGTTAAAAATGACGCCAATTGGTTTTAAACTTCGATCGAGTCGATCGTGTTCGCCACAACACGACGCTTCTACCAACTCGGCCACTCTGGATATTATTTCTAGTTAAAACGTTTATTTTCGATGAAAACTGAAATTGCTTTTGTCAAGTCAAAACACGTGTTGTAAGGGTTAACTACTATTATAAAACAGCTATGCAAAATACAATGAGAGTGCAAAACATAATTTATTACACGACAAGGCCCTGTTTCGCCCTTATGGGGCTCATCAGGTGCAAGCAAATTACATCATACAATATCAACGCATCAACACTTAAGAGAAATTAGGTTAAATATACAATCAAATATACTAAAATTATCGTTCGGTGAATAAAAGCGATAGTTTGTGTTCATCTAACTCCACGGAGGTGGACTTCACATTCATGTTAGAGTTTTCAGGTGAGCTTCCGGACGAAGAATAAGTAAATTTAGCATGACCAGTTTGGTTGATAGTAAGGAGAAGAGGAACACTCTGCTTACGTTGTTGTGGTCGTCGTCTTCTTCGAGTCATAATAGTGGAAGAAGACGACGACCACAACAACGTAAGCAGAGTGTTTCTCTTCTCCTTACTATCAACCAAACTGGTCATGCTAAATTTACTTATTCTTCGTCCGGAAGCTCACCTGAAAACTCTAACATGAATGTGAAGTCCACCTCCGTGGAGTTAGATGAACACAAACTATCGCTTTTATTCACCGAACGATAATTTTAGTATATTTGATTGTATATTTAACCTAATTTCTCTTAAGTGTTGATGCGTTGATATTGTATGATGTAATTTGCTTGCACCTGATGAGCCCCATAAGGGCGAAACAGGGCCTTGTCGTGTAATAAATTATGTTTTGCACTCTCATTGTATTTTGCATAGCTGTTTTATAATTCAGCCCAAATCCTTGTTTCTCTTGAATAGTTAACTACTATCTTGTTGTGACATTTTTTGCAGTTTGAACAATTTTACAAGTGTTTCCTCAAACCGAGTTTCATACAATTTCACGTTGATGCAATCATTACAGCGATGAATGTTTTGACCGTAGCGCCGCAGCACTGATATTTTCATACTTAACATTCACTGCGCTAACTTGCAATCAGTTATTTCCTTTAGAGGAAGAAAAAATTGTCGTTTTCAATGTCTTAAAATAGCGCCAGCAGTCCTTGTTACTTCTCTTGTTTTAACCTAAACTTCAAGACATAATTTAAGGTTTTACTAAGTAAAGATGATTGTTAATCGTTTAGAGTTTTGTAAACGATTCATCTTTTAAGCTTAAGCTTTCAACTAAAAAATCGTTTTTACAGGTTTCTTGTTTGAATTTGATTGTCCTGCTGGACTATTCTTTAATCCTCAGCATCTCTACTGTGACTGGCCGCAAAATGTCCCAGGCTGCTGAAATGTTACGAATTCGAGGCGAAATGTTGAAGTAAGAGTAGAAAAAATTTATTGCAGGGTCAGGTACTTCACCAGCAAAAAAGCTGATTCGTTTTTCTAGAGGTCCTTTTTTGTCTTTTTTTAAAAAGTAAATAAAATGCAAACAACTTCAAAACGCAAAATCATCAACCATCGATTTTTTAAATTTTTGTGTTGATTGGATGTTTTTACTTCACATTATATCAGAAGTAGCCACGTACGCAGAAATCGGTCGAAGGGAGTTTGGGTGTCGAAAGCATGATTATTGTAGGAAGTTTAAAAAATGGCGGCATTAACATTTAAGGACTGTTTTTAAAATTCGGGTGAAGACTGAAAAAAGCCCTTTGTTTTAAATAAAATACTGATGAATTTTTTGCCTTTCAAAGTCATGCAAAATACTAAAGAAAAGGTCTTCTCCCAAAGTTTGAAAACTCATCTTATTTGAACGGTTGGCCAAGTTTGTAGTAAACGTTGACGCAGATACTGCGTAAAGGTGTGAGAGCGCTTTATGTTTCCCGGGAGAACAATTTTTTGTTGCAATATTTAAAAAAAATATTTCCTTATCTCTATTTAACTTTTTACTAATTTTTCGTACTAACAAATTATTAGCTAAAGCAATAAAATTGTTGTTTTTTTCTTCTTTAGATACTACAAGCAATCTCTTGGCAATTCTGTACATTTTCTGTAAATTTATAATGATTAATTTTGTTGTTTCAGTTTTGTAGCTTAATTTTGCAAATAAAATATTTTCGAATAGCTCGGCAATATTTTTGAGATTTCGTAAGGATCCTCTAATTGAAAGTTTTTTAGGTTATACAGAGATTTGCAACAAATTTAGCAATTATATACCAAATAAAACTTCAGCAATTGAGAAGATTTGAGTTAATACAATTTTAACATCTGTCAAATCCAAGTCCTTTGATCCATGAATTTATAGTTAACTCCGAGTCTCTTTCTTAGAAGCTTGATACAAGTCCAACTCCAGCTTAACAACACGTGATTCCCTGCGCGCGTTCAAGTACAGCAAATTGGTCAAATTCATACCACTGAGTTATAGATTGACCCTACACATGTGTTTAAAGTTTTTGTGTTCATTTTGCGTCGAATTCAATAACAAACACTCAAAAAGAAAGTTAAGTAAACGAAGCGCAGGATGCGAGTATTTACTAGAGACATTTGGAAATTGAAAATAATCCAGAATCTATGACTTTCTTTTCTGCCTATGAGAAAATTTTATTTTATAAAACTATAAGTTTTTGATTTGGTAAAAAATCATCAACACCAAAAATTAGAATAAGTTATAAGCTTATACCCAAATAGCGGATTTATAAACGCGACTTTTTTTTAGGCTAAAATTTTGCTTTTACTTGATTTTGATACAGTTTTTATTCAAAATTTATTAAGCAGGTACTGTATAGCAATTTAACAAAGTACTTTTAATAAAAAGTTTTGATGAATATCAAATTTAATGGCTTAATCCATTCTGGAAATTTTTTCCATCGACGGGTGACATCGTTCGAAACAGAATTGACTTGATTAGTATATGTTATAAGCCTGTAAATCACTTAAAAAAGTAAGATGTAGACTATTAACACTAAGAATGCTCATAATTTTTATTTTAATGAATTTGGGTTATTAAAACAGTTAGAATCGATCTTTCTGCAATAAAAATATGTAATGATCTACATTAGAGATGCCCAACATTATACCTAATCCGTACACACACGGCAAGCGCTAATATTGACGTTGGGTTGTGCTACAGTCGATCAAGCAAGAGTTGCAATAGCTTGAATTGTAGGAGATGATGTAAAAAAAATTAAAGAAATATATTTCTGTTATTTGCTGTAATACGCTAAAAACTTTATTAAAATTGGTAAGTCTGGAAAAACTAATAAACTACTAATTAGCGAGTATAAAATATATTCTTCAAACGTGTCTTAATTAGTGAAGGATGACGGTGGCAAACTTTTGCAATATTTTTTTACTCTGTTAATGCTTTTAAAATGGGGTTAGGAGTGGAAAACCCGCACTGTTAAAAATTGTTAATTACTCCAAACTTACAAGTACGCGTTTTCAAAGTTCCAAGCTTGATTAGAACATCTAAAGCTTAAAGTCAATTAACATTGATTACCAAAAAAGTTAATCGAAAGTTTGATTTGATTTAATAGTCGGTTGACCAGATTGTGTCAACGCCACAGCAATGACCCACTAACCAAAAATTTACTGAGTCGGCAGCGTGGCCTAAATAAACCGTATTTATAATAAAGACGATTGCTGCGGTTACGGTTCAAGACCTACTCTTTTCATTCTGTTGTGTCCTTAAAAAATAAATTTACGGCCCTTCCTCTGCTTGGCGGTCTCAGCAAGCAATTCTAAGATTTAATTATATCTTTTAAAACTAAAAACCAAATAAAAAGTTTTAACCGGACAGTATTATCTTGGCATCTGGGACAGCAGATTAGGATAATCTCTTGAGAATTGCCTGAAATATAAGGCCTTTGACATTTTCTTGCGAGTCAAGAGGATAAAGAAAATAATAATGGTAATCATAATTACATAGTGGATCACTTCATAAGCTCTTTTAAAATATTTTTACGGGGATGGCCCTTAAATCCGCCCATGCTTGCTCGAACATTTTTAAGCTTTATAATTTCGCAATTATACTGTCACACGTAATAGTTTAAACATTTCTTTAACAAGACATAGAAGCCCGCATTTTCTGACTCAAAAGACCGCAGGTTTCCCACCCCTGGCCGAGAGAGTCAATCAAAACTGAGTCCAACATCAACCAACACTAAATCAATAAACAAATAAGCAACATAAATGAGAACGAATGTAGCAACCAGGGCTGGGGAATAGGATTAAGGAGTAAGAGGAGTCGGAGTTTTTCCAAGGAGTAGGAGTGACAAAAATATTCATTTATCCTTATTCCTCTACTGCATTATTGGTTTGCCATACTGTCTGGAATTTTTATAACATTGTAATTGAAACACCGGGATTGATGACAAGTGAAAACCTTTTTTTTGGAAAACTCCATGATTTTTTCACGAAAATGGAAAAATTTGAGACTGATTCCAAGTGAAGTCTTTTTCGTTTTTTAGAGAAAACTATGATTTTTTTCCGAAAACGGAAAAATTTGAGACTTATTGCAAGTGAAAGCTTTTTTATTTTTTTTTAGAAAACACCATGATATTTTCACGAATATTGAGAAATCTGAGACTGATTCTAAGTGGAGAAACTTAAAAAAAAACTTTCTCCGGAGTAGGAGTAGGATTAAGAAAAAACACTTTACTCTAGAATAGGAATAGGAGTAGGAGTAAAAATCACCACTACTCCCCAGCCCTGGTAGCAACTATGTTGCTAGCATATCCTAACCACAAGCAGAGTTTGTGGAGACAGAGGAATTAATTTTGCGACTTCGATTCTAAATCTAAATTGTTTGCTTCAAAAATTTCCGACTCCATTTACAATTTTTTTTTGAGTGATTCGTAAGATTGTCTCATTACTAACTGTCCGATAAAAGCTATTAAAACCAAAAATAATAATAACTGTAAATCTGTTGGCTACCAGAAAAGTTTTACATGAATGATAATTATTAAAGGTCAATATCTTTAGCGAAAAAGCAAGTCATCGTTTCAAATCAAGCTGCCGAAAAAAAACTCAGATTTCATTGTTATATTTTTACTATGATTTTACAACAAAAACCACAAGCATATAAAAAGTATTGATAAGTCTACTGTATTAAATTTTTTTTCCTTCCATGCCCCAGCACTGGGGCATATATTGACAATGACCCTCTTTGCTTTTATTTATTTAATTACTCCGTATTCAGCAATACTAGCCTACTACACTAATAATCATCATTCCCGAGTTTGTTAAAAATTTAAAAATTTTTTGTGGTAATACTGAGTTTGGTTACAAAAAAGTCATATTGAATTTCAAGTGAAAACTTACTTTAGCTTTATAAACTCCGATAAATTTAATAACAGCATAATCTCAACAAAAAATAAACTTTTGTAAAAATAGTTTTATTTATTGTTGCTCTCTTCTCAAAATTTTGAAACTAGCACATAAAAAGATAATGAAGAAAAAATATATCATTCATTAAAGTAACTTATATTATCAAAACTGCTGAAATTTGAATATTGATTGATTGTTCTTGTTTACCCCAAGTCAAACCTGAAGCAAAATTAGTCTTGCCTACAAACATTGTACTCTGCAATATTTAATTCAACGTTTTTTATAGTGAACTGATGAAAATATGAAATAAAAAGAATATACTTTTGAAACCATTAATCGGTAGCTAGAAAACAATAATTTGTTCAACCGTTTGTTTTATAAAACACAAACCGAAGTAGTATAGGATGAAAGTTTTCTTACACGTTGTGCCGGATTTGTGCCGGATTTAGCGGGGGATGGCGGGGGATCTAGCGGGGGATGGCGGGGGATCTAGCGGGGAATAGCGGGGGATCTAGCGGGGAATCTAGTGGGATCGGCGGGGATCTGTGGCGGAACAAGCGTCGAATCGGGTGGGGGATCCTAACCCTAACTTTAGCTAAAACCACGAGTTCGATTCCCAGACAGAGCGACGAAGTTGCTATGAAACATAACTTATGCCGCGCAACGAGTTTGATTCTCGCCCAAAGCGACGAAGTCGCGTTGAAATATAACTTATGTCGAGCAACGAAGTTGCGAGTATGATTCCCAGGCAGAGCGACGAAGTCGCTATGAAACCTAACTTCGTCGCTTTGGGTGAGAATCGTGAGAATCAAACTCGAGAATCAAATTCTCACCCAACGCGACTTCGTCGCTTTGGGTGAGAATCAAACTCGTTGCGCGGCATAAGTTATGTTTCATAGCGACTTCGTCGCTCTGCCTGGGAATCATACTCGCAACTTCGTTGCTCGACATAAGTTAGGTTTCAACGCGGCTTAGGCTCTATTTCACTAAAATGAGTTCTTTTGAAGAAAGATTGAACTCCTTCGGAGATCGTTTTAGTGAAACTTTAAAAAGAAGACTCGCAAGGGCTGGTTTTTCACACTGTTCGGGGACCGGTTTCCCAGATGTAGTTATTTGCGACGTCTGCTTGTTGAAATTGGTCAATCTTGATGAGGAGATGGATTTTGCAGCAGCACATGCGCAGTAAGTTTGTTATTCATTAAGAAATGTATACAACAATTTGTGAATCTTGAAAAGTTTCTTGTGGAGCAATTCGAGATAAAGCTCATTCTATTTTAATTGGTTGTAAGTTGATACAAGTGAATTTGAAAATAACTTCTTAACGTTCACGCTGGCAATAGAGTAAAGGAAACTGAAGTATTACACGTCATTGAGGTTTTCTAATAATATCCAATTTTCTTCAATATTTGCACAACAGTGTGTTCTGTTAAAACAATCTAAATTTTTTTTTTTCAGTGATGACAAAACAATCTTTAATTATTTGTAAAATCGAATGTCGCGCATGTGTTTTTGATAATGCAGTTAAAATGTTTGTGAAAAAGTATACTTAATATATTTAATTATTGTAAAATAAACATATAAAAAAGAGTACATTTTTGTTTAATCTCGTTGATGTGGTTTTAAAATAGAAATATTTAGAGTTTGTATGTTTTGTCACGTCGTCAAAGGTGTTGAGTGCACGGAAATACACAAAACTTGTATATTATTAAATGAATAAAAACACTTTTTAAACATTTCAGTTTACGACCAACGTGTGTGTTCGTGGAGCAATTGGGGGTGAGCGAGGCGGCGTGGGATCGGGTTGATTTTCAGTCACCCGATCAATTGATTTTCGAAGACGGTTGTTGGAGAGTTGAAGCAGGCAATACTTTGTCGAATATCTATTTCTCACCCCCCAACACTCCACCAATTACTCACCTTCAGTTGCAAACTCCAAACCTCTTTTCTCCATCACCTCCTCAGTTTCAAACTCCAAACCTCGCAATTTGTTGTGTTTGTTTGGAGGCGCTGAGGGAGGTAGTTGTGTTCCCTTGTTTGCACTTGGCGACTTGCCGTCAGTGTCACGACCGACTAGAGCGCCGTTGTTGCATTTGCAGGGGTGTTGTTTTAGATTTTTTGTGTGTTGTGTTTGCGTAATAAATAGTTTTGATAAATTTTGTTGGTTATTTCAGT
Source organism: Diplosoma virens (assembly GCA_963680785.1). Lineage (NCBI taxonomy): Eukaryota > Metazoa > Chordata > Ascidiacea > Aplousobranchia > Didemnidae > Diplosoma > Diplosoma virens. The sequence goes on along the minus strand of OY796890.1, from coordinate 11,899,168 downwards.
GAAGGCTAATGAGACTTAAATATAGAGTTTTGATTTTTATGTTTATAGTTTAACAAAAATTGGTAAAAATAAAAACAATAAAATCGGTAAAAATCTTTTACGCTTTGTCCAAAAACACTTCAACAAGGTGTGTCTAAGTCCAACGACAGTCTTCGTTGAAAAATTTTTTGTTGCAAACGGTTGTTTTATGTGAAATGTACTTAAAAAATTCTAATCTTTTTTTTTTTCTTCGCTAGCTAAAGACGTTTTTCAAACTAAATCGTTGTTAACGGGTAGGTGGTGTTAAGTATTAGCGTGTAAACACTTGAAGCAATATTTCGGTAAACTACGATATTTTAAACCTATAAAAACATTCTTTTTGAAAAATATTTAGTCAAAAATTGTGTGAAAGTCGAATATTTACCGTTATCTAACAATTTTGGTAACTCAGTTTGTTCACCCCTTGATCGACAAAATTACAATTAAGAAAACAATGGTCACAACCATTTTGAAGTTAAAGCGTTGCTATGCATTGAAAAAATAGCAAAATGTAAAATAAAACAGAATTTTCTAGGATTTTGTTCTAAAAATTAACAAGCTTCTGCAACACTTGGAAAAAACGTACACTTTTTAGGAGAAATTTTTTAGATTTTTTAAGCAAGCTAGTGTTTCCGTAACTTTAAAATATAAGTCACTGGGAAGAAAGGTCGGTCTTTCAAAGAGATAATTTTTTACGTAAAAGGAATCTAGTGTTTCCACACTAAAACCTTTACAATGTAAGGCTCTAGAATTTTTAAATAGTAACAATTAGGCTTAAAGTTTTACAATTTTTTAACACCTAACCACAAAACCCCCGTGTGAAAACTGTATAAAATTATATTCATGGATCATATTGTTAATATCAATTAATGAAGTTTTTGGTTAAAACGTTTATTTGGAGAAAGAAAAAACTAAAGTATTTTGGTTTAACTAATGTCAAGCGGTCTTTTTCTAAACTTTGATGTTTCAAAGATTTATTAAGCTGGTAAAAATAAAAAATTTGGTTTAACTTGAATCGTTAAGTCTGAAAGAAGTCTTACGCTTTATTGGATATTTTACATTTTCGATTTTTAAGAAAATTGTTAAAAAGTTTTTCTGTATTACTTTAAAACCTTGGTGTAGAAAACGGAAAATGAAACTAAAAAGTCTAATTTTTAATATCCTTAGGTGGTTTCTTTTACAAGATCATTGTCCAAACTTTTTTCTCAGAGATTAGCAACGTTCAAGATAAAACGCTAAATTTGTTGGTTTCTTACTTTATTTGTGTTTGTTACCCCAAACAAAACCGTGTCCTGAAAGTCAAATTTTTAGCTATTCTGTTTTTTTCAAAAGTTTATTTTTAACTTTCGAGTTAGTCAATAAGTTAATTAAATAATTTCAGATTGGTTTGTTTTCATTTAGACATAAGAACTAACTACGATAGGACTTGATAGAATAAATTTTATTATATTTTCAAAAAACGACTGTTCTTGGAATTGGTCTTTCTTACGTTGGTCTTCTTTGACTTTAAATTTCATATTAATTTTAAAAATTCAGTTGGTAAAATGCATAAAATAATCAACTTTACGATGAATTTTGTTAGTAAACGTGAAAAAATGTAAAACTTTTTAGTACAAAAAGTTGTATTTGATTGGGAATCGAACTAAGTTTAAGTCGGTGTTTTAAAATCAAATCTTTTGGGTCAAGCTTGTAATAAAATTTCATTTTACAGACAGTTGTTAAAAATTATAAAATTCTTTGCTTACTTTATTTTTACACTGAAAATTAAGGTAACTAGATTTTCAATCATGAATACGTCATAGTTTTAACAAGAAACGTGATACGGTATGAACAGCAAGCTTCTGTGTAAGAGGAGACCTTGACACACGTTGCCAAGGTTACAGTAGTCTTCTTGTTATTAATAGTTTATGAAAAGGACCAAAAGACGAAACATAGTTAGAACCGAATTCTTTTTTGAAACAATTAAAATGTTAATACTAGAAATTAAATTCATACAACATAAAAATAATAACTATGTTTGAATTCGGTTTACTAAATAATAAAAATGGGAAAAAGACGACTTTTTTATTAAACATCTGTTTATTGAACACGAATCAATAAAATTTTTGTTTAAAACTTTTAACAATTACTTTGACTGCGAATAAAAAACAAGAAATTTTTTTAAATCTAACAAGGTTGTAATAAAAAATCAAGCTTGTCTAGAAATTTATTGTACCACTAAGAAGCTCTTTACTTGTCTAGAAAAAAGTTAAATATAGGTAAAACAAAAAGCAGCTGCATAATATCTTACATATTGTAACTTTCTTCACGATTTAGTTATTGTATGATGACAAACAGGAAAAGCTTTGACGGGTTTCTGTCTCATCAATTTATATAAATCCAGAAAGCAGCTGCGTAATATTGTAACTTTCTTAACCTTTGACGAGCTCGCTTATTGCGCGCTTTAAGAAAACTTTTGACAATTAATTTAAAATCGAGTACGAATAAAAAACCAAGATTGTCACGAAAAACATCCAACTTAGGTATAACAAAAAAATTGAAGATGAGTAACTAAAATTCAAGGTTGTCAAGAAAAAAATTAAGCAAAAATATATCAACATCAAGGTTGATTGAAAAAAAAACCTTAAAACAATAATCAAGGTTTTTCGGAGAAAAAGTTTTAAATTTGAACAAAGTTGTAACAAAAATAGAATTTATCTAGAAAACAGTTTTACTAAATAATAAAAATGGAAAAGAGACGACATTTTTATTATGAAACATTTGTTTGTTGAACACGAATAACCTATCAATAGAAATTTTGTTTAAAGCTTTTAACAATTACTTTGACTGCGAATAAAAACCAAAAAATTTTTTTTAAAATTTAACAAGGTTGAAACAAAAAATCAAACTTGTCTAGAAATTTATTGTACCAATAAGAAACTCTTTACTTGTCTAGAAAAAAGTTAAACATAGGTATAACAAAAATCAAGGTTGATTAGAAAAAATTTTTTAAATTGAACAAAGTTTATAACAAAAATCAAGGTTGTTAGAGAAAATTGAGGTTAGGTAGAACAAAAATCAAAACTGCCAAGAGAAAAAGTTTTGAAATTGAATAAAGTTACCTAAAAGTTAAGTTTTCTTAGGGAAAAAGCGAATGCAGGTTTCTAAAATGAAGGTTGATTAAGAAAAAGTTTTAAAAATTGAGCATAAGTACAACAAAAATCAAGGTTGACAAGAAAAAAACTTAAACAAAGGTATGACACAAATCAAGATTGCCAAGAAAAAATTAAAAATGATATAGATATCTAAAAATCAAGGTTACCAAGAGAAACTATTAAAATTGAACAAGGACGTAACAAAAATCAAACTTGTTTAGAAAAAATTAAAGAAATTACACAGAACGCGAATCAATAACTCTCAACAAATTGGTAATCGACTCTAGTTCGTGGCGATCATTAATTGAAAGCCGGCAGACGTCGTCATTTTGTTTTTTTAAACATCTAAATTTGTTCATGATACTGGCAACTTCTCGTTGGTTTTTTGTTACACTTTCGATCTTAAAATTGATCTGAAGTTTGTGTTTGGATATAGTTTGAACTTTTTCCAAAATTCGACAAACTTCATCATCCGCAGCCCAGAACAACAGAACCACGTAATTTTTTTTGTTCGATTTTGATTGGAATAGAAAAAAAGGGACATCCCCCATTAACACATCGACGATTTCAACAGCTTTCCCTTTTCCGATGTCAAGACTAACTTTTCGGAAAAACGACGACGAGAGAATTGTTGAAACATTGATTTCTTTAAATAGTTTTCTGTTGTCTACACTTTCCATCTCTCTTTTGATAGCTTCGGAGTTTTGAGTATCAGATATTGCTGCAGCACCAACACAATTTCGATCCATATTTTTTAGATTAATAGAAAAACAAACAAACTCTGCTTTATATACCTACCGTTATGGATGAGAAATTGAACATAAATATAACTAAAACTAATACAAACTTCTGCAACAGACAAAGAAAGTTATACAAACAAACCTGGTAAAAATCTAGGAAATTCCCCACGAAACAACTGCTTATCGTGCAATAAAACTGACTTGCCCAAACTCGCCCGGTTGGCAAACAAACTTAGAATCATCGATTTTCTTAAGATTAAACTTTTTGTTATCTTGGTGGGGAATCAAACTCAGGACCACTGTTTTTCTTAGGATTAAACTTTATCTTATCTTGGTGGGGAATCAAACTTAGAACCATCGATTTTCTCAGTATTAAACTTTATCTTATCTTGGTTGGGGATCAAACTCAGGACCACTGACATTGTCTACAATAATACCAAGAGGTTGCAGCAACTGTATTTATATACACCACTTCGTATGACGTCATGGGTCGCATCATGTTTTGTAACCGTTGTCTAGGAGAATTTTTAATTGCTGACGTCTCTTTGCAGTAGAAGGACAGCTGCTCCAACCTTGTTACGGACAGCTGAAAGAGTATTGACATGTTCTTGCAATAGAAAGACAGCTGAAAGTTTAGAATAAGATCTTTGACGCTCTGCCTGGGAATCATACTCACAACTTCGTTGCACAGCATAAGTTAAGTTTTATAGCGACTTCGTCGCTTTGGGTAAGAATCTAACTCGCAACTTTGTTGCTCGCCATAAGTTAAATTTCAACGCGACTTCGTCGCTTTAAGTGAGAATCAAACTCGCAACTTCGTTGCGCAGCATAAGTTAGGTTTCATAGCGACTTCGTCACTCTGCCTGGGAACCATACTCGCAACTTCGTTGCTCGACATAAGTTATGTTTCATAGCGACTTCATCGCTCTGGGTGAGAATCAAACTCGCAACTTCGTTGCTCGACATAAGTTATATTTCAACGCGACTTCGTCGCTTTGGGTGAGAATCAAACTCGTTGCGCGGTATAAGTTAGGTTTCATAGCGACTTCGTCGCTCTGCCTGGGAATCATACTCGCAACTTCGTTGCTCAACATAAGTTATGTTTCATAGCGACTTCATCGCTCTGGGTGAGAATCAAACTCGCAACTTCGTTGCTCGACATAAGTTATATTTCAACGCGACTTCGTCGCTTTGGGTGAGAATCAAACTCGTTGCGCGGCATAAGTTAGGTTTCATAGCGACTTCGTCGCTCTGCCTGGGAATCATACTCGCAACTTCGTTGCTCGACATAAGTTAGGTTTCAACGCGGTTTCGTCGCTTTGGGTGAGAACCAAACTCACAACTTCGTTGCGCGGCATAAGTTAGGTTTCAACGCGACTTCGTCGCTCTGTCTGGGAATCGAACTCGTGGTTTTAGCTAAAGTTAGGGTTAGGATCCCCCACCCGATTCGACGCTTGTTCCGCCACAGATCCCCGCCGATCCCACTAGATTCCCCGCTAGATCCCCCGCTATTCCCCGCTAGATCCCCCGCCATCCCCCGCTAAATCCGGCACAAATCCGGCACAAATCCGGCACAACGTGTAAGAAAACTTTCATCCTATACTACTAACCGAAAAATAAAATATTAAATTTAAAAAAAAAAATACGATTTAGTGCAAAATATTTTTCATCTACAATGCAATCTCAACGAAGTTTTTTATATAGCAAATATCAAAACTTATATTAAATATTTGGATTTAAAATAATCGCTAAGACCCTCTTTGTTTCGCTTTCCTATTACTTTTTGTAATATTTGCTCTTGAATTTAAGTTGTTTTTAAACTAATTATATGTTTCGAATAATAATTCTGAAACCTACCGGTATAATTTTTTCGTAAGCGTTGATTGTTGTTTTGTTTCTTTAGAAGCATAAGTTAACAAAAGTTGTTTTTCGAATATTAGATAAATATGGCAAACAGTCACAAAGTTATTTAAAAATTTTTAAATTTTTAAATAAAATTTTAAAAATTAAAAATAAAAATTTAAAAATTAAAAATCTTTGTAAAATCACATTGGCTCAGTTAAATATTTTGCCATGGATTTGCAAAAATAATTATGATGGCGGTTATTTTCATACTTTGTATTTTAAATTTTTTATTATTTTGTTAAAGAACGCCTCAAATTATTTACGCTTTTATTCATTACCAAGTTTTTAAGGCTCGTTTCCACTACGAGCGTTGATGGGAGTATTTTCTGTTTCTTTATTGCTTCTCTAAGCGCTTAAACGCTGAAAGAAGTAAAAAGAGAAAACAATAAACAAACAAAAAATTATCCCGCAAGCACTTGTGATTGAAACGGGCTTTATTCCCGATCAATTTAAAGTGTATTAATAAAGTTAATGTGTATTCAAAACTGCAATTGTAATTTCATCAAAGCAGTGGCAGAAAATTACAGTTTAACAAACAAATTGGAAGAAGCTGTGCCTTTGTTGATTTTAAGCGTTTGTTGAAAAAATATAAATTCTTCAAACACTCTATAAATCATATATTGCAGTACCTTGGTTATGTTTAAAAAATTCCATTCAGCTGAGTTTAACTAAGCTTGCATGAAAAAATGTTTATTTTGTTTGACAAATTTTGCTTTCATTAAATCAAGCCTGGCGTTGTTTCTTTGAAAGCTTGCAAGGAGGGCATCGCAACTTAGAATGGTAGCCTGGATACATCCTGTGCATCACAAATTTAATATTCTTATTGTAAACTAATGTTATCATAACAAAGTTCTTCTATGGAAAATAAAGCTTTTTGATATGATAGAAGTGAAAAAGTCTGGCTTGATAAAAGAAAGGAAGCAAATTTTATGTAAATGTTTTACCATTGACGTTAGATTTCAGGGCTGGAAACTCGGACTCGGGACTCGTTAATTCTGAGCGATGTAGCTGGATTCGAACTCAGATTCTCCAAAAAAGTAGCGAGTCCGACGTCTAGATTTCATACAACAACGACAATTTAAAATTTTCGCATATTATTGTTGTCAATACTTATTAAGAAAAAATTTATTAAATCTTGAATGAAATATGAAAGAGAAATTAAAATTTTTTTCATATTATTTCTCTTCACTATTCTAAATTTTATAACTGTTTCTTGCTCCGTTTTGCTCAAGGTCGTCACTTTTTTTTAATTTCAAGTGCTCAACAGAGTTGCTGGAAAGCCATTTGTCAGGGGGCAAAATTTTAAAAACAGGCATTGCATTTTTCAAAAAAAGGTTTTACAGAGTTGTTTTTACAGTGTTGTGATTTTATATCGAAAAAATCGCTAGTTCGAAAAAATTCGTATCGCAACCGTTTTCAGCGCAAAAATCTAGTGATGACTAAAAAAATGTCATCATTTCCCATCAGTTTCCAAAATTTCCATTTTCGTCCCAAATTTTAGGTAAAGACTAAAAAAAGGTCATCACTTCTAACCGAGTCCATGATCCCTACTTTCGTTCTTTATTTAAGATGAAGACGATAACCAAACTAATAGCATTCAGCTTTAATCAATCTGATATTTTGGCCGAGTTTTTATAATTGCAGGGGCACATCTGACCCAATTCCGGAGGAGGAGCAGAAGCAGCAATTGCTCTTTTTGGAACTTTTTTTGGAATTTTTTTGAAACTTCTGTCAGTTCATGGCTGGCCTCTTCCATAGAAGTCAAAGAAATAGTTTTTAGTTTTAGACAAGGATGCGATTTCGGGTTCGGACTCGGGACTCGGATTCAACTCGTCATTTTAGCTCCTACTTGGAATCGATTTGAAATTTTGACGAGTCCACATTTCTGGTAGGCCTAACATTTTTTCTTGTTTGCTGGCTTCCCAAAAGTCAGTGTTGGGTTAAAAAATTAATACTGAATCGATGTTGGGAAACTAATGTAAAATCGTATTTTTGTCAACAATCAGCATGGTGAATAAGGCTACCAGAAACTGTTATTGCTATTAATATATTTGTTCTTTATTTTAAATTGCTGCGATGAAAAAACAACTGAGTTACAAACATGATCTCTTTGGTTTATTTTGAAACGTGGATAATATAAGAGAAACATCTAGGTACGAATTTGTTAAACCAGGGAAGTGCAACCTGTGGTCCGCGAAATGTGTAGTTTAGAAGAATAATGGCTCTCGCCGTTCAAATCGCTTTCAAATAATTTTATGGCGTTTCAGTCTATACCTTGAATCTAGAGAGAGTGATGAGAAAATGCAAAAAAGAATAACTTTTTCATGATTTGTTGCAAAATCGCTTTTGTAGTAATAGTAACAAAAAAATAGTCGATGAGTAAGTGTCCCAACTTTATTCGGAAATCCGAAAGACCAGTTTGGCCAATATTAAACTTAATAGTTCGTCCATCACACAAGTTAAAACAATTATATCTTATTATCGAATTAACTTCGAAAGCATCAACACTGAAGCTTTTCTATTTAAACGCTTAATCAACGCCAAGCACAGGCGATAGTAACACAAACGATTTGTAAGTACTTCTCAACTGGTATGACGCAACCGGAATGAATTAAAAATTTACGACGCTATATATATGTAAATCAGCGGAAGTTACCAGGTAAAACCCGAAGATACTAGAATGAGCAAGATATTAGAACGATTAAGAGCAATTACACAAATTGCGGAAGTTGCGCTTCAAAATTACACTTTCATTTATTTTTTGATAGCGTTGCGCTCTTTGCCGTGTGCTCCCAGAAGCAAAAAGACTACTTTCGTGCTATTGTGTTGTCGTAACTTTTACAACTCTACAAGTAGTACAAGTGACCATTTCTGCTTATAATGTAGAATTAACTTTATAGTAGTAGATCATAAAAATTGTTTCTTGAGCACTCTTAGCGAAATTACGTCATCGGCTGCAAAAACGTCGCAATGGCTAAAAATTTTAGTTAGTCAATGCGCTTGAATAAAACAGGAAAATAACTCCTTGTAATCACTTGTAAGAACAACTTGCTGACCAAATAAATTTAATGGTGGTGTACCAATTCCCAATGATTACGTAACATTGGAAAGATGACGTCATAATCAAAAGCTTAAAAACTACTATAAAAGACTGAAAATAAATCGATATTTAAAAAAATATCTTTCATCGCTTTCCAAGCCATGAAACCACAATTTGTAGCCTATGTGCTTAAAAAATCAATTTAGCATTCAGTTTTTTTTGTATAGAAACCATGTATGAGTTTTTTAGCACACAAAATGCAAAATCATAATAGTAACGTGGTGCAAAGCTCCTGTCATTGGGGATTATGGCTATTTTTCCGCACGCCAGTTAAAAACTCGTTTTGTTCATTTTTCAATTAATCTCAAATTACGATTGAGTCACGGATTTTCAAGATTTGATTAAAATTTTTTTGCGGTAATTACCCTTTTACCGGACAAAAATTACGATTTCAATCTAAGCAATCGTCAGGTTTAAAGCAACATATTCACAGACTAATAGACGATAAAGGCGCCGCAATTTGGATTTTACGATCAGCCAATAAGTGTGAAGGGAGGAAACGTCGGAGTATAGCGAAAATATAAGATATATCAATTAAACTTAGAAAAACAACTATTAATGGTCTGAGAAAACAAACTTCAAGATGTTTGCCAGCTCAGCTTGAAATGCTTGAAGCAACGAGCGCATAATTATGTGCGCAATATTTAACAAAAACAACGCAATTAAATGCTTAGAGAACGGCATAAAGGCTCAATAAAACTTTCTTCATTCACTTATTTACCCCTCTCATCTATTTATTTTTTTCACTTGCAGCACAACTTCGGGAGGCTTTTACTTAGAACAACGATTTTCTTATTGAGATAGCAAGATGATGCTGTCCAATTACCATAAATAGTTTTCAGAGTTTCTCAAACTTTTGTTGCTTTTAGCGGTTTACGACCGAATTTAAGATTTTTATACAACTCATGAGTAACGCGACACCGTTTCTTCAATCTTTTACGTAGATAGATTATTGAAAAATATTGCATAAAAAACCGGTGCGATTTTTCTAAAAAGCAATGACAACCCACACAAAGTTCGGTAGTCCTGGCTGAGAAACCCTGGATTAACTTGCTGTGAGTGTTTGAGCGGTGGGGGGTGCAACTGAACACAAGCTTTCAAAGCATTTTTAGAGTGTCACAGATGGCCAAGAACAATAAAATTTTTATCGGAATAAACGTAAGAAAGTTGAAAAACTAAGAAATAAAGGAAATTTGGACTCATAGCTTAATAGCACTTCAAATTGCTACAAAGCTAATTAATTCAAAGTGATTCTTAATAACATTGCAATAATCACATCAAGTGACAAAAATGTCAAAAGATTTTTGGTCTTTGAAACTAATTCAAAAACATGAGATCGCGACCACACCACCTCGAGACCACCAGCATAAGATTGAAACCGATCAGATGTCACCAAAAATCGGTCTCGAAACCTTCATCACTGATTACAAGTGACATGAAATTTTTTGCTTTAGTTCAAGTAACCTTTTATTTGCTTCGACACGTAATAGCCATAGGATATAATCTACAAAATAACTATTGTTACTTTAACAATTATTTTTTACATTTATGTTTTATGATTGCTTGACAACAAAAAAAATTTTTTGGGTCTGCTTGCCCCAGCACAAGGCCTGCCCTTGTTGTAGCCATTTTACCAGGACAAATCGGTCAACGTACGTACATAAGCAAAAATCGTATTGATTACAAATAAAAATTTATTTAAATAAATAAATAAAGTAAACGGGTAATAATAGATATTTACATATTTATTGACTTGATTTAGAGCAATATTGGCTAATAATTGAGCGCACTTCTAGAATTCCTTCTATAGTGAATAATTGGGTACCCTTAATAATTGGCTTCTAGAGTAGGGTTGCCATATCTGAATAGACGGAATTCCGGACAGACATAGGCGTACCAGCTAAAAAATTTTTGAAGGGGCGGACATAATAAAAGTGTCTAAGACTCCAGGATGAAGACCAAAAAAAAAAAAAACTCTTCACTTGGAATCGGTCTCAGATTTTTTAATTTTCGTCCCAAAATCGAACATACGAGTTTCTTATCCAAGTTCTGAGAAATACTTTACGGGATGCCAAAATTCCGGATATTTGAATTTTTTTCCCGACATTTCAATTTTTTGACCAAAATTCCGGATGGTATGGCAACCCTATTCTAGAGCGACTTACATTTTCGCGACTTTCATTTTAGAGAACTCTTTCGAGTAAAGATATTTTTAGCGATGTGCGTTTAGAGAGATTATGATTTGAGCAACTTTTAAAACAAGACAACGAACGAGCTTATACTTCTTCATTTGAAAATACAATAGCATTGTAAAATGCATTGATTTCAGCCTCTTCAATGCTCTCGTTATGCAATAGATCATGTTAAGCAAAATTCACATGTTTCTTAAAACCTCTCTAATTCCCTGAAAAACTTCGCGTTAAAAATTTTTGCCTTGGTGTGTAATCGCTTAAAAGATATTGCGATATGAATGTCGCTCAAACTTATGACTATTTAATATTTTTGATACACAAGTTTGCGATATACGCAGCTCTATGTTGTCATTTTTTGTAGGGATATGTTGATGAGATTGTGATTAATTGATACAACGCAATCGTAAGTAGAAATGAAATTTAAACCAAGATCCAAATAACAACATAACACTACCTTCAACGCTTGCGGCTTTCATAAGTCCTCCTTAGAAGAAATAAAAAATAAACAAGTCTAATTGAAACTTACTTGAGAGAATATATACATAGAATTACTTATGAAAATAACGAAACAAGTAGAAGAAGTTTGTGCCGGACTGATTCGTTTTTCTTTTGCCTGAAGAGAGCTTTTATGCAAAGACCAAAACGTTTTTGTTAGTGTTACGTGTTATGGGTTTGGTTTGATTTTGAATTAAACAATATTTCTACTTGTGAATGAGTTAATATTGCTTGGTGCAACTGTAATATTTTTTTCCTTTGCAAAGTATAGTTAGTTGTCACCAAAATGTTAAGTTTGGTTATCGGTATATTTCTTGTTGCTAGTCCTGCAATTGCGTCGTCATGCTCTGGCAATTGTGAAGACAAAGGCTTGGTTTTATCGAACAATCGTTACGATGGACTCGTCATTGCGATTAATCCTGAAATACAGGAAAGTTCTACGATCATCGATAAGCTAAAAGTAAGGATTTTATTATTATTGTGAAAGCAGCATTTTAAGTAAAAGAAAGGTCATATACAGTACCCGCTATTCTAAAGTAAATATCTCAACCTGGTCAGTGAAATGATTATTGGAAAACAAAACAACACTCATAAATTTTTGTTCAATTTTACACAAAATTTTCAATTTTAATATACCAGAAAATTTTGATAAACTTTTCGAATAACTTATTAAAATGATTTTCAGTTATTAAAGTAATAGTTGACCAGTGTAGTTTAAACGAAAAAAATCAAATTTAACAATTTAAAAATTAAAAATATAGGCCTATTGTTCTTCTTTTTCGGCCATCTTGTGTAACATTTAAATATTTTACGGCTTCGTAAGTCTAATAAAAAATAGGCCGAAATAACGATATTTCCAGTAATTTGACAGCTTTCAATTTTTACTAAATTTATATTTTTTAGTACATATTTGCAAATACAAACTTAAGTTTCTAAATGAGAAAACATTTTGATAATATGTTTTTAAAAAATTAGCATTTACATTAGTCTGAGTCAAAAAATAGATTATCTTTTAGACACTTTAATCTTAAAATGAATTTTGTCGTACGCGTAATGCCACAATACTGTTATTTTATAGAACATTTGGACAAATGCTTCAAAAGTGCTTTGGGCCGCGACCAACAATCGCGCCTATTTTGGAAATATAACAATTTTATTGCCTAGAACTTGGAATAAATTAACATATCCGGATGCAATTGGGGAAACGTACGATAAAGTAAGCAACTGTTTCAAAAATATACAACCTTTTGAATTCTAAGAATAAAAATTTTAATTTATCTTAAATCGCCAACACAGTGTGTTGCAATGTCAGACCACCACAGTGCGAGTAGAAAAAGTCGGAAAAATGGAGATGCTTACTACCCCAGACTGCTGCACTGCCCGGATCAGATGCTGGCAGTGATGTTGTTGGGCCAGCATCAAGTTTCTTCTTCCAAAACCGTCATACCTCGTGCTCCATGTGGTGACCGATGTATGAAGCACGTTATTAGAACGTGGTCAGCGGTTTGTTCAGCGGCGCTGCACTCGAAATTCGGTAAAGGAGCGAGACCCCATTTGTGCATGGACGAATGGGCCCAGATGGCAGGTGCTTTCTCGCAGCCTGGGCCGTGAGTAAGTCCGTTCATTGGTGTTAAACGTGACAGACCGAAACTAAACCTGCTGAAACAAAAAAGTATCCACCCATTCCGATGTTCGGCGAGAGTCTGCTAATCAGTAAACGTCCCTTTTAGGACGGGGAAATGCCTGGAAAAAACTTTCCTTTTCAGGGCACATTGCCAACAAGTACCTAGGACCCACTATTCTTCAGCTGAACATCGAAGGCCTGACTGCACGCAAGCTAAACGTCTACCGGTCAAAGTGCTTTTTGATAACAATTAGCGAGAACGATGGAGTTGACCTGAATAAAAAAATGATAATAAAATAAAGAACAAAATACAACAGAAACTCATCAAAACAACAAAAAATGTATCACATTTTTATAGGCCTACTACATGTGAAAAAAATTTGGGCCAATATATTTTTAATTTATACCCAAAGACATAACTACTGCAATGTGCAATAACCCCTATATTCAACCTGAATTGGGAAACCACACACAATAATTTTAACTTCTTTAAAATTTTGAGAAATAAAAACATTTTCTAAAAACAACTCAATATTAGTAAAAAAAATTTTTTATATTGTTTTTCGAATGCATGCCAATGTAAATTTATAACTTTGTTTTTAGTTTGACCAAATCCTTGTACCGTTGTACAAAATTAGATTTTGAATTGGCCCACTTTCTTTCGACTTTTACGGTAAAAAATTCAGAATCAGATAGAATCAAGTAGACCAGAAAATTGGTTGTTTTTGAATGAGATGCACATTTTTTTATTTTTTCTAAAGCAAAACCCGACTTTTATTTATCCGTCTTAGAATCGATTTTTATCATTTTTCGTAAACCCAAATTATGTAGACGAAAACAGTTTGTTTATAAACATAATTACTAGTGTAAAAGTAAAAAATATTTTTTTTGGTTCCGAATCTTAACACAAACTTACATATTTTGTTTCTTATTTTGCCAAAAAATTTTACGATGACGAAACTGGGTTTATTTCATTAAATATTCTCTTCAAATATTTTTCTTCTTTTTTTGGCCTCTCCCTTTAATCAAAGGTTGCCACAGTGTATGATGTTTCTCCACCTCGTCCAGTTTTCAATGTCTTTCTTCCTCGCACCAAGTTCCCCATATCCTCCTTAATATTTTGGTTCTCTTCAAATATTTATGAAACCGCTATTAATTGTAATTTTCAGCAAATCACAATTAATGTTGAAATTGTTCAAATATTACATTCAGTTCTACAGTTTATCCTACCTAAACCACTTGAAGACAGCTTTTTAAACAGTTTTCTTTGAGCCTACTTTAAGAGTTTTGCATGAAGTCTTTGGTTTTGGTAGCTATTTCGAAGTTTTGGACCAGCAAAAACTTTTTCCGTTTGAGTACTTTCATATCTATATCGGCAAAGAAATTTATTTTCTATTTCTTTCATTTTTTATCGTTTTAGGAAAATATAAAAAAACAATATTTTGGCCCATAGGCGCATGTTGTTGTTGCAAACGAAAACCCAGCTTTTGGAAACAGCCCCTACACTCTACAATATGGGAGTTGTGGTGAACCTGGACAATACATTCATTTGACCCCGCAATATGTACTTGATGAAGATGTTGTTCAAGATTACGGACCGAAAGGTAAAACATAAAGGTTTTGAATGAATATTTGTTGGTTTGTTTTGTTACCCTTTATGTCCTAAATTATTTAATTCATGTAATTTTATACGATTTTTTTATACACGTTTTTTAACACTTATAAGACATTTTGGTAAGAAATTAAGAAAAAAAATACATTTCGCTGATTTTTGATGTAACGAGAGTTGCCAGATGCTTTTAAAACTGTTTTTCTTTGGTACTTTAAAGTCTCATCAGGAATAATCGCTTATCGTAAAAGTTATGAGCAATTTTGAGAGGTAGTACTTCAAAGTACCGTAGTACGTAAAGGGTTAACAATAACATTTTATTTTATTTTTATTTGCAATGGATTCTTGATTATTTCTCGGCTCTATGCAAGTCAGATTTATTGTAAAAAAACACAAAATTGAAAAACTGCATAAAAAATTGTTTTAAAAGACATTTTTACCCATTATTTAGAATTACTAGAAAAATATTAAATACAAAATAGATCAATTTTGATACAAATTGTTTGGTTAGTTTTGCAAAAGACATTTTATGACAGCGTAAATAAAGTTAAAACTAGTTGTTCTGATTGTTGTTCAAAAAAATTTTGATTTATAGGGTTTTTCAATCTAATTCGTTGTTTTTGCAATCAAATTCGTTCTTTTTGCAATCAAAATCGTTTTTTTTGCAATAAATTTCGTTTTGAAAAAGCTTTTATATATATATATATCTTTGTATAGGGTCACCCAATAGGGTCTATATACATATATCATAGATAATATGGGGTCTCTCTCTATCAGGTCTCCATAATTAGGTTTCTGTAATATAGTCTCCATAAAGTATATATAGATAGGTATATAGACCTATAAGAGATTCTATATGGAGACCCAATATTATGGGGACTATATTATAAAGACCATATTATGGAGACCTAATATCTATTATTGAGACTACATTATGGAGACCTAATTTTAGAGACCTAATATTGTGGAAACTATATTATAAAAATCTAATTATGGAGACTATATATATATATATAGAAATTTTTCAAAATTTTTTGGTCGGTGCTCATCAGGAAAGTGCTCAATGACGTCGAGTCAGAGCGATTAGATAATTAACTTACAGACCACAAAATTTTTTAATTTAACATTAATTTTATTTGCCCCTACAGACTGTTTCGCCTGCCTGGGCTCGTCAGGGGGCGGTTAAAAATCTTATTCAAATACAATTGTATTTGAATAAGATTTTTAACCGCCCACCAAATACAATTGTATTTGAATAAGATTTTTAACCGCCCCCTGACGAGCCCAGGCAGGCGAAACAGTCTGTAGGGGCAAATAAAATTAATGTTAAATTAAAAAATTTTGTGGTCTGTAAGTTAATTATATATATATATATATATATATATATATTAAATTAAATTACATTACAGAAGCCACAAAAAGATTTTTATTGAAACCTCAATAGTGTGCTTCGCCTTTTTGGGTCATCAGGAGGTGATTCTAAACGCAGACGAAAAGTACATAGTTAAGAAAAAACGCACGAAAAAAAGCTAATTATTATAGTTAAGAGCCAAAAGTAATATTACGGATAAAGTAAATATAAATTAGCGAATAAAATTTGAAATTTAACGAATAGAATAAAATTTAAAAGTTTAAATATTGTCGAGTAAGCAAGCTAGGAAATTTAAAGTTGTAAGACTCAAAATTTTAAAATTCAGAATTATGTTAGCAAACTAAACATTTTCATCTACGTATCTGACGATGCAAAAACTGACTGGCGATCAAATTACAAATGCGCGATAGGTAGTGAGAGAGAAAGAACATTGCAGAGGAAGGAAGTAGCGAGGCGTGAACGAACAGTGAGGAAATGGCTATAGAGGAGATCAGGGGGGTGCAGGAATAGATATAGTGGGAACACGACAACAATGAGTAAGCAAGCAGGGCGCAAACAGGGGGCGGGGGTAAAGGATTGCAAATTAAAAAATTTAAAGATCGAAAAATCGGATTAAAACT
Source organism: Diplosoma virens (assembly GCA_963680785.1). Classification (NCBI taxonomy): domain Eukaryota; kingdom Metazoa; phylum Chordata; class Ascidiacea; order Aplousobranchia; family Didemnidae; genus Diplosoma; species Diplosoma virens. The sequence continues at coordinate 11,882,359 of OY796890.1, read as the reverse complement.
AGATAAAATTTGAAAAAATATTTTTTAAAAAAATATGAAATCAGGCTAAACTTTCTTTAGTTTAAATTTGTTCCGGTGTCGGCATTTGGAGACAAACTCGGATCGCTTGTTCAAAAGCGTGCGTTGATCGGCTTGAAAGATGGCGAGTTTCTCTGCTAAGCAGAGGTTACAGCGTTTGGCCCCACTGGTGTATGCAAATGATTTGCAAACAATTGACCAAGTTATTCGCGGTTTGATTCCTTTATCTTTATATTTCCATATTGTTTTGGAGAGTTCTGTGGCGTTTACTTTGTCTCGGTGATTGAAGGATTTTCGGTGATTATAAAAACGGGTCTTGAATTCAGTTTCGCAGCAGCCAAAATAGTGTTGGGTCGGTGAGTTGGGAGCGCTGACGGATGCTTTGTAAATGATGGATTTTGTTCGGCACTCCATTGAGTGGGCAGTCAGGAAGGTTTCTGCAGTTGCATGGTATAACATGCAACTTGCTGTGTTAGAATCCATCCACATAAACTCAAGCAAACCTGCATTGTGCCGTCAAAAAGAGTTCGTTTATAGGCTTAAATTATCAACATAATTACGTATATTGGTTTTATTCTATTCTTTTTCAGACTTCAAATTACAACTATAATTTTGCCAAGTCAAACATCCAAATTCCGTCCAATAAAAATTGTTCCATATCTAACTCGACGAAACGACAAAAATTTTTCACTTTTCGACCGCTTGGTGGTTGATGCTTCTAATCAACTGCGCTTCAGTATAATTTCTTACTCGGCGAAACGACAATCTTAAGCAATATAATTTCGACATTTCAGTTCTTTACTCATTGTAGCAATTTCTCCTGATGAGAGCTATACGAAAACGTTCGAGTTTTCTTAAACAGCCTTTTTCAAGGCTACCCTCTCTTTATAAAAGAATTTTGTCTATATAGATGGCCACATCTATAGCGACATTTCAGGCTATTTTAACTATGTACTTTTCGTCTGCGTTTAGAATCACCTCCTGATGAGCCGAAAAGGCGAAACAGACTGTTGAGGTTTCAATAAAAATCTTTTTGTGGCTTCTGTAATTTAATTTAATTTAATTTAATGCTCTAAGTGTTCATCGAGCTCTTTATTGACAGTCTTGCCACTTCTACTATTATATATATATATTGTTCCGATGTTAAAAAGTTTTTGAAATTTTGTTACTTCCACAAATTTTAGTTTTCTAAATTTTGGAAAGTTTTTTGAAATTTTGTAGAATTTATTTGGTAACTTAGTACGTTGTTTAATCGTCTACCTTTTTTGGCGCCTATAAAGAAGGCCTCGCCAATAACACAATCTCGGTGTCTACTAAACGATAAATTTCTTAATCTTCTTGCTGGATCTGACCTTCGAACCAGCGACAGCAAAAATATAGTCTAGCTAAATCACAGCTCAGACTACCACAATATCTTCTTTATTAAGAAATATGCTCCAATCCACTAAGGAGCCCGAATAGTATAACAGCAAATAAATTCAATAGCTTAATTCTTCACAATCACGTAGACCACCAAAGACTTGCGTTCAAAAACTATGACTTCACACAGTTAACAATTTTCCAATTCTAAGTTACCACAACGAAACATCGAATTATATTGCTGCTTTTCAGCGAACCGTATTTATACCATTCAGTAAGGTTACTCGAATGTTCTGACATTCTCCAAAGCAACAACAACAACAACAACTATTACGTCATAATCAAAACAGGTCAATCGGATAGTTCTGGAAATTACTTTAAAGTTCGTGAAATTAAGCAGTGTTGCCATTTTTTCTTGTAAATAAATATAAATATTTAAATTACTTATAAAACTGTTATTTCTTCGGCTATTTGAGCCGGACCAACGCGAAATCAAAGATATTTTTTATGAGATTGTGAATCTACATAATTTGGGCGATTTTTAGGAACGGAACATATATATGTGGAGACCTAATTATGGAGACCATATTATGGAAACCTAATATCTATTATTGATAATACATTATAATTAGGTCTCCATAATGTAGTCTCAATAATAGATATTAGGTCTCCATAATATGGTCTCCATAATATAGTCCCCATAATATTGGGTCTCCATATAGGATCTCCGAAAGGTCTATGTACCTATATATATATATATATATACTTTATGGAGACTATATTACAGAAACCTAATTATGGAGACTATAGATTATGGATACCTAATATAGAGAGACCCTATATTAACTACGATATATGTATATAGACCCTATTGGGTGACCCTATACAAAGATATATATATATAAAAGCTTTTTCAAAACAAAATTGATTGCAAAAAAAACGAATTTGATTGCAAAAAGAACGAATTTGATTGCAAAAACAACGAATTAGATCGAAAAACCCTACGTATCAAACTTTTATATTAACATTAAATTTCATTTGTATTTATAAGTGTGATTGATCACTATATAAAAAAAATGCAAAAAATAAGAATAAATAAACAAAAGCATAGTGTATTCTACCCGGGCTGCCTAACCAGCAGCCCGCTTAGAAATTTCTAATCAGATCCTCAATCAACTTGAATTATTGCAATGTCTCTGAACTAATGCAATAGCGCGCAGAAAACTCAGAATGGAATTATCCTCAGCCCAGAATAGGGTTTGCTTTATTTAGGAAAAAATACATAGAATCAAACTGAAAAGCCCTTTTTTTTGAAAGCTACATTGTAAAAAACCAGAGAAAAAGTTTCAAAATTATGAATAAACAAATTTTGTTTGGAAAATTTTTAACATAATTCTGTTTCGATAAAAATTTTAAATTCATTTTTCTACGTTTTCAAACAACATCTCTTTATCTGATGTGACTTTATATTAGGCAAAACAATGGTACATGAGTGGGCGCACTTACGTTGGGGCATATTCGACGAAAATCCAACTCCTGACACGGATCCATTCTACTTTGATAGTTCCGAAAATCTTCAAGCGACAAGGTGAATATTTGTAATCTGATTTTTAAAAGATTCCGTTAATAGCTGAAGTTGTCTTTTTCAATTGTACTGGTTGAAAAACATAAATGTAAAGAGAAGTTTAAAACTAAACAAACTATGTGCCGAATTACAAGTCGAAGTATTTGTCGGAAAGAGATAAGTAGCTTGTCACGATTATGTTGACGTTAAAATAGATTAGGATGAAATAGGTTTTTCATAGTTCTACCTTTCTTGCTCTGAATAAACTAAGATGTTTTTTCTTCTTTTTAAAAACCTGTTGTTGCTTTCATATATCACCTACGTACGTAAATCGGCTTTTGCCAAAGTTTTGTTTCCTCTAATTTCTCTTGCTTCTAGTTTTGATCAAAAACAATTGTAGGTAGGCCGATATGTAAACTTACAAAATTTGATCTCATAGCTTTATTGAATTTACAAAAGATTTTTTTTTGAAGCCTAATGACATTTATGGCTAGTGCAGGAATGTCCAAACTTGTTTCACTATAAGCCAAATTTTAAATTGAGCCAGAGTCGGTGGGCAGCAAAAACTTTTCACTCAGAATCAGACTCTAATTTCTTAATTTTCGCCCCTAAAATAAAATGTTTTCTAAAAAAAGACTCAGAATCTGGCTCTGATTTGTCAATTTTTGTTCCAAATGTGTACTAAGCAAACTCGCGCAACTCAATTTCGAAAACCTCATTATACACAGAAAACTTGGAATATGGGGTGGGCCACATTAGAACCTTAAGTGGGCCGCAAGTTGGGCATCCCTAAACTAGTGCATAATATCAGATTTATTGCTGCTATGCGACTCTTCAGAATACCGGCGTAACCGACATCCGGTTGTAAGCTCGCGACAGATAAGTTGGTACGAATAATTTTAAGACACTAACTCCCGAGGTATATGACAAAAATAAAAAAATACTACGGGGGTAAGTGATGGGGAGTATGTAACCCGGGAATAAGTGGCGTAATAACGGTATGAATATATCGAATACCCGATTACAACTTCCTCCAGGTTATTTATAGGAAAGGTGTAGCACTTGATAGCGTCCCTGTGCTGGGTTACAGGCCAGAAAATAATATGAAAGGAAATTAACCAGGCTGGGTTAATGCCATAGTTCATTTATTATTGCAATTTTAACCGTATAACTTTGTAGTTGATTTTCAGGGTTTTTAAGCTTTTGATTATGACGCAATCTTTTTAATCGTCACGTAGTAATTATGTAATCGGTAAACCACCCCCACTTAATTTATTTTGTCTACAAGTTGTTCTTGGAAGTCTGTTAAAAAGATTTGTTTTACCGTTTTAATTCATAGTGCATTAATTCTAGTTATGAAACTTGTTCACTAACGTGTTTTCTGATTATATTGTGGCGTTATAAACTGCTTTGTCCGATTGCCAAAAGTAATATAATAAGTAATTTAAGAAACCTGGCCCGATCTAGTTGCTTTGATTGTTATCCATCTCGTAACCTTGGGTAATATATATAAATAGTGTTGTAATTTTTTATTTATTCTCGTGTTATAACCTTTAAAATTATGTTGTATTACTGTTGCCTGCGTGAAAGTGTTTAAATTGTTTGAAGGTCAATGTTGACGTCTTGAAAGTTAATTTTATGATGAGATAGAATTGTTTTAACCTGCGTAGAAAACGAACTATTAAGTTTAATATTAGCCATAAAAATGTTAATTTATTTTTAAAGTCAGTCAGTGCAAAGTTGTTGAGTTATTATTCGCAGTTGTTAGCGATGTAAATTGCTTGAAGTTTTCTGAAGTTTAAGAGTCAAGTTTTACAAGAGTTAATCGAGTTTGATTGATTTTGTGAATAATATATTTTTTATAGTTAGAAACCTTGGTTTCTTATTATGTATTGAGAGAAGCTTTCCAGAGAATTCATTTGTATTTAGCCAGAGCTAACTGTTTAAAGAACTTCAATCCCACGGAAAACTGTTTCTAGAGCCGGCATAAATAAAAACACAATTTTACTTCAGCGCAGATATTTGGGTTACCGAGTCAATTGGCCCTTTCGGATTCCCGGGTAAAGTTGTGACATTTAATCTGTTTTATGTCTGTATTTCAGTGGCGTGCAGTCAGGGCATGCAAGTCATGCGTTGCATGACCAACGAATCTTGTGCAATGACCTTTATTTCTAAACGAAATAAAGAACCCTGTTGGTTTGGGACGAAATTAGTGAAAGGTGAGCTGGTTTGAGACGAAATTAGAGATGAAAAGTAAAAAAAAGGCAGAGATTTCAGGTGAAGGTCTTTTTTTTTAAAGAACACTACAATTTCAGGACGAAAAGTGTAAAATTTGGGATTGATTTCAAATGATGACTTTTTTTTGAAAACATCATGATTTTAGGACAAAAATTGGTCCATATTTTAGAAATGTCACACAGAATTTTTTTTTGCTACCCATAAAATATTGCATGTCCTACCCATTAACTACCCATAAAATACTCAATTGCATGACCAGCTTTTTGAATACCAGTTGCATGACCAGTCTCAGAGGTCACCACACGCCACGACTGTGTTTGTTTTGTTTTTTTAAATTTTTTTCTCACAGGTGATGCAGCCATTCAAATTCTTGATTGCAACTACTTCTACTTATTAGTGTTTAGATGTTTCAATGTTATTTTCGTTTTGGTGCGAGTTCTTTTATCGTGGTGTAAATATGTTGAATTAAATCGTTTTGTTCGACAAGTGGCTTAGATAAAAAATGGCTAACTGACCAACTGACTGACTGGCAATTTAATTAAATTATAGATTTAGCGAATTGTAGATTTTGTGTATAGGTCGGCTTAAAAATCAAATTGTTTCAATTCGTTTCAATACAATAGTTTAATAATTCTTAAAGTACGTTAAACAAACTTTGTTATCAATTCAATTCACAAAACTAGTATATTTTATTTAAGTTAATTTTTATGTACTTAAGCTTTTATGAATTTGTTTTTTTTTCTCATCAACTTGTTAATGAATTTCGTAAATGTGTTTTAATTATAAATTGGAGAAGTTTCATCAACTTCTTTCAATTAATTAATCGTTAACAATAAACAAATTTTAGTTCTGTCCAATCTTTTCAGATGTCCTGTAAGTTTGCAAGGAAGAAATATGTTTTGGGATAAAAACACCAGCCAATACAGAGACTGTCAGTCTTCAAAAGAAACAAACTGGATGCCAGAAGATGGTTGCATTTTTCTTCCAAACATAAAGCAAAAACCAAATTTAAACACATCAATGCTGTCATATTATTATCTCAACCAAGTAATTACTTTGTCTCATTTTTATATTTTATCTCTATATTTATCTAGGCATACCATATTTTTGAAGTGGTGAATCGGGCCGATGTGTTCTCTAATTTTTAGCTGTGTGTCCGAGTTTTAATCTTTTTTTGCAAAGTAAAACTTATATCGTCGTCGTCGTTTGAAGGGTATCCACTCCAGGTCAGACACAAACAGGACTGGGGCCGAGGGTTTATCCTTTTACTACTCCAGACTGCTGTACTGCCTGAATCAGATGCTGGCAGTGGTGTTATTAAGCCAGCATCGAGTTTCGTCATCCAAAACCGTCAGATCTCGCGCTCCATGTGGTACCCGATGTATGGGACACGCTGTTAGAACATGGTCTGCGGTTTGCTCAGAGGCGCCACACTCGCAATTCGGTGAAGGAGCGAGACCCCATTTGCGCATGGACGAATGGAATAGCCCAACACCAGTCCGCAGGCGGTAGAGCTTAACCCAAACTGCTTGGGGTAAGCCCATCCCAACAGGCCTGGCACTGGTCCCGGGCACAAAAGCACGGAGCCTGGAAGCATTTTCACAGTACTCCGTTTTCCATTTGTGATTTGTCCATTCAGAAGTGCGGATGCCAAGTCTGGCAAGGTTGTCCAAAAGATTCCGCGCAGCTGGCACAAACGGGCGTCTGGATCTTAGTCTCACTTGGCGAGTATCTGAGGACCCACTTAAAAGACCATACAAGATATGATCGGGGGTCCAGAGATCCAGAGATCCAGGTCCAGAGAAAACTTATGTTATTGACTCTGATTTTTCGATTTTCGTCTCAAGATCGTGGTGATCTCTAAAAAAGGACTTTACGAAAAAAAGTAAATTCTGGGACATGATAGATAACCGAACTGAACACCGGGACAAGACCTAAAAATTGGGACTCTCCCGGCTACAACGGGACGTATGGTACGCCTATTTTTATCTTCCCGATTCATAGGAAAGCTACGGACGTGCTAATCCGTAGGGCAAGCAATTATTCCCACCTGCTTCCGTAGATACCAAAATATTGCTGTCAGTTGAAAGGTTTTATTTTGGTATGTTAGTTTTTATAGCGATATGACAGAAATTTAAAACTGCTTGCCAAGACCACCACGCAGGGAAAAATTTCGTAACGTTTTTTTCACAAGGACACAACAGAATGGCTCGACTAGGTTTTGTACCGAGACCGTGTCGAAGACAATCACAAGGCCCTCAAATACTTGATTCCGCTGTAACTAATTTTCTTTATGCTCTTAAATTAAAAAAAAAGTTTTTAGTAATTTATTATGGAATTTATTTATCTTTGTGAAAATAATAATAACAATAATCAAATTACAAATCAACAAAAAATCGAATTAAGTTAAATTGTCTGAGAGACATCCTTCTCAAAGTTTTATAAGGCTTATAATTAAAAAATAACGCCAGTTTGCAAGTTTTTTTTCAGGTATTGATTCTAATTTGATTAATGGAGAGAATTTTGACTTATTTGCTTTGATTAAATGCCGATTGCTTACAACAAGCTACTTGATTTAGCCAGCTTCTACTCGTAAAATTTAAACCTGATTTTCCAGATTTAAAACATGTTGATCCTGTTTAGGTTGTGGCATTTTGTCACGATGATGAAAGCGATCCGTTGAATCTTCACAATCGTGAAGCTCCCAACAACCAGAACCGCCTGTGTGACCAGAGAAGTGTGTGGAGTGTCATGGAATCTTCAAGAGACTTTAACGGGACTAACTTTCCGAATCCTAAACTCCAGGATGTTTTTCCTACTTTTAAAGTAGTTCGAGCTTCGATCCCACGTTTTGTGTTGGTGTTAGATACATCTGGCAGTATGGCTGGTGTAAGTGGATTTTTTTTCGTTATTTTCGCAATGCAATTGTTTTCATTCAAGAAGTATCTTTTTTAATCTTTTATTTTTATATGACGTATAGTTTATGACGTATGACGTATGATATAGTAAACTCATACAATTACATATAATTTTTCAGTTTCAATATTGGTCTTCAGCAGACCTATATAAAATAAATTAAGGATTATTAAACAAAATTACTGTTAAACAAAAACATATTTGTGTTATCTATATTAAGTAGAGAGTGCATGTTGACTTAAATCTTAACATACTCGAATATTGAAACAATTTCTTGTTTGAACATAGTTGCTCATTTTATAAAATTTAATAAATTTTTTCCAAAAAATTGTTGAAGCAGCTGGATTTAATATTTTTGCCTGCTCCTCGTCATCAAAATTCTAAATCTACTTTAACCCTATAATTATCCAAAATACTTCATATCTTTAAGTTTTGTATTTAACTATATTACTGTTTTGAAATTTGTGGTTAGAGATACTATCAATCTTTAGAAGTTGGTTTCTGATGAAGTCATAGAACGACGTCAGCAACAACGGTTTTGATACTTCAAAACATATTAATTTGTCCTAATTTGCAAACCGCTTTTCTGGGCCGAAATATTGTTTTCTTTTCAACGCAGCTTGTTTGGCTGTCACAGTTTGATCCCGATGCCGCTGGTCCATTTTGTAAACAACTCCGTGCAACTCGCATTATTATACGTACTGTACAAATCAAGAGCTTATCTCTCAAGAAAGTCAAGGCTTTACGCGAAATAGATAAATTATAAAAATTTGTTTTTATGAAAAATTCCGCCAGAATTGAATTAAATGTTTGTAAGATTAATTCTTCAGTTAGTTTTTTGTTTTTTTTTGGCAGACGTTTTTTAAGCTATGCAATTTGATAAAAGTGCTGACAAATGCACTACTTTCATAAAACATTTCTTTGATAATTTATATTTTATCAAAAAATGGATGGTTTTTGGATTGATAATTGCTTAACTTTATCAAAACATTTTTTTAAAAAATAATTTAAAATGCTTAGGCTACCAATTGTAAATACTACAGTATGATACTATAGCTTCGATTCTCCTGTATGATCACTGCTGCAATCTCATTTGTGGATATCTTTGCGACGGAAGGAACTGCTGTTGGAATTATCGAGTTTTCATCGAGCGCTTCTGTAATTAAAAGCATGATTGAAATTAAATCGAAAAGCGATAAGGATGATCTGGTCAGCCGTATTCAAAATATTTCCACACCAGATGGTATAACTTGCATAGGATGCGGAATCCAGAAAGCAATAAATGCAAGTTTTTTATAATGCAATTTGATTTGATTTGATTTTTATACTTTTTTAAAGAATTATTATTGATGCTTTTTTTTAACTTGAAATTATAAGTCTGGTAGTAAAAATAGATGGGTCTATTGCCTACATTTAAATTTTTATTGTATTTTTTGGTCAATCATTTTGCCTACTTGCGTCAAATTTATTTTGTTTTTCTTAGCAGGGCCGGTGCTAGGAATTGCGGGGCTCGATTAGGAAACTGATGGCGGGGCTCTTACTCTAAATAATAAAGTTTTTGGATGTTTATATTTCACCAAAAAAATGCACAAACATGCGCAGAAAAGCCAACAAAAAACTACTAAACATCAAATACTTAGCATAATAAAATTTTGAAAAGCAATATGAAAGGTTTTATTGTTTTTTTTAATATAAAAAAAGCAATTAGAGACATGCTCTTTTAGAAGAAGATTCTTTTAATTTTTTTGTTTTTAAAATCTTGCAAAATATTTTCAAAAGTCAATAGATTTAACAATTTCATTTTTGACAGAGAACATTTCCAATTGCTTAGTCTCTCTTGTGATATCGTAGATCTCAAGTACATTTTAATTAATTTCAGCTTTGAAAAACTTCTTTCCCCTGATGCAACTGTTGTTGGCATTGTTAAATAAATCCTCAAAAAAATGAAAACATTAGGAAATGCTATAAATCTCTCGTTTTCTATCAAGTATTTGAACGGTGCATAAAGGCTTAACTCTGGGAAAAAGAAAATTTTCAGAGCTTCAAGTTCTTTAGCCAACAGATTTCCATCAACGTCTTTGTGTGTTTCTGTAATATCTCTCCTTCAGAGTAATGTTTTATTGTGATGACTGTTAAAGCTGCCTCAAGGTTCAATTTATGTTTTTTTATTTCCGCCGTATGTATATTCTTAGAAGAGAGCTTAAAATTTTTGGAAAGAGAACATTTATCAAAAAACTCCTTATGCATATTTTTAGAAAAGAGTTTAAAATTGACAATCTGAAATTAAGCATAAAAAAATGAAGAAAAAAAATAGAAAGCAAGCGTCAATAGGCTAATTTACATGTTTTATATACATCTCCATGACTTATTTCATACACTGCTTTAATCTTTTCCATAATATCAGTTACAAACACGCTCTTCCACTATTATATCATTATATTTGATCGTAAAATACATTTAAGCATTCAAAGACAAATTCTACCATTTAATTGACAATGACAGAAATAAAATTTTAGTTGTTGATAAAAGCGACAATACAATATAATTGCTGTTAATTCGTCATGCATAATAAATTACTATTATGAGGAAGAATATTTCATTCTTTATTTCTCGTTTTCACAAGTATTTTGTATTTTATATAATACCTAAAAGGCCCCGCTGGCGCGGGGCCCGATTTGATTAAATTGGTCAATACAGCTCAAAACCGGCCCTGATCCTTACTGGTATAATAAGATAAGAAATTATAATCAACATATAATATTTTTTGGCTTTTCAAAAAGAATTTGGTTGCAAACAGCCTACCGGCCAATATTGCAAAATTTTTAGAAAATGAATTCAAATCGCGCTGTCTATTTATCGATGCTTTCAAAAAAATCTTTTTATTTAGCGATCTTATAATTATAAAATTTCAGATATTAAGTGCTTCATTCGGGACATTTGGGGCTCACGTGATTGTTCTGACAGATGGTGAAGAAAATAGATGTCCATGTGTTGAAGATGTAAAAGAAGATGCATGCAAAGAAGTAAGCAAATTATGTGCATGCGTTAACAAAAAAATTGAATATGCCAATTTTTTCAACGTCATTAAACAAAGAGTTGTTTGTTCGTCTACTATTTTTTGTTTGAGACCAAATCAGGCCGGGTCCAGAACACGAGAGCAGGGGTACATAGGGAAAAGTGGAAACAGAGCCAAAAAACAGGTAAAGACTACAAAAAATTTTTTACAGCCTAGAAGTAGTTTTCAAACGAATTAAAACCTTTTTTCTGTCTTCATCAGGTTTTCTGATTCTAATTCCAGTTTTTGTCGGTAACATCTCGATTATGCTTACACGGGCCCTGCCAAGCAAATAAATTGTTAAAAAATTGTTCATATGCCAGAAAAAATTTAAAAAATTAGAGTGTTCTCATTTCATTCGTAATTCTAATCTTAGCCTTATAATTCTTTAGTTGATTTTTAGTCTTTTACAGTAATTTTTAAGCTTTTGATTATGATGTCATGTTTTTTAATGTTACGCAGTGATTGCGTAATCGGTACAACACCCTCACAACTTAATTTATTTTGTCTGCAAGTTGTTCTTTCAAGTGATTATAAATAATCGTTTCACTCAAAGCGCATTGATTGGCTGAAGTTTTAAGCCATTGCAATGTTTTTGTTTGTGATGACGCATTTTTGTCTAGATCGTTCAAAAAACAATTGGTATAGTATCTACTAATGTTAAGCTGATTTTATTTCGTAAGTTACATAACGTGTTTATTACTTTATCAAAGATTATTTTGTGACATCATAAACTGTTTTGTCCGATTGCTTAAATATACAATAATTAATTTAATAATTCTTGTTCGTTCCAGTATCTTCGGTTATTATCTGGTACTTTGATTGATTTATATAAACAACGTTGTAAATTTTAATATTTATTCTGGTTAAAATGGTTAGAATTGTTTGTGTTAATGTTACCATTGTAACAATGTTTAAGTTTTTTTTAGGTCAGGTTGACTCCTCGGAAGTTAATTCAATAGTGAGATAAAATTAATTTAGTCTGTGTCGAGGATGAACTATTAAGTTTAATATTAGTCATCGGTGTACCAATTTATTCTTAAAGTTAGTCAGTACGAAGTTGCTGAGTAATTATTCGCAGTTGTTGGTAATGTAAATTTCTTAAAGTTTTATGAATAATGTTTTGCAAGAGTTAATCGAGTTTGATAGATTTGGGGAATAATATATTTTTTATAGTTCTATCTGTCTGTTGAGAGAAGTTTTTCAGAGAATTCATTCGTAATTAGCCAGAACGGTTCTAAGAATTTTCGCCGCAAGAAAATTCGCCGTAGAAAATTTGGCCACAAGAAAGTTCGCCGTAAGAAAATTGGCCGGACGGAATTTTCGCTGTACACGACCGGAAAAAATTCCATTTATGGGAATATGGCTGACTATATCAACTTGGTACAAACTGCAATTGGCGCCTCTAACAGAACAAACTCGACTGGCAAGTATAGATTATTCGGTGCCGGTATAGTATGTGATCTACCCAAGAAATATGATCTGCCACTATGATCTACCACTATCAACATCTGTCCAATCTCTTTTGCAATTTCTATTCACAAAAATAACCCTAACTCTAACCTAACCCTAACTCTAACCTAACCCTAACTCTAACCTAACCCTAACTCTAACCTAACCCTAACTCTAACCTAACCCTAACTCTAACCTAACCCTAACTCTAACCTAACCCTAACTCTAACCTAACCCTAACTCTAACCTAACCCTAACTCTAACCTAACCCTAACTCTAACCTAACCCTAACTCTAACCTAACCCTAACTCTAACCTAACCCTAACTCTAACCTAACCCTAACTCTAACCTAACCCTAACTCTAACCTAACCCTAACTCTAACCTAACCCTAACTCTAACCTAACCCTAACTCTAACCTAACCCTAACTCTAACCTAACCCTAACTCTAACCTAACCCTAACTCTAGTCGCATAGGGGTCACAAAAAACTTAGAGTTGTGGACAGGCTTGGTCACAGTGTGATTAGTAATTAAAGAAAGTAGATGATTCAAAAATTTCAGGTATGCTTTGGTCAAAATTCAAACCATCTACCTCTTGTTTTTACAAAAAAAAAAAAAAATTGTCGCAAATAATTTTTAAAATCTTTACGTTATTCTCAGAAGTATTAAAAGTTTTTGGTAGAGCTGGATTTGAGACACAGAACTTCGAGACCAAGACGAGACGAGACTTTGTGGTAGCAAGACTGAGACGAGATACAAGACTTTATACAGTACAGCTGCTTAAGTTTGAATACTATGTACAAAAAAAAGCACGACCTCCGAGAATTTACTTTCCGTTATACAAACCTTTAATCAGATCCAAAATCGATCCCAAAAATTTCCCCAAGTTGCAATATCGACTCTCGCTTATTACATCACCAAGTTTTGTTTTGCCTATGCCAATCATTCGTGTTAAGCGGTGGAACATTCCGCACGATTATCACTACTTTGCTTTTACGAATAAATTTGTAAAGATTTTGTTGCGGTCTTAATCACCAATTGTAAAAGCGGCTTGCCAGGACTACTATAACACCATCAGAAAAGCAACTAAAAGCACTATTCCATGCGGTGAACAAAGCAACTGTGTTCCGTTTTGAAATGTAGAGTCTTAATCTCTCTATATAACTCTCTTCTATTTCCTGGGAGACAAGACTCAAGTTTTGCTGCCGGCTTTACCAGCCCGACTTGCAAGAAACGATGGTAGGAATTAATTTAGAAAATCCCATTACGACACTCCCATTATCATTGTTTCGTTTCAACTGATGTCATTTATCTTAGCTGGTAGAAACGGAAATTAGGCTACGAGGTTGTTGACCGCAATTCACTTTGAATTTTTCCCAAAAGATATGCGACATTTAGAGTGCCCAAGGTCAGACTCAGTGATCATTTTTGAGACTTTCTCACCGAGAGAATTTCTTGCTACCTTCCAACATTAAAACCACCGAGCCCTGATTTCATCATTTCAGAGCTTTAATCAACGCTGGAGCTGCTTTTAAGTCCTGGGTAGCCTACCTGATTTCTTTCTTCTTGCTTACGCCGACTCAAAATTTCTAAAATCGGGATAAAAGCACTTTGATTGTAGTCGCAATTCAAGAGCTAATGAGGCCCGAAGAGGAGCTAAAGAGTATCGACCAATATCTTTTTCCGTGTATCCAACAAGATCCTCGAGAGATTTAACTACGCCCGGGCTAAAATAATTATTGATCCATAAAGAGCAGGCTGGATTTCGCGGAAAGTTAACCACGGATCAAGTTCTTCTTTTAACACAGAACATCGGGGATTCTTCGGAGGCTAAGAAGAAGGCGGGGTGCCGTATTTGCCAATCTACCGGTTGCATAAGCCTTGTTGTGACCGTGGCTTTATAGGTACAGGCTACTGAGACTTATGCAAATAAGTTTAAGGTTGCAAGACCGTGACTTCAAAAAACTAGTCTCAAGATATCTAGCTCTGGTTTTTGAAAGTTTAACATGCTTTAAAGAGGTTTTTCACTCATTAAATAAAGCAATAGATAGGAATAACAATTTTAAATCTTAGCTAACTGCTCAGAAAAAAGTTTCTGAAAGGATTCACGCTGTGTGGGCAAAGGATTGCAACAACAAAAATAATTTCTGCTAGGTTTTAATTCCAATTGCGTTTTTACTTTGAACGATTTTAGAAAAGTAAAAAACGGCTAAGCTAATGCGTACTATGTACATATAGGTTTAGCACAAAATCAATGTAATTCATCATGAATCCTGGTATAAACCTATCCAATTTCCGTTAAAAATGATTAAATAATGATCAGTTGAGATTGGAACTGTTCATTACCGTCAATTTGAGGTAGTTATTATAAGGCTCTGTTGTGTTATTCTACACGATGTTATAAAGCATACTTGCTGTCTAACTTCCACTGGCGATTGTAGACGACCGTTAAGACCACCACGTGAACTCGCTGCTTGACCTATTTTAATAACTTTGCATTACCAATACAACAACTGCTGCATAGCTCAATGTAGACTAGTTTATCGAAGTACTATAGATTACTCTATCTTTATCTGATTCTAAAACTTTATTTTTACTTAATACTAAGGTTACTTTATCTATAGTATTTCCCTTGCAAAAACGCTTAATTTTCTTAAGAAACATAATTTACAATTTCATCTTTGATGAAATCCAGAACAATATTTGTCGTTAATTGTAATTTAAACTTGTGTTTGAAGGGGATTATTATTGACCCGATTTTCTTCGGCCAAACAACAAACAATAATTTGGTAGTCCTATCTTCTAACACCTGTGGACATCTCATGGCTTCAAATCTTGAATGCAATCTGAATTTAATAGAAGCTTTTAAGGGATTGTCCGAAACAAACAATGGAGATAATTTCAACAAAGTTTTTCAAGTAGGCCTACATTCTTAGATTTTAATAAAGTTTATGTTGTTTTATATTTTTTTCCTACAACTATAATTGGTTTAATACGCGTAATAAGAAACATAATTTTTTGTACTTTCAAAATAAAATAGAATACTGCTTAAGTTGTAGTTAATTTGGTGAAACAAAATTTGGCTGTTAATTAAGTTATTTTTAAAATTTTTGAAAATTGTTTTTAAACTTAAGCAGCCAGTCATTAGAAATGTTAGTAGTAACATTAAAATTATGTTTGTTTGATGAAGATTTTTTTAAACGTTTTATTAAAACGATTTACTTAAAGAATTGTCATAAATTTTATCAAATGAAATTAAATAAACTGTAAAAATTTTACTGCTCAAAAAATTTATCCAGTGGAAGGAAGAATATTTTGGTTCTTACACACAAAAAATCAGCGGCTTATGATTTAGATGAAGCAGGTCCAATCTTTTACTCTTTGCAAGCCGAAAATTTTTCCGCAAGTTTTTCGAGATTCAAGACTATCATAAAAATTTTTTTTTGTCTTTATTTTGACTGAACGATTTCAACTTGTCGTTGAAGTTTTTAAGAAGAAATTTTGATTAAATTGTTTAAGAAACGAAAATTATATTTTTTGTCTACAACAAGATAAAAATCTCAGCTTATCTCCTACATTGATCGCTATTAAAATGTGTTTTTCTGCGCAACAAGTAATTTGTATAAAAACTTCAATATGCATTCAAAAAATTTAAGGCCTGTTTCCACTACAAACGTGAAATGAAGTATTTTTTCTTGAATATGCAGGGGCAATTCTTTCGTTGAGATTTCAACATTAGCTGATAAAGGATTTCAGATCCAATCATATTGTTCAGTGTTAATTGAGAAAAAGTACTTGTCATATTTTTGCTGTATTAAAGTTAAGTATTCTTTGGCTAAATTTAACACGAAACCGTTTTCAACATTTTTTTTGATTTTTATAACTTCTTGGAAACATTTCCAGAGATCCTAGTCTTAACCCATTTTGCCAGTGTAATAATTTTTGTTGGAATCCATGTACCTTTTCAGAACATGTCAATATGTTTTCACTTATTCTTTGCATTTTTATATTAAGCTCGTTCATGTGTTCAAATACGTCATGTAAGCAAATTCGATCCAATGATCGTCTTTAAGTTGTTTATGCAATTTGTGCTTGTTCTGTTTTAGTAAGAACTGCTTCGCTCTGGAGCTCAAATAATCTTGCGAGAACTTTTCCTCGTGAAAACCAACGGACAGAAGTGCAAAATAGCAATGATTGATGTTCTGATCTCATTTCGATGATGATCGATGAGAATTCGAACGATTGCAATTTTTTTCCGTTAAGACGTCTTGTTCATTTTTTTTTTTAATGTGCTTATACAAGTCTTGTAAATTTTTTTGATATCGTGTTATAGGTTTGTGCTTTAGATTCATGGAGAATCATATTTAATCGCCGCCGGTGGATTAGAAAGTGGAGTTGTTTGGGTGGATTCGACGATTGGAAAACGTACAATATTCACAATAACTTGGTCGAAATATTCAGCCGCACCAATAATAGACATAACAAACCCAGCAGGAGGAAAATATTGCTCCGTTCAGTCGTCGTCTTGTCTTGAAAATATTGTCACTGTCGATATTTCAAGAAAAATCATTAAATTTGTCATCCCTGGAGTAGCTGCGGTAAAAAAATTTATCTACAACTGAGCTATAGATGGAAAACTTAGTTTTAATACAAAATTAATTGATAAAAAATATACCAATATCATACTGCATAAGCTGGATTACGATTTCGTACTTATTTCTAAAATTTGTGGTTACATTAATGAACATTGTTTTAGAGAATTTTAATATGCTTATTTCAAAGAAACATGCTTATCTTAGAGTCAAATGTTTATTTGTGCTTATTTTATACTTATTTTGTTTAAGTTTTGAACAAAATTTCTAGAAAACGCGCTTATTACGAGGTTTTCACTCTATGTCTGAAGAAAAGAGGTCGTTTTTTTGTTAAAGATCAAGCAAATACGTTTTTTTAGTTTTTAATTAGACGCATAAAATTCAAATTCAAGCAAAGACCAGAAAAAAAGCTTTCACTACGCAAAAAAAATAAAACTATTGAGATTATTTGATTTGTTTCAATTCGTTGGCCGTGCTTATTTTATTCGTTGGTTAGTTCGGATAATAACTCTGCGTGTAACTCTGGTCATAAAAGTCAACCACTTTTGGCATTAAGAAGAACCATTTTTAAGCTTGATTTCCATAAAATTAAAACCCATATAAAGCGGCAAAGCATATTTAGACACTAAGCTAAAAGTAAAACTACTTATATAGTTTAAATTTGTTGGAATGCTGCCAAATGTTTAATGGCAAGAAAATTTGTATTGATAAAAAAAGATGGTAACCACCCTAAAAGATAGGGAGCACCAACAAATATCTGTATAGGTTGAGCTTGCTTAAATAAAATTTGTAAACGAAATCAGAAAATGACTTGCAGACTGGTGTGTAACTTATTACGGCCGCTATTTAAAAAAAAAGAAGTTGAATATTCTGTACCGAGGTTAAAATGTAAGAATGTTCTTTCAACAAGAAAATTGAGTCACAAATGTTACTTATAGATAGGTGCTTTAAATAACAGCGGTAATGGAATGGTAAAAAAGCCTGATTATTTGTTGACGGTTGATTTAATCTGAAATATGAGTCACTTTTTATTAAAATATGTCCTTGTTTAAAAGCTCAGAGAAAAACTAACAGTAAAGTGAAATTCTATTGTAAAATATTTGACTTTTTTGCATTATTTGACTATTTTTTGCAATATTTAACTTTTTTTGCATAATATAACAATTTTTTGTTATTTTATTGTAAACGAACTTGAATTGATTTTGTCGTTTGTAATGATTGACCGAGTTTTATTTTAGATGTAAAGCAAGTAAGAATACTCAAATCACTCCACAAGCAAGGGTCGATAGGCCCGTTTTTTCCTATTGGGATTTATCAAAACATTATAGCTTGATAGTGATTTTAGACTGAGAAATTTGGAAATTTAAACAAGTTTTATGATATTTTGTTACGTGGCTGTAGATGCTAAACATTTTTTAAAATACTTTTTAGGTTGGAGCTTGGTTATATGAAATCCATGATGGTACACACACACAACTAATAAATGTTTTGGTTACTTCCATGGCGGCTAACTCATCTGTTGAACCGATTGTTGTGAAATCAACTCTCTCTCCTATAAGTGTAGCAAATGGTGAGCCGATTGTCATCAACGCCAAGGTTGGTAAATTTTTTTTCATTCTATAATATCTTTGTGATACTTTATTATTTTAGACTTTTAGAGTAATTTGTAAAAAATTCCAAACAATAATTTTTTTCGATCAACGCTTTGGATTGATCGACAGTTCATTTTAAAACAGCTGCTAATTAGAGGCTTGCATTATTTCTGCGAGTTAAGTAAAAAACGCCTAGCCATAGTACCCTTATACATTGGATTTACCTAAAACTAGCAAATAACACACCGAAAATCATCATCTTATAATTTCACATCTGCTTTTCGTTTTCTCACTTGCAAGAAAGCAACAGCAACATTAAATCCACCGTAAAACCATTGTGCTGAACTACTTTTGTAGATACGAAAAACTTTGCTGTCTAGTTGGAAAGTTTTTTTGTTTTAGTTAACAATGATGTGAATGCAATAACATTTAGAGCAGTTTTTCAAAATTTCTGCTTTTCAAAGCAATTCAAAAAAGAAAAACATTGTTAAATTTATTTTAACTATCAAATCAATATCAATTATATTCTCATCGACTAGCAAGTCGGGGAAGTAAAACTTAAAGCAACTATCAAGCCATTACCCAGTTCCGTTTTCAAAGGTACCAAAATATTGTTTTACGGTTGAAATTTTTTCTTTGGCAAGTTTTAATACCGTTATACGATTCAAATTTACAGCTTATTTTTAAATAAAGGTAAGCAAAGAAAATTTCCGTAAAGTGTCTTTCTCACGGGTATGAACCGAAATCCTATCGATCGAGGCCGCCATTATAACGATTATAACGCTCTTGACTTCTCGACCAAATAACAATTGACAATCGTGGAATATAGTTTTCAAATAAACAAAAACAATTTGCACCAACAAAAAGCCTGGCGATACAATCCAGTTTTCGCTTGCGATCGAAGGCCATTAAGCCTTGATTACAAATAACGACTTCTTTGGTCTTCACCTAGTTTTCTACTAAAAGTAGTTCGCCAAGGTCTTTAGTTAAGACTAATTTTATAATCCAGCCGGCAACAATAAAAAAGCTGTACATCTCTGGTCAAGGGTAATCGTCCTACAGCGTCTTAAGCAAGGGCAGATTGAAATACAAGACCAGAACTGGAATAAGTTTGTCATACGGCCCCTTTACCACAAGGCTGCGCTTATGGTCGTAGTCAAGGAGGGCCAAAGGGGTTATGGGCCCACCCAAATTTTTAAGTGTGTAGCGGACTCTTAATAATTTTGTAGCATTTACGAGCAGTTTGCAATTTACACCAGGCGATTACAGGCTTATGGTTTATCACGCTCGCTCAATCGTTAGTTTCCCATTCATTGTTACGTCACAGGGGATCTAGTTTTACTTCAGTACCGTATTTATCCGATTGTAAACCACCCTTGAAAGTACACCGCACGAAATAGCAGTATTAGTTGCCCTTGAAAGTAAGCCGCACCTACAACTTTATAAAAATAGTCTCTCAGGTCAAAATTAAAACTGAAGAAAAGGTTAAAGTAAAAGTAGCAATTATGTGAATGACCGTCTGTGACGCAACAGCAATGAAAATAAAATTTAAATCAAAGAAATGTGTAAACAAGTTTCGGCTATTATTATTCGTATATTATAAAACAATCCTTAGAGCAGTGGTTCTTAAACTTGTTGGAGTTACCGAACCCAGTAAGTTTCATGCAGGCACTCACCGAACCCTTCCTTAAAATTCAAAAATTTTTATTAACGATCTTGAGCCCAAAGTAAACTGTGCATCTGTTCCACATAAAATCATATCATTCAAAGAAACAAGACCAACAAAACATGAACTACACACAAAAACACAACTCAATAAATATTTACAACAAATCAATGCGTCTTATGCTGTTGCATTTTGGAAACAATTCTAAAAATGCGCAGCTTCACTTTGGCAAGGCTCGTGGCAACAAAGTCTCTTCCTTTTTTTGTTTTTATGTCTATCATCTTCGAAAAGGAGTGTTTGCAAAGATACGTTGTAACAAACTGTATGAATATCTCAAGGGCTTTCTTAGCAAGAAGAGGGTAAGCTACGATTTGGTGACACCAAAACGTTGAGAGCGTTGTTGTTTTGAAGAGTTGCTGTTAAAACTGGCTCTGCTAAAGTTCAATGGTTTCATTGAGGTATTCATCATTGACATCTTCTTTATCAGGACTAAACGTGAATGACTGTCTTACCCATGCTGGATATGACTCTCTGGTCGTAAGTTTGCAACCCATCAAGAGACTTTGCAACCTTATCTAAGTGCATGGAAATTGCTTGCTTCAGTTCTCTCGGTACGGAAATGTTCCCATTTCCAAACACATCTTTGGTCTTACTTGTGCAGTCATCAAACAGAGGAAAGTTAGTCAAGTTATCATTCCGCATTCGTCGTTTCCATTAACTCATTTTTTTAAAAAAGTCTTCAGATATTCTTCCACTTTGATAATGTTGACTCCACCACCTTGCATCTGTTGATTGAGATTATTGAGAGCATCGAAGATATCGACCATGTATGCCAAAACGAGAATAAACTCAGAATTTTCAAAACAATCTGCATGACGATGTTGGTGCTCTCGCAATAACATGGGTAATTCCACACGCAAGGTAAAAACACGGTTCAGCATCTTTCCCTGGGATAACCACCAAACACTAGAATAGTACAGAAGTACCTCGAATACAGAGCTTATTTCATTACACAGCTCCTTGAATATGCGCTGTTTCATAGCATTATTTCGCACATAGTTCACATATTCCACCACAATTTTTAATACTTCTTCCAGTTTTGGAGTGAAGGTTTTTGTTGCCAATGCATGCCTGTGCAAGAGACAATGCGTTACAGTTATGTGTGGTGCATTGGTTTTCAGTAGCGTACCAAAACCAAAATTTCGTTTCAACGTGACTCGAGCTCCGTCTAAACAAATTGCATAAACAATATCCCATGAAAGATAATTGTCTCTGAAGAAATTATCTACAAATTTCTTAACCTCGGCAGCCTTAGTTGTTATAAGGAGCTGACAAAATAAAAAACTTCCTTTTTCACGTCTTCTTTATTCCCATAGCGCACGAATACAGCAAGCTGGCTTAGATTGGAAGCGTTCGTGGTCTTGTCGAATTGGAAACTGAATTTTGCCGTGTCCGAAATCAAGTCTAAAACTATTTGAGCCAAGATGTCATCGTTCATCTTATCAATTTCAATGTAAACACTGTTACCAGGGATATTATTTAGTTTAAAATTCATTCGTTCTTCTGGTAAAATCAGCAAGTTAAACTTTAACAAATAACAGAAGGCGTAATATATTACGTTTTTCTTTGATAATGTATTATGCCTTCCTTTATTTGTTAAAGTTTAACTTGCTGATTTTTACCAGAAGAACGAATGAATTTTAAACTTATCAATTTTGTTGCTAATGGTGCCATTAGAAAGAGAAATTTGGGATGACTTATTTTCGGCTGCTTTTGCAAATATGATATTCGCCTTCTTTAACCCATTTGTCCCAAGTTTTCTATTTTTTAAATATTTTGGTAAAACTTATACAGGTGCTTCAAAAAAGGTTGGAAAACATATTTTATTCGTAACTATTTTTTCATTTGTTTTTTTCTATTTGTCACAAGAATAGAACCTGAAATCCATGTATATAATTTCAAAATTAAAAAAACAAAACATAGTTTTAAAAAATTTAGAGTTTTTTTAATCGTCCTATATATAGGACAATGGGACATAATGGGCTAACACTGCTGGTTTTACAAGTTTTTCACCAATGGTGTGGTTTTCTCTGTTTTGCAATCAAGTACGCAACTTTGTACGATGCTGTGAGGATCGGTATATCAATGAGTACAAAGCCAAAAACCGGAAGAATAGCATTTTCATCAAATCTGGCTCTCTTTATTTTAAAATCAGCGAACATGGTGTTCAGTATTTTCCATCGCCATGCACTTTTTGAAATTGTTCTTTTAGTTTTGCCGGTGCTAAGCAACAATTGCTCAACCTGGCATAGCAAATCATGTACTGAGAACGCTGACTCCCATCACTTTCTGTGATATACGTAAATCCATATTGTACATATTTTTCTGGCCACTCCTTTTTTTATCAACATAGTTAGTATGAAAAGATCAAAATATTATAAAAAGATAAATGTCTAGAACAGATTAAATTTAAATATTAAAGGAAAAAAATTGCATATTTAGTGCCTAATTGTGGTTATTTAACTTCAAACAGAATTACAGAAGATTAAAACCCTGCATTATAACACAACAACTAAAAAATTATGACAAAATAATGTCAAAAACTAATTGCTCAATATATAAATCGATAAAGCTTGCGCTCTAAACTTGATAGACTTGATCTGGTAAGGTCGGCAAAATACAGCATGATCTCCAAGAAAAAGAAGGAGAGATTGTGCTACGTCACAATGAGCAAGAACTGCGGCTCAAGTAAAGAGGACATTGTGGTCGCCACACATACACATAACGTGTGTATACTTATCCTGATCTCCGCCGAACCCCTGATACTGACTCATCGAACCCACGGGGTTCGATCGAACCCAGTTTAAGAACCACTGCCTAAGAGTATCTTTTCACTTTCGTAACATCTTGCTCTTTTACTATCAAGCAGTTAGCATTAACCACATTTTGGTCGGCGATAAGCCGATTTGTGGTGCTGCTTCCAGTCCAGATACCGGTAGGCTTACTATCATTTAGAAGCCTATGCTCAAGCAATAAAAACTACCGGTAATTAACCTAGCTTTTTTATAATAGTTACGCTTCAATAGTTCTCAATTCGCAGCAAGTTTAGAATGTTCACTTCTGGTTGTTACACTTTGTCTGATTCTTATTTTTACTGAAATGCTGCGATGAAAAAATTGTTAACCGCCCTTGAAAGTAAGCCGCGCAAAATGAAAGCAGAAAACAATGCAAGCCGCGGCTTGCAATCGGATAAATGCGATTTAGTCATTTGTTTCTGCTATTGAAACCACTTTTGTGAGTATTCCAATGTATTCAGTTTTGGCTCAGTTGAGGTTTAAAGCTCTCGTAAATGGAACTGTCATGTTCCGAATTTCTAACGTTCAACCAGTATGCATATATATATTACTTTTTAATATCGCAGTCTACTTAGATGACAAAGCCTAAACAAGCAAGATTGGATAGTTTTTTTCTTCGAACTGTCAAGATTTGCAGCCCTCAACACCAATTAGGCCTATGCCTAGTGTGGAAACACCAACTAGACTTACTGTTAATACTGACACTTCTGTGCTCGAACATCAACAATCTTACAAAATGGAAAAATCTTGGGTTTATCTTTGAATATTATTCGCAGCTTTTGGTTCTGAGAGATATAAACTTCTAACCTCTAATGGTGCAAAAAATGTGGTCCTTCTAGATAGCGTTAGATAAAATCGTCTCAAATTCCTAATAACATGGCTTGAGGATGACGAATTTTTCAATTGGTTAGTCTACACCCAACTCTCTGGTGGAGGTGGTTTGTGCAAGATATGCATTGTAATGCAAGCATGCCTAAAGCTTGGAAATATCGGAAATGCTGCTTTTTTCAAAAGTCATGCATTGACTTTAAAAAATTCATTGAGACGACTGTTGACCACTGTGATACTGGTTACTACAAAGAAGTAATTTGTGCTGCCAAAAACTTTGTCAAAAGGATGGAAATGGCCGAAATGTGTGTGCGAGCTTGGAGGCAGCATAAGCTACACAAAAAAAAAAAGAAAACAAAAACATAATTACTTAGTATATTGTTAAGACTGTGATGTTCTATGCCTCAAGTAACTTCTCCTTGCCGGGACAATCCGAAGAAAAAGGAAATTTTATGAAACTTCTTCAATTTTGCATCGACGCCAGGGATGAGGATTTAAAAAAGCATTTTGCTCAAATGGCCGGCAACGTCAAGTATACAAGCCCAATAACGCAAAATAAGATTATCGCGATAGCCAGCAATATGATAGTGCAAGAGATCGTCACCAAGGCCAACGATTCTTTTTATCAGTGACAGCCGAAGAGTCGTGCGATATTTCTAGTAAAGAACAACTTAGCGTTGTTTTGAGATATTTGAAAGATAGCAAAGTGCTTGAGAGCTTTACAGGATTTCTTAAAATGATTCTGCTTGGGCAGAATCAATTTCATCAAATATTTTGACCCCAAATCTAAAATAGGAGTAAATTTCCAAAAACTTGTCAAGCAGCGATATGATGGTGCGTCAACAATGCCAGGTTACTTGAATGGTTTAGAAAACGCATTTACGTATACCCGTATTAATATTTCTGCACTGTGCTTCTCAGTTTTTAAACTTGATCATCAATGACCAAAGTAAGTTCCAACCATCAGAAACATCTGTGATACAGATTATTAGAAAGACTATCCATTTCTTCAGAGAAAGCCCTAAAAGATGTGCAAGCTTGGGAATTAACATTGCTTTGTTCTCCTTTATCAGGTAATCCGTGAAGTACAAGAGCATCCGAATCTTCAATTGTGACTTCAAGCTTATATTGGATGCTTTTGATTTTTTGATTAGCGATGCCATCAATGCGACGAGGGCAAAAGTGTTTTCCTTGAAATTTGCTCTGGAGTAGTCTGGCGTAACTTACGTGTTTAATTAGGCGATATTCATCACTCATAGAACTATTAACACGAAAGCTTCAGACTGTGTGAGTCAGTGTGCCATCTGTGAAGAGCTTTATTTGTTCTCTTTAGAGCGTCCTCAGTCAAGAATGCATGGACTTGAACATTGCGTCAAACCTTTATAAAAAAGTTTGTGAAATAACTGGGGTAAAGTAGTTAACAAGGCCCAATGTAGTCAAAGTACGTACAAGTTTATCCCGATAATGTCTGCGCTGAATCAACTTTACAGTATTTCCAACGTGCTATATACAGTATCTTCCGTATGTAGTTCCGTATGTATAAATTGAAGAAGAACGGAGAAGTTTCTTTGGAAACGATTTAGTGACAATCTTTTATTTTTTCATTTGTTGTCAATCGTTTTTCCGAGCAAACCAATCCAGATTGATGACATTGAGCATTTGTATTCGTTGGATAATCTTAACAGCAAAGTAAGCCTGTAGAGATCTTCTTTGAGCTCGGAAGTTAACCACAAATGTTTGCTGGAGCTTTTTACGAGCGCTCAAGATTACCCAAGCGTGCGCATCACAATCAAATTATCTTGACATTGCCCTCAACAACCGTTAAGACTGAGCGGTCTTTTTCGTGTATGAAACGAGTGAAGACATGGTTACGTACAACAATGACTTTTGATCGCCTCTAAAATTTTGTGTGTGCTTCATTGCCATCATAAAAGAATTGATGAGTAGAAGATCAATCGAGTTACAATGTGCTTAGCTGGCGGGAAGCGATGAATGGAGTTTTAATCGTGGTGCCATTTGTTAATGTGTTGCAAATATTTGTTATGTTTTTATAAAAATTTGTTCGAAAAAAAGGGATTTTTATATTCTAAAAGCTAGCGGTTTAAATGCGAAATTATTAAATTAGTGTCCCAAAACAAATACTGTTAATTGTTAAAAGTTCAAATATATGGCTCATTCAAAATATTTGACTGGCTAGGCCACTGGCTGCGCTGACGATTTTACCCATTTAAAAAATAGAAAAGGTTTTGTCGTCTCAATATCTTGAAAAAACATTTTTTACCTTTGAAGGACGTAATTGTATAAAATTTTTTCAAATGAATAAAATTTTATTTTTTAATTGCTTGGATTTTGTTCGTTTACCACAAAGATATACGCAGACATTTTTTAAAATTTCACGAAACCCGATATATGACATAATAAACACTCTTCATCAATTTAATGCAAACTTATTACGCTGTAGTGCATTGTTCACATGCTCACTTTATCAGGTTACTCGAGGTTACGAGCCAATCATTCGAGCAACAGTTGAGGCCATAATAACGAATATTGCTGATGGACAAAGTTCCTATTTGCCACTTTATGATCAGGGGTCAGGTAAAGAACTTTTACATAAATTTTTATCAAAAATTTTGTAGACGTAATTTATTTCATTTTTTTGATTTTGTGAAAATGGCTCTTAATTCGTACTGAATAAAGAAGTTCTAACCGAAAAACATTTTGTTGCTTTACCGCTATTTTAATTCATAAAATTTATTAATAAAATGATTGCTTTTGCCGCGATCTTAATAAAATCAGTTTATTACTTGAAGTGAACACTCATAAATTCTCCGAAAAAACGGAAAACCAGATTTAAATAAAGGAAAACTATGAAAAAATATCAAAAATCAGCCGGTAATTATTCAGAGGAATAGTGTCAGACTATCTTTCGACTGTATTGAGACAGTCATCGGGAAAGGCCAAGCAGAAAAAAGACAAGAATCCATGAAGTAACTCTTTTGAAAATTTATAATTCTAAACAATGACCTTTAAATCAAGCCAAAGTCGGTGTAGGACGCAAAAAGCTTTTCACGCAGAATCTCGCTAAAATTTCTTCATTTTTGTCCCTAAAATCAAATGTTATCTAAAAAAAAAAGGTCTTCACACAGATTCTCGCTGTAAAAGGGAGGGCTTCACTCAGAATCTGGCTCTGATTTGTCAATTTTTGTCCCAAATATGTTTTAGCAAACTTGCGAAACTGATTTTCGTATACCTCATTATACCCAGAAAATTTGGAATAGGCGGTGGGCCGCATTAGAACCTTAAATGGGCCACAGGTTGGAAATCCCTGGTTTAAACCAAAAACTTAATTCGAAAGCGCAAATGTTAAAAATCAGAATTAATTAATTTAAAATTCTGCATTTAAAAAAAATGGTTTCCTCTAATTGTAGCCAACAACGAATTGTAGCAAGAACATAAAGATAAAAACAAGAATTTTAGCAAAGAAATTTAATGATGGCAGAAATTGAACGAAATAATTTTTTTTGTATTTTATCAGCTCCGGATGTTCGAAGATTCGACGGCGTTTATTCGCGATACTTTACCAGATACAGCCAAGCCGGAAAATACTCCGTCAAGGTGCTGTTACATTCCTGAAAAAAGTGAAATAATATTCTTAATCAATTAAGAAAACGCTTAATTTTCTCTAGGTTGTTGTCACTGGGACCGAAAATACAACAACATCGTATTTGGAAGGGTTTTCTGCTGCTTTCATACATGGCTACATCAATAACAATGGTTTGTTTGTGTTTGTCATTTACATTTTGTCATTACATCAGCATAAAACAGTGCTCTTCAAACTTTTTCCCGTGGTACATCTTTTACAATTCTTCAAGAACTGCGTATACCTAACAAAAAGCAATGTTTAAAATTTTACACATAAAGTAAAGACAACTAAAATTTAGTTGGTCAGTCAAAGTATTATGAAATTAGTTTTATACTAGGCACAGATGATTAAGCATGCAAATGAGTAAAAAAAGACGTAAAATACAAAGTTGATTCAATGACTGGCCTTTTCTTGCGTACTTTTAGCAAAATGGCCATTACGAAGTGTTAGCTCTTTCTCTATTCCTTCTTGCATTAAAAACTTAATGTCAAATACTGAGTTTTTTTTTCGACTTGATCTCAATAATTCTGGAAAAGCCTTCTTCACACAAATAAGTTGTAGGCATCTATACTAAGGCAGCAACAACTTTCTCCGCAATATTTTTATTTTCAGCAAACTCTAAAAGAGAAACCCATTACTCCGAGTAACCACTTCCCATAATAAATTTTTTGATTTAAATCAGTTTGGAATTCCAATAATGTCTCGTCTTCTATTTGTTCATCTTATATGGCTGCATAATCCACGAATTTGCTTCCAGACGTTTGGCGTTATCATCGGGAAAGTACACCGTCAAATTATCATCAAGTAAATTTAAGTGACCAACAATTAGGGTACACAGGTTATCTTCTGTAGAAACGTCCTTAAACTCCCATTCAGATTCTTTCATTTATTGGTTTAACAAAGAAAGGTCATTAAAGTTGTTTGATAAAGCATTCTTTTTCCAGAGAGGAATTTTCATCTTCAGGTCATTGATTTACTAGTTGACGAAAATATATCGCCTTCTTTTCCTTCCAGATTAATGTTGACTTGGTTTAAAAAATCAAAAATTAATGCCCACTATGTCAATTTTGCAGACCAGAATGTATCACGAAACTCTGTAGCTTATTTAGAGTCTCCTTTTTCAGTGTAAAATCTTCCTAATTGTTCTCAAAATTACTACACGCGCGAAAGAACTTTCCCCCGGGGATAAACACCGCATCTCCGAGTGCAAAATTAGTTTTTTGGAATTGGATCTCCAATTCCAAAAAACTATTTTATCCCAAAGTTTTCAAAAAATTGTTTGTTTTTTGCATTTTTTCAATAGATTTTACCATTTCTACAATTTGTTATAGAACACTGTTTAATTCATTTTCTGGACTACCTACCTCAGCCATATTTAGTGTAATTTTTTAGTAACTAATGCTTCGCGTTGGAGAATACAATCAATTTCTTCGCAATTTTGAGACAATCTCTCTATTTGTGGGCCTTGCATAGATGCAGACTTGTTAGTGCAGATCTGCAAATCTGGAATTATATTGGTCAAAGTGCACATCTGTTGTCACAGCTTTGCTCTCTGACCAATCTAACCCCCTTTTTCAAACAACTCGTTTATTTTCTTGAAAAAGGCTCAGCAGTTGCTTTTTCTCGAAATGGTTGACAGAATAAATTTTTCTTTGGTTTTATGGCAAGCAAGAAATTTACTATAAAAAGATGAGTATAGGGAATCACTCCTAACTCTGCCACTGCTTTAATGAATATAACCAAAATCACTTTTGGCCTGCAATATATTCAATTGATCGAGAAAATGCACACACAGGGGTAATTTGACCTCTTACCATCGAGGCAAATGACACATTACTGTGCAAAAGTACAAAGACTCATTCGATTTCGACCAATATCACATTGGTACTTCGCTGTTTACGACCGCATTGCGCTAATTTTCAACAGCCAGGACAATTACTGGTGAAAATTGACTTGGTAAAGTGCAAACAATAATCAAGCTAGCTAATTTGAGGAAAAAAAAATTTTATCTAGACACAAATATTAGAAGATTCAAAGCATAGTTTGGGGGCCTCAAAGAGAAAAGGTAATCTTGTCGTAAAACAATAGAAAAAAATTTTTTTTTAAAGGTATAGCTTAGCTTAGTGCATATAGCCTAATTAAGAACAGAAAATACTATTGGGGAGCAAAATCCTCCGCCAGACAGCTGTTTCGACTATTGAAGTCTCGTCAGTGACGGTTTGATTTTTGCAAATGTTAAAAAAAAGAATGAATGGCGATGAAGGTGTTATGCTTGATAACTTGTCAATAATCCAATTTTATGGCTTTCTTAGTCATTTCTTAACAGTTTATTTCTTTTTGAAGTTTTCTAGTCATTATTTAATAGTTAGTCTCTTTCGAAGTTTTCCAGAAGCTCCCCGTATTATCATTTTTAGTCTAATAGGTTCCATTTTCAAGAATCTTTTCAAATAACATCAAAATATTTTAGGACAAATTTGTTGATATTTCGATGTAGGCTACATATAGGTGACGTCATTCAGTTACTTCGCTGGCGTCCGAAATTCTTCTAATTAATTCTGGCTTCTGATTTTGATAGTTAGAATTCCAAATTTCCAAAAGAGTTGCAAAGGAGTTCTCTTAGTGTTTTAATATTCTTGTCAATTTCTTTGGCATTTTATTACTTTTGGTTTTATATTATTCGGATTTTCTATTTAATTTTAGCTCTTGACTTTGATGTTAGGATTCCAATTTACAAAAGACTTCTCTCGGTGCTTTAATCTTTTTTGAATTTCGACATTCTGTAAAAAATCAAATTGTCACTTCAGTCATTTTGCCTTTCAGTTTTTTTTTTAACATTTGCAAAAATCAAACCGTCACTGACGAGACTTCAATAGTCGAAACAGCTGTCTGGCGGAGGATTTTGCTCCCCAATAGTATTTTCTGTTCTTAATTAGGCTATATGCACTAAGCTAAGCTATACCTTTAAAAAAAAAATTTTTTTTCTATTGTTTTACGACAAGATTACCTTTTCTCTTTGAGGCCCCCAAACTATGCTTTGAATCTTCTAATATTTGTGTCTAGATAAAATTTTTTTTCCTCAAATTAGCTAGCTTGATTATTGTTTGCACTTTACCAAGTCAATTTTCACCAGTAATTGTCCTGGCTGTTGAAAATTAGCGCAATGCGGTCGTAAACAGCGAAGTACCAATGTGATATTGGTCGAAATCGAATGAGTCTTTGTACTTTTGCACAGTAATGTGTCATTTGCCTCGATGGTAAGAGGTCAAATTACCCCTGTGTGTGCATTTTCTCGATCAATTGAATATATTGCAGGCCAAAAGTGATTTTGGTTATATTCATTAAAGCAGTGGCAGAGTTAGGAGTGATTCCCTATACTCATCTTTTTATAGAATAAATTTTATGTTCGGAAATCCACAGAATATCATGAGCTGAGACTCCTTACTTATATCAGTACTTTCGTCCAATTGTATAATAAATGAAGGGGCTTTCCATAACTTCTCAATTAGTTGTTGTTTTAAGTCTGTGAATATAAGGGCACATCGTCTTTCAACAGTGGTGTCGGAAAGTAAAATTTGTTTAATTTCATCAACTGCTTTTGTACTGCCATGAATTAAGTCAGCCGCAATTTTTGAACAAGGTAGCACAACACGTTCAAGTTCTGTGTGTGTCTTTATATGACGTCGTCGTCGTCGTCATTTGAAGGGTATCCACTCCAGGTCAGACACAAACAGGACTGGGGCCGAAGGTTCATCCTTTTAATACTCCAGACTGCTGTACTGCCTGAATCAGATGCTGGCAGTGGTGTTATTAAGCCAGCATTGAGTTTCGTAATCCAAAACTGTCAAATCTCGCGCTCCATGTGGTACCCGATGTATAGGGCACGCTGTTAGAACATGGTCTGCGGTTTGCTCAGAGGCGCCACACTCGCAATTCGGTGAAGGAGCGAGACCCCATGGACGAATGGAATCGCCCAACACCAGTCCGCAGGCGGTTGAGCTTAACCCAAACTGCTTGGGGTAAGCCCATCCCAACAGGCCTGGCACCGGTCCCGGGCACAAAAGCACGGAGCCTGGAAGCATTTTCACAATACTCCGTTTTCCATTTGTGGTTTGTCCATTTAGAAGCGCGGATGCTAAGTCTGGCAAGGTTTATTTATTTTTTATTTTATTCTATCTCTATATTTATCCTTTTGACTCGCAGGAAAGCGACGGAGGCGCTAATACGTTGGGTAGGCAATTACTCCGACCTGCTTCAGGAGATGCCAAGATATTGCTGTCCGCTTGTAATTTGATAGAGATATGATTGTAATTTAGAACTGCTTGTCAAGACCACCAAGCAGGGGAAAGTGCCATAAAGTGTCTTTCCCAAGGACACAACAGAATGGCGCAAGTGGGTTTTGAACTGAGACCATGTTGGTCATGAGCACGGCGCTTTAACCACTCGACCACGCTGCCGACAAGTTGTCCAAAAGATTCCGCGCAGCTGGCACAAACGGGCGTCTGGATCTTAGTCTCACTTGGCGAGTATCTGAGGAACCACTTAAGAGACCATACAAGATATGATCGGGGTCCAGAGATCCACGGTGAGCCAAGGAGAGTGTCGCTCCCAGTCGGCAAAGCTCAGCTGGCTGGATGCCTGAGAGTACAGGTAGGTGGTCCGTTGGAGTGGGACGCAGGCATCTAGTAACTATGCGCAAGACGTCGTTCAAAACACTGTTGATGAGACGAGTGTGAGCACTGCGACACCAGACTGGCGCACAGACTCAGCTGTTGAGTAGACTAGAGATAAGGTGGCTATGCGTAGTATTTTAGCACCAGCACCCCATCCCGAGCCCACGAGTCGCCTCAGCAGTGTGACGCACGATCATAGTTTTTTGCGCAATGTCACTAAATGGTGACGAAACGTGAGCGATCTGTCCAGTTTTACCCCCAGATAAGTAGGGGTTGGACAGAATGATAAAAGTCTACCGTTATTGTAGACCTTTAGCTCACGTTTGGCCTCTCGGTTATTTAAGTGAAAGGCTGCTGTCACCGTCTTAGTGTAACTGAGCTTCAACCTCCAAGTCTGGAGATACGCTGAAAGTGTAGACATGTCTTGGCTTAAAGTCCCATCCAAGTCCTTCTAGTTTCCAGAAGAGTGCAACAATGCTAAATCATCAGCATAAGCAAACTTTCTGGAAATTATGGAAGAAAGATCGTACGTATAGATGTTAAATAGGAGGAAAGCCAAGACCGATACCTGAGGAACGCCGTTTTTAAGACAGCGTAGCCTGCTTTGCTTGCCGTCACCGGTGGTAAGGGTGAAACTTCGATTTCGGACAAGCTCCATAATCATTCTGATCATGTGCTTATCCGGAAGTAGTCTCAGCAGCTTGCAGGTAAGGCCACGGTGCCAGACAGTGTCATAAGATTATACGAAAAAATAGATAGTCCCAAAATAGCTAGTCCCAAAATAGCTGGTCCAAAATGGCTAGTTCCAAAATAGCTAGTATACCAAAATAGCTAGTATCCCAAAACAACTTGTTCCAAAATAGCTAGTATACCAAAACAACTTGTTCCAAAATAGCTAGTATACCAAAACAACTTGTTCCAAAATAGCTAGTATACCAAAATAGCTGTTTTGGGACTGGCTGTTTAGTCATATAATCGTCTGTTTCAGTGTTACCAACATTTTTTTTAAAATTATGCTAGGTAGTTGAAAAATATATAAAATTTCTAATTTGTTTTTACAAGAAA
Source organism: Diplosoma virens (assembly GCA_963680785.1). Taxonomy (NCBI): domain Eukaryota; kingdom Metazoa; phylum Chordata; class Ascidiacea; order Aplousobranchia; family Didemnidae; genus Diplosoma; species Diplosoma virens. The sequence goes on along the minus strand of OY796890.1, from coordinate 11,848,847 downwards.
TATTCTCATTCCTAATAATTACAGCCTATTATCAAATACATATATTTCTATGTTTAAAGAAAAAGAAAAAGAAAGCTGATATACTTTATTAAAAAGGAGGTTGTGTGTGCTAATAACCCTAACCCTAACCCTAACCCTAACCCTAACCCTAACCCTAACCCTAAATCATTGTTTTTCCTATAAGAATAATAAGAAATCATTGTTTTTTGTTAAACTATTTTAGAACTAGCTATTTTGGTATACTAGCTATTATGGAACTAGCTATTTAAGATACTAGCTATTTTGGCACTAGCTATTTTGGTGTACTAGCTATTTTGGAACTAGCCATTTTGGACCAGCTATTTTAGAACTAGCTATTTTGGAACTAGCTGTTTTGGGTTTCACCCTGTCAACACAAGCAGCTGTCAGATCGACAAATACGGCACCGGCCTTCTTTTTAGCCTTAAAAGCGTCCTCGATGTTCTGGGTCAGTAGAACAACTTGATCTACGGTTGACTTCCCGCGTCGAAACCCAGCCTGCTCTTTAGGGAGCAGTGAATGAATTAATGGTTCAACGCGGGCGTAGATAATTCTCTCGAGAATCTTGTGGGAGACACAGAGCAGAGATATCGGTCGATAACTCTTTGGGTCCCCCACGGGCTTTGCTGGTTTGGGGATCACGACCACAAGCGCTCTTCTCCAGATCTTGGGAATTTTGAGTTGGCACAAACAGGAAGAAAGGAATTCATGTAACCAGGACTTCAAAACGGCTCCAGCATGGAGTATAAGCTCGGAGCAAATGGAATCAGGTCCCGGAGCTTTTCCTGGTTTTAAATGTTAAAGGGCAGTAGTAAATTCTCTCTGTGAAAAATTGTCAGAAATATTACTGCGTCTGGTGTTGTGGCCCTCCAAAGGTCAGACACTTCTTGATAGACAAGTCGAGATGACTTGCGGTCAACAGCCTCGTATTTACCATTTTCTAACCAGCTGAGATGCAATAGCATCGACTGAAACGGGACAGTGACGAGGAGAATGTCGTGACCTACCAATAAGGTTGTTCAAAATACTCCACGCTTTTCGACTAGAGTGTGAGAAGTCAATGCTCCGAACTGCTTCGGACCATCAATCCCTCCGCTTTCTGTCAAGCTTGGCAAGCAGAGCTGTAGCAGCCAAACTTGAGTCGCCTCCCTGAGGAGACTGCAGAAAGGTTTTATAGAGGGATTCACACTCTGCATCCCAACACGGAATATAGTTATTTCGATACCCGCGTGGGATAGTCTTTTTGGCTACTTTCTTAATGGTGTTACAGAAGTCCTGGTAAGCCGCATCCACATCAAGTGAATCAGGCGGCAACAAAGTCTTTGCGAATTTATTCGTCAAAGCAATGTAGTGACTCCATTTGGCCTTGCAGAAGTTCCATCGCTTAACAAGCATGCTTGGCACTGCCATAGCAAACCTTGGTGGTGTAATAAGCAAAGGTCGATGTTGTGACCTGGGGAACTTGTCAAGGACACGTCTATCCGGTAAGCGACTGTTTGTACTACGCTAGCGAAAGCTAGATCTGGATTGATGCCAATGTTCCAGCGGCCGGAATAAAAACTGGCAGCGTCCATGGCATTATATAGGAGGGCAAGACAATTAGTACGTACTTGCCCAGCCAGCCAAGCACTCACCGTCCGAACTGTTGTCATCGTAATCCCAGTCAACATGACGACAGTTAAAATTGCCAGCGTAAAGACAGGGGTGAGGAAACACTGGGAGTTTTGTACTTTGATACGCTTAGTAATCAACAAAATTCTTATCGTTATTAACAAAGAAAAAAAAACAAACACCTCCATTAAAGGATGATTATATAAGTTACTGTATATAAATGACTACATTTGACTGCCGAGAAGAAAAATTATAGTTGACCCAAATATATTTTCACATGTCACCAACCTATCTCGTAATAAAAAGTTAAAACATTTTCTCTCAACTTGAAATATCAACTGTTAACCATGCTTTAAATGGGATAGATAAAATTTATAATCTTTTGACAATGTCTTTGTACTTTTTGTTTTTTTTTGAACGTATACGGTAAAAAAATTACATGTGCAGTTGAAAATGACCTTTAGCTTGCACAAGTACAAAGGTATTAATTATAACTGATTTTTCATTCGTTAAGGTTCTGTGGTCTTCAATCCAAACTTTGCAAACAGACGAAACGCAAACAAGCAAACCGGAACGTCGACATCTAGACTTGATCCTTTTAGGAGAATTGAAATCGCTGGAGGCTTTTCCTTCTCCGGGTACATAATCAGTTTCATAAAAGAGCATTTTTTTGATGAATGAAGAAAAAACGAGTATTTTTTTATGTTGACGTTATTAGTTGACTAAAAAAGTCTATAAAATTAAGAGCTAAATTTTATAATATTAGGTCTCTGATAAATGCAGACTTCTAAAAGAAGTGCGAATCAGAAAAAAACATCAAAAAATAGATAAAAGCAAGAATGTTTCGTTAACTAGTAGGCTAATGGTGAAAAAAGAAGAAATGAAATTTTGAAACGGACTTCCTAAAAACTTTAACTGGTCATCTAAGCTTTTCTTATTTTTTTCTAAAAAAATAACAATTTACTGTTAAATTTAAATAGGCCTAGTTGTCCAACCATTGATTTCAAGTATTTTTGTTTATATATTTTGTACGTCTTCAATACAAGAATAAAACAAAACATGTTTTTCAAGGTGTTTTTGATTTTAGTGTTTTAAGTTTTTATTGGCCAATTTAGTCATATTACTTAACAGCATTTATAAGCTGCCAAATTTTTTTAAAACAAAAAAATTTAATAAAAATATATTTCTTTCCATTTTCTATAAAGATAAAAAATACTTTACAGCCCATCTAATACACCCAGCACCGACAACTATCCCCCCAGCCAAGTAATCGACTTAGCAGTTAGGCAAAGGGATCCACTCGATTTCACAAAAGGTCTTTCGTTAACGTTTACGGCGCCCGGAGACAATTACGATGATGGAACTGGTATAGTAGTTTTTTGTTGAAAAATAGCTTTCGCGTTATTAAAGAATTCGATTTTTAACTTCCTAAAATTCAAGAATTAAAGGAGATTTTTTGATAAAAATCTGTTAATCAGTTTATTTTGGAAAAAGTGTTAAAAAAGTTTTTTATGACCAGCAATTGCCTTAAAAACTGTAATTTTCTCACAGCTTCAACTTACGTCATTCGTTACTCTTACAACGACTCTTCTATTCTAATCAAATCTTTTTCAAGTGGAATTCTTGTAAGTGATGATCAATTGGTGTCTGGAGATTTAAACAGCCCCAGTGTTGCCAACACAATTGAAAACTTTGTAGTCAATTTGACAGACATTCCGAAAAATAAAAATCTCGTAACGTAAGCAAATTATTAGCTTATAAAAACATTTACAACTTTAGAAATGTTTTTGTATTATATTCTTTATTTTTTATAAACATCAATAACTTGGCTATTTTCGTATAAGCAGCAAAAATTGTTAAAATATAGTATGCTGTAGATGCTTTTTCACGTATTCACCCTAACCCAAAGTTGTTTTTTTTTTACGCAACCAAGTTGAATTTAACCCTGTATTGGTGAGGTGGTGAATCCTTTTAAAGATTTTTTAGGAAGTCACAATTTTTTTTCTAATATATTTTTCTAAAATATTTGGTATGCTATTTAATAAATATAAACTGCATTTGCTTTAATTTTTTTTAATTTTACAAAATTTGCTAAACAAAACTTGTAATCACCGTCTTCTTTTTGATAAGGATTTTTTAAAAATTTTTTCATTCACTGCAACATTGGTAACTCTGCCTTGTCCGTTGCCACAAAACTTATAGCTAAAGTTTCTGGTACAGAAAGAAATATTACATTCGATAACTGCTGTACATTTCATGAACTAGTTCTAAAATTACTGTCTAAACGTCGATTGACAGCTGCCGAAACTGTAAAAAAATTTCCACTGAAATTTTTTAGAAGTTTTTTCAAATCAATAGTCGTCAAAACCTATTTAGTATGTTTGGATTTACTGATAGTGTAACTTTTGTATCTTACGTAGTCTACCATCAACTAAGAAGAAAAAAAGTTATTCTTAGCAGTCTGCATTATGATCATTATTATAATAAAATCTTTCCTGAGTTTGAAGCCAATTAAAAGCCTGGAATTATTTCATTTACAGCCTTGCAAAAGGAATTGTTAACATACTGTAGGTAATCAGATGGAGGGTTAATATACTGTATACTTCAAGAAACAGCAGATGGTGGCCTTGACACGTTTTTCAATTTTGTTTATTTCTGTAATTATTTTATTTTATTTATTGTTTATATTTATCTTCCTGACTTGCAGGAAAGCGACAGAGAGCAACTCTTCAACAACTACTCCGACCTTTTTCTGAAGACGCCAAGATATTTCTGTCGGGTTTAAATTTTTTATTTTGGTTTTTATTTAGAAATATGACTGAAATTTAGAACTGCTTGTCGGGGCCTCCAAGCAAAGGAAAGTGCCGTAAAGGTCATTTTCAGGGACACAGCGAAAGGTTGCGAGATGGTTTTGAACCGCGACCGTATCGAGCATGTTTGCCATCAATTACGGCACTCTTAAACACTCGATGTCGCGGCCGAAATTAATTCCTACATGTTTTTTGCTTTAAATCAAAAAAGAAAATTCATAAGCAAAAGTATAAGCCCACTCCTTCGTGTTGGAATGAAAAGAAGGAAAGGTGTTATTTACATTCTAAGAGATAAAATAAATAAATAATTCTGTAAGATACATCTACTTGTACGGAGCTATCACTCAAAAGAGAAAAAAGATGACTGAAACCTTTTACAAGATCGCAAAGTAAAATGTAAATGCTTATTTTGTCATGGAATTGTGTACACTATGCAGTAACTATAGTGAAAAAGATGGAAATGAAGATTAAGCAAATATTGAGAACAATTTAATTTTTATTGTTTTAATTTAGTTTACATGTGGAACTTTTTTAATACATATTTTAAAATTTCATTTTTTTCTATCAATTCATATGTACGAGGGTGGTTTATGAAATGATGCCTCCATTTTTGCAATTTCGCAACTAGGGGATGAGCAGATTGCGCATTACGTTTTATAGTGACTGAACCTTCATATAGTTATCCTTTACTTTTTATCTCTTTGTTGCTTTAGGGTAGTAACGCAGTAATAAGTTTAAATTGTGTGTAAAATTTTGACCTTAAAAATTCTGTCATTATGGATATCCGTTAAAAACAGAGATGTGTTGATGACTTCCTCAATGCAGAAGAAGTAGCGTACTGCCAATTGACATCCAAAAACGCTTGATAAATGTTTATGGCGGCGAGCCAGTCGATGTCAACACGATTAGAAGATGGGTTTGTCGCTTCCAAAGTGGTGATAGAGAAATGATTTGATCCATCGTTGAAAAAAATGCATTGAAAATGGTGTTGACTATGTAAAAAAATAAAATTCTTGAACATAATGTGTGCTTGATTTAGTGATGTCGCTTCCGTTTTTCTATTTCTTTGACTTTTTAAGTTAGAAGATAGGAGGCATTGCTTTCTGAAACACCTTTGTATATATTTATTTATTCTTTCATTTCTGTATTTATCCTCCTGACTCGTAGGAAAGCAACAGAGGCGCTACCACGTAAAGTAAGCAATTACTCCGAACAACTTTCGGAGATGCCAAGATATTGCTGCAGAGTTGTAAACGGGCCGACTAGTTCAGGCCCGAAAAAGCCCGAAAATTAAGTTTAACCAAAAACACGTTTGAGTTTTGTGTTTTTGTGTCTTTGATTCAACACTTTTGTGTTTTTGATTGAATAGCTGGACTAGTCGGCCCGTTTGCAACTCTGTATTGCTGTCCGCTTGTAATTTAATAGAGATATGACTTTACGGTTGCCAAGACCACCAAAGTAGGAAAAAACCGTTAAGTGTCTTTCCCACGGACACAACAGAATGGCGCGAGTAGGTCTTGAACCGGGACCTTGTCGATCACAATCCCGGCGTATACACTTATGTTATTTTTCTTAACTAGTTTGATAATTTTATAAATTTAAAATCAAAATAGAACAATTTATTTACTTATGAAAAAAAAGTATATGGAAATAACAGGTTGAAATTGATGTCCAACACCACTGATGTTTCAAAATCTCACCTTATTACCGCAGGATAGAATTTCCGTTTACCCGCTGGTTATGAGTATTGACAAAATTATTTTTCGTTTTTCTCCATCACAAGAAATATTAACTCAGAGACATGCAGCTAAAAACAAAACTAGTCATTAATAGATTAATTATTTACTTGTAAACTTTTTGATAAAAAACTGTCAATTTAAATATCCTAGGTACATTCTTTTTTTATTTTTTCATAATTATGGCTCTCTTCGTTTTTTCAGGGTGGCTTTTGCGTTACAAGCAATAGACGATGTTGGAAACACTGCAAAAGTATCCAATGTTGCCATGATGAATTTGTTCTTGAAACCTCCGGCAATTGCTTGTTCCGACGAGAAAGGCAATCCTATCAGTGGAAATCCTTTTGAAAAACCTGAAGATTGTACTTATTTTTATCAAGTAATACTGAATGAAGCTTTTATTAGAGTATGGCTATATTTTATTTATTGATGTTGCCATCATTGTTTATAAACAGTTCATTTTCAAGAGAAATTTAAGGTCAGTTAGACTGAAAACGGCCGCGGAGAAAGCAGACGGAAAGCGTAGCGAAAAATTCCGCTTGCCTTTCCACGACAACTTTCAGCCTGAACCAAACTAAACAGTTGAAATATTTTAGCTTCAATATGTTTACACCAAGGACAAAAAATTTTTGCACTTCAACCAATTTTTACGCCTCTTTTAGTCTGAACAGTTTTTCCGCCTTGCTTTTTTCGCATCCGCTTTTACTCCAAACCGGCTTCAAAAGATTCTGCTATCTTTTGTAATAGAGTTGTCAAAACCAGGGCCTAAACAGTGATTTTCTGCAACCCTTGGAACAACTTCCAGAATTCTTAATTTTTTCAATTTAAATTATTAAAACATCATAAACTTTATTGAACAGCTGATATAGTGTATTCAAGTGATTTTTTGTATAACTACGTATAAAGTCAAAATTTTAGATTGAATTAAATTAAATTGCCAACTTTAAAATAAGACAAATAAAATTGTTTAAAGTCTAAACATTTTTTTAAGTAATGCTAGTTTCTAAAACAGATTTAAAAAATTAAACAGGCATTTTACTGTTGAAAAATTGAGAAATTTTCTGACTACAGACGGATTCATAACTCTTTTGTTGAGAGGTATAATCTTAAAAAACACTGTTCTAATATTAATTTTTAGTCAGTATTCATCACAAGAAATTGTGTACAACGCGCTTGCAATGAGGTATATATGAGAAGAACTGTTCAAAGATTAGAAGCACACTCATACAATGTTTCTCTGTCAAAATTTCCACAATCAGACCATTCTTCCGGCCTACTAAATATATCAGTGTAGTATTTCGGAATCAAATTTATCAATAGACTTGCATCTCAAGCAAAACAAAAAATGCGTTAAAAATAAAAAAATCAACATGTTTTCTGTTTTAGCAACTGCCAGATCTTCATTTGATTTGGCAACTATGAAAGCTGCTTTTATCAGCACTCAAAAACCGATTCTTTCTTCAAAACAAGCTTTTTATGCATTAAAAATCGCCTTTTTCTGACGCATACCTGTTATCTAACCAAACCAGTGGCTTGATTTCCCCTCACATAAATCGTATAAATAGAACATCGAGGTCGTTTATCGATCTTTTTTAACGATTTCCTCTGATAAGTGTTGACAGAAAATAGGCCTACATCAAGAACAGTGTTTTTCAAGACTACCGTCCAATAAATGGGCTAAATGATCTCTCTGTAGTGAAAAGTTTTTTCAAGTTTTGTATCACTCAACATTTGTTTCAATATTAACATTTTACAAATACACGATGAAGATCACAAGATTTTAACTAGAAAAACAATTTTCAGTGTTCTAATGGCGTGTTGCACACTCTTAAATGTAACAACGGCACTGCCTTTAACCCAGCGGTTGGAACATGCGACTACCCTTACAATGTTAAAGGCTGTGGTGGTGACGTCAACCCTGTGCCGCCTAGTACAAATACCGACTCTCCATCACCAGGTACAAGTTTTTTTTTATTTGTACAAGTTACCTGATATGCAGATAAACTAGAAACAAAAAGGTTGCAAATATTTAATTTATTCTTTTCAGCAATCAAATCACTTATTTTACAATCGCTTTTCTTCACAACTTTAAATATTCTTTACTATAAAGTTTAAAAACAATTCAAAAATGTTGTCAATAATTTGGTTGCAAACTTGAAAATTACGATTACTTTAATATTCTAAATAAACTAGAATAAAAACTAGAGAGTAGCAAACATACTGCATTTAAATTATTTCTACCAGCCGTCAAATCGCTTATTTTGCAATCTCTTTTCATCATAGCCTCAACTGTTTTTTACTACAGGATTTAAGCACAATTCAAATAAAGAAATCTAATAAGTAAGCCTAACAATTAATTTAGTTGCAAACTTGAAAATTTCAATTACTTAAAGTAGATAAAAGAAAAAGGGAAAACAGCAGCCTATTTGTATTAAAATATCAAGTTCAAACTTCAATGCCTTTATTGCTTTCCAATAGTAAATTGTAAAACAAAAAGTTTTGCTTTCAAATTGCCTCTGCAATAACTTCAACGTAAGTATTTGTACTTCAGCTCAACCCACTTGCGTCGATGACAACGGCCAATTACTAACGACTCCACCTTTTCCTAAAGTAAACGACTGCACCAAATTCTACCAATGCAGCAACGGTATGAGACAGAATTTATGCTATATTTTGTTATTAATTTTTATTATTATCTGCATTTATCTTCCATACTCGCAGTAACGCCTCGGAGGCGTTATACTTAGAGCACCTGTCGAGCGATTACTACAACCTATTTACGAAGATGCCAAAATATGGCAGTCCAGTGGAAATTTTTCAAGTTTTTACTTTAGAGCAGTGTTTCTCAAACTATGTGCCGCGGCACACTACTGTGCCGTGAGAGATTTCTAAGTGTGCCGCAAAAATTTTTAAAATACATTAATCCATGCTCCGCAACAGCAACGTAAACAAACTCTGTAGCTGAAGAAAAGTATATTTTATGGGCTGCGACAAAAAAGCTTAAAAATTTTAAATGTAATTCCCATTATGTAAATTTTTGGTGATCAGTTGTCTTCCAGGCTCGTTTCGGTACACCGCGCATTTCAAACTCAAATCTTTCAACAAATTTTTTGATCAGATGCTCAGTACAAAATCAAATTAATCATAAATTCAGAACTAAATATAAATAATTAAAGTGACGAAGTTTATTAGCAAGAACTTGATTTTCTAACCAAAATTAACCAACCAATTAAGTGAAGATTTTTTTCTTTGGTCCTCACCTTGACTTCAGTGTAAAATTAAAAAAATAACCTGGATCAGCCAAACAATTCAAGTGAAGACTTTTTTTTATTGGCCTTCAATTTCTTTTGTTACCAGATTGCGGCCAGCGGCAAAATTTCGGGCTAAAATTCTCCGATGGGGCCCACATTGGCGCGCGACTTTGACATGCCTGTCGTACACGATATGCGGAACCGAAATACTTTATTTGAAAACAAACAATACAAAATCTAGCGAAGAATAATAAAAGAAAGTTTTGACTTTATTTGTAGAAAGTTAAATAAAAATTCAAGGTCTTTACGTAATTCACTCTAATGCATCAGGTAAAGAAAAACGTGAAAAACTCAGTGCAGACCAAAAAAGATCTGCACTCTGGTCCAAGTGTGCCGCGAAGTTTGGAAAGGTAGCAAAGTGTGCCGCCGGCGTAAAAAGTTTGAGAACCACTGCTTTAGAGATATGACAAAAATTTAGATTTGCTTGCTAGATGGCCAAGCAGAGAAAAATACCATAAAGCGTCTTTCCCAAGGTCAGAGTACAATGACATATGTACAAATGGGGTTTAGCTCCTTCTGCGGCCTGTGAATGTGGCGAAGAGCAGACTGCAAACCATATCATTAACAATTGCCCTTCTACAATCCTACGAATGGGGAGCGGCGTCTAGTGACCCTAAACAAGAAGACGACATCCTGGTTGTTCACCATCTAACCCTGGAGTGAGAAAACAACATCTTGCTCAAACGAAGAAGCAGAATGACGCCAGTTGGTTTTAAACTTCGACCGAGTCGATCGTGTTTGCCATCAACATGACGCTTCTACCAACTCGGCCACTCTGGCAATTATTTCTTGTTAAAACATTTATTTTCAATAAAAACTAAAATTGCTTTTGTCAAGTCAAAACACGTGTTTTAAAGATTTTGCATTTTCTTGTTGTGACATTCTTCACAGTTTCAATAATTTCACAGGTTTTCCTCAACCCGATATCAATTCAAACCAAGTTTCATACAATTTCACGTTGATACAACCATTACAACAAAGAATGTTTTAATCGTAGTGCCGCATTACTGACATTTTTATACTTAACATTCACTGCGCCAACCTGCAACCAATTATTTCTTTCCAGTGGAAGAGAAGATTGTCGTTTTAATTGTCTTGAAGTACCGCCAGCAGTCCATGTTACGTTTCTTGTTTTAACCAAAAGTTCAACTCTTAATTTAAAATTTTATCAAGTAAAGACAATCGCAAATCATTTAGAGTTTTGTAAACGATTGATTTTTTAAGCTTAAGCTTTTAACTAAAAAATCATTTTTACAGGTCTCTTGTTCGATTTTAATTGTCCTGCTGGACTACTCTTTAATCCCCAGCTCTTGTACTGCGACCGTCCACAAAATGTCCAAGGCTGTTGAAATGTTAAGAATTCGAGGCAAGTTGTTAAAATTACAGTAGAAAAAATTTATTGCACGGTCAGATACATCAACAGCAGAAAAGCTCATTGCTTATGCTGTAGGTCTTTTTTGCTTTTCGAAAAGTATCCTAAATAAAACATAAACAATAATCTAACTTTAAGCAGCAAATCATCGATTATCAACGTTTTTCAGATTTTATTAAATGCTGTGGTGAACGCGGAAATTGATCAAACGGGTGTTTGAGTGCCGAAAGCATGATTATTATAGAAAGTTTAAAAAATGGCAACATCAACCTTTACGGACTGTTTTTGAAATTCTGGTCATAGCTGAGAATTTTCTTCGTTTTGAAATAAGACAAAAAATTTTTTACCTTTCTTAGTCATGCGTAGACTAAAAAAAGTCTTCTCCCAAGGTTTGAAGATTATCTTATTTGAACAGTTGGCCAAGTTTGTAATGAACGTTGGAGCCGACATTGCATAAGAGGTGTGAGAGCGCTTAATGTGTAGCGGAAGAGAAATATTTTGTTACAGTATTTTTCCAAAAAAGTTTTTACTAATCTCTCTTTAATCTTTTACTAATTTTTCGTATTAACAAGTTACTAGCTTAAGCAATAAAGTTGTTATTTTTTTCAGATACCACAAGCAACCTCTTAGCAATCATGTGCATTTTCTGTAAATGTATAATGATTAATTTTGTTGCTTTAGTTTTGTAGCCTGAATTTGCAAATAAAATATTTTCGAATAGCGTTGCCATGTTTTTGGCATTTTGCAAGAATGTTCAAATTTAAAAACTTTTTTAGGTTGTGCATGACTTTTCAACGAATTAAGCGATTATATACCAAGTAACACTTTAGCAATGGAGCAGACTAGAGTAACTACAATTTTAACGACCGTCACATCCAAATCTTTTAGATTCATGAATTTCTAGTTACTTTTGAGTCTCTTTAGAATCTTAATACAAGTTCAATCCCAGCCTAACAAAACTCTATTTCCTACGCGCGTCCAAGTCCAGCAAATTGATTATATATAGTTTCATGACCACTGGGTCATAGATTGACCCTACACATGTGTTTAACGTTTTTGTGTTCATTTTGCGTCAACTTCAATAAAAAGCACCCAAACAGAAAGTTAAGTAAACAAAGCGTAGCGTGTGGGTATTTACTGGAGACATCATTAGAAATTAAAAAACACGAAGAATTTATTGCTGACCAGGCTTTCTTTCGGCACAGATCCGGCACAACTGTAAAAAATGACGCATCCTAAGCTACTACCGTCTCGATTGCGTTTGCCTTCCATACGGCGCTCGCCCACCAACTCTTCCACACTGAGATAAGTAGCCGAATTTTCAATGTAATGTAATAAAAACAGAAAAAATTGTGGAGTGTGGGATCTATAGAACAAACTGTTTTACAGGTTCAAAATATCTCTACTCTTTAAACATCTAATAAAGCTACTCTGCGAAGGTTTTTTTGCCTGGTATTTCTTTTCGATACAAAAATATCGTGTGTATAATGCTACCTTGGGTTTCGGTTTTCTTACTGTTTCTGCTCTGTGTGCCCAATAACACAAAATTTTGGAAAATAATATTTTCTTCATTCATGTAGCCTTTCAAACTAAGTACGCTATATATATCATATGTACATGTGCTTTTATATTTTTAAGCCGCAACATCACAAAAACAGTTAAAAGCTGACAAAAAAAGCGGAAAAAACAATATACGAGGACATATAAATAATACGTACAGTACATTGTACAAACATAACAAATTTCATTATAATCTGCATCCATAACTCAATCGCATCAAACAGCACCAGCAGATTCCTAAAAAAAGTGAATTAATACAACGTGAAAATTTTTGGTTTCTATAATTCTCTTGAGACAAATAAAAGGAGAATAATGAACAAGTTTCAGAAAAATTTAAAGTAGAGTTTAATGACCTATTGGCAGTGGTAGGCAGTACCGTGTACTAAAGTACTGCGGTACTTTTTTAATACCGTATGATACCGAGTACCAGTACCGCGGTCTCCGTCTAATTCTAGGGTCTTTGAAAGTTTTTTTGCAAGCATTGCGACATGTTTTTGTTTTTCTTATCGATTGCAGCTTCAAAGGAGTTTCTTGATTTACAGTAGTATTATCACTGTTAATTTCAAAAGTTTAAAGTAGACCGCACAGCGAATTCCTCTCTTCTTGGCTTCAAATTTCTCTACTATAGGGAAGCTATCCGAGCCTTCCCCAATCACACCGCTGGCTTTCACACACGTCTTACGGATTTATAATATTTTATAATATTTAATAAAGTTGAGATTTCGATATAAAAGTATAACAGGCTTCCACAAGCCAACGACCACAATTATTTAGTCGACAATACTGCCCAAACGATGCAGCTATTATACAACCAACGTGCAGCCAAAGTGCAATCGCAAAACGAAATTTTCCCAAGTTTCGCTTGCGATTTACAAACTCACTCTACAAACTATAACACTAAACCAAATCACCGAACCACTGGATCACCAACGACTGAAAAAGAATTAAATTTACCGACATCTCAATTCATAGGGTGCTCGCCACGTGTAAGTAAACCAATCAGATTTCATTAAGATCATTGCACGTGATTCGAGCAAAAGGCAGTGAAGGCAAACAATAGAATTAATTAAGAGGTTTCAAAAAAGACTTCTATACAGCTAATTAACTTTTTTAATTACAGTGCGAGTTCTATTTTTTTTTTTTATGATTTTTACAATCATAAATTGACATTTGTCATAGTTAAGTGTTTACCAGTACTTTCCCCATCTTTCCGGTACTAGTTACTAGATAATTTTAAGTAAGGTCCGGTTTAGGAACGTTTTATGCACTTCATAGCCAGTAGCCCTTTTGCGACTTTCTGTTTAGGCTTAGCTTACTCAGGTTAGTAGGGTAGTCTGGGTAGTCGAGCATTTTATTTATGTCTCAAATAAAAACTAAAGAAGTAAATTAAAAATTCCAACCCACTACAATATCTTGGCATCTCTAAAAGCAATTATCTGCTATATCTTCTGGTTGCTTGTGGGCTTGCATATATAGCATTAAATAAGCAGGTACGGTACCGCTAAAAGTTGTCATTAGTATAACGCCTTCAACGTTTTTGTACGAGTCTGGAGGATAAATAGAGTTGAAATACGATAAAAATCAATGAAAATTTTAAAACTTGAAAACGAGTGATGGGTTTGTGTATGAAGCTTATTTTGTGTTACTTTTTTCCATCAATCTTAATCATGTTTAAATGTGCATAGAAAAAGAAACAAAATTAAAATTGGTTGAAAAAATATTGCTTTAACGTATTGGTTTAAATATCAGGTTTTGTTTTTATTAAATTAAAGAAAGATCGTTAATTATTTATGCGCTTGAAGTTTTACATTATATAATTAATTGTATCATTTTTTTATACGCCAGCATCACTCTATGTCATTCGACCTTTACATATTGTATATCAGTGGCGTGCGGTGACATTTGAGACTAGTCATACAATTGGCATGCCAAAACCGGGTCATAAAATTGGGTTTATTTGAGACCAATTTTTGTCCTAGATTCATGGTGATCTCTAAAAAAAAGGTCATTACTTGAAGTCATTTTCTGGTAATGCAATTTTCGTCCCAGAGGTGCAGTGATCTCTGAAAAAAGGTAATTACTTAAAATCCTTCCTAGGTAATGCAGTTTCCGTCTTTAAAATTCAGTGATCTCCAAACAAAATTGTTCCAAGCAATGCAGTTTTTGTCCTGAAAATGCAGTGATCTCCAAAAAAAAAAAGGTCATCGCCTGAAATCGTTCCTGGTAATGCATTTTTGTCCTGAAAATGCAGTGATCTCTAAAAAAAAAAAAGGTAATCACTTGTAACCAGTCTCCGATTTCTTACTTTTCGTCCTAAATTCACAATATTCTCTAAAATAACACAAAAAAATAGGTTTTCGTCTCGGATCGGCCTCAGAAACAAGTAATACTTCTCATCCGTATGCCACTGCTGTATAAATCCAATATCAGTGTTTTTCTGGAAACTTTATTCAAACTCCGATTTTTGACCAATTTTAACAAAATAAAAAGAGGTTTTTGAAGGGAAAGAAATCAACCAATAAAATTCTAAAGTGTTAATATTAAACTTAACGGAAAATGCACCAACAGAGGTTATTTGACTTGTTTTTATTCCAGCAGATGACACATCAAATGTAGCAGAGTTAAAAGATTCCTGCTCCAGCTTTTTTCTTGTGTTTTTGCTTGCAACAAGAACAAGCAGTGGAAATTATTTCACAACACTACGCACCGGTATTAAAATTTAGCATAAATGACTTGGCGTGAATAACTATTTCATTTTTATATGTTACTTTTTGTATAGTACAATATCTAGATAGGTGTGTGTTCATTTTTCCTTCTTGTAAGTTTATGTTTGAAATAATTTTAAATAGAATAGCCTACTTTTCTTTGTTGCACTGAGCGTGTAATGAAAATGACCAAAAATCGAACTATATAGATTCATTTAAAAAGTGAAATTTTAAGAAATATTTGTTGCAGTTTGGTTGAGGTAATCAAAAATTATCAAAGGACTTCCGTCCTACTTTTAAATTATGTTGCGGACTGTATCGAACATTTACGTAAACAAGGTCAAAAGACATTCGAATAGAATATATATTGTGCTATGCTTGAGTGCAATATCATTAATTGGTTGAACCGATGTTTTATTTTTTATTCTATTGTCAAAATTCGTACTATAAATTGAATAATTCTGAAAGAAAAAATGTCGGTGTCGTAATTATGATCAAATCAATATTATTTAATAAAATCCAAAATTGCTTATGGTAGAAATTTATTTTGATGATAATGACTGTTTTGGAAAATGTTAGGTTGTTTTATACTCTGACGCAGGGATGCTCGATCTTTTAACCATTATGGTCCAATTTTTGTCGAAAAGTTTATTGCGGGTCACAATCGGTGCAGAAATCTTAATTTGGTACTTAATTTTAATGTGTTATTTTTGAATGAACCTCCTTGATAACAGGAATTCGGACCACAAATTTAGTTAAAAACCAAACAAAAAAAGGTCACCAGTTTGATATACCTACGTGTTTTCTAACAGACTACAGTTTACAGTTGTAAACTACACTAAATCAAAATTCAATCATGTAACTTGTGGTGTACCACAGGGCTCTACTCTTGGACCCTTACTATTTTTATTATACATCAATGACATGCCTCTAGTATCCAATTTTAATACGAAATTGTTTGCAGATGACACAGTTCTCACACTGACAAACTCTTGTCCAAAACTGTTGAATAAAAATGTCAACTCTGAACTGGTCAAAATTGATGAATGGTTAAAACTAAACAAATTATCATTAAATACTAATAAAACAAAATTTATGGTATTAACCAAACAAAGATCAGCCTGGCATTTTGATATTAGAATAGGAAAGACAAATATAGAACAAGTAAATGAAATAAAATATTTGGGTGTAATTTTTAATGATAAGCTTTCTTGGAAGTCTCATATACAACATGTTTGCTCTAAGCTCTCCAATGGTTCCTGGGCACTGCTCAAACTGAGGAATTACGTTGACACTACAACACTAAAAACAGTATACTATGCTTTAATTTACTCTTATCTTCAATATTGTGTCTCAATATGGGGACTGGCTTCGACTACTGCCCTGGATCCACTGGTAAGAATACACAAACGCATAATAAGAATTATTACAAATAGTCCTTTTTTGTCACATACAAATCTTCTTTTTCAAAAATTGAATTTCTTAAAAATAAAAGATATTGTTAAACTTGAAATGGCAAAAACAATGTTTTGCTTTAATAAAAATTCAGCAAAAAATGAGTCCCAAACTATTGTAAGTATAACCCAAAAACATCATTATAAAACAAGACTGGCAGCGCAACAAAATTACTTTCAACCTAGAAAGAGAACAGAATTAGGTAAAAAGACATTTTCTTACATTGGACCTAAAATATGGCAAGAAGTACCTTTCGAATTAAAGTCGCTTTCTTATAATCAATTTAAGAAGAAATTTAAACTTTTTTTAACTTGTCAATATTAAATAAGATGCCACAACAGTTTGATGAAGTCAGCTGGCACATGGAAATTTATTTAATAACAACTAATATTGCTATTTAATCTTCATTGTTTTTCTAAATGTACTGTGTTTTTGTAAGTGTACTGCTGTGTTTTTCTGATTGTGACAAAAAAAAATTTTTTTTTTTTTTTGTCCCACTATTTAGAAGGAGGCAGTTGACTAGAAGACCGTATGGTCATTTCGCTGCCTTCCTGTGCTTTTGAAAACTTTTTTTCACATATATTGGTGTATTTTTCGTTTTGAAGCACAAAACAAATAAATAGATTGATTGATTGATTGATTGATTTATTCTTACATAAAGCGAAAAATGAGACAAAAATTAGCCTAAGTATTCTGAGTTTTCTGTGCCTCATTAGATTGATTCAAAGCATTACAATAATTTGATCGATTATGTAATTACAAATTCTTTGGCGGGCTTCAACATTAGACTTTGCGGGTCTCAGGTTGGGCAGCCCTACTCTGACGAAATGTAAATAATTTAATGAACGGTAAATTTAAAATCAAAAAGTATACGCCAGAGCATTAGTCAAGTTCAACTATAAAATATTCTACTACGTAGGCTAGACTAACCTACTAAAAAAGAAAAAAACTTGCAAAAATCCAAAAAATTAATTTCATCAAAGTAATCAATCCTAACTAAATTTTTTAAATTAGGCTTATTATAAGATTTTGAAATAATTCTAAAAAAGTACGATGTGGCATTTAAAATTTCAATTTTTTCTTGGAATGAATTGTATTTCATTTTATTGTATGAAAAGTAGATTTCCAAAATTGTTAAAAAAGTCCAGTGAATTTTGAAAACATTCGTTGTTGCTGAGATCGAAGCAATTAAATAATGAAATTAGATTTTGCTGAAATAGAGTTTCTTCTTCTGTGAATTGCAATAACCTCCCTAAGGGGATTGCAACTGTGAAAGAATTTTACTTTTAAATCATACGATCAATCAAACCGCCAAGTCGTTCACTTTCTGAAAACAATTCCTGCTTTTCGGCTAATTTACGAAAGTTGACTGACCTTTCGAAAACTCGCTTTTTTACTCCGAAATAATATTTTATTACAGTATTTAAATATCTCTATCGAAAGAGTGTGAAATTCTTTTTCTATATAACCTTGAATGACACTTTTAGCGCTACTAATTGGAAATACAACATGTATAAGCAAACAAAGAGAACGGGCACTTTCCGCCTCGCCTACTCTTCCGGTCGAACAAGTTTTCTAAAAAGCCCAGTCTGAATAGAGTTAACGCTCACTGCGGGAGTATTTTATGACTAGAACATTTTTATGCGCTAACCCAGGGGTTTTCAACCGGTGGGCCATGGCCCAGTGGTGGGCCACAATGGTGTTTTCTGTGGGCCGCAAAGCATAAATCAAAATGAAAGCAATATGTATAATGAAGTCCATTATGGTCAAAAAATCGGAAAACAAGTTCCCAGCGAGGACCTTTTTTTGTTTTTGGGATAAAAATTAAGAAATTGCAGACAAATTTAAAGTGAAGACCTTATCTTTTTTACAGATCACCAGATTTTTGCGACAGTAATTAAATTTTGTTGACCGAAGCGGATCGTTAAGTTACCTTGGATTGAAAAGTGGGCCACGGTATGAAAAAGGTTGAAAACCACTGCGCTAACCCTTCCTATCATAGAATCGCGTACTTCGCATTTTTGGCGGCTATCTCCGAAAGCTGTTAAAAGCGTATTTTGTAATACCAATCAAACAGCCATAATCTACATGTATAACAAAGTGCTGTCTGTTGCAAGTTATAGTTAGTAAAAATTATTGATTTCGTTTGGGTTTGCAATAGCTTACCAGTTACTTTAAGAAGCGTTCGTGGGGTGTTGCGTTAGTTGTCGTGCATAGTAAGGGTCTAATAGCTTACCAAACTGTTTGGAGAACAGTAAAGTTAATGCTACATAACCTGAATTTACCAGAGCTTTCATAAGAAACTGTGCTCCCTCAATCTTTACATGCTGTTAGACCCTTACTATGCACGACAACTAACGCAACGCCCCACGAACGCTTCTTAAACTTTCACCCCAGAAGCATGTTGGGGCGCTCTCTTCCTAACTGGTTGTTGCAACCTGGGCCGGTGCTGTTGCGGCGTTTCGTGCGAACAAAGAATCAACCTCTTGTTGACGTAGTGGAACTAATTGAAGCAAATCCCAACTTCGCAATCGTAAAATTTTCAGACGATAGAGAGTCAACGGTTTCTGTTACAGACTTGGCTCCTTCCCCAACCCGCGAAGTGGAAGCAAATGAAATCAATCCTTATGTCCCTTATCCTACCAGCAAAGCCGAAACAGGTGAAGTCAATCCTTCTGTCTCTTCTCCAACCCCCGATACCGAAGCAAATGAAATCGACCTTTACGCCGTAGCTCGACCACAATCAACGTTCAACGCTCCTTTGAATGAATCTCAAAGCAGTGAATTGCGTGAAGAAAGATCTCAACAAGCACTGCCTTCCAGTTCCCGAGATGAAAATTGTTTAGACTTGAGACGCTCGACTCGAACGCGTAAACCACCGGATAGATTTGGCATATACATAACTCACTAATTTTGTTTTTTTTAATCTGCGTTTTATTTTTCGATCGGAGAAAGATTATTATGATTTAACCTGGACTTAAACCACCCTAACACTTGCCTTATTCAAAAGTTTATTTATTTCTCTCGTTGTCATATGTAACTTGCTCCCTGCACGAACTTTTTAAACTTTAAATAGCACTCTGGTTTTGTTTAATGGATTTTAGCTAATTTATTTTCAAACGCTTAATTCTATTTGAATTGTTATTATTATTGCTTTCTTTTCAAATATTAGTCATGATTTTGTGAATAAAAGCCTAGTTTACGGTTTACTTTATGACACTACTTGAGAAAGCTTTCTATCATCTTAACAAGCATTGCCGGCTGGATAAACATACAAGTGTTTTGTAAAACCGCGCTTCTTGCTTCAACCTCCCATAAGGACTTTGTGTGTGTACCTTTATCCCCATCACCTGTTGCACAAACATCTAAACTTTCAAATATTTTCAAATTTTCTGAAAATTTAACATGCTTTAATGTAGCTTAATTGTTATGAATTCATATTTACTTGTGTACACAAAACCAATATAACTTAAAACAATTTTGTGATTTTATTGATTTTTTAGAAAACAATTGTATGCTTTATCAAATTTCATGAAATTATAACAATATTTAGTAAAAAAATGTTAAAAAATTGTATAAGCTTGGGGTGGTGCATTGGTCCCACACCAATGGGACCTATGCACCAATTTATTAAATATTTTAATGCAATAGTTTCGTAAAAAATCGAAATTAAGCAGAAATATTTTTTTAAAAAGTAGTTGTTATAAAGAGTATGAAAGTTTGGTTCATTTACTTTCAAATTTGAGATCTTGGCAATCAAAATAAAATTTTTGGTGCATTGGTCCCTGTTGTCGATATACGTGTTATTTCGCCCTTAAACTTTTAATTTGTCACCTATCTTTTTTGTTGGCAACACGGTGGCGTAATTCTTCTTTGTCTTAACTGAATTAAGCACATGGCGAGGTGCTAGCTGAGATATGCTTGTGTTCTTTATGTATCAATTTTAATCTATTAATTTGGAAGATAATAACCGATATTCTATTTGCTAAATTAACTTTATATTTAATATTATATTGTACTTGTTTCAGACTGTAAAGTATTAGTCTAAAACCGCCGGACCAGTTACGATAACATTATTAAATTACAATATTGATATAAACTGTGTCGGGTAACCTCTTCTGTGCGAGAGAAGTTTAGCTGGCTCCATACCCTCACGGTCGGTGTTCAAATAGGACCAGAGAGAGAGAGAGAGAGAGAGAAAGATCTAGCGAGTTTCTGTGTCTCTTATATCTTTCGATTGTCTGTCTGTGTGACAAATTGTGTGTGTCTCTCTCTCCGTTTTCAGTCCCACATCTCCCCTATATGTTTTAACTAACATTAAAAAAAATTAACCAATGAACGACTCGCAGAACTTCAATTTGTTTTTACTTTTGACATATTTGTGACACAGTACTTTAATTGTTTACACAACATAACCAATCATAAGTATTTGATTTTCAAACATTCTGTATTATGTAATTTTGGTCAACTAAGTAAACAGGCCGTATTTAGATTTTTATAGATATAAATTATTATGTACCGGTAATTGCAGGAATTTGCTATTTTTACAAACATATAGTAAGAATGGTCAAGTCAATCAACAAGCAAGTGCCGACAGACCTGTTTCGTCCTTATTAGGACTCGTCAGGACACTACAGCTTGTTGTTGAACCCAGCTGAAAAAGTTGAAAACTTAAACAGCTGGCACAACTTTCTGTTTGTGGTTTTTACACCTCAAACATCCAGTTGTGGACCTGAACGCTGGGTAGGTAGTACAATGAAAACAATGTTCCACCAGCGCAACTGCAAAAGACACCGCTAAACCACAAGGATATACTGGCGGCGGTTCCGATATGCTAATTGTTTAAGTTTTCAACTTTTTCAGCTGGGGTCAACAACAAGCTGTAGTGTCCTGACGAGTCCTAATAAGGACGAAACAGGTCTGTCGGCACTTGCTTGTTGATTGACTTGACCATTCTTACTATATGTTTGTAATGGGAACTGCAGGGTTTTGCTTGTCTTAACTCGTATCCGTGTTAGCTAGCTCGATGTGGTTAGCATATCGGAACCGCCGCCAGTATACCCTCGCGGTTTAACGGTGTCTTTTGCAGTTGCGCTGGTGGAACATTGTTTTCATTTGCTATTTTTATTAAAATTGTTTAAAAAATTAAATAGAAATAACATTACAAACTGGATGCTGCTGCAAATACTCAGTTTTCAAATAGAGACATTAAACAAAAATTGGAATAATTCAATTAAAGTTATTTATTTAGGCTTTAAACAATAAATCAGGGAAAGAAAACACAAAACAAATTAAGAAGGAGCCATGGTCCAGTAAAAAGACCAAAGCTGGTCATCTAGTTACTGGACCTCAAAATAAAAATAATGCACAAATTTACATAAGTTAAGAAACAAATTAAAAATAAAGAAATAACAATAATAATAATAATAAATGATTTAGAGGTAAAGATGCTTACTAATTACAAATACTGTTAAACAAAATGAGTTGTTACATTATAATTTAATAGCAAATTCACAGTTAATACTTAAATTTAATAATCAAAATATGAATACAATATCACAAAGGTTTAACAATAGGCACTTAGAAGAAATATTAAAGTATTTCAGATTATTTTAAGCATTGTAACTACTGATTAAGCTATATTTGAATTCACATTTGAACAGATTAAACTCTAATGTCTTTATTGAAGCAGGTACTTTTGACCATATCAGTGCTCCTTGGTATCTTAATGAGTGTTTTCCTAAGGTAGTATTTAAATGAGGTAAAAATATATTTTTTGATGAAGATAATCTTGTAGAATAGTGGTGAACTTCATTTTGCAATAGAAAAAAATTTGTGAAAGAATTAGGGGTTTTTTTTGACAAAAAATTATGAATTAGCTTAGCTACTTCAAGTGTATAAATATCCGGTATTCTAAGGGTATTGCATTTGAAATACAGTGGTGTTGACGGAGTTGTAAAATCAAAAAAATTCATAATCCTTAGTATTTTTTTATGTAATATATGTAATGGTTGGCGTGCTGTAGAAAAGCTCTACCCCAATTGATTATGGAGTATTGTATATATGAATAAACAATACTATTATATACAGCTATTAATGTTTTTAGATCAACATAATGTCTCAGTTTTATGAGTAAATAACTAGCAGCAGACAATTTTGTACATGAATATTCAATGTGGGGCTTTCATGTTAGATTATTATCCAAATAAAGTCACAAGTGTTAGTATTTTTGTTGGATACTAAAATATATTCACTCTAAGGTTAATTGTAATTTTGTTAGATTTTAGCCATTTATTAACTAGACTAATTCTTTTTGGGCTATTACTTGCAACTGATTATTATTTTTACTTGATATTGTAAAGTTGGTATCATCAGCAAATAAGCAGGTCTTAAAAGATGTTATATTAGCTAAACCATTAATGTATATTATGAACAAAAATGGATTTAATATTGACTCTTGAGGTACACCACAACAAACTGGTTGCAAGTTTGAGTTATAACTATTAATTCTAGTGAAATGTACCCTTTCATAAAGATAGTTACAGATTAAGTCAAATGCAATACCCCTTACACCATAGCAATATAGTTTTTTAGTAGAATACAATGATCCACAGTGTCAAATGCTTTTTTTAAATCCACAAAGATACTATACGACACATTTCCATTGTCCTTGTGCAATACTAGGTCATCATAAATATCTACTACAGCCAGAGTAGTAGACTGTCCTACTCTAAATCCATATTGTGTTTTCATTATGTAATTGTTTTTAAGGAAATATTGGTTAAATTGTTCATAGAGATAATTTTCAAATATTTTACATACAGGTTAACTATTATTGGTCTATAATTGAAAGGTTCATCTTTTTTACTCGATTTATAAATCGATTTATAAATCGGGCAATTTATAAAGGGTTAGGAAAACATCCTTGATCTATGCAACAATTGATTAAATTACACAGCACAGGAACAATGATAATATTGGCCATTTCGGTATATTTAATAGGAATGCTGTCACATGCTACTGACTTACTATCATTCATATTTGAAATAGTTGAAATAATGAATTCAGTGGAAATATTCGGTAGGTAAAAAGATGTTAATGGAAGTTCAATAGTATTATATATGCAGTTGGAATTATAAGGAATCTTTGTAGCTAAATTAGCGCCAATACTGGAAAAGAAATTGTTTAATTCATTAGCAATTTCATTAGGATCAGTGACACAATCACTATTTGAGTTTATAATGTGCGAAATAGCATTTTTATTATATGGTTTAACATTTATGATTTCTCTTACTGTTTTCCAAATCTCACTAATGTTTTTTTTAACTTTTTTTAATTCTATTTTAGTAATAAAGTACTTTATTTTTTCTCATTGTTTTTGACAGAGAATTTCTAAAGCTTTTGTATTTTTGAAAATCTTTTTTATCTCTGCTTTTAACAAATTTTTGAAACAAGTTGTTTTTAGTTTTGATTTGCTGTAATATATTTTTGGTCATCCATGGTTTACGCCATTTATATAGATATTTTCTTGTTTTGCATTTTAGAGGAGTATGTTTATTGAATATTTGAAAAATATTCTATCAATATTTTATTAACACCGTATGAAAATCAGTACTTCTAAAGTGCTCAATAACAAAGTTAGAGCTTAAATTAACAATAGCAAAAACACGGGAATAAAAACAAGGTTAAAAGCCCTACAGACTGTTTCACCCATAAAAGGGATCATCAGGGGTATCTTATTCAAATAGTATATTCAAATTCTTATTCAAATATTTTATTATATATTGATAGAATATTTCTAATAGGAATACAAATATTTTATTACCAAAAATAAAAGTTTATTAAAGCATTGCAACTATACATTCTCAAAAAGATACTAGAATTAGCTTAATAAGAAGCTACAAACAAAATACTGTGACAGGTAGGCTACCTATTAGGGCTTGTTTCCACCAAACTTTGGTTGGAGTATTCTTTGTTAGTCATAAAAAGTTTTGTTTTTCATAGCGCTTAAGCGTGGAAAGAAACAAAAAATCAATAAAACAAAGAATACTCCCGCCAACGCTTATTGTGGCAACGAGCCTTTAAGAAGGTAAGGTAAGCAAAACACTTACAGATTTGACGTAAAAACTTCCAAACTTAATTATGAAGAAGATTTTAGAAATTCTATAATCATTTTCATTTATCTCTTAATTTGAATAAAAAAACTCAATGAACCTTCTAGCTAACCTAGACAACAATGTAAACTAACTAATTACAGATTTTACTCTATACTTAACTAAAAGCTATCAAATTAGCTTTTATAGAAAAAGATCTAAATAATAAACTTGTCCACTCATAAATTTATTGAATAAATTCGAAACATATTAAAAAAAAAAATTAAAAAATTAATAAATAAAAAAACTTTATTAATTAGTTTATTTTAGTATTTGCTTAATATCTTATTTTATTATTTCTTTATTTAATAAATTTTTGGTTAATATTTTATTTTATTGATAAATTCTTTACTTTTTTGATTTGTTTATTTTATTTATTTTTTAAGTTATTGAATCAAAAGAATAAAAAGTCTTATGACTAAAGTAAAGTAGGTGTGTGCATTCAAGCGTTCAGCGGGCAACACAAAATCAGATCAGGAGATTGAGTTTCCTATCTTGTAATGTATGTCGTTGCCAGTAGCAAACTACTCAATACGTAGACTGCATTCAATTTAAGGCTTAGTCAACTACGGCTAAAAATTACAATTCTGAAAGAAATCACAAAAAATTAAATACAAATAAATTAACTAATAATCAGTTAAGATAAATTTTTAATCAATTTATTTGATTTTAAATAATGCTGCCAAACTAGCCATTGCAAGAAAGAAGACTTTTCAAAATTAAATCTGTTAAGGTTTTGTAAAAGTTTATTGTATTATAGCCGCAATGTAAAGAGAAATTGACAATAGTACTATTTAATTAATTTAATACTACTGTATGTAAAATATTGGCACTGTCGTAGAGACGACCGGTCAGCGTAGAGAGAGTTCCTTTAAATAATTATCCTGCTTAAAACTACCTCAATAATACTTAAGCGAATTAAACTGCCGCGCTCAGCTAATTAACTAAATTTTACCTATATGTAACTTATACTGCAGCGCTAACAGAAGCAACACTTAGCTTAAATATAAATGAAAGTTAAATAACTTACCAAAATTTAATTCCAAAGGTAGAAGAAGCACAATTAATCACACGCAAGAACAGTGATGAACGAAGAACAGATACAAAGGATAATATGACTGTATTTTAAGGAGAAATTATTACTCCTCTGCTCGCCGACGCAGTCGCAACCAAAATGAACGACAATCAAACGAATTTCGCAATCGAAACACTTGCCTGCCTCTAGTGGACCACGTGGTCAAAAAAAAAATAAATAAATAAATAAAAGGGATCGTGTTTCTGTTTCCAACATTCCCACCCCAATAAGGCGCAACTCAAGTACTACCGCCTTATTACAGATTACGGAAACAGAAACCGCCAAATCGATACAATACAGTACGATATCAAGAATTTTATACAGACTAAGCAATCCGGTTTTTTTTTTTTTACCTAGTTAATAATCGTTAAAAACAAAACAAAACACAGCAAGCCATACACAAATACAAACAAAAAAAAAAAAAAAAAAAAAATTACTTTAACTGTCCTTCCAGTAGACACAGTTTTCGAATGTCTCTCAGGAATATGGAACCATCCGCTGTTCGCACACGCACCCTTCTCACCAGACCACGTTTATCAGGTAAATTTTCCACTACGATAGCCTTTGGCCATTGCCCACGAGGTGTAGCTTCGTCCATCATCAATACTAAATCGCCGGGCACCATATTAGGAGATGAACCAAACCATTTTTGTTTGGGTTGAAGTAATGGTAAGTATTGATTGAGCCATTGTTTCCAAAATTTATCTGCCAAATATTCAGTTTTCTTCCATGAATGACGATAGGCGTCAGCTTTCATGAAACTGTCGAATTTTACATCATCGGCCAGAGATCCGCTCAAAATTGCACTGGGCGATAAAGCAGTCCAATCATCAGGTGAGTTGGGAAGCTTAGTAATGGGCCGGTTGTTTAAAATTCGCTCAATTTCCACCACATAAGTAAATAAATCAAATTCATTCAAGGTACATGTAGATGTGATGGATCGAAAAATCTTGCGGAAAAGTTTAAAGAAGATTTCGTAAAATCCGCCCTGGTGGGATGCACGCGGCGGATTGAAAACCCAGTCAATTTTTCCTTTTAGCAACCTTTGAGCAGCAACAAAATTTCCGCCATTATCGCTGTATATAGTTTTCGGGCTGATATTTCGTCGGTTAGAGAATCGTTTGAACGCCTGCAGAAACGAATCAGCTTCGAGTGAGGGCACCACTTCAAGGTGAACAGCTCTCGTAGCAAGACAGTTAAATATACAAATGTAACGCTTCACTCTACTTCGACCAACGGTGATCATTATTGGTCCCATGATGTCTGTGCCAATATTACTGAATGGACGGCTCTCTTGAATTCTTGATGGTGGAAGATCGCCCATTTGTTGTCTCCCAGCGCTCGCCTTCCATACTCGACAAGGAATGCAACCATCCAGCACTCTTTTTATCGCAGACCGTCCGTTCACAATCCAAAAAGTTCTATTCAGGTCTGCTAACACATGATTAACCCCCAAATGACCTTCTTTTTCGTGATGAAACTTAATTAAAAGGTCCGTCACTGGGTGTGAGTGTGGTAGAAGTAACGGAAATTTCGCCTCGTAAGGCAAGGAAGCATTTCTAAGTCTTCCACCAACGCGAAGGAAACCTTGTACAACAAACGGACTTAGTGATTGAATCTCCCGAAGTGCGGTTGAACCTTTTATCATTTGTTCAGTAACAATAAAGGCTGGGTCTGAAACTTCAGATTGGTTCGGCAAAATGGCAAACACCTCAGCAAAGGATTGGACTTGAGTTACTCGAAGGATTGTTTCTCGTGCCGCGCAGCATTCTGCGGCCGTTAACGGTCCTGTCAAGGGAATCTGGTTGCAGCTCTTTCCCTTCCATCGCAAAAACATTATAAATCGTAGCATCCAAGCTACCGCACGTTGCAGTCTGGTAAAGTCAGAGTAGTGCGCGAACAAACGTGAAACTACATCTTCCTTCTGGAACTTTTGGAAACAGCATTGTTTCATCCCTTCAACTTCTTGGTCATCATTTAACCACTCAGATAGAAATTTGGGTTGCTCAGGCCAATGTTCACTATTACACAATAAAAACGGCGGCCCTTTAAACCACAAATCAGCCGAACAACACATTTTTGGCGAAATGCCTCGCGACGATAAATCGGCGGGGTTTTCATTTGTGGGCACGTAGCGCCATTGAGTGACTGACGTAAGCGTGTGCAACAGTTCAACACGGTTTGCAATAAACATTTCGAAACGCGATGACGAATTATTAATATAGCGAAGAACCACAGTAGCATCTGTCCAGTAATATTCCTCATCAATCGTTAAATCAAGCTCGTTTTTAATTAAATTACTTAATCTAGCCGAAAGTACAGCAGCAACTAATTCAAGGCGAGGAATAGAAATCCTTTTAATCGGGGCAACACGAGACTTACCCATAATCAAATTGCAATACACTACACCGTCACTACATACACTGCGCAAGTAACTACACGCCCCATAGCCCACAGTACTGGCGTCAGAAAAAGTATGAAGCTCTACCCGCTTGGTGTTGTTATTGGGCAAGATACACCTAATCACTTCTACTTGTTCAAGCTTAGGAATCGACCCAAACCAACAGTCCCATCCCTGCTCCAGGCCTGGAATTTCGCTAATATTTTGGTCCCACCCCAAGTTAGACTGGCAGGCTTCTTGGAGCAACCTTCTAGCAGGCAGTAAAAAGGGTTGTATGATCCCGAGAGGGTCATAAGTCTGTCCGATCATTGAGAGCAGACCACGACGAGTATTTGGTTTGGTCTTAATATTCACTTTTACCTTTAGCAGATCTGACGAAGCGTCCCAGAACACTCCCAACGTTTTATGGACAGGCAACTTATCGGATAGATTCACATGTCCTGCCAAGTCTTCAGGCGACAATTGTTCTAAGACAGTCCTGTTGTTGGATAAAAATTTAGTTAAATGAAATCCCCCACTTGCCAACAAGGGGCAAAGCTGGGTCACCAAATCACTGGCATCTTTCTCTGTAATACATGACACGCACATATCATCTACGTATATATTTCTTAACACCGCATCCACAACATTTTGACTCGCACCCGTTACATTCTCACTTGCTGTTCTCCTCAAAGCAAAAGCCGCACAGCAAGGGGAAGATTTGGCCCCAAAAACATGAGTGCGCATACGATAAGTTATAGCATTTTGGGTTAAATCGTTATCCGGATACCAAAGAAATCGCAACGAGTCCCGGTCGTTTTCATCTACCATTACTTGCGAAAACATTCCCTTTATGTCCGCAACTACCGCAATTGGGTGTTGCCGGAAACGAATCAAAACGCCAACAACAGTGTTAGTCAAATCGGGCCCGCGTAGCAGCTTATCGTTTAATGATTCACCATTGCAGCGAGCGCTACAATCGAATACAACGCGGAACTTACTCTCACCCATGATGCAGTGATGGGGAATATATCGTATCCGACCACTGGACGTCAACTCCTCAGAAACACGTTCGGCATACTTATCTATGTATTCAGACATCTTTTCTGAATAGCGATCGAAAAGAACAGGATCTTTCTGAAATTTTTTCTTAAGATATTTTAAACGCGTCTCTGCTAACGAACGACCATCGGACAACAGTGTCGCGTCACCTTTCCACAGGAGACCGACCGAATAATGACTATCTACTTTCTTAACCGATCTGTTTAAAATAAAAAGAGCATGTTTATCTTCCTGCGACAAAGCCAGTGCGTTTCTGCCTTCATCGCAGTCCTCAAAATCTTGGGCTAATATTTCTAATAATCGCTCGCAAGACGTATCTGTGTTTTCAGTGCTTAAAAAATTAACCATTAAATTAGAAGGCTCTTCCAGCCTCTGGTCTCCCCCATCTGTGCCGTAAATAGTCCACCCCAAAGCTGTGTGAAGCCCACATGGATCGCCTGGATCACCGACAATCATATTTTTCGTCAAAAATGCTTGGTGTAAATCACAACCTAATAAGAGATCTATATTTTTCTCGGCCAACGAAGGGAAGTTTAAGCTACGAAGGTGAGAATAACCTTGAATTAACTCGTCTGTTGGAATGCTACAACTTACATCCACCACTTCGTCGACTACAAACGCATCCTTCACTTTGAACGCTTCAACCTCATTCACCCCCTGGATGGCCAGGTCACTTACCTTTCGATCCATGACGGACACCGCATTGCTCGTAAGTAATCTCACATTCGTTGCAGAAGGAGACAACCCCAGTCGCTTGGCTAAGCGATCTGAACACATGTTGACGCTTGATCCTTCATCGATAAAAGCGTATGTAAGCACATAGTCGCCAGGATCATGTGCCCACACCTTCACGGGAACAACCTTAAAAATAGCTGATCCGGAGGCGGCCCCAGATAGATTAGTCCTAGAACTAGCTGCACACACCACCTGATCAGCGTCCTGATTCATCTCGTCGTCAGTGGGGGGAATATTAGCATCAACATTTATAGATTTTTTTTCCCTTGGATACCAATGAAGTAAGGTATTATGCTTCTTACCACAGCTACCACACGCTATTTTAACCCTGCAGCTAGAAACTTGATGCCCAGGGAGTAAGCAGTTAAAACACAGTCCCTTTTTCTGAACAATCAGTCTCCTATCATCTATCGATTTGGATTTAAAGTCAGGGCATCGCCATAATTTATGATGGCCTTCACAGCATGCACACACCAATTTGTTTAAAGGAAGTGATATTGATCTTTGAGCGGTACAAACTCGCTGGGGTTTTCCTGCAAAATTTCGAGACCTCATCTGGTTTGATTGAATATGCTGCGTTTTATAGAGCAATCTGCCAAACTCGCTCTCGGCTTCCGAGGCCGATTTCTCAACTAAAATTCTCAAATCGTGAAATGACTTAAATCCATCTGTGCTCACGGAAACAAACTGAGATTTAACCCTATGTGGCAACTTTTCAAATAACCCATGCAAAAGCTCTTGTGAATTCAATATCCACATCTTGTCTAATCCTTCAAACGTTACTTCGCACTGAAACATCTTATCCGCAAGAAGCAGCAAACTTTCGGCATCACCCTCTTTGATTATAGGTCCGTTAAGAAGATCAACGCGTAGACGTTCGATAAGTTTTTGAACATCACCAAATCGCTTGTCCAATCTATCCCAAGCTTTAGCATAAGCAGTTTGACTATCAATAAGGCATCCTATTCCTGCGATCACTTCATGAGCCTTTCCTACGCATGCACTATTCAAAAATGCCATTCTATCTTCAAAATTAGTATATACACCTTCCACGTGTCTTTTAAAACGCCTTTTGAAGTCCCAATATTTTAAGACATCTCCATCAAAATTATCAAGGTTTAGTCTAGGCGCAGGAGGTAAAGGTATCTGACTATAACCCACTTGCGCTGCTGGAAAATTGTTTACATTACCAAGAAAGGGTACCGCTCCTGGATTTAGAGTTGGCTTAGTAAAGTCTACCTTGCTGTCTGCTTCCAATTTACCTGTGTCAGAACCTTTTCTTATACAATGGGTCTGATTTTGCGGTGGTGAAAATTCATTATCATCGATATTCACAGGAAACCTTTCACTAACCTTTACATTAGAGATATTATCAACAGGGATGTCAAGATGCTTACTCAACAAATAACTTGTCGCACAACTTTCGTTAACGCTAGACCTTCCGTCAACATCGTACTTTAAAACCCGTGAAACCTCTTCCTTAACTTCAAACAGCACATCCTCTACCCGACAAGCCATTTTATCCAAGTCTACGTCAACCTCATCATCATCACACGCAAGAACATCTGCATGTAGCAACGAAATTGCTTCAAAACACCTTTGCCACTCATTCTCAACACATGATGCTCCTTCTTTCACAGATTTACGGTTAAGCTGCCTTTTTAACACAGAAGCTCTTGCTTGAATAGCAATAATTTTTCGTTTTAATTCGTTCTTATTAATGGTCTGTGAATTGCTTTCACTACATCGCCCGGGGCTACCACTACTCGAAGTCACCGCCCTTTTATCATGAGAACTCATGGTTAAACAATTGGTACTAAAATAATTACCACAAACAAATGAAACACAAGTTATCAATCAAGACAAATGCCAAATTTTAAATAGAATTAAAACTTATCTTAAAATAATTTCTCCTTAAAAGAAATGTAAAATATTGGCACTGTCGTAGAGACGACCGGTCAGCGTAGAGAGAGTTCCTTTAAATAATTATCCTGCTTAAAACTACCTCAATAATACTTAAGCGAATTAAACTGCCGCGCTCAGCTAATTAACTAAATTTTACCTATATGTAACTTATACTGCAGCGCTAACAGAAGCAACACTTAGCTTAAATATAAATGAAAGTTAAATAACTTACCAAAATTTAATTCCAAAGGTAGAAGAAGCACAATTAATCACACGCAAGAACAGTGATGAACGAAGAACAGATACAAAGGATAATATGACTGTATTTTAAGGAGAAATTATTACTCCTCTGCTCGCCGACGCAGTCGCAACCAAAATGAACGACAATCAAACGAATTTCGCAATCGAAACACTTGCCTGCCTCTAGTGGACCACGTGGTCAAAAAAAAAAATAAATAAATAAATAAAAGGGATCGTGTTTCTGTTTCCAACACTGTATATTAATGGGTCCTGGGTATGACTTTAAACTACATCTGATGGGAAGGCTTTGGTTCGAAAAATCTGAAGTTATAGGGAAAGTGAAATTATCTTTTCATTCCCATTACTCCCAAGACCCGGAGTGGCAGCACCTGTTAGGGTTCCCACTAAGGATTAAAAAAATCAACCTGTTGCCTTGCAGGTATTGTCTTTTCAGGCAAGAACAGTGTCCACAACAAACAACTGTAGTTTGTGTCAGCAAGGGCATGCGACCAATAAAAATTTGCTTCAAATTCTCATAAAACAGTAACTTAGTAAATGGTACCCTAACAGCGGCCTTAATATAGGCAGTGGATGCCACGAATCTCTTGGTATAAATTTAAAAACAAGAAAAAACTGATAAGTAATTAGACTTTGAACGTGGAACATTGGTAGTCTTTGTGATAGAGGGACAGAGATGGCGGAGGAATCGAGGAAGAGGAAGGTGGATATTTGTGGTCCACAAGAAATACTATGGATGGGCCAAGGAGCTTGTTTTATTGGAGTTGAAGGAAGAAGATAAAGTTATGGTGGTTGGAAAATGATGTTGAATAAACATTTGGTGGTACAGAATTTAAAGATTGCGTGAAGTAAAAGATGTTTCTTCCCAAAGCTTTTCATCTGACACTCTTCACGGGAAATCGTCAGAATGAAGCAGAATTGAAACCGAACTAAGTTATAAAGGGGGAAAGTAGAGTTCTCATTGGCTAAAAGAAGTTAGCCAATGAGAGAAAAGATTAAGAAATTTTCAAAGAGTAGACGAATTCTTTTTGCTTACACAGAAGGGGATTGAAAGATTTAATTAAAGTCGTTTCAAGAGCAGAAAGGTGAAAAGAAGAGCGACCTCGAGCGAGAATAGAAAATTTTTCCTTGCTGTAATGAAGGGCGCATTGGGCGTTGTCAAGAAGATGTTGACCAATGGCGGATTCGTGAAATTGTTGTGGGCGTGTGTTGTTCTTGCAAGAGCGGGAAAGACTTTAGCGGTTGGGCGAGGCACGAGGATTGGTGATGGATCTAGGAACGTGTTGTTTAATTCGCTCTTCTAGCCGTTGAGACGTGCGACCAACGTACCGACTATCGCAGTGGCACAAAAACTGGTAAATAACATTGCTGTGATGATGGGAAGGCAACACGTCTTTCTTAATAGCTGGAAAGAGCTGTCGGGTGTTGAAAATAACACGTGGTTCGACGGAGAAAAAGCAGCGTTTCACAGCAGACGTAATCTGCTTTTCGAACTTCATCGAGACGTTTCCAATCCATGGGATGTGTAGTTAGACAGGGCACTTTTTTACTGTGTGGACCGGGTTAGAATTTAGTTGTTGAAGTTTTCGCTTGAAAGCCGAATTGATTACACGTACCGGGTAGCCATTTTCTAAAAGAATTGAACAAATTTTGCCAAGCTCTTGGTCCAGTTTGCTTTTAGAACAAATCATAAAAGCTCTGTGAACGAGAGTACCAATTAGATTGATTTTCCGTTTCTGTAGGCTAAAAGAGTTCCAACGTAGATATTCGCCAGTGAAGGTGGGTACCCATTGTAGCGTGGGTGGTTTTTGGCACACGGTTAACCTTTAAACTCCTTTTATTAAAAAGGGGCACAATTTGAAACAAACAGACAAAACAACACTAAAAACTTCGGAATTGGATAGTAAACAGAATCTTCGTTTGATCACGTTGCAAGGATTAATCTCGAGTTAAATTATACAGCAGCTATATGAGTCTCGGTCTGTGTCGGAATGTCTCTCTCTGTCCGTCTGTCTGGCGATTCGGCCCGCGAGTGTATATAACGTCAGAGTAATGTTATAAAGTTTCTATTATGACGCCTAACCTTTTTTACAAGTAAAACCACGAGGCGTAGGTCAGGTGATCAGGCTACATCCTGTATGCGGTGTATCGAAAATACATTACACAAAAGGCGGTAATAATAATAATAATCACACAAAATAGCATTGATGGCGCGATCAGCCAACGATCATTGGGGGGAGCCACGGAAAGGCAATACAGAAAGAAAATACTAAAAATGCAAAATTATTACATGACGGTTGCCATGGCGGTAAATAAACGTTGTGCAGCGAGCGGAAGGGCGCTGCCACCCGAGTCTGCAGCGGGCGGAATGTAACGTGTGAAAATACAATTGTGGCAAACTTTACAAAATCAAAGCAAATATATGCACGAAAGACGATTTGCAGTGATGAGTTCGCTACACCACCTTCACTGGCGAATATCTACGTTGGAACTCTTTTAGCCTACAGAAACGGAAAATCAATCTAATTGGTACTCTCGTTCACAGAGCTTTTATGATTTGTTCTAAAAGCAAACTGGATCAAGAGCTTGGCAAAATTCGTTCAATTCTTTTAGAAAATGGCTACCCGGTACGTGTAATCAATTCGGCTTTCAAGCGAAAACTTCAACAACTAAATTCTAACCCGGTCCACACAGTAAAAAAGTGCCCTGTCTAACTACACATCCCATGGATTGGAAACGTCTCGATGAAGTTCGAAAAGCAGATTAAGTCTGCTGTGAAACGCTGCTTTTTCTCCGTCGAACCACGTGTTATTTTCAACACCCGACAGCTCTTTCCAGCTATTAAGAAAGACGTGTTACCTTCCCATCTTCACAGCAATGTTATTTACCAGTTTTTGTGCCACTGCGATAGTCGGTACGTTGGTCGCACGTCTCAACGGCTAGAAGAGCGAATTAAACAACACGTTCCTAGATCCATCGCCAATCCTCGTGCCTCGCCCAACCGCTAAAGTCTTTCCCGCTCTTGCAAGAACAACACACGCCCACAACAATTTCACGAATCCGCCATTGGTCAACATCTTCTTGACAACGCCCAATGCGCCCTTCATTACAGCAAGGAAAAATTTTCTATTCTCGCTCGAGGTCGCTCTTCTTTTCACCTTTTGCTCTTGAAACGACTTTAATTAAATCTTTCAATCCCCTTCTGTGTAAGCAAAAAGAATTCGTCTACTCTTTGAAAATTTCTTAATCTTTTCTCTCATTGGCTAACTTCTTTAAGCCAATAAGAACTCTACTTTCCCCCTTTATAACTTAGTTCGGTTTCAATTCTGCTTCATTCTGACGATTTCCCGTGAAGAGTGTCAGATGAAAAGCTTTGGGAAGAAACATCTTTTACTTCATACAATCTTCAAAATGATGTTGGGAAGGGTTGCATAGGAATACATTATAGAGTACCATCTATGGCGTTGTGCATTGCGCAGGCTGAACCCGAACTCATTGCCCGACCCCAATTTTTAATTTTGTAGCCATGAATTCGTAATCTACATATTTTCAACGGATCAAAAATCCAAAAATTTTTTCTCTGCTTATAAAAAATTCTATCACTCAGATCTTGGAGCAATCAAGGAGCACTCCATATTAGTTGTCATGGCAAAGCTTTTTTTTTTAGCAACTTTCTAAGATGACAAACAAACCAATCTGTTCCTTATATTGCGTTTGCAAATGTACCAAAAATTAAATATAATTGATTTGCAAATGTACCGAAAAATAAATATAATTGAATTGTAAAGAGCTGAGTGAGAATTTTTTGAGCTGAGAAAAAAATTTGGATTTCTGATAGATTGAAAATATGTAGATTACAATTCCATGGGTACAAAATTGAAAATTGCTGCCCGACCTTGGTTTCGAGTTTTAAATTCCCATCGGAGACAGTCCGTCCAGAATAATATTCATTATATAATTTTATGATGAACTGTTTCGTTAATGGGATATGAAAGGTACAAAAGAATTGAATTCGGGGATGCAGACTTTAATGGTCATGTTGGCAAAAAAGGAGATGGATTTGAAGGTGTGCATGGGGGAAATGGAATTGAAGAGCAAAATTTGGAAGGTAGAATGCAGTTGGAATCCTGCAATCAGATGGATTTATGTGTGACAAATACATGGTTAAGAAGAAGGAGAAAAAGTAGATGACTTACAATTCAGGTAATAACAAAACTAAGATTGATTTTGTTTAGGGGGAAAAAAAAGTAGAAAGTTCTTGAAAAATGTCAAGGTGATCCATTGGAAACTGCAACACAGGTTAGTGGTTGTTAATGTAAAGAAGAAAGGCTGTTTTGGCACATGAAAATGGAACGAAACATGCAATGGAGGGTATGGAAATTAAAAGAAAAAGAAACAAGGGAAAAATTTAAGGACAAGGTAAAGAATTAGTTAATACTGAAGCAAAGGATTTTTGGGGCTCATTTAAGGATAGGATTTTGGAGGTTTGCGAAGAACTTTGTGAAAAGAAATGAGGAAGCACGTGGTGGTGGAATCAAAAAGTACAAGAAGCAATAAAAAGTAAAAAAACGCATTTAGAGAGATCTGCAAGATCTGATCTGAAGAAAATAAAAATAATTACAAAAAAGAGAGAAATCAAACAAAAAAAATTGTCAGAAGAGCAATGAGGAGAGAGGCAGCGCAAGAGATGAATGATTTATGTGATAAATTAAATAATGTGTAAACTTCGAAATATGATAGCTGGGACGTTTTGTAATTTTAAAATAAAACATAGAGCCAATATTGTAGTTATCATTTTATTAATTTTGACGTTTTGAGTACATAACCTAACTGTTTTTTTAAATAATAACAAAAATTTTTGTTATAAAACTTTTTATTATTTTGAAAATATTAAACTTTTTATTATTTTGAAACTAACATTAACCATTACATTGACTATAATAACGTAACTGTTTTATCAACTGCAAATCATTGGCGCAAATTATTAATTAAAGAAATTTTACTTTTTTTAACATTTGATCTCGATCTTAATATTGATAAATGTCCTGTCCCATTGTACGTATTTAGAAATTAGGATAATTAATTTGGTAAATTATTAAATGCTTTTTATTACACAACAATTGTTTTTTTCTTTTATTAATAATAAATTTTTTCTTTCACATTAAAATTTTAAGAAATGCATTTTTTTATTATTTTAAAAATTAGTTAAGCTATGTACGGGAAAAATCAAAATTAATAAAATGATAATACATGTACAGTATTGGTTCTGTGTTTTATTTTAAACTGCGTTTAAGCTTGTAGAGTTTTAAATAAATGAAGGACAAAATATAAACATTGGACGTTGTATGAGAGGAATAAATACAGATCTGCGTTCAGCGAGAAAGATGGAAAGAGAGTGTGGAAAGAACATAGAGAAAAGAGAATGAATAAGGAGAATGTATTCGGGATAAAAAGACTGAGATTGGTATATTGGAAGGTTCAGTGGAAGAGGTTTCCTTGAGAAAAAACAAGTGTCGTGAAGGAAATGAATTTAAAAAAGCATTCGGACTTTCAGAGCTGAGTATAGAAATGAGAAATATAAGTGGTAAAATTAGAATTGATGTAATGATGAAACTTTGTCAGGAGTACTTGATGGAAAAGAATGCCGGAAGATTGGGAGATTAGTGTGATGATGCCAATCTACAAAAAAAAAGAGATGTAACAAACTGCCGAGCATATCAAGAAGTGAAGTTATTGGAGCATGGAATGAAGATCGTTGAAAGACTATTAAAGAAAAGGATAAAAGCATTGGTGATGATGGACGATAAGCAATTTGGCTTTATGCCAGAGAGAGGGAGGACAGATGCTCTTTTCATCGTTTGAAGAATGCAAGAGGAATAGAGGGAGAAGGATAAAAAAATTGTACATGTTCTTTGTGGATTTAGCCTTTGACGGGCCTTTGACAAAGTTTCAAGAAGAGTAATGCAATGAGCACTGAGGAAGAAAGGACTACCAGAGATCTTTGTGAAAGTCTGTATGTATGATGAGTCTGTATGAGGGTTCAAAAATGAAGGTTAAAGTTGAAACTGAATTCTAAAAAGAATTTTATGTAGCGTTTGGTGTACATTAGGGATCTGTCACCTTTGTTGTTTACAATTGTGGTGAATATTGTGACAGAAAATGCAAGAAAAGGCGTAATAAAAGAGGCTTTGTACACAGACAATTTGGTACTGATGAGTGGAAAGAAGAAGGGTCTGAAGGAAAGGTTTCTAAAGTGAAGAAGTACATTGGAGAGCAAGAAACTAAAAGTGAATCTTAAAAAGACAAATGTGATTGTGTGTGTGTCAGAAGGTAAAGTCATACGAAGTAGAATAAACCCATGTGGCAAAAAGGGTGACTGTCAAGTCAGTGTTATGAACAAAATGTGACCAATGGGTTCATGGAAGGTGTTCTAACTTCAAGAAATTAATTCCAAGTGTGGCATGAAGGATTGTGTAAGGAATTGGTTTGAGAAGAATTGTTTTAAGGAAGGATTGGTTTAAGAAGCAAACCAATCATTTTTTCCTTAAACCAACGGTGCACAACCTGTAATCGTACGGCCACATGTGGCCTTATATAGTAATTTATACGACCATAAAATAAGCCAGGGACTTAATTTATGGCAAATTTTACCTAAATACATTTCCTCCTTTTTTGCAGCGAATAATATTATATTATAGTCATTCTTCTTTGACTCATTTTTTTGAAGCCGACTAATTGTATATGTTTAGGTAGTACAGAATTTTGTTATAGCTTATTATAATAATACAGTTCGAGATGACTAATGTTGCAAGTTTTTTTGGGAGTATGCAAAGATCAAAAGAGTCATAAACAAAATGTTTTGCAAATTGTGCTTAAATAAATTTGTCAAAAAATTGCCGCAAGTCTTTAATTTCAATCCTTTTTTTATTTTTTGGTTGGTGTAAACGGCATCTATAAAACTTTTTTATTGTATAATCGGTAATTTCATAGAATTTTCCTCAACTCAATGGCCCCGCAAGTTAAAAATAATTCTGTAGTGCGGCCAACAATAGAAAAAAGTTTGTGCGTCTTTGCCTTAAACTAATCCAGAAGAAAAGCAAAACTAGGAGTCAAGAATAGGAAAATACAAAACAAAATTTTGGGATTTTTGCATTACTGTATTTATTGATCACCATGTAACAAAATTTTGCGAAGGTCTTAGTTGCATAAAAATTTTTATGTATTGTGTTTTGCTACACTAAACTAATTAACAAAATCATAAAATTTTTTTGAAAGTGTTCTTACTTTTTATAAAATGTCACTTTTTCTGATTTCTGGTTTTATTCAATAGTTATCTCTATTAATAAGCAAAATTTTGTATTAAATGTATATTCATGCTAACACATAAAAGCATTATTTATTTATTTATTTAAATAGGACTCACGGTTCATAACAAAAAAAAATAAAGCAAAACAGCAAAAATACACAAAATAAGAGACACATACAAAAAACAACTCTTAAAAAAGTATGCACCTATATGGCTAACATATGCATTATGCAAAGATACAAACATTCCAAAAACACTTCAGAAGTGGTTTTGTTTGAGTGATTTGCATCTATGATTTGAGAAATCTTCTCGTATTATGGACCATAAATAATCCCCCATCATTTTGCAACTCCATCTCCCTTGGTATCTTCTTTTCATATCAGAAATATCCTGGTGAAATCTTTCACCGTTTTCCTCACTTACATCACCTATATTTGGACTAAAAAAACCAAGGTGGGAGTGTAGGAAATGCAGTTTCAGGGACATGCGACATCCCATGTTTTCGTATTTCTCCATCAAATTGTTTACCAAAAGCTTGTAGTCATCACTTCATTTATTGCCAAGAAAATTTTGAACTACTGCTCAAAATGCCTTCCATGCTTCTACTTCTCTTGTAGTCATTTTATCTTCAAGTTCTTTACATTGCAGCATAAGTCGAACTTGTGGACCAGTAAAAATTCCAGCCTTCTTCTTAGCTTCTGACAAAAAAGGAAACAGGGCAGAAATGTGCTGAAAACCATCACCATCTTTATTTATAGCCTTGATAAATTGCTTGACAAGGCCAAGCTTTATTTGCAAGAGAGGCAATAAAATTTTTTCCGAATCTACCGAAGGATCATGCTTTACATTCTGAGTGCCAGGAACAAAAAACCTTCTCTTTGGCCATTCTTTTCGGGAGTAGTGTTCAGTAACAGCTCGGGAGTCCCATAAACAAACAAAACAGGAATATTTTGTATAGCCTCCTTGTAATCCTTTTAAAAACCCAATCATTTTGAAATCTCCACAGAGCGGCCAGTTGTATCTTGTATAGTTAATATTTTCAAGAACAAATTTTACATTGTTGTAATCTTCTTTCATTTGGACAAAATGGCCAATGGGTATCGAAGGATAATGGTTTCCATTATGAAGGAGGACACATTTCAAACTTCGGGAAGAACTGTCTATAAATAGATGCCACTCCTTTGGGTCATGAACAATTCCTAATTCTTCAAAAAGGTTATCAACATTGCTACAGAAACTTAGAGAGCCTACCATAGAAAAATACTTTGAAAATCGTTCATGCCGTTTTCTTGAAGATGAACATCGACATGATAAATCTAACAAGTTCCATTCTTTCAACCTTGAGGTCAGAAGTTCTGCATTCGACTTTGAGAGCTCCATATCTTTAACCAAATCATCCACTTCTTGTTGGCTTGGAAAGTGTGGTTCTAAACTCAAATATAATTGAGATATGTCGAAATTGTCATCGGAGTCTTCTATATCTTCAGAAAGTGTTAAATCTTCTGAGACTTTATTGCATTGTGGTTTGGGCACTGGCAACTCACTGTTTTGTGGGACAGGTGCAATCGAAGATGGGATTGAAGGATATGCTACGTCATGTCGGTTTTTAGTTTTCCTAAATCATGAATTGTCAACCATACAGAAATAACAATCATTTATATGGTTTTGGGGTTCTCTCCAGATTCTTAAGATAGCAAATGGCATTGAATGTCGGTCTTTCCTAAGCCAGCCATCCAAATTTGATCGGCATGTTCCACATACCGTATCACATGAGGTGACCAGCTTTTATCTTGGTCACCAATTTTCATGCCAAAACAGCTTTCATAAGCAAAAACAAACTTTGCTTCTAATTTTATTTTATACTTCACTTGTTTTAAACTAATATATAGACCACAAACATAGCAAAAAGAATCTGCAGAAAGCTTACATTTACGTGATAACGACATTCTTCAGTTTACCTGCAGTTAAGCTACTGTTTACCAAATAAAGCAGGCTAAAAATTTTAGATTTTTGCTGTGTACAGTAACTACA
Source organism: Diplosoma virens (assembly GCA_963680785.1). Classification (NCBI taxonomy): domain Eukaryota; kingdom Metazoa; phylum Chordata; class Ascidiacea; order Aplousobranchia; family Didemnidae; genus Diplosoma; species Diplosoma virens. The sequence continues at coordinate 11,807,364 of OY796890.1, read as the reverse complement.
TGTATATTACTATATTATAGTAACTATATAACAAAGCAAAGATTATTGTTACGCCACAAGCTATAATTACGATGTAAAAATCACAAGCGCCTGTGATGTCACAGTTTATTCTTGTTATAACGAATTTAGATTAAGAGTTAGAAGGTCTTTTCAATAAGTCACCATAAGCGATATTTTTTTGTAAAACTAACCCGGAATCCCTCTTTTAGCACCAAAATGGAATAAAAAAGAAACCAAGAGAAGAATCATTCTCAAGAAGCAGTGGTAACCGCAGGAAAACCGGGTTCATTTCACGAACAAAACTCGCTTACGGCAATTTCTTGACGAGACCCGAGTTAGAAATGTAGGGTGCTGAAAGTTAGAAAATTCAAAATAACTTTTTTTAAAACAACACTTATGACAAACACTTTCCGGAAACATGTTTTACTCAGCAATATGCTATAGAAAATATTAAAAATTTAGCACAACTAAATTTTTGTTATATACATGGTGTTATAGTTTAATGATACGCATTCAAATCTAAAGCTTTTAGAAACATAAAAAGGTGAAAAATTGACAACAGTTCTAGATTTTCATGTTTGTTCATACTGTAAGCTTTTAGACTTAGTTCTGTTGTGATTCATATAAGCCGAGCATGCTGCAACCATGCATTCGTCATACACAAATAACCTACCAATCAGAGAATAACACTTAATGTTTTTTATTACAGTTATTTACATAGAATTCTGTTATAATAATAAATTATAAAGAAAAAAGGAGTCTTGTTTACTGTTTGCTGTTACTAACCTTGCAGGTTATAGGGATTCCCCCAAATTTAAAAAAGAATTAACTAATTTTGAGGTATAGTAAATGAGAACCAAAAAAAGTTTGATAATACCGAGTATGAAACACCAAAATAGTATACAGTCTGTAGCTATCAGTATATTGCTTAATTTCAAGGGCATTATAAATTGTAAGAATCAAGCAAACAAAAAGTTTATGAGACACAAATAAACTGTATGTATGAAATTGAATTTGGTGTAAAATTTTTTAAATAATTAATGATTGATTGTTATTAAATCCTTTGATCATTGTGTTTTTAGATGTGTAAGATGTATAGCTAGCATATACCAGTGACGTTTGTTTCTACTAATTGTTTTATATTTTTATTTTTTTGGTTGCTTCAAGTATCAATTGGATTAAGTGTTTTTATTTATAAAACAATGTCTTCTATTCCATTATCTAATTCTTCTAATATTAATGAACAAACAAGTAATATTTCTGAAAAAATCTTTGAAACACCTATATCAACTTTACAAGAATATTGCCGAAAGTTGGGTAAAACACCTCAATATGACTTAACTGCCTTAGAAGGAAAAGGTCATCAGCCATTATTTGTCTACAGATGCATGGTTGGTGAAATATCAGCTTCAGGGCAAGGTGGAAGTAAAAAGCAAGCCAAGCATGCTGCTGCTAAGGCTGTCCTAAAAGTTTTAACTGCAGATTCCCAGTGTGATGAAGAAAAAAATGAACCCAACCAAAGTTGCAATATTGTATCAAAGCCACATATTCCAATGGAGCCTGATCAAACAAACCCTGTTGGATCTTTACAGGAATTAGTTGTTGCTCATGGTTGGCGATTGCCTGAATATACTTTAGCATCTGAAACAGGCCCTGCTCATAAAAAAGAATTCATAATCTGTTGCACTGTGGAATCATTTAAAGAATGTGGTTCTGGTTCTGCTAAAAAACATGCCAAACGTCTTGCTGCAGCAAAAATGTATAAAAAGATCATGGGACTGCCACAAGACACTAGAGATACTATTACCAGCCAAAGCCGTGAGGCTAAAAGTGAAGTTACTTTTAATGAGCTGCTCAATTCTATTAGTGAAAAATTAAAAAAAATTGAAATTTCGCCTACTGATCTTAGTGAAAGTCCTTGCAAAACATTGTTTGAAATTTCACAGCAACATAATTTCGAAGTTGTTTATAGAAACATTAGTTGCAAGACTCTAAATGATGACAAACAATGTCTGCTGGAATTACAAACACAGCCTGTTAGTGTTTTCAGTGGCTGTGGAAAATCGTTTAGGGAAGCTCACAGCAATGCTGCTCGTTATGCCCTGCATCATATTTCAACTTTAACTAAGTTTTGTAATTCTTGAAAGTAAAATTATACTTTGTAGTAGTAAAATTGTTCTTGCAAGGTATTTTCATCTCTTGATGGTTTATATGCCATGATGGATTCTTTTTTGACATGGCTTTTCTTTTGAATATTAAAAGCAATTATCATTTCACCTATTGAAAACAATAATGTTTGCTGATTTTTATATATTTAATTAGTGTTCAGTTTTATCAAGTCAAGTAAACATGTTTTATTACTTTAACTAAATAAGTAACACAAACAGACTACATTTGATAAATTTATCTGTATCTTGAATTTAAATCATGTTTAAACAGAATATTTGCATTGTAAAAATACCATATTGTAGATATCATTTGCAGTTTGTAAATTAGGCTTATCATTTTACTATTTATTTTAGTTTTTGTTTTGTTATATATTATTGTGCTTGATTTAAAGATTTCATGATCAGCAGTCATAATTTTTATCTTAAATTTTTTTTATAAAAGTGTAGAGCATTGAGTTTTTCCACTTGAGTTTATCATTTTATTCTCAAGTGCTAATAACTGTTATGCATTTTTAGTGTATTTACTTTCTTTTTTGCAATTCCCGCTTGAAAATCTACTGCTAAGGTAAATTCCACACCATTGTTTTGAATGAAGCTAGAAACTACAACATTTACATGATTTGTGATAAAGAAAAAAATTTTTTAAGAAATTGTGATTGCAAGGTTTTTTTTCATCCTTTTGTTAACCTCCCAACAATGCTTTGAGTTAAGAGTGTAAAAGCTTTAAACTGTTGAAGGTGTGTTGAGATAAAAATATATGAGAAAAAGCTGTAGGATGTACGTTATTTGAAAAAGTAAGTCCTTCTATAAAAAAGTTTTTGGAAATGACACTGCAGTTTTTTTATATTCCAGCTTAAAAAAAAGTTTATAATTTTTCAAGATATTACAAATACGTGTAATGATCACTTAATTTTTAATTAATATTTGAAATTCTAATACAAATTTTAAATTTCAAGAGAAAAGGAATCTCAGACTTTTACTTTGGAGTAATTAAAATAACTATATTTTCTTGCCAGACTTTTTTTTGTAAAACTTATGCTGCTCCTGCATGAAATCCTTGGTCTGTTTTGTAATTTTTTTATGTTTGCAATCTTTTTTTATATTTTAATGTAAATTGACAGTTTTACTCAAATTAAATCATGATAACTCTGTTATAAGTTTACTTTTATTATATAGCTTTTATTTTTTTACAATTTTTACAACTAGCAACAGCTTATTTTTTCTAAACAGGAGTATCTGCAATCTTTTACTTGTATTGGAATTAGCTTATGCAAATATCAGCTGTGTATTATTGCGAATATTCATGTTTCTTAATTTAATGTTGAAATTCTAGACCAGTGGTTCTCAAAGTTTTCGATGCATTTACCCCATTAATCATTTTCCCAAAAATAAATTAAGAAAATTAATTTCACCAAAATTATTTTTTGTCATTTAAACTGAAGACCAAAAAGTCTTCATTTTATTAAAACGATTAATATCACTTGTCATGATTCAACTGCAAAAGACTGCCAATTTTTTTTTAATCAACTTACATTTTACTCAAACTTCACCCTCAACGAGTATCCCTCCCTTTGAGAAACACTTTTCTAGCGTGACGATCTTAGTGTTTTTTTTTTATCGCAATCCTTCTGCTTGTTGCTATTATTTCCAATTTTGAAGTGATTTTTTTATTACATCATAATTGCTGTTAAATTAATTTTTTGTTTTAACATTTAAAAATGGAAAAAATGTATACATTAGCCGCACTTCAAAAGTTGCTGATTGTTAATTAAAATGCGTTCTAGATCTGAAATACTTTGGCGTAGTGTTGAACCCGAACAAATCGCTCGACTGTTTGAGTTGTCATTGAATAACTTTAAAGGAGAAGAAGCAAAGAAAATGTTGAAAGCGAGAAAGGCAAGAAGGATTTAGAGTTAGTAATGAAGCAGCAAAATTGTGTTATATCGTATCTCATGTAATTATTGCTTTAATTATCTCAAAACTTTTGCACATTTGCTTTTCTGTGTGAAGATTATAGAGTTATCTTAGTTTAAACTACGCCCCGCGAAGGCTTCAAAAAAATAATTAAAAATGTTAATAATTTCTTTTTTGTTTTCAACCACATTCTTGGTCCTTTTTATCACTGATCTTTATGTAAGAAAATCAAGAAATCCGAAGCAGATTTAAAAATAAAAACTTTTTTTTAGAGGTTACTTCATTTTGGGCACAAAAATAAGAATTCCGAGGCAGATCCAAAGTGAAGATTTTTTTTTTGATTAATGATTAGTGCAGCCCGCAAACAAATTCAATTTCCGAATGCAGCCCCCAAGCTAAAAGTTTGCCCATCCCTGTCTTAGTTGATTAAAGCGTGACGAAAACAGTTTTTTCAGAGGTGAACAATTGAGTGAGTTCTGTGAGTGTTAACGTAAGCATTGATCACTACGCCTTGTTCCTAACATTAACCAAGAATACGATGATATTCTTTACTAGCAGTGGTGGATATTCCAATTTAGGGGCCCGAGGCAAGAATTGTCAAAAATTGATGTTGTCTGAGAAAAAAAAGAGCTCTGATCTTGGCTTGCATATTTTTCTCCGAAACTCATGGTGTCCTCTAAAAAAAAAAAGTCTTCACTTCGATTTCATCTCTGATTTCCCTATTTTTCTCCCAAAATCAGGGTGTTCTCTAAAAAAAAAAAAAAAGGTCTTCACTCGGAATCGTTCGCTGAACAAACATCTGCAGCGGATTCAAAACTGTATGTGCTATTTTCGAGGAGGGGCCTGAGGCGACTGCCTCATTCGCCTCACCCAATATCCACCACTGCTCACTAGGCACTGGTATTGTTGAAAAGTTCAAATGCTCTACCTGTGACAACCAAACCAAAAACATAGCAATCGACGTGGGGTGCATCTTTGCGATCAGTGATGACGAGCTTTTTGCAATTATTACTGTAAATATTTTAATGTATCTGAAGACGATCGGTTGATTGCTGACCGACGAAACGTAAGTTTAGATAAACATACCTTGCTAAGGTTTTGGTTTGGTATTTTCACCGGTAAAGCATTTGAAGTTTTTAGCGATATGGTCCAGCAGTTAAAGGGCCGTGATTGTGATCAACATGGTCTTGGTTCAAAACCTATTCGGGCCATTCTGTTGTGTCCTTGGCAAAGACACTTAACCACACTTTGCCCGGCTTGGCGGTATTGGCAAGCGGTTCAAAATTATAGTCATATCTCTATAAAACGAGTTAAGATTTTCTATCGGATAGCAATATCTTGGCATCTTCGGAAGCAGGTCGGAGTAATTGCTTGCCCTCTGTATAGCGCCTCCGTCGCTTTCCAGCGAGTGGGGAGGATAAATACATATGGAGATAAAATGAATCAAATTAAATTATCACGAATCCAGCTAAATCCAATTTTTATAATCTTAATCTGTGAAGAAAATTAATTTCAGTTTGTATGCCATGCTTTGTATGTATTTTTATATTTCATTAACCTTAGATGGCTGCATTTTTTTAGTACAGTGGAACGCCGATTATCCGAACACTACTAAGATGGTGGTACAACGCTAACCATGGTACGTACGACAGAGTGAGTGTCGTTCAACACAGCTTTGCTTCTTAAAAAAATGAGAGACTTGGCAGCGATAAAAAGAGTAACAAACTTAAAACAAAGAAATGAGTGATCGCTATATAAATCATAAAGTACCATAACTGACCATATATGTGTATGATGCTTTTTATTGCAAGATTGTATTTTGTTCAATTATCCAAAAAAATCAGTTATCCGAACCACCCCTGGTCGTAATTAGTTCGGATAATCAGCGTTCTACTGTATATGTGAAAGTAGGCCTACTTTATAAAGCAATCTTAATGAAAATTAAAAGCTTGTTTTAAAGGTATGGCCTTACTATTACCCCGATTATCAGGACAAAACGGATTTGGATAGATTTCCGTATGACCTCTATTTGAGAAAATCAATCAAGAAAAAAGGAAATACGAAAAACTACCAACAATCCGAAAAAATCAAGGTTTTTAAAGGCAGCCGGAATCAAAACAAACGCGACGAACGAAAGAAAGTCAAATTAAAAACTTACAAAGAAAACACCAAAAAGTTTCAAAATTTATCACGGATGTTACAACAATTTCGACAGAGAATAAAAGATAGAAAAACTTGACTTGTTTTTTTAATTAATTAAATAACCTAGGGCAGAGCTATAGCCTACAACCATAATATACCATTATACCACGTTTATTTGGACATATTCTCTTGATTTACAAAAAAAAAAGCGTAAGCGTTGAGTTAGCGGTTAGCTTAAAACATAGGCCTACCGTCAACTAATTATTTTGATCTCATATCATATATTACAGTCCGGTTAAAAAAAATGTTTTTTCTTACTTTTATTTAAATAAGCCTTTAAATGTAACTCAAAGTCACATGTAAAGGTTTTCATGCAAAAAAGAGAGGCAAAATGCTTTTTCCAAAGGTACAATGACAACACTATGTGCAAAACTAGGATATCACTCGTCTTTGTTTCTTTGTTCGTTTTCTTTAAATTTAGAATAAACAATGTCTTAAATTTTTTTCTTCCTATAACATTTTAGAGAAAGGTCTTTCTAAAAAAGTAATTTTCAGCATTTATTTAAAAAAATTTTTTTGTCTTACGTGAATTTCGAGAGCAAAAAACGCCTTTTGGCCTTCGATTTTAATTTTAAGCTCGTCCCTTTACGTTACAACTACACGGATGGCAAAAAAATCTTCATTTATTTGTAGAGGGTTAGATTGAAGTTTTTAGATTTTTTATTTACTGAGTGAAGCTTTGTGTAAAGGCTTTATCTTTTGGTCGTTACTTTAAATAGATAAACGTACCGCTACTTTTTTCTATTTAAAAAGGGGGGTTTAGATCAGAGTTTCCCAAACTTTTTGGGCCACCGACTCCTATTCGCGAATTTTTTTTTAAGGCCCAAACAAACCCGAAAAAGGTGCTCTCTAAAAAAAGGTCTTCACTTCCAATCAATCTGCGATTTCATGATTTTTGTCCTGAAAACAAGGTGTTTCCTAAAAAAAAGTGTCCACTTTGGACCAGTCTCAAATTTCATGGTATGGATTACTTTCCAAGTATAGATGTTTGACAAACTTCATGTCATCATGGACCCCAGTTTGGAAAACTCTGGTTTAGATTGCCGTTGTTCCACGGCACGCCGTTTGCCCAGCACTGACTTTGGGCAACGGTCAAGCGACTGCCCTAAACTGCTTCTGGAGATGCCAAGGTATTGCTGCCAGTAAAAATTTTTTAAAAAAGTTTTGTAATTTTAATTAAAGGTAGTTACAACCAAATTTTCGAGCTGCTTGACGAGACCGCCAAAAAGAGGAAAGTCCCTTAAAGTAGCTATCGATTTACATCCGCGAATTGGGCTGCATCGTAACCTAAAAACTAAACGAGGTTTTGCAGCATTCATCTGTGTAGACATGTAAACCAAAATACGCACGCAATCGGCAAATAACCAGCGCAAATTACAACAAACATTAAAACAAATATTCCGCGTTTCGGCTACTCGTATCCGACTTCATCAGATTGTTTGTTTTTCTTGAGAGATTATAATTTTTTGATATGACTAAACTTAATTATTACAAGTGTTACTAAAGGTGTTAATGGTGTCGGCAGCGTGGCCAAGTGGTAAAGCGCCGTGATTGTTATCAACATGGTCTCCGTTCAAAACCTACTCACGCAATTCTGTTATGTCCTTGGGAAAAACACATAATGACACTTCCCTCTGCTTGCCGGTCATGGCAATCAGTTCTAAATTTCAGTCTTATCTTTATAAAACTAAAAAAACCAAAGTAAAAAATTTCAACCGGACAGTTTTGGGATCTCCGGAAAGAGGTCTGGGTAATTGCTTGCTTTATGTATCAGCGCCTCCGTCGCTTTCCTGTGAATCGGAAGGATAAATATAAATATAAAATAAAGATAAGTAAATAATTTGTAATAAAGACTCGTAAATTCAATTTTTGTTAAAGTTCAAAAGAAATTATAAATTCAATTCTTGGTTTAAAGACTAAATTCAATTGTATAAAAAGAAACTGGCTCGTCCGATAATTTAACGGAATTCAATTGCTTTCTCCTTTCTCGTGGTGCTGAACTTCTTGGATAAGGTCAGCAAATTCCCTCCAAGTTACAAACTAGCCTACCCTTATATTTAAAAATGCGTATCTCTGACGCCCGAGCAAGAAGAAATATAGTTGTAACTTCGACAAAAGGGATTGAATTTATTTTTTATTTGCGGTTTTAGGAGTGCAGCAACTTAGCAAAATACAGCAAAAACTTCTTCGCAAAATATTAAGAAAACTTGATCATTCAAAATACAATAATCACTCAACCATTCAGTAAATTACGGTCACTTTTTTGATGGGAGCGATGTCTCTATATTTATAGCAAACTTGAATCGGGTCACGTGGCTCAGACCACAAACTTTCTAAGGAAATCAATTTCATGCACCACGCAGAATCAATGCCCAAAGCGAGGTCACATCACCACTCATTCAATTAGAAAGATACATTCACGATAATCAACAGCAAAGATACGTCATCACATCTGGATTAAACAGGCTACAAGTGAATCGATCATTTAAAAACGTCAAACACGTCAAATCTCCTCATTATTGGCAGCTGCACAATTCACGTTGTGAAAGGTCACGACGGTAATTAAATTTTTCGCCGAAAAGGCGATTTGCTTTACAAAACAATAATAAAATAAGGTATTATAAAGCTAACCAAATTCATTCATTCAGTTTATATTTGCAACCTACTGTAGCTCATACGTTGCCGAATTGACATTGATAGGCTGCTGCGATGGCGAATAAGGAGTACAGTGACTAAATAATATAAGCCTACATTATTACGCACTCTATATCATTTTCGGATGGCTTTAGTTCCGAGCGAACGGAACGGCCGCACCGGCCTCCTCCTAAGCAAACTATTGCTTTATTTCTTCATAGTAGCATCCTGACAATAGTCCCTTTGCCTGCACTTTAACTTTGTGACGAAAGTGGGGATATTGCAGTCGATTGATAGTGAAGACTTTTTAGAAAGCACTGCGATTTTGAGACGAAAATAGAGATTTTGAACATGTTTTTTTAGCGTTGACTTTTTTTTAGAAATCACTTTATTTTGGGACGAAAAAAATCTTAGCCCACTTAATCTTAGCACACTTAAAGTGTTAATATTGGCATCTCCGGAAGCAGGTCGGGGTAATTGCTTACCCTATGTATAGCGCCTCCGTCGCTTTCCTGCGTGTCAGGAGGATAAATATAGAGATAAAAAAAATAAAATAAAGTGACCCGCCTATTTTTCTTGCATCGATCTTCCCTTTTCGTAAGGCCATCACTGGTCATTTTTTATTGGTCGCAATCAGGAGTGGGATTCAAATTTTTTAAGAACAGGTTCTAAGTAACTGCAAACTTCAGATCGTATATATATATGATAAAATTAAACAATTAAGTTGTTACCTAATGAAGTAATAGATAACCACAATAGAAAAACTTTCTATTATGTTTTTTTAATTCATTTGTGCAAAGTGAATGCACTAATAGTCTGTACATAATAAACTGTTTTTAAATAAATGAAATAAGCATTTTGTTTTAATAATGAATTACTTGCTACAGACATTTAAAAAAATTAAGAAATATAACAAGAATAGTTTTCTTTTTAATCATGTAATTGAAAAAATATAAAGTCTTTTATTTTGTCACTTTAAAAAATTTCCAAATTGCCACCTGTTTTGCATCATAGTCTTTAGGTTGTTTTTTTACCCTGTTGTCATCAGCACTGTGATTTTTTCTGAGACATGTTTTCACTGAAGGTGTTGGATTCCATAAATCTAATGGAAGACCGATGAGATTTAAATTTGATACTTTTTTCACCAAGAGACTACCTCTTTTGTTTGTGTAAATAAGATTCATTAATGAAAACCCTCGTTCTGCTTCTGCCGAGCTGATTGCAATTGTGTTGATAATCTTTTTGGCACTCTGTACACTCAGTGAAATTAAAAATGTAAACTGCTATTAAGCACATTTTCTACAAAATCTCTGAAATCATTAATACTCACTTCATGATGTAGAAATTCATTAAGTTTGCCAATTTTATTTTCTACTGCAACCCACGGTACAATGGCTTGTTCCAAATTTTAGGTGTTTTGATTCAACAAGTTAAATAATTCAAGCACGTTTTCTTGCTCCGTGCTTATAGTTTTAACATGATCATCGGCAACCAGTCTTTTTTTCGTATTTTTTATTATTGCATCTAGTAACATTTGACGAGGTAGGCTAACAAATCTGTGATTTTCAATAAATTGGATCTCTTTGAATGCATCAGAAGCAACGCTTTCATCAATTTCTTTTTCATATCTTCCCATGTTGTCCTTAAGTAATTCAAATGCTTTAATAGACCTCTTTATGAGGTTTTCTGCTCTGAACAAATCTGTGTTTCTTGCTTGGAGGGCATAACTGAGCAATGATATTTCATGTAAAATATCAATCATTGAAGCTAGGTCCCTCAGAAAATTTTTGTTGCAAAGACGGGCAGCTATCCTTGAACATTTTGTGTTAGATGTAAAATATCTGTATAGGGCCGGATATGTACGCCACACAGCTAGAGCCGACCTGAAGCTGCATGATGCCCATCTCGGGCTCACTCTACCAATTTTTAACATTTGTTGCCCGAGTTCCTGAGAAATATTGAAGAGTTCCGCTTGATTTTTATTTGACTTGTAAAAAATTGTGTACATTTTGTTCATGAATATTTTAAAGTGGTTCACCTGCTTGATGTCCTAATCTCCCAAGAAGGTCTGATATAAATGATAAACAGAAGAAGTCTCCAACTACTAATAGTCGACCAGAGCATCCTATGTGCATCTACTGTTTATCATTTATATCAGACCTTCTTGGGAGATTAGGTGATTTAACGGAAGTTTGTCTTACTGGGCAAGCATTTTTACTTTTATCATGGGGCTTTTTAAATTTGCGCAATTCACTTGAAGCATTTAGAAGTGAAATACCAAAATCTGTCGACTTGTAAGATTCTTCTTCCGTTACAAATTCAAATAAGCTTTCAAAACTAGGCTCATTTGTGTGACCAAACTGATTTGCCAAAAACTTTAAGAACTCTTTTTTAGTTACATCAGGCAAACGCTTAGCCAAATCCAATACAAAACGACCTTCTACTTTATCTGGTTGATTATAAGCTTTGGCGTAGAGCAAACATTGAGACAATTGGTCTTTAAATTCTTTTAGAGCAAAGGCCGAATTTGATTTTAATTTATCACCATACCGAAACTTGCGGATTTCCGGTTCAGCATAAAAACCACCTCTAACACCAAATCTCTGCGACAATCTTTCAAGAGACATTTCAATGCGCCTAGCCTCAGACAGGCCAGGTGTGTCAGCAACCAGATTAGCAATATTTTGGCCAGCAAGTCCAACACAAGCAGCTTGCAACAAAGTTAAACGTGAATTTTCGAACGGACAACTATCCATTAAAGCCTTAATGCGATTATGAAAGAAAATATATGGCATATTACTTCCGTTGTAATTAATCAAAGACGCCTTATCTATGAAAGTACGACAATTTTGATATTGAAAGAAACTGTCCTGCTGAGTCAAGCCTGACTGCACAGGAGACAATCCATTATTCAAATTTAAACCACCAACATTACAAGATCTAGCATTTGTAACAGCAGGTAAGGCAGCACTAACATACTTATTTTTAACACCACCATCATATTCAACAGCACTTTTACCATATGGACCACAAATTTTAGGGCATGTCTCGGCCCGACCAGACGGAACATGAACGTTTACAGAATCAATAAATCGTTTGTTTACAATTTTTTATTCCTATTTTACCAAAATTTAAAATGAACAAATAACACTTATAGAACATAATATCATTGAATAAGTATTAGCTAAAATTTTAAATGAAAAAAATAAACATTTCTATTTGTTTTTTCAATATTTAACATATTATTTTCGCTACTTCTTAAGATATTGAATCCCATGGGGCCCCTGGCCCTGGCCCATATTGAATAAATTGCCCCTGGCCCCATGGGGTTCCGAGATTATACATTAAAAATGATAATTAAAATAGGTTTGAATGGGGGTTTACGTAATTTTAATAACCGGTTCGGCGAACTTATAATATTTTAAGCAACGGTTCGTCCGAACCGTTGCGAACTGGTCGAATCCCACTACTGGTCGCAATACCTTTAGTTTTTGTGTTGGCAGGCCTATAAAATTGCGAGAATCTGCGCTCAAAATTAATTGAAATTAAATACTTGATCGTGGCGCTAAACTGTAAAACTTTTTTTTTGTGGTTTGTTTTGCCAAGCAGTACTGAAGCAATTTGTTTTTTTTCAAGATTTTTTTTTGTGAAATTTTTGTTTGAATGAAATTGTCTATAAAATAAAATTTTTGTCTCTCTCTCTCTAAAGAACAATAAATTTTGCTCGGGAGATAGCCTTCGTCGTTGTCGACGGAAAGTTATTAACTCCGGTTTAGATACATATAGGATTGGGGGAAGAGTTATTAACTGTGTTGCTTTACTGCTTGGATTAAATGCTGTTAAGCCGATATTGTTAAGCCAGCATTGAGTTGGGTTATTCAAAACTGTTAGGCTTTTTGTTACCGCCAAACAGGAAGAAATTAGTTTTTCTCGGCTAAAATTTCGTATTACAGTATAAATCCACAAAACTAGCATGGCTTTTGGAAAGCATTCTCGGTACAGTATATCATCTCAGTATACGTTAAAATTCTTTTGGTTGATTAACTCGATAAAAGTCGAAGTCAGCCATAGACTATGCTACTAGTAACAACTTAACATTTATAAAATTTAGTATGACAACCAAGCAAAAAGGATGATTGTGTTCGTTAAAGAAGTTTTGTGTGTATGCGAATGGAAATGTTAGTTCTGATAAGTGGATGTCATGAGATCTAGTGTTGGTCACCTTGTTACACTTTTTTAAAGCTGGTATTGTGAGGTGATGGCATTTGTTTAATCAGTGTGTTTTATTGAATTATGGTTTTTAAGGTTCCTTTAAGGTGGTGTAAAAGATGTGCTTGAGTCTGCAACAGTTGTTTGAGTTGAGTTGCATGATAGCAAGAATAATGGTTTCGTAATAGTAAGCATTGAGTGCTTCTGTCTCATGTGCAGCCAGCGACAATATGCAGTAAAAATGTGCTCGAAATGATATACGGTTTGTTGATGCTATTATTTGATATCATAAGCTTCATATGTTTGTATTTTCCGAAATAGGAGTGATGGCTTTAAATGTGGAGATGATTAGCTTTTTAACTTTTTTTGCTTACCTTTCAATAAAACTTTTAATAATGAACACGCTTTTTTTAAGCGACGAATATTTTACAACTTGTAATAGTCAAAATTTATATTGATTTATCGAGCAGCATCCTGCTGTAACAACTTGACGTAACGAATGTAACAACTTCAAAAGTGACCAATTTAATCGACAAATGTCTTAATTGCTTAGTGAAATCAAACAAGAATTGTGCTGAAGATAATAATTTAAATTAGAAACACAAAATACCAAAATAAAGCCTACACAATTAAGTCTTCAAAAGCATTAATTTATTTAGAAAACGTTTAATAAATCAAAAACACGTCCGCAGTTGCTAGGTGATCACCGTCAAACTTTCAGGAAATTTGACCACTTAATTTAAGCATACGGCAAGTCTTTGTAACGATATGAGGTAAAACATAAGTGCGTAGCATTTTCGTCTACCTTTAAAAGTTCAACAGTATTCGAGTAAAACTTGAAAATCAGTGCTAGTTTTCCTTCATATTTTCCAATGATATACAGATGTACAGGTACCAGATATTTCACTCAAAGCATACAAAACAATGATACACTTATAAGCAATAAAACGTGAAATTGAAAGGTTTGTAATTGAATTTTGAAATTTCAAAATAAATACGAAGATTTTTAAAAAATAAATAAAGCTATAAGTAATATAGGATCTGTAGCTAGGTACGTTTTTAAATTTTTTTCTAGTTATTCGTATTCAACCAAAAAAACATTAAAATCTTTTGTTTTAATATTTTATTTATAAAATAATTTAGCACAAAATAAAGGACAAGAAGATAAAGAAGACAGATACTTTTTAACATTTGGGTCATCATAAAACAACTCATGGTAAAAAGGGTAAAAAAAATTATAAAAACAAATGTATACTGCAGCAAGAAAAAGTTGGTCATTACTAATTTCGCGGCAAGCACAACTTGTGCTGCTCGTTAAAAATGCAAAAAAAAATATTTGAGGTGTTAAGTTTATGTAAATAAGTTTTCGAGCAAAAAAGGCGCAAATTAAAAAACAGTTACTTTAACAAAAAAAAAAATTATATCAAAAAGCGTAAAAAAATCGGAGTAATACCTAACAGACCAGAGCGACAGCACATCATGCAAAGTAGAAAACGTTCGACAAAAAGGAAGAAGACAAAAAATCCGGATCATATCGTATTTTCTCTTCTTTTCACAATAAAAAGCTATGCAAAAGAATCAAGCGTTCCACTGATCGACTTCACGGGATTATCATCGACTTAAGCTGACTATCCTTTGCAAGAGCTTCGGCAGCACAAACAGTCTCAGACCGGCCGGCAGAATTCGCAGTAAAACTGCCGATTCGAACGCTTCACCTCGTCATAATTGCACCCGACACAGGCAGTGTGGAACCACTTGTCGCACGAATCACACTGCACCCATGTGATTGTCGAGTCGCTTCCGACTGTCAGCACTTGGCAAGTGAGCGATGAACAGAGTTCGACGGCAGCATCATTTCTGGCTGAAAAATGTTGCAAAAGAATTTTTGCTAAAACTGAGCAGATTTTGGTCAAGAAAAGTTCATTTTTTAAACCATTAAACCCTAAAAAACTTTTGCAGAAAGCAATTAGCGCTTTGTCAAAAAAAAAGCAAAAAAATCGATCACAGTAGTGGATCTATTGACGGCGGATAGTTAAACTCCGCTGAGTAAACGAAGCAATATCGAGCATTGACAACAACAGAGCAGTAAATTTACGACCATCTTGTATTTGACATTTGTTTGTGTATATTAAAATAGGTGAGAATTGTTCTTACCAAAAGTTACAAAAACCACCACTAATTAACACAATAACGACCAAGCGCGTCAATTGACGCCTTCAAACAATATTTTTTTACAAAGTAATTGCAAAGAAATTTCATTGGAATAGAGCAATCTCTGCCGAAAATACGTACGGTTAAATGTTCGAAATGCGTCAATTGACGCGCTTGGTCGTTCTAGCGTTCTAGCAGAGCAAAAAATAAACTAAACGGCTATTTACCAATAACTTCTTCGACTTTATAGTCTTTCTGAAGTGGCGGTTGTATTACGCATTTTCTTTTTTGCTTCTTACAGATGGATTGGTCATAAAACATTCTTTTTTTGGGATGCAAAGCGTTTGAACAAAAGGATGCTTTTTCTGTCGTGGAGATTTGTTCATGTTCACCAGATTCTTTAGCGGTTTCAATTAAAACTTGGTTGGTTGAAAAAGTGGAGTGTTTAAATGAAAATTTGCAATTAATATAACGGCCATCGTTGGTTGATTCAGAAACAGGAATAAAGCTTACGCTGGCTTCCTTGTTTGTAGATACTTCTTTAGGATTCGGTAAATTGTCTTCATCGTCGTCAGAAATAACAATGACTACAAAAACAAAAAGTATTAAATGTCTTGACACTTGAGCACTCAAAAACTCTTTTTAAACGTAACATGATAATTAACGTCAGAATAAAGAAAATGTATTTTTTAATTTGTTGCCAAAAACTGTTTCTTTCACAATACAAAGGTCTACTACTATTTTATTTACTTTAATTGTGTTGCTAAAAAGTTGTCTCAAAACAAAAAAACAAAACTGATTTTATGACGCTTTGCTCGTGCTGGTACAAGCGTAACAAAATTAATAGGAATATGAAACAAAACAACTTAATAACTCATTAAAATGGCGATTTGGCAGCTCGGAAATTGAACCCAAAATTCCTGTCCCAGAAGTAGAAATGATAACCACTGCACATCCCAGGCGGTAAATATAAATTACACTTTTTCAAAAATTATATAATTGGCAACGGGATTTCGATTATATAACTAAAACAACTTTAACGGCGCTGAATTAATGCAAGGTACATCACAAATTTTTGCTTTTATTTTCAAAAAGTAAACAGAAATTTATATATTAAACAAGTAGCACAGTCATAATTAATTCAGAATTTACAAACTTAAAATAAAAACAGTTTACGTGCAATGCAATTAAAATAACAGCAAAAAAAATTTAAAACTTTTTTAAAAAATGCATGATCGATGTACCTGTAGAGTCAGCGTTTTTTGTTACAAAAGCATTGCGAATGGATTTGACTCTCAGTACCCGAAACCTAAAAATAATAAATATTCAAGCTACAAAAAATTTTTTTGAAGCTTTAGTTAAAATCACTTATTTGGAGTTACTAATAATGTATTATAAGTCAAATTCCTTTAAATTCTTTCAAATTTATAAATAGCAACGAATAGTAATTTATAAATAAATAGTAACGAAGAGTATTTATTTATAAATTTGAAAGAATAAATTGAAGGTGTTCAATAGAACCAACCATATGAGGCGATTCAACCCACCCGCTTTGGAAAACAATAAAAGATTTAAACATCATCATTTAGTTGAAATAGATATGATTTTAATTCAAACTTGGTTTCAGAAAATCATAACAAAACTTAAAAAACCCTCGAGTGCATAATAAATCAACATATTGGATACCTTGCAAGTATCAATCTAAGTGATCAAAGCACTGCATTTTAATATTAAATTGATTTGGGCAATTAAAAATTCTTGAAAAGTATGTATAAAGTAATTCAGAAAGCAAAAACTTGAGGAAAACGATTTAAAATTAATTTAGTAGTCACTTGATTCCTCAAAACAAGAGGTAATCTTAAATCTTACACTCAATCTTTAAAAATCAGTCCATAAAATAATGATATAATTTTATTCAGCATGTTGAAATCAGGAAAAGTAAAAAAGTTTCAAGATTTATAAGTTCAGATTAAAAAATAAAACAATTTTAAATGTTTTGGCATTTGGTGGGCTTTAGAAGCCCTGCAACCCAGAAAACAGGATCAAGATCCACCAAAGTTTAGTGAGCACTTCAGATAAAAAAAAAATTAAATAAATAAACCGGAAATGAACAGTCAACTCCAAAGGTGACTTAAAATGTGAATAGTGTCTACTGTTTGGTAGTATAAAACAATAAAAGATGAGTTTAAGATATACAGTAGACCTCAGTTAATCCGGATTTGATTTTACAGACAAAATCATTCGAATTGGGCAAAGTCCAGATAATTTGATGCTTTTTATAAAGAATTATAGTATATAGAAAATCATTTGTACTTTCAATTTTATCGGAGTTAAGCGAAATCGTGCTTTAACTAAATCCTGATTAATTGAGGTCTACTCTTGTCATTTTTTGATAATTTATCAATTGAACTACAATAATAACACTAGTCAACAAAAAAATTTTTTTTTTCTTGCATGGGTTTTGAGAACGGAGTTAGGGTAACTTTGGGGTGCTGAATTCGAATCTGAGCTCAGATTTTCTCTATCACATCACGTTTTTGTGCAATTTGCATGTTTTGTAGTGTTGTATTGTGTAAAAGTTGCTCATTCGCTCAGATGTTTGATGCCATTAATCAAGCACAAAAGCAACTTCAAAAGCATAGTTTTTAAACCAGTTTTGCGAAATGGGAAAAAAGGCCATAATATTGTTTATGGCGCTGGAAAGTTGTGAGAAACTCAACTTCTTATTTCGATATTAGATACAAGAACTAGCCATGAAGTTACAAAAATTTCACTTTGCAGACAAGGTAGTAAGGTTAAGAAAGGTTGTTCTTCTGAAACATATGTTTGTTTGTAACAGCAATAGCTTCTTGTTTGTTAATATGTTACAGGTTCAGTAATATTTACAGTTCAGTGTTTTTAAAGCTTTTGTTCTGTTTCATCTTACGTTAAGGTCTTAACATGTTTGTCACTTCCAAGCAAAGAAAATGCTGCAATGACCCAGATATTTTTTGTTATATCTGTGGTTGTTTTACTTTACCACCTCAAAGACGTAATATCAATAGTTTTATCAAAAAAATTTACCTTGCTTATTTTGGAGTACCGCTTGATGACCAGGACAAAAGTTGGGCACCTCACCAAGTTTGCACAATGTGCGTCAAAACATTGAGACCTTGGTCTCAAGCAAAGAATGTGAAGCTTAAATTTGGTGTGCCAATGGTATGGAGAAAACCAAAAAACCACATGGATGACTGCTACTTCTGCCTCGTAAATGTCAAAGAATTCAACAAGAAAAACAAGCAACACTTGCAATACCCAAACATACATTCTGCTATGCGACCGCTTCCCCATAGTGATAAAGTACCTGTACCCATTTTCACCAAGCTTTCGGACATTGATGAGGACCAGCTTAGGTCTTCGACGTCTTTAACTAATTCTGATGATGATGATGAAGAACAGGATATAGCGCACGAGGCATGGAATGCTGGCCGAGTTTCTTTGTATAGTCAGTTTGAATTGAATGATTTGATACAAGATTTAAATTTGCCAAAGCAATCCGCTAAAGTGCTGGCTTCCAGACTGCAGGAAAAACATCTTCTCAAAGCTGGTACAAGTGTTTCATTTTATCATAACCGGGAAGAGAAATTAAGAAAGTACTTCCAGTCTGATGGCTAGCTTGTTTACTGTACAGATGTTGAGGGGCTTCTTGCTATGGGTTTGTCTGCATATCGTTCAAATGACTGGAAACTTTTTATTGATAGCTCAAAAAGAAGCCTTAAGTGTGTCCTGCTCCATAATGGTAACCAGTATGGATCCATCCTTATATGACACTCTGAAGGAAAACTACAAAAACATGCTTGTGTTGTTCTTAAAAGGTTGGTTCTTTAAAGGTTGTGCTTAAAAGACTGAAGTACTGCATTCACCAGTGGTTAATATATGTGGATTTAAAAATGGTGAATTTCCTATTAAGGCAACAAGGAGGTCATACCAAATATCCTTGTTTTTTATGCTACTGGGATAGTAGACCCAACAAAGAGCATTGGGTAAGAAAAGAATGGCCACCAAGGAATACAATAAAACCTGAAGAAAAGAATATCATCAATAACCCCCTTAGTTGATTGGAAAAACATCATTTTGCCACCACTACACATCAAACTTGGACTAATAAAGCAATTTGTCAAAGCACTTGATGGTTCTGGAGACTGTTTTGGATACATTTGCTCAACCTTTCCTGACCTTAGCTATGAGAAAAAGCAAGGATATTTGATGGGCCTCAGATCAGAACGTTGCTCAGGGACCAGTATTTTGTGACTACAATGACTGTCGTTGAGGCTTGAGCTTGGAAAACATTTTCTAAAGTGGTCCATAACTTTCTTGGTAATAAGAGAGCTGACAATTATATAGAGTTGGTGGAGGAGCTTTTTCTCAGCCTACAAGACCTTGGGTGCCGAATGAGCATTAAGTGCACTACTTGCACAGCCACCTCAGAGAATTTCCCGCAAATCTTGGCAACATTAGTGAGGAGCAAGGAGAGCATTTCCATCAGGATGTCAAAGTGATGGAAGAACGTTATCAAGGTCGATGGAACTGCAACATGATTGCAGATTACTGCTGGAGTTCGACAAGAGATGTCCCTTACACAGTTCATAAAAGATTAGCAACAAAAAGAATATTTTTGATGCCATAATGTGATTTCTTTTGTGCTAAACTATGTGTTGGATTTGTGTACAGTCGTACTGATTGTTGCAAATTGCAATGTTACTTTTTCGTATATTTTTGGCTTGGTTTTGCTTAAACTTGCTAATGTAGTTTTGTGAGAATGACACAAAATGAAAAAACTTAGATTTTCATTGATGTCATACCTGTGCTGAGCATAATGCTCCAGATTGTGTATTTTTAATAAATTTCACATATTTACTATTTATATATGATGTGGTCAATAATACACAAACACGGTTTAAGATTACAAATAGCTTTGAAAAGTCATTTTAAAGGATATGCTGCCTTTCATTGTAAACATTATTCCATTTAAGGGCACTTAAATGCAACATAAATTTTTTAATTTTTGGCAAAAATTAGCAATGTTTTAAAAAATTAAGTTTTTATATCTCAAAAACGTGATGTAATGAGCAAAAACTAACACAAAATTTGGATTCAGTGCCCCCAAATTACCCAATATCAGTTGAAAAAGTCCATGCAAGAAAAATCGTGTTGACCAGTGTAAATAATGTACAATATCAACATTTTAATTGGCGAGTTAAGTAGCAATGTTTAATGTATTTTTAAAAAAAGTTATATCAGTATTAATAAACTTTTGTAATAAATATGTTTCCAAATAAGCTTAATACAGGGTCTGCCATATTTATGGCAACGGACATTTTATCAAGGTTCTCAAGAAAAACTAACGAAATTGAACATTTATTGCATTAAATTATAGCATATATATATGCTTAACAATAATTATCAACATTTATTCAATATGGCCCCCGTTATTTTTAATGACAGACTCCAATCTGTCCTAGAAAGCTTCACAGGAGGGACGCACCACATCTTGGGGGATTAAGTCCCATTCTTGTCACAATTTCAACTTCAACTGGTTCACTGAATCAGAGGGTGTTCTGTAGACTCTGCTCTCTAAGATGGCCAACAGAGAAAACTCGAGAGGGTTCAAATCTGGACTCCTTGAGGGCCATTCATCCTTGCTAATGAAAGCTGGAATGTGAGCCCTGATCCAGCTTTAAGTCATTTTTGAGCCATGTGATGGCACGGAATCTTGTTGGAAAGTCAACGGCACTCTATCAAAGTGCTGACGTGCCCAGGAAAGCAGTTCAGCTTCCAAAATATTGGAAATGAAGCAATGGCTATTCATTTTTGCTCCTGAGAGGACAAAAAACAGGGGGGGAATCTCCCAGTAGCTGTGACTGCTGCCCACATCATCAAAGAAATTGGATTTTAGCATCAGCTAACTTTCTTGGCTTCCTCAGACCCATCTTTACTCCAAACTCTAACATTTTAATGGTTTAAGCACTGCTAAACGTCAAATTTCTTCTCATTGCTAAATATCAAATTGGGCAGCATGCCCTCATTCATGAGATTGAGAATGTGTAGAGATCTCTTGAGTCTCATACCTTCATGTGTATTTGGAAGTTCATGTCTCTTTTGCATTTTGTAAGAATAGGTTTTTAGGTCTTTAGGTATATGCTATAATTCAATGCAATAAATGTTCAATTTCATTTGTTTTTCCTGAGAATCTCCATAAAATGTGCATTGCCATAAATATGGCAAACCTGTAGAACATTTTTGTTAAAATATGTCAATATACATTTGTAAGGAAAATATTGACATTTAAATCAAAGAAGCTATAATGCACCAATCAAAAAAACAAAATTATTCTAAGACAGGGTTTCCCAAACTGGGGTACCATTTTGGCTTTTCATGGGGGTACATTATATGTGAAAGAATATCCTTATTTAAGTTAAATTCTGAGTCTGGAAGGAGCTTTGCAATAGATTCAAATGTCTGGAATTTTAGAATCAAGTAAATTATTATTAAGTTAAACAGAACAATTAAAAATGAAGCCTTTTTTTTTAGAGATCACCTTGATTTAGGGCCAAAATTGGAAAAATCTGTGACTGATTCAAAGTGAAGACCTTTTTTGTTTTTTTTTAGAGAAACATAACAAAATTTTGGGGCTACATGCAAACCTATAAAGAGTTCAAAGGGTACCAATGAACTAAAAGTTTGGGAAACCCTGTTCTAAAAGATGAATCACCAAACCAAAAAATTATAAACTTACAAAAAGGGTGTATCTTCAGCTTTTATTTTTTCACCAGGAAATGCTTTTACTTCATTTTTATTTCCAAATGCAATAACATCACCATCATTCAATAAATAATCCACTTTTGGTTCAAGCATCACATTATTTTGAAAGGTACCATTTGCACTTTCAAGATCTTGGATATATAATTTTTCTTGTATGAATTTTAGCATGGCATGCTTTCTACAATAATCAAAAATAACTTTTTTTCAAAAATTAAACACTTGATGTTTTTAAGAATGGTCATATTGGAATATCGAATTTTAAGGATTTCAGTTCAGTTGAACAAATATTTGTCCAACTCCACAGCTTTTATTAAAGATTTAACATTTTTTTCCAATAACTTTAAAAAATTTATACCAAAGTGTCTCAGCACTTATTTGCTTTTATTCACCCTTAGTTTCATAATCATGCATTTTAGTTAACACAATGCATTTAAGTTGTATTGTATAGCACAACCCTTAAATGGCAACAACAGGAACAACTGCCAGGATCCAAACAACTAAAAAAAAACAACTCAAATTCCACATGTCATAACAAAAGTATTAGGCATGCTTTTTGTACAGCACGTGAATTTGAAGTGACATGTTCAGATGGTTAAAATTTTTTTTTTTTCTGCATCCTTGAATTAAAAGATTTGTCTACACCAACAATATTAACACCATTAAACAACCATGTTTTTTTCAAGGTTGACAGTAGTGATGTCAACTGTGCAGTGCAGTGTAGTAACCTTTTTTGGAGGATCTTGCCACATACTGCACCGCGTGCAAATTATGAAAAGTTTACATTTAAATTTTAAGCAAATCTTATTTTGTATAATGCTATATTGCTTGGGTTGCTGATTTAGTTGCTCCCCTTCATTAATCTAATCACAGAAAGCAAAGTGTCAGGAGCATAATCCACTGAATAGCCTCTTACCATAGTACTGGTAATTTATAATGTAAATAGCGCGTAAAGCGGCCAAAAAGAAATATGAGACAAACTAAAATAAATAGAGAGGTAAACTGTTTCAAACTTAAAGAAAGCAATGGAATCTAATTGTACAGCAGAGAAAGACTTATAAAAAATATTACTAAGAAAGAATAAGCAATGTGAATTTTGAAGATAAACTTGAGTTAGAGTATATGAAGCTTCCCCTCTTTTTTAATCAACTTGGTATTTGAATTATTTTATTCCTTTTAGCCGATTATTCAATACCAAAACAAAGTCTTACCTTTTTTATCATTTTTTAGGGTTTTTATTCATTTTTCGCTGTTACTAACCTTGCAGCTTTTGGGGATTTCCCAAAATTTAAAGCTATTGTTACTTAGCCTAATACACCTTGTTTACAAAATATCCTATTGTGTTACTTTGTAAAGAAGCACCCAAACTTTAAACGCCATTGTTTTTTATATAGGAGGTACTAATATAAGCAAAACAAAAAAGCAGATTATAAAATCAGACATAGAACTGTAGAATGAGTTTTTGAAAATCCTCTCAATGTAAAATTGAAGTTGCCAAACATTAATAATTACATTTCAATAATTAATTTTAGCAACTTGTAGATATTTCTTAATTTAGTTTTTAAAGTTTAACTGAAAAGTACTCTATAGCAGGTGTTTTTTTAAATGAGTTTTTCAAAGTCTTTCTAGTGGTGTCTCAATATCTTTATAATTTTTAAATGGTACATCGATGCTACTATGTAAATTATGATTTCAGTAGAGTATTAAAAGTACTAAAATATTATTCTCAGCGTAGTTAGGACAAAGCTTAAAGGCTTAAAGCAGTCTTTATATATTACAAAAAAGTTAAAAGTGTTAAACTTAGTTCAATTGATTTAACAAAAGCCAATTTAAATTTGGGGTAATACAAAATGTGTTAATGGAGATAAAGAAATTATTTTTGTAACATGTTAGAAACTATTAAAATAGTTTAAAATACATACATCACAGTGTTAATGTGTTGTATTTGGCAAAATACTTTGAAAAAAATGTAAAAGCTAAAGCACCATTAAGTAGATGTGTACAAACTCCAAAAAAGGGGTTTGTAATTCAGTTGTTAATCAGTTTAAGACCTATTTTCGTCTAAGAAAGTAAAGAAATAAAAGCCTTTTGCAAAAAAAAAATTTGTATAAATGCATTAAAATTACATTGTTTTCTCTTCGTGTTGCAATTGCATAATAATCTATTAAGCAACATGCTTTAACAAAACATTATTGGATTTAACTTCAAAAAGTCTTTTTAGCTGCAATGGTTTGTTTGGTATTATTTAAAATTAAATGAATTGAATAAAAATTGATCTTAACTAAACTTATTAATGGTTTAATTTACTTGTATCTAATTTTTCATGATTTCTTTCAGAATGCAATTTTTTATAGTAGTTAACTATGCCTTAAATTGAATGTACTTATTAAATATAGTTTAATAAAGGTTATTTGTGAGGATTTGATATACTGTTATAGCTGTCAAAAATAGCTTAGCATGAGAACAACTATTACTTTGACCACAAATGCATATCAAGGGTTTTGGTAAAGCTTTATGTTAAAACATCTAAGTAATTTATGCAATATGTTTGAGTGATTATTTTTTCAAATTCCAAGCTAAAAACATTAAAAAAAAACAAACTTGATAGTAAGCAAGGTTTGTGTTTGCAAAAAAAGAGATAATTATATTTTCTTTATATATCTTTTCAACTTGCAGGAAAACATTGAAGGGCATTATACTAAGAGCAATTATTGGCTCTCTTCAAGAAGTCACGTAAGCAATTTTTTTTGGTGAAACTTACCTGGAATCTCCATTCAGCACCAGAATGGAATAAAAAAGAAAACTAAGAGAAAAAAGGCCTTTCAAGAAGCGATAGAAACCACTGTGGATTTGGAATTAGTTTCACAAACAAAAATTGCATACGGTGACTTCTTAAAAAGACCTAATTATCTTATCAGTTTTTGAAGATGCCAAGATATTGCTGTTGGGTTGAAATTTTTTATTTGTTTTTTTTAGCTATAGAGACATTACTGAATTTAAGGCTGCTTGCTTGGATGCCAAGCAGAGTAATGTGCTTAAAGTACTTCCAATGATACAGCAAGATTATGCCAATAGCTATTTTTTTTAAGTTTATTTTTTAAAAATTTTTATCTCTATATTTATCCTCCTGACTCGCAGGAAAGCGACGGAGGCGTTATACATAGGGTAGACAATTACCCTGACCTACTTCTGGAGATGCCAAGATATTGTCATTTGCTAGTAATTTAGTAGAGATATTACTGTAATTTAGAACTGCTTGTCAAGACCACCAAGCAGGGGAAGGTGTCGTAAAGTGTCTTTCCCAAGGACACAACTATTGAATTGCTAATGCCAATAGTTATTATGCCAATTGCCAATAGCTATAGAATCTTAAATATAAGGGCTTACTTTGATGACTACAACAGTGAGTATTGTTTGAATAAACACCTTTTTAAAAAAAGAAAAGATGTCTAAAAATTTTCTATATAAATATATGATTTGTGGTGCAGCACGGTGCAGTGTAAGTTTTTGCTAACAACTTTGCAGTGCAGTGCAGTGTCACAAATAAAAAATACTTGTGGGCTGCAGACACAAAATTTTGTATCTGTGACATCACTAGTTGACAGCCAGCTAAATTGAGTCTAAAATGAGAAAAATTAAACTTAATATGCATTGTTAAAACAACCACTTAATTGTAATATTATTTTGTAGACACCAAAGTTTGTTTTGTTCATTTGTTTAGTAGGTCTATATAAAAAATTTGTTTTTTTTGTTTTGGATATTTATTTAATATTTAAAATTGTTAATTATTTTATATATGTAAACATTTTTGGTTATAAAGCAAATGGAATGTAAATGTAGTTTAATTACAGCAGTTTTAATATATAAAAAACTTATCAATAAAAATAAATTTACACATTCTGTTTATTGAGCAAACAGAAAATAGTGTATCTAAACTAAATAAAAATTAACAAAAAACTTTCTTTTATGTCATTGTCATTTGGAGAGATATCCACTACAGGTCAGACACAAACAGGACTGGGGTCGAGGGTTTATCCTTTTGTACCCCAGACTGCTGCACTGCCTGAATCAGATGCTGGCAGTGATGTTATTAAGCCAGCATCAGATTTATCATCCAAAAACATCAGGCCTTTTGCTCAATGTTGTGCCCAATGTATAGGGAATGCTGTTAAAACAATGCTGTCTGTGGTTTGCTCAGAGGAGCCACATTCACAATTCAGTGAAGGAGCTATCACCCAATACCAATACCAACAGAATCACCCAACACCAGTCTGCAGGCGGTTGAGCTTAACCCAAGTTGCTCGAAGTAAGCCAATCCCAACAGGCCTGGCACCAATCCCGAGCACAAAAGCATGGAACCTGGAAGCATTTTCACAGTACTTTGTTTGCCATTTGTGATTTGTCCATTTAGAAGCACAGATGCCAAGTCTGGCAAGATTGTCCAAAAGATTTCATGCAGCTGGCACAAACAGGTGTCTGGATCTTGGTCTCACTTGGCGAGTATCTAAGGACCCACTTAAAAGACCATACAAGATATGATCAAGATCCAGAGATCCACCATGAGCCTAGGAGAGTGTCACTTCCATTCGGCAAAGCTCAGCTGGCTGGATCCCAGAGAGTACAGGTAGGTGGTCTGTTGGAGTGGGACGCAGGCATCCAGTGACTATGCAGAAAACATCGTTCAAAATACTGTTGATGAGGTGAGTGTGCACACTGCAACACCAGACTGGCACACAGTACTCAGCTGTTGAATAGACTAGAGATAAGGTGGCTATGCATAGTATTTTAGCACCAGCACCCCATCTCAAGCCCACAAGTCACCTCAGCAGTGTGACACACGAGGATAGTTTTTTTCCCAATGCCACTAGATTGTGACAAAATGTGAGTGATCTGTCCAGTTTTACCCCAAGATAAGTAGGGGTTGGACAGAACGACAAAAGTCTATCATTGTTGTAGACCTTATGCCCATGCTTGGCCTCTCAGTTATTTAAGTGAAAGGCTACCGTCACTGTCTTAGTTTGACTGAGCTTCAACTTCCAAGTTTGGAGATATGCTGAAAGTGTAGACATGTCTTGGCTTAAAGTCCCCTCCAAGTCCTTCCAGTTTCCAGAAGAGTGCAACAATGCTAACTCATCAGCCTAAGCAAGATCGGCCCAGATATTAGGTGCTTTCTCGCATCCTGGGCTGAGTAAGCCTGTTTATTGGTGTTAAAAATGACAGATCAAAATCAAACTTATCAAAATGGAAGTGTATCTACCCATTCCAATGTTCGGTTTGGGTCTGCTAATTGGCAAACATCTTTTTTAAGACAAGGTAATGCCTGTATAAAACTGCCCTTTTCAGGGCACATTGCCAACAAGTTCTGAAGACCCACTATTTCTCAGCTGAACATCTTTTATGCCAAACTATTGGAAAAATTTTGCATTAAAAAGTATTTTTATTGCTATTCATAAAAATAAAGCATTTTTAAAAAATATAACTTTATATAACTGAATACTCAATTTTAAATATATGTAAATAAATTTATTTTAATTTTCTGGTTGTTTTCATATTTTAAATGGTCTATGTGAGACACCAAAAAATCATTAAAATTTTCTATATGCAATGTGGAACTTAACACATGCTTTTTTTGAACACACTCTTTGACCATGATTTTGGGATTTTTGGGTCTCATTTACCCTTTGCTGTTACTAACCTTGCCAACTTTGGAAATTCCCCAAAATTTAAAGATTATAATATAAGCACAACGAACAGTGAATAAAATCCAGATTTTTAATCCCTGTCAAAGACAGTCAGTTTACTAAAAGAAAAATCCAGAAAATAGTGCTTCCTTTTTCAGTTAAGGTTATTCACCACTAAAATGCTATTTTTAGTGCCATAAAAAATTGTTAAAAACCACAAATTTCAAGATTAATCAAGTCTTTTTAAGTCACTGTAACAATTTTTTTGGTGAAACTAACCCAAAATCCCCCTTTCAGAACCAGGGTGTAATAAAAAAAAAAAAAAAGAATCTTTCAAGAAGCAATAGTAACTGCAGGGGCATCCGGAATAGTTTCACAAACAAAAATTGCTTACAATGACTTCTTGAAAAGACTCGATTAATCAACCTTTTCTTAATCTTAAAATTTTTTTTATCCAATTCAAACTATAAAAACTTCTGTCAACAAATGCTTCATTTAAAGCTCTTTTGTTAATTAAGTAGCCTTAAAAAAGGCTGTTTTGAAAACCCGAACGTTTTCGTCTAGCTCTCTTCAGGAGGTTTCGCTAGAATGAATTGCAGAACTGAATGTAGTATTTCAAAAGTTATAAAGCTGATTCTGATTGGCTAAAAATTAAGGTTAATGTAGTTATCATAATAATTGAAAAGTATTAATAAATAAAATCACGTTTCGTCAGCGTAAGAAATTTTTTGGCAAAAAAAGGAACAAAATTATGCAAGCTTTGTGTTAAAATTTGGAACTAAAAAAGAAAATTTTTAAATTATGCTAACAATTTATGTTTGTAAACAAACTCTTTCTGTCTACACAAATTAGTTAACAAAAATTAATTAACAAAAAACGAATTAATTAACAAAAAACTTAATTAACAAAAGAGCTTTAAATGAAGCATTTGTTGTTAAAAGCTATTTTAAAATTTTGTACCAACAAAAAACTTTTTAAAAACTTCTGTGTAAAGAAAAAATCATCCAAGCCAACATCATGTAAAGCATTACTAAGTGATTTACTTTTATGTTATCACTTTTACATAGACTGCTTAACAATAAATGTTAAGAAAAAACTGAAAAAAGTTTTTCAAGAAACAAAGTTCTGTAACCAATATTAAAACTAACCCAAAATCTCCTCTGAAGCACTAGGAAAAAATAAAAAAACAGTTTTTAAAAGAATTTAAAAATCCTTTTTGGAGTCAGGAAGATAAATATAGAGATAAAAAGTGATGAAAATGTTTGGGTCTGTTTAAACAGAGACCATAACAGTTTTTTGTCAGTGAACTTACTGGGAATCCTCTTTACAGCACCAGGAAGAAATAAAAAGAAACCAAGCAGAAAAGAATTTTTTGAAGAAGCAATAGTAATCGTAAAAGAATTCTGCATTAGTTTGACAATCAGAAACCGCTTACGATGAATTCTTGAAAAGACCTTATGTTTTATGTTGCTATATTAAACTATGTTAAAAATAATGTAAAAAAAGAGTAAGTTAAATTACTGATAGTTTTTTCCAAAAGACCATTATGATTTATATAAAATCATTACCTTGAAAGAAAACATGGAAATTTTAGAGAATTGATGCAAAAGTCACTTGTAAAATGACTACCAACTATGGCACTGGTCTTGTTTTCAGAGTTTAATGTAAAAACAAGTAAACGCCAACTGAACTGATCTTCTTTACTGTGCAATTCTTTACATGGCATTTGTATAAAATTATATGCCATGGCTTTAAAAAAAACAGATTGCAATTAAAAGCATAAGAATAAACTAATTTTTTAAGTTTTCTATAAAAATTAACACTCTAAAATTTATTCAATTTGGTTGGAAAAAGCACTCCTGTTTTGAATGTATCATTGTTAGACAATATCAAATATTTGAAAAGCAATTTTAAACCCTTAGTTAACCTACAGAAAAAGACGGGTTTATATCTTAATTGCCTAGATTGGGGGTTGTTTAAAATTGCAAGGTTGACAAAGCACCGCCATTTTAGCAGAACGATTTTTTTGCTTAAGAATTAACGCTCTGATGCAACCACATCTTTGAAGTAATTATTGGCCTGATCGGGATTGAAGCTTGTTTTACTATTATATAATAGAGAAAAACACAAATAACTGATGCAAAAAACAACCAAAAATAAAACAAATTTCAGCTTTGAAAATCAACTACTGAAATTTTATCGAAATTTCTGTACATTTCAACTTTGTCTTTACAATATAACAAAACCAAACGCTTTTTCAAATGTACATAACACATAATCCTTTACTTAACAACAAAAAAATCATGAAACTTTCCTATTCTTTCTTTTACACCGTTTTGAAAAATTTCTAAGAAAAAATTACGGCGGTAAGAAGGTTAGATGATTCCAAAAATCCCTTAAAAAAATCTCAAGATGTTATCTCTATTCATAGTTATACCGCCACCTGCGGCTATCACATTTCTCGAAAATTCAAAAACCCAACTCCTAATATTAGAGAATCCCTAGCGGCATAAGAGAAGGAGGAAAGAGCAAGCCGGACTGGAATTTAGTGTTGCATTGGATCAGACCAGAGATGAGCTTGGACCGAATCGGAGTTGGACTGACGCGGTTTTCGGTCGGAGCCAGATAATCCGAACTGTTATTGATAAATTATTGTAGATGAGGATCGGATCGGACTGTCGGGCTGACAGTCGAAAAGTATTATTCTATACTTTATTACAATGTTTTTTAAAGCAATTATGAAGAAGTCTAAATGCCAGCAAATCAAAATTTCCTAAATGATTATGCCAAAAGCAAAAATTCTTCATGCGTTCTTCACAGTTCAAATTTTGGACAAACAGTCAAACAGTCAATTAAAAAAACAAAATCTTTCAGGTACTAGCCACTACTAGACTAACCAGTGAGTCATTTTAAAATGCAGGCGGTAGATTACCCAGTTGTTTGATATTATTTTTTTTGTGTTGTTTCTACTTCAAATACAAAATATATTACAAAAAATAATAATGTTTATAAATTCATTAAATTGTTATCTGTAAACATAAGTTTTAAGATTACCTTGAGTAACGCCTGCAAAGTTGTCCTATGAGTTAAAAAAGAATAAATATAGAAATTACAATGATGAAAAACAGCATAAAATATTAGTAGCCTAATTGTTTTAAAAATGATTAAAAATCAACATTAAATTAAGAAAATAAAACACACTAACAGATGTAAAAAAAATGAAATAACTGTAGTTGTTCTAAAAAGCCTATTCCTGATTATATGGGATCCTTTAGAGTACCGCATCTAACCACCAATCCGATCTTCCAGTCGAATATTATAATAATCTGTGGTTGTTTCGTAATCAGCCCTTTTTTGGTAAAAATTCAATTTAGCAATTAATTATTATTTCTGAAAATTTGATCAGCGTTGTTTGGCTTCAGAGCATTGAAATTAATTAAGAATTATCTTGAATTTTATCGAAGTCTCATTGTATTCAATTCACGTTCTTGTTTATATTCAGTAGCACCAAATTAGTTCGCATTGTATTTAAGATTGCTAAATGCAGTGAAGATCTTTTTTTTTTTCTTTTTTTTTATATATTTTTATTTTCATTTTTACTGAAGTGACGCAGGATTGTATTGTTCTTTTTGTTATTGTTAATCGATAGAATATTTAAGAGTAATATTCTTACTATTCAATGTTATAATCTCATTTAATATCAAAAACTGATCAGTAAACTATACTACGAAGAAGAATGCTTAGTATATGTAGTATGCTTGGTTGCTATCAATTCGATTGACTTTTTTTGCCCTACTCCGTGTCGACTTCGTGATAGGAAAAAGCGGAGTTAACACTCCAGTAGTAACACTCCCTACTCTATGGTCTGATAGTTGAAAAAAAATTCGAACAGTTTTTGGATGACAGTAATAAAAGTCGGAAAAACTGCCAACTATTTGCCAGCTCTGCCAACAAAATGCCAATGTAACTTTGTTCTCCTTTATTCAAATCTATATGAATCAATTTTATTTCAACTGCATGAACCCGGTGCGTGTTACAACTTGCAAATGCCCATTTGATATGCGTATAATTTTATTTGAAATAGTTAAAATTTTATTAATGATTTGTTTTTTAAGCGTTTCTATTTGCTGAATTAAAAATAGTTCTTAGTTAATTATCTATGCTGGCATGGGCGTCCGCTGGGGGGGCAAAGCGGGCATATGCCCCCTGGAAATTGACTTTGTATTAAGAAATACTTTAATTTTGCTATACAAACTGCATTTTTGCATAATTCTGCCCCTCCCAGAAGTTTTACCCCCTAGAAATTGGTCACGGAACGCCCATGTATGCTGGCTTCATCACCAATGTCAATCGTCGCTCAAACAACGTTAACCAACACGCAATCAACGCAGTCAAAAGCATGAAAGAGGAGGAAGAATATAGCATGTACGTCGCTAATAAATCCACAAATGAAAGATTCCAATGCAGTCTACATTTATATACAAAGTTCAAATACCGTTATTCGAAAGTCAACGCCAAACTAATTGATCGTCAGTTGTTTCGGCAGATCTAATCAAATTAAAGCTAGGCTTTGTATGAGAGTTATTTTTGAGTCAGTTAAGAGTGAGAGTCAGTTTTTTTTATATAGTTAATTTCCCTTTTTTTAGTGGAATATTTATCTTGCCATCTTCAGAAAAAGAAAGTAAGTGTTTTTTTTCAATTTTACCTAATAAGAAATATGACCACCAAGAAAAATTCTCTTTTATTCAAAGTCAAGATGGTTGACGACGATGTTGAATTTAATATAAATAATTTCATCGACCTCTTCTTAAAAGATGGACCCTTTGAACCGTACCTAGATGAAGTCTATGGTATAGCCACTCATAACTACCAATTAAAAATATACAATTTAACTTTTAAAGAAATGACCCCAAAAAAAATACTAGAAGATCTTTATAATACATTTTACGAACCTGAAATAATAGCAACAAAGAAAAACGTCGAATTTTCCATCCAAGTAAATCGCCCATTAGGATTCAGGCAAATTGTCACTCTATACCCGATGCCTTTCGATATTTTAAATGAAACAGTTCAAAAAATAACCAGCTACTGGGGAAGTTGCAAACATTTTGAATTTGGTAAGCATAAGAAGTGTGCCCTTATTCATAACCCCTACCTACACCTTTATATCAAAAATTTTAAAAGGAAAAATATACCGGACTCTATAATCTTCAGGAACAGATTTACTTCAGTCAATATAGACGGTGAAGCCCCTAAAAATAGATGCAACTATTGCAAAGAAACATCCCACGAGATTGAAAACTGCCAAAAAAAAAAGAAAACAACAAAATAAAAGAAATTCAAAATTCTACTGATCAAAACACAAGAAAATAAACTTACGCTAAAGCAATAACATCAACCCCCAAAACAAGTCAACCACACTTTCTTCACCCTCTAACCAAAATGAAGCTGAATAAAAAACCAATCGAAAAGAACAATGAGAACTTCCCACCATTAGAACCCAATAATCAAATTCAAAATAACGAAGATATTGCACCTCCTAAACCCATCACAACATCACCAAACGTAAGTGAAGAAGGTGTTATCAAATCTTTTGATGATATCAACTCGCTAAAATACCACTACCAAAGTCTTCGAACAAAAATTCTCAAGCTGAACTATCAAATTCCACAAAAGAAGTTGAAAGCCAAAAAAGAAAGCATTCTCCCTCTCCCCAAGCCAACACAACTACAGTTACCCTAAAGCCTAGAAAAAAGAAAATCAACACTAAAAAAAGAAAAAATAGCCTTTAATTTGTTTGTATTGGTTTATAGTATTTAGCTGTTTTCCTAACCTGAATTGATTTTCAAATTTTTTTTAAAAGATTTTTTTTGAGTTATTGAGTCAATGTGAAAATTATGGTAATTAAGTTTTTTTTCTGTATAAATCCCAATTTTTTGTTTCTTTTGTAAAATATTTCTTTTACTTAAATGGTTTTACCCGTTTAATCAATATTTAAAGAAGAAAAAAAAACAAATCGATATTAGATGGTTTTCTTTCTCTCACCACGTTTTCGGCGTTTTTGCCTTTGTTTCTTCTCCCAACTTAAAACTACAAATTTCAATACAACTCCATTTTTGGAGGTTACCTTTCAATCACGTGATAACCCAGTGTAACCTTATGCTATTTTCTTGTTCTTTCGATTTCTTTCTCTCTCTTAGCTCTATCCAAACCTCTCTTTTACTGCTGCTTTCTCTCTCTCTCTCTCTCTCTCTCTCTGTCTTTCGATCAGTATATTCTTCTTTTCCAAAACTCTTCATACGTCTTTACAAGTACTATTTAAATTCCCATTGCAAAAAATATATCTTAACACCTTTAATCCCAGGGCCATTTTTGGATTGCTTCCACTCTGTACCAAGAAATTTAAGTCTTTCTTGAAAAACATTGAATCAGGGACTCACCGGTGAGTCCTATGGGATTAAACGTGTTAATTCTATGATTATCTAATATTTTTCCAACAAAATCTTTTCTTTTTTTGGGTTATTTGTAATTCTAGTGCTTATTGTGATTATTATTATGTACTGTATAATTTTTTATTTGTTCTAAAATATGCTTTTAAAACTAGCAACATTAAACATTAACGGATTTAATAGATCATCCACACACCTTCCACGAATTATCCTTCTAAACAATTTTCACTTTTTTTTCATACAAGAAACCCACACTATTCAAAAACAAGAACTTTCACACTTTTGTCACTTGAATAATTTTCTTGTATACTCAAACACAGATCACTTACTTACTCCACATATTGCACATCGTCAAGGTTCTCTTATTCTTATTAACACTCAACAAATACATCTCACTCCACGCATGATTAAATCGCACATTATTTTACACAATTATATTGAAAGCCATTTCATTCACCCTTCATAATGTTAATTTCACTCTAATTAATTGCTATCTTCCATCAGGAAATAACTCCACAAAAATATTACAGCGTGTTAAAGCAATTCAAAATATCATCTCCTTTCTAAACAATCTAGATTTTAGGCATAGAAAACTTATCATAGCTGGCGATTTTAATTTAGTCATCAACCCCATTGACAGAACTGGTTATTTCTCGCGGAATACAAATGACAAAATTATATTCCATAAACTAATATCAAATTTTGATTTAATTGACTCCTATCGCCACTTTCACCCTTATACAAAAATTTTCTCCTTTTCACACCTTAAACCTATTTCCAGATTAGACCGAATTTATACCTCGTCCACCCTTTATCTCCCAAACCTCTTATCAAGCCAACGTTCTTTCAGACCATAACAATTTTCTTAGTATTATAATCAAAATCCCCTAACCTCCTCCTTCAAATCCTCACACTGAAAATTAAATGAATCTATCCTTTCTATTCCATGCAATAACTTTTTAATTAAATACTGTATATCAAATCTCTTACCTCCTCTAAACCCCATACAACAACCACTAATATGGTGGGATAAACAAAAAAGAAAAATAAAACACCACAATATCAAAATTTCAAAAAAAGAAAACACAAACACAACAAAACATTTTGATAACTAAACTACAAGTAGTACAAACACAAGGCTTACACACACACATTCACCTTATTAACAACCAAATAGACCAAATAAAGCAACATTAACAAATGGGAACTCAGATCCGATCCCGCCTTCCACCCTTTTCCAGCATTGATGGACCCTCTCCTTTAGCCCTTATCAATGAAAATACAACCCAAAATAAATCCTTAATTCCTCCTGATATCTCGATTCAATCCTCATCTTACCAAAAAATCTTTAATTGTAACTAAATACTCTTCTTTCATATCATTTTTTAGCAACCTTTGGAATTCTCCCACGTCTGTTCCTGATCCTACTGTGTATCTCCAAGACCTTTCCACCACTGTTAACAATGAATTATTTTAATCCCTTCCTTCCTCTCCTCTAATTATTCAATCTGAAATCAAAATGGCAATTGCTTCTCTAAATAAAAATTCGTCCCCAGGCTCAAATGGACTTGCCGCCAATTTCTACTTTTCTTTTCCATTCTTAATACCTTTACTCTCTCAAACCTTTAACAATTCCTACCTTTGCAATCAACTTTTTAATTCCCAAAGACTAGCCTTAATAAAACTTATCCCGAAAAAACCAAACCCCTCTACTATCAAAGATTAGCGTCCTATTTCCCTTTTCAATACTGACTATAAAATCCTTTCGACCATAATTTCAAACAGACTAAAACCTATTCTCAACTATATCATATCCTTCGAGCAACAATGTGGACTCCCGAAGTGCCAAATCTTTAACAATCACCTTAACACTAATTCTGCAGAAAATTTTCATCAACCCTTTGCCATTGTGCAAATTAATTTCTATAAAGCTTTCGATTCAGTATCCTATCAATTCCTTCTTCAAACTGCTTCTCAACTTGGAATCCCTTCTTCTTTACTAAAATGGATACTTCTCTCAAATCTCACATCCAAAATAAACCTAAATGGCTATCTCTTTAATTCTATCCCTGTTAAGAGAGGCATCTGGCAAGGATGCTCTCTTAGCAGCTCCTTATAGAGATTAATAATTAATAACTAAACTAAATAGATTAATAACTAAAGAGATTAATAATAATAATAATAATAATAATACTTTTCATAATTGCAATTGAGCCTTAACCAGAAAAATTCTTGTCTCAACTAATTTTAAAGGAATCTCTGTTGGTAAAGCCATCTTAAAAGTTAATCATTTTGCTGATCGTCGTCGTCGTTTGAAGGGCATCCACTTCAGGTCAGACACAAACAGGACTGGGGCCGAGGGTTTATCCTTTTACTACTCCAGACTGCTGCACTGCCTGAATCAGATGCTGGCAGTGGTGTCATTAAGCCAGCATCGAGTTTCGTCATCCAAAACCGTCAGACCTCGTGCTCCATGTGGTGCCCGATGTATAGGGCACGCTGTTAGTACATGGTCTGCGGTTTGCTCTGAGGCGCCACACTCGCAATTCGGTGAAGGAGCGAGACCCCATTTGTGCATGGACGAATGGAATCGCCCAACACCAGTCCGCAGGCGGTTGAGCTTAACCCAAGCTGCTCGAAGTAAGCCAATCCCAACAGGCCTGCCACCGGTCTCGGGCACAAAAGCACGGAGCCTGGAAGCATTTTCACAGTACTTTGTTTGCCATTTGTGATTTGTCCATTAAGAAGCGCGAATGCCAAGTCTGGCAAGGTTGTCCAAAAGATTCCGCGCAGCTGGCACAAACGGGTGTCTGGATCTTAGTCTCACTTGGCGAGTATCTGAGAACCCACTTAAAAGACCATACAAGATATAATGGGGGTCCAGAGATCCACGGTGAGCCAAGGAGAGTGTCGCTCCCAGTCGGCAAAGCTCAACTGGCTGGATGCCTGAGAGTACAGGTAGGTGGTCTGTTGGAGTGGGACGCAGGCATCCAGTAATTATGCGCAAGGCGTCGTTCAAAACACTGTCGATGAGGCGAGTGTGCGCACTGCGACACCAGACTGGCGCACAGTACTCAGCTGTTGAGTAGACTAGAGATAAGGTGGCTATGAGTAGTGTTTTAGCACCAGCACCCCATCTCAAGCCCACAAGTCACCTCAGCAATGTGACGCGCGAGGATAGTTTTTTACGCAATGCCACTAAGTGGTGACAAAACGTGAGCGATCTGTCCAGTTTTACCCCAAGATCAGTAGGGGTTGGACAGAACGGTAAAAGTCTACCGTTGTTGTAAACCTTTAGTTCACGTTTGGCCTCTCGGCTATTTAAGTGAAAGGCTGCCGTCACCGTCTTAGTGTGACTAAGCTTCAACCTCCAAGTCTGGAGATACGCTGAAAGTGTAGACATGTCTTGGTTTAAAGTCCCATCCAAGTCCTTCCAGTTTCCAGAAGAGTTCAACAATGCTAAATCATCGGCATAAGCAAACTTTCTGGAAATCATGGAAGAAAGATCGTACGTATAGATGTTAAATAGGCTGATGCATTGGCCAAGGCATTTCATTTCGATACTTCTTCTAAGGCCTTCTGGCAAAACATTAAAAAGCTTAAAAAATCATGTCCTTTACCAGCTGCAGTTGGAGGTGCCTCAGGATCCCAAAAAATTGCAGAGATGTGGAAAATTCATTTCAGCAACCTACTTAACTCTGTCGAAAACGATGAGTATAAAGAGTTTGTTTACAACAATATTACTTGTATGAATAGTTATATGAATTCATCCCAGTACATGTGTGATGTTAGTACTATTCAATCCTTAATAATGTGTAAACTGCCTTTTAAAAGTGCTGTTGGTAGTGATGGCATTTCTGCTGAGCATATTTGTTTTGCTGATTCCACTGTTGCCCTTTAGTAAAGTTTATTTTTTAATATGTGTATCCTACATGGCTATATTCCTAAACCCTGCATTAATATAGTTATTGTACCTATTATAAAAAATAAGAATGGTAGGCTAATCATCAAGATTGTGGTAATTATAGACTTATAGACCTATTGCAACAGTTGTTTCAAATCTGTTTGAGCAAGTCATCTTAATTAATATTAAAAATTTCATAGATACCACTGACAATCAATTTGGTTTTAAAACTAAGCATAGTACAGACATGTGTGTTTTCTTACTCAAACAAGCAATTTCTTATTACAGTATATTACTCGTGGTAATCCAATTTTCTTTGTTTTTCTTGATGCTTCAAAGGCATTTGATCGGGTAAATCATTATTTGCTTTTCCAAAAGTTAATTGTGCGCAATGTTCCAACGTGTTTTGTTCTTTGTTAGTTTACTGGTATACTCAACAAAGTATGCAAATTAGATGGGGTAGATGTTATTCTTCGTTATTTTCGGTAACTAATGGTGTTAGACAAGGTAGCATATTAAGTCCATATTTTTTTGCAGTCTACATAATAATCTATCGAAAGAACTAAACAAAATAAAAGTAGGATGTTTTGTTGGAAAATCTCTTGTTAATCATTTATTATCTGCTGATGATCTGTGCTGTTTTTGCCCTAGTATTCATGGTCTTCAACGTATCAATGATGTATGCCACTCGTATGCTTACTCTCATAATATAATATTCAACTGTCAAAAAACACTAGGCTTATCTTTTGCATCTAGCAATTTTAAATTAAATATTAAACCTAATGTGGTACTTGGTGATTTTAAGATACGGTTTGTGAATGAAATTAAATACTGAGGGTATTTTTTAACTCCAAGTTATGTGATGATGAAGATAAAAATAGACAGGTTCGTTATTTATATGGAACTTCAAATAGGTTAAAAACATGCTTTTATAAGTGTTCGACGAAAATAAAAAACGTATTATTTCGCACATATTGCTCGTCTATGTATGCATGTCAATTATGAAATAACTTTTTGTTCTCTAGTCTAAAAAGAATATGTGTAGCCTACAATAATTCTTTTCGATTTTTACATGGATTGCCTAGATATGTAAGTGCCCGTGAACATCAGGTGTTGAATAACATTACAACATTTGATGCAATTCAAAGAAAAATGTCCTGTTCCTTTGTTTATCGTTGCTACGATTCTAATCATAAATTAATTTTTTCTTTAATGACCTCGGAATGTTTTATTAATTCAGCATATTATAAATACTACTACACATTAGTTTATTTGCAATAGATTCTTGGTAACTTTTTTTTTTAAAGTATTGTTTTTTTGTATGTGTATCTCATTCTGTGTAGTTTTTTCAGTTTTGTTTTTGTTTTTTTTCTGTTATGGACTGTGAGTCTGATTTAAATAAATATATAGAAAATAAAAAAATAAATAGGAGGGGAGCCAAGACCGATCCCTGAGGAACGCCGTTTTTAAGACGGCGTAGCCTGCTTTGCTTGCTGACACCGGTGGTAAGGGTGAAACTTCGATTTCGGACAAGCTCCATAATCATTCTGATCATGTGCTTATCCGGAAGCAGTCTCAGCAGCTTGCAGGTAAGGCCACGGTGCCAGGCAGTTTCATAAGCAGGTGTCAGATCGATAAATACGGCACCGGCCTTCTTTTTAGCCTCGAAAGAATCCTCGATGTTCTGGGTTAGCAGAACAACTTGATCTACGGTTGACTTCCCGCGTCAAAACCCAGCCTGTTCTTTAGGTAGCAATGGATCGATTAATGGTTTAACGCGGGCGTAGATAATCCTCTCGAGGATCTTGTAGGAGACACAGAGCAAAGATATTGGTCGATAACTCTTTGGGTCTTCCACGGGCTTTCTTGGTTTTGGGATCGCGACCACAAGCGCTCTTCTCCAGATCTTGAAAATTTTGAGTCGGCGCAAACAGAAAGAAAGGAAGTCACGTAACCATGACTTCAAAGCAGCTCCAGCATGGAGTATAAGCTCGGGGCAGATGGAATCAGGTCCCGGAGCTTTACCTGGTTTTAGATGTTGAAGGGCAGCAGCAAATTCTCTCTGTGAAAAATTGTCAGAAATATTTACTGCGTCTGGTGTTGTGGCCCTCCAAAGGTCGGACACTTCTTGAAAGACAAGTCGAGATGACTTGTGGTCAACAGCCTCGTATTTCCCATTTCTAACCAGCTGAGATGCAATAGCATCGGCTGAAACGGGACAGTGACGAGGAGAGTGTCGTGACCTACCAGTAAGGTTGTTCAAAATACTCCACGCTTTTCGACTAGAGTGTGAGAAGTCAATGCTCCGAACTGCTTTGGACCATCAATCCCTCCGTTTTCTGTCAAGCTTGGCAAGCAGAGCTGTAGTAGCCAAACTTGAGTCGTCTCCCTGAGGAGACTGCAGAAAGGTTTTATAGAGGGATTCACACTCTGCATCCCAACACGGAATATAGTTATTTCGATAGCCGTGTAGGATAGTCTTTTTGGCTGCTTTCTTAATGATGTTACAGAAGTCCTGGTAAGCCGCATCCACATCAAGTGAACAGGTGGCAACAAAATCTTTGCGAATTTATTCATCAAAGCAATGTAGTGACTCCATTTGGCCTTGCGAAAGTTCCATTGCTTAACAGGCATGCTTGGCACTGCCATAGCAAACCTTGGTCGTGTAATAAGCGAAGGTCGATGTTGTGACCAAACTTGTCAAGGACACGT
This sequence comes from Diplosoma virens, assembly GCA_963680785.1. Classification (NCBI taxonomy): domain Eukaryota; kingdom Metazoa; phylum Chordata; class Ascidiacea; order Aplousobranchia; family Didemnidae; genus Diplosoma; species Diplosoma virens. The sequence goes on along the minus strand of OY796890.1, from coordinate 11,766,542 downwards.
CTATCCGGTAAGCGACTATTTGTTCCTACGCTAGCGAAAGCTAGATCTGGATTGATGCCAATGTTCCAGCGGCCGGAATAAAAACTGGCAGCGTCCTTGGCATTATATAGGAGGGCAAGACAATTAATACTTGCCCAGCCAGCCAAGCACTCACCGTCCGGACTGTTGTCGTCGTAATCCCAGTCAGCATGACGACAGTTAAAATTGCCAGCGTAAAGACATGGGTGAGGAAACACTGGGAGATCCAGGGTTCGTAATCGCGTTGGCGGTGGCTTGTAGACGTTGACTATTTTTATAACCATCAAAGTCCACACACAGCCACTCAATCTCTGATGTCGGTGGAGATTGGTCCAAAAGCGTGTATCTCAGTCGCTCGTGGACAAACGTGGCAAGGCCATGCTTCCTGCTTAAAGAAGACCCAGCTAGTTGGTAGTTTGGTAGTACCAACTTCTTTGCATCAGTGCAGTGGGTTTCCTGCAGTAGGATGACGAATGCCTCAGACTGCATAGCGAGGTGATGAAGAACGTTCATCTTGCTTGCAGTGAGGCCTTCGATGTTCAGCTGAAGAATAGTGGGTCTTCGGAACTTGTTGGCAATGTGCCCTGAAAAGGGCAGTTTTATCCTAGCATTGCCCCGTCCTGAAAAGGACATTTGCCGATTAGCAAACCCACACTGAATATCGGAGTGGGTGGATACCCTTCCGTTTTGGTAGGTTCGGTTTCGGTCTGTCATCATTAAAATTAATGAACAGACTTACTCACGGCCCAGGCTGCGAGAAAGCACCTACCATCTGGGCCATTAGCACCTACCATTTTGCTGATGATTTGACTTTTTTTATTACCCATCCCTCTTCCTTTTCCACACTTCTTGAGATACTGAATCAATTTTCTCTCTTTTCTGGTCTTAAAATCAACCATGACAAGACCACTATTATTTCAAATTCCTTAGATCTTCTTTCCTCTTTTAAATTAAATTTTCCCCAAGAAAAAATTCTTCAATCCACAAAAATTCTTGGGATGTTTTTCTCTTTTAAAACCGACGAATTGATGCAAAATTGAGGTGCCCTTGTTCGCTCGGTACCCCGAACTACCCTTTTACTTCTTAACCCCAATTGACTCCCTTTTCTCAAAAGTAATTTCTATCAACCAGCACTTTCTACCTAAAATTCTTTTCTTATCTAGAATCATCCCTCCAACACATAAACACATAAAAACCTTAAACTCCTTCCTCTTCAAATTTCTCTGGAATTTCTCCCCCTTTGAACCTATCAAACGCTACACCTTATATCTTCCTAAGGCTGATGGAGGAATTGCCCTGCCCTCCATTGGCCTGAAAATTTCCACAGCCTTCTTATGGCAATTGATTGTTCTTCCTCAAACCCCTAAACCACTACACCATTTCCGGATGCACTTTGCTATTTACAACCTAGGAACAAAACTTATACCCTTCAAGCCTGACCTTTATTCAAACACCCAACCGCATCGACCCAAACCAAATCTCCATAGGAAAAAAGTCTTAAACCTTCTACATAAAACCTCTATCCCCTCGGATCACCTATCCAAACTTACCTTTAAATCTCTTTATTTACTCCTCCTTAAACCTGACCCAAATCCTCTCCCGAGAACAATCGATATACCCCAAACAAACGGTAACAATCAAGCTAATCCCTATACATGGCTTCGATTAACTTTATTTAAACCTCAACCTTCTCTCTTTTCTAATTTCGAGAAAGAAATAGCCTTCAGAACAGCCTACAAAGGCTATGCCTTGGGCTGTTTCTTTCAAAAGCATAACTTTACTTCTAAACCCCCAATGATTTTCTCTGTAAATTATGTTTTTCTTCCCTCGATGATCCTCACCATTTATTCTTTGACTGCCCTCCTATCAAATATCTAGTTTATGCTATGGAATCTTTCCTTTCAGAAATCCTAAAAAAACCCACATCTCTCTCTCTAAAAACATATTTCTTTATAATTTTTCTGAACAAACTGGCATCACAATTTAATACTATCCAAAATGGCTTCCTTAATTCGACTTTCATCCTTCCAGTTGCGCAATAAAATCCTCTCATTTAACCTCTTTGTCACTCCTTTCCTACTAAATGAAGAACTATATAACATCAAAACTAAATTTAAATTCTTTTTAAAAAAAGCCTATCCTGATCTTTCAAAATAAAATAAATAAATAATCGATCACATATTGTTTTTGCAATGTAATGTGTCCATATTTTATCTACAATATCTTATATCTGTCTCTAATAAGTATTTTAAAATCCAATCATTTTATCCAATCTGTATATATTATGTACCATGTATAATAAATTGTATCTTGTGTATTTTGTGTATTTTTAATTTTATAATGAGGTGAAGCAACCTTGCTTCTATATGATACAACAAGTCACACTTTTCATCGCTAATTAGCAAGTCACAACGTCAACTCGTTTTGTTGCTTCTTCTTTTTTCTAATCCCGTCTTTAACAACTCACAAACTTCTCGACATTTTGTTATCTTGTTCATGTGGCGGAGCAGAAATAAAAGAAACTGAACTGAACTGAACTGTAAAAAAAAAAAAAAGATTTAAAATATTTATGCAAAAGCATTTTTCCGACAATATAGGGGAAGGTGGGGTTAGTTCGGACAAAATTTGGTTTTTTGAATCTGGCGGGGGTTTGAAATGTGATAAAGAAAAACTAGTTGTTCCATATTGTAGCTAGGTCTTTCAGTTAAAAAGGGGAGCAAATTTAAAAAGTTTCTTCTTCTAGTTTTTGAGAATTTGCTGTAAAATGGGACCTTACTCAAATGTCGGAAATTGCCCAAATATCGGGGTTGATTCGGACAAACTCTGGGGTAATTTCGGACATTGATTTTAAATGAGGCACAGTTTCATCCCAGTCAAAATAGTTTTTATGATAAAATTTATTGAAATACAGGGTAAGTCACGGGAAATGGATGTTTTTAGAACGCCCCTTGCTCTTCTAGAGTAAGTGGTTAGGGAGTAAGGAAGGTAGTCTTTGAACCTGCCTAAGATGCCGTTTAGTTTGTTGTTATTTGTTTAACTTTTACGTTAATTTTTGTATTTGTTAGTCATTAATTTTGAATTGCTTTTCTTATTAGTTTTCCTTTTAATTTTAAATTTATTTTAAATTGCTTTCCCTCATACTACCGTGGAGTCTTGAACACCATGTGTTTGCTTATAACGCCTACGTAAAAAATAGTGAATCAGTGACAGAAACCCAACGTCTCTTCAAGCGAAGATTCAACATCGGTCGTCACGGTAATGTACCAAGCCAAGAAATATCTAAGAAATAAGTGAAGAAACTTTAGTGAAAGTAGAAGCTAACTTTAGAAAGCGGCTTTAAATTTGTGCTCGTGAAAGTGGCCATCATTTGTCAGACATAATTTTTCGCTTCTAAATATTCCATAATGCCATAGTTTAGTGAATGTTTTTATGTACATTATAAAATTTTTGTTAAAATATTTGCAGAGTTTTGTCTTCCTTAAAAACATCCGTTTCCCGTGACTCACCCTGTATTTTTCGTGTACAATAACTAGTGAAACAAAGTGGTTTTGCTCAAATTACGTTAAGAAATTCAGAGATTTGATCTCTCCCACCCATGAAACTTAATAGGGTTAGATTCTTGCGAGAAAATTATTGGAGAGTATGTATCCAAGACCAATAATAACCTATCTCTGTTATTATAGATTGCAAGTACACAAACAGTTTAATTTTATATGTTTCTTAATGAATTTGTCAGATATGAGAAATTTTGTCTCAAGAATTCTCACGCTGCTCTTCGTTTCTTGCGAGTGGTCTGTCTGTAAAAGCAGAACACAAGAAATCTTGATCAGAAAAAATACTTCTATCTAAAGGAAATATGCCGCTTGATAAAAAACCATTTTTAATATTAACAGGAGTAGCAGCTCTATCCCAGGTTGTTGAACATATTAAAGGTAAATCATAAATTGAAATTGTCTTTCCTGGATTCGAGATCATCCAATCATTTATGCCTTGACTGACGAACGTTTTAAATGGTCCAAAGACTGTTAAATCAACCGGCTACAGTTTGTTAGAAGTGTGCGGTGATATCGTAAAGGAGAACAATGCCATTTTCCTTTGCAAAAGTAATCGCCTCGACACTGATGTGTGATTGGTGATTATCCAAAATCAAAAGAATTTTTTTATTATTAAAATAGCGAGTAAAGTTTACAAAAAATTGTAGCACTTTTACAAAATTATCTGAGGTCATATCCACCCAGATTTATGCGCTAATGCCATTGGACCTGATGTAAGATTTGCAAGTATTTTGGAGGGATTTTCTCTGACACGAGGAAAGACCCATATCGGAGGCAAAGCTAATCCGATTGCTCCTATAATGCCAACTTGTATGATCATTTCTCCTATTTCTCGGGAGGTGACTTGTCCAACTTGATGAGCACCTTTTTCCGCAAATACTTTTTGCATTTTTGCCACTGTATTTATACTCCAGTCTAAAAATATTGTTTAAATTTAAATTTACCTACCTTTTCATTAAGTTAAATTATAAAGCACATAGGCAATTAGTTTTGCTTATTACCTCATCCAAACCGAATATTTCAGAAGCATTAAAGCCATAGCGTCGGTAAACATCTGCCACTTTTTGAAAAAAAGTATTTACAGTAAAAGGATTAAAACTGGACATTCTTGCAACGCTTGTAGATTCTGGTGTGCGTAAACTTATGTTTGTATTACGTTTTAAGAAAGAATGTAACCAATCATAGCCAGCCATTTCATTTTGGGTCCATGATGCGGGCATTGAAATTTTTTTTTTGAGAGCGTATTGATAAGCTAATCGTCTCACTGTAGCAGATGTTAACCCATAAAAAAGTTTAGAGCAAGTGAGTATATAGGAACACAATGATAGCTTCATTTTGTCATTGAATATGTCCTCTTTTAAAATTGCATGAGTCTTTTTCATCCCTGTATCTTCTGACATAATCGCTTAGCGTAGACTTTTTGATATTGTGATGAGCTGCTGCTTCTCTGATAGATGTGTTTTTTTCAACAACTAATTTTACTGCAGCTTCAACTGTACTTGCATTAAAATTAGCATTAACATCCTTTATATTTTTGTAAGTTCTAACCATTTTTGGATCAACAGAAAACACTATTAACTTGAAATTTACTTGGGGCTATTTCGGACATAAAAATATTTTTGTCCAAAATAGCTCCAACAACCACGTGCAAAAGAAAATGGCGGTCAATGGAAGCAAGGTTAAGTTTTAGCAAATTTATTTTGCCTAGTCTGTTCTATAGTAGCTCTCCTCTATATTTCCAACTATTTAACTAAATTTAAACTGCAAAAATAAAAGCGATAAACCTTACGTTCTAATTAATTTTAACTATTTTTCCAAAAATTGAAAAATCAAAAATTACTCTGTCTTGCAGCTGCGTTCCACGTTCTAACAAGACTGCAACTCATTGATGAATGTTCAAAGATAACAGTATGGCACGTGGTTGCGAGAAAATCAAACCGGAAGTGCTTTGTCCGAGGTAACCCCGTGTCCGAAATAACCCCAGTTTTCCCTAATATCGACCAAAACACTCCAAACTCTTCCTTATTAATCACTTTAAATGTTATGTATGGCTGTTTTTTTCTTCTGCATAAATATTGCTTATACATGTATTTTTGACTAACTGCACCTTTAAACGCTATGTTATTTAGCAGGCTAATTAAAACTGTCATTTATATCTACCACCAAATTTGCCGCCCTTTTTCTTTAAATAGTTTCACCTGTTTTTTGTTTCATGCCATCGCATACCTAAAGCTATAATCATTTCATATCCTTTTATTGGAATATTTACTCGAAATATGCATATAGAATTAAAATGTAGCCTACCTCACAAACATCCATTATTAACTGTACAAAATCTTAACAATCGTGTTTTAATATTAATAAATATTTAAAAAAAAAAAAAATCAATTGCCAGACGCGTCCAATCTTTTATGAGCAACTTTAACGAGGAACCGTCACGTGACCAGCACGAAACCAAGTGGAACATTCCAACCGTTCGTAAGTTAAGTTTGCTACAATGGTAATGATGCATGGTGGTACAATTGCGTAAACGTAGGGAAAAGGTGGGCAAAATAGTAGAATCCACCTCTCACAACTGTAGGTCAATGTTTAGCACCAACATCTTGCCAATGTTTCTTAACTTGCCAATGTTTCTTAAGTTGGCAGTTTGCGTTTTGTCAACATTGGTAAGATTGCTGAAGTAGTTGGACAGCTGCAGTATGCGCTGGTCATTCATAGTTAGCCAATGTAATGTTTTCTAGCACGCGTCTAACTTGAAAGCAAGCTGTATTTACAATGGTCAGCAAAACGAACATACAGATAAAACGTGCGAGTAGTGTGACGTCACTATGAAGCTTATGAGCGTAGTTAATCGATATGTTACATCTTCCTTCTAAAAAAATCAAATGACACACTGAAAATAAAATAAAACAAACAAGCTTTTTTAATGCGCACTATACAATGTAGTCTTTGTATTTGGACGGAAATTTGATGGGCCGCCCGTAACGAGATGTAGGACGTGATTCATGCATAACTGAGCCTGAAGATTGGCTATTAGAAAGTGGCTCAAGTTGTGGTTGGTTTACGTCAGAGTTTTGTTTAAAATTAGCTCTGTGACTTTGAAAGTGTCTGTTGTAAGTCGGAAAAGTTAAATTTGCTTTGTATAAATGACGGCGATTTCTGCGCAGGAAATCTTTCTCGCCACAAATCGTGTAAGAGCGTGGTTCAGGGCGCACATCGACAACACGACTTATTCCATTTTTTGTTCTTACGATAACATACAACATCTCCTTTCTGCAAAGGTTTCAATGGATTTGCACAGCGATCATAATAACGTTTTTGACGAGATTGCGCTTTGATTAATTCTGCAGACGGATCAACAATATTGGGGGTTAACAATGATGTCGCTACAGGTATTTTTGTTCTTAGACGTCTGCTCATTAACATCTGAGCCGGAGAATATTTCATGCCTGAAACTGGAGTATTACGATATTCTAAAAGAGCTAAATACGGATCTGTGTTTTCTTCGTGAGCTTTTTTCAGAATCTTTTTAAGAGTTTGGACACTGCGTTCAGCTTGACCGTTACTTTGACTGTATGTCGGGCTTGAAGTGGTAGTTTTGATGCCCCAAGCTTTGGCAAACGCAATAAATTCATTACTTTGAAACGGCATATTGTCACTCACAATTTCTACAGGTATACCATGCCGCGCAAAAACGCTTTTACATTGTTCAATAATAGTAGAAGCTGTTTTGTCAGATAAACATTGTAACTCAGGATATTTAGAATAATAATCAACAATCACAAGATAATCTTTGGCTTGAAAAGTCATAATATCAATACCCACTTTAAGAAAGCGCTCATTCAAAATAGCGTGCGATATCATGGGTTCACGTTGTTGATTGTTTTGATACTTAATACACAATTCACAATTTTTGACAATGCGCTCAATATCAGCATTCATACTAGGCCAATAAACCAACTCTCTTGCTCGAGATTTACATTTTTCAATACCAAAATGCGACTCGTGAATTAAATTTAGTGGTTGCGGTTGTAAAGATTTTGGTATAACGATGCGTTGGTCATAAAAAACTACGTCATCTATAACATGCAACATATCACGCACATTCCAATAGGGTCGTACAGATAAACAAACATTTTTTTGACACCTTGGCCAACGAGTCTGACAATAAGTCTTAACTTTTTGTAAAATTTCATCGTTTTTTGTGGCTTGTTGAATCTCATCGAATTTTGTTGTGGTAACAGGCAGATTTATAATAAGCGAATGAACCACTTGAACAAGATCCTGATTTATTTTTGCATCATGAGTATCTGTTTGATAAGCTCTTGATAATGTGTCGGCCAGATACAAATACTTTCCTGGAACATATTTGATTTTAAAGTCATAAAGCTGCAGACGAAGCATGAGACGTTGCAGTCGTGGAGGAGTTTTGCTTAGTGGTTTTTTCCATATGTATTCTAAGGGCCTGTAATCACTTTCAATTGTCACAGCTTGGTGTCCGTAGACGTACTGGTGGAATTTTTCGCATGCAAACACAATAGATAGTAATTCCTTTTCTATCTGAGCGTAGTTTCTTTCAGCTGGAGATAATGATCTTGAAGCAAATGCAACAGGTTTGCCCTCTTGTATCAAACACGCCCCTAGTCCGTCTTGCGATGCATCGCATTGAACAGTAACTGCCTTGTTAACATCGTAGAAAGCTAGCACAGGTTTATTAATCAAGGCAAGCTTTAACTTTGCTATAGCTTCGTCATGCTCATTATCCCAAGTCCATTTAGAATTTTTTTAGAAGTTTACGCAAAGGGGCTGTGATAGAAGATTCATTTGGTATATATTGAGAAAGGTATTTCGTCATTCCTAAAAATCGTTGAAGTGAGGGGACATCTATAGGTGGAGGCATATTGACAATTGCATCAATTTTCTGGTCATCTGGCATCAATCCTTCTTTTGTAACAAAATGTCCCATATAACTTACGGAATTCACTTTAAATTGTATCTTTTCTCGGTTAAATCGAACACCACTTTCTCTTGCTCTGGAAAGCAATGCAAGCATTATAGCGTCATGCTCTTTCTCGTCTTCTGCAGCTATTATAATATCATCAGCTATAATATGTACTCCTTTAATATCACCAAATGTGCTCTCATTGCGTTTTTGCATGACTTCACTTGCTGAACATAGCCCAAAAGGCATCCGTAAAAATCGCTTTCTCCCCCACGGCGTATGAAATGTTGTGAGAAATGATGACTTTTCCGTGAGGCCAACGTGCCAATAGCCATCTTTCATGTCAATGACCGAAAAAACACGTTTGCCGCAAAGCTGCGCTTGTACATCAGCTGGAGTTGGAATAACATAACGTTCTCGCATTATTGCAGCATTTAAAGGCTTCGGATCCAAGCACAAACGTAAACTTTTATCTTTCTTCTCTACCACTACCAGATTGCTCACCCATTCAGTTGGGCAATCCACATCAGCAACCATGCCATCTCTAGTTAAACGTTCCAGAGTTGCTTTTAATTTCGGGCGAAGCGCATAAGCAATATGTCGTGGTTGCTGTATAACCGGTTTTGCGTCATCACGTAATGTAATATTATATTTTTCTTTGTATAAACCCGTGCCAGAAAAGACTTCTAAAAAATTGTTTGTAACCATGTCTAAGGTAAGGTTTGAAGATTCCGAAATGTCCTCTATTTTTTTAACTAAATTTAATAGTTCACATGCATGTTCGCCGAGTATTGGCGTATGAATGATATCAGTAACAAAAAAAATCAACGAAAATTTACGACCCGTTCTATCACAAATAATCATCTCTACCGTGCCTAATGGTTTAATTAACGCATTACCAAAACCACGCAATATCGTAGATGTAGATGAAAAAGGAGCTAAACGCATTTGTTTGTATAAGCTTAAAGGCAAAACATTCACTTCCGCGCCGGTGTCCAGTTTAAAAGATAAAGTACTAGTGTTGTTATGGTGATCAAGCACCGTAAGCGTTGATCGCATTTTTGAGCGGGTGTAGATAGTTATTCCACAAATAATTGAACACTTTCTTTGATTTGTTTATTCTTATTTAACAGAAATTGAAAGAACATATATTTACAATCAAAATAACACACTTTATTACAGTTATCTTTTTATTCTTGTTTTTTATACCACAACTTATTACCTCCTCGTTTCCAGTGTTGCCCTTCCACTTATCATTATTCTATAGGAACTTGTAGTGATCTATATAGGATCACTACAGACTTCCCCTCCTGACAAAATTTTGCAATTTTAAAAAAATAGACGTGTAACATGGGATGTGTTATAACAATATTTACAAAATATCATACAGCAATTAGCATTGATGCAATATAATGAACTTATTCTATGTTAACAACACAGTCCCGCAGCCTTTGGGGAAAAACAGTTTTTCTGCGAGGACGTGGCTGTGGTGGCGACAAGATGGAGCTTTGAGTAGTGTTTGGAATAGGTTCAGTTTCAGGTGTTAAGTTAGAAATATTATGAATAAAGCCGGGTTTTACATTGTTAATGCCAACTGAGATTAATTTGCCACGCTTAATAACTTTGAAAACGTCATTATTGCGGTCTATAACCAGGTATGGGCCGGAGTAGGCGGGGCATAAATTTGGGTGAATTGGATCGTCTTTAATAAATATGTGGGTACAATCATTTAATGTTTTTGGAAGAAAAATTGATTTTTTCTGTTCCACTCTCGTTGAGGTGGGATATAATGATTCTGTGAAAGCGTGCATGCTGTTGATTATATCTGAGGAGGAAACATTCTGGTTCTCATGTGTGGGAGAAATAAGATCACCGGGGAGTCGTAAACATTGTCCGAATAATAATTCTGCAGAACTGCCTTGTACTCGTAAATCTTCTTTAAACATGGTATTAAGTGAAAGAATGATGGAAGATAAATGAAAAGCCCAATTAGCTGAATCTAGTTTTGGAGTTAGTGCCGTTTTAATAGTTCTGATAGCTCTTTCAACAAGTCCATTTGATTCTGGATAACGTACACTGCTGATTCTGTGAGTTGCTCCGAGAAATTTACAATAATCTTTAAAGGTATGTGATGTAAATTGGCTTCCTGCATCAGAGTGAATTTCTACAGGTGCACCAAATGTTTGAACATGAAGATTTAAATTTTGAATGACTGAGGCAGTAGACATGTCTGGCATTGGAAAAGCTTCAGTCCATCTTGTAAATGGATCAATACAAACCAAAACATGTGTATAGCCATTTGAGCTGGGAAAAAGTCCAGCTATGTCAATGTTAATGCGTTCAAAACGAGCATTAGGCATAGGTATTGATGTGATTTGTTTAACAATGTGTCGGTTTGTTTTCGTTCGTTGACAATTGATACAAGCATGAACAAAATCACGAATTTTCGATTTCATATTCTTAAAAAGAAATCTGGCACATATGAAACGTTGAGTGGCCTTTATGCCTAAATGATTCATATTATGGTAATAAGATATTATCGTCTGTTCCAAACTAGGGGGAATTAGTATGCGGTCATGTGGTAAACTGGTATCAATTAAAATGCAGAAATTAGTTTTAGGTACTGGCACAGATTTGATATTGATGGATGAGCCAGTAGGAAATGAAAAGGCATCTGATTGAGACTCATGTTGCTGTGCGTCAGCAATTGATTCCATAGAAATAGGCATAGGTTCTTCAAGAATATTGGCTACAATAACTCGGGATAGGCAATCAGCCACAATATTGTTTCTGCCTGGCAAATGTTGAATATTACAATCAAATTGACTGAGATAAGACAATTGACGCACTTGCCTAGGAGAGTGATTTTCAGAAGGTTTTGCAAAACTGTTAACTAAAGGTTTATTATCTGTGAAGATTACAAAGGGTTTATCAAGCAGCATATATTCAAAATATTTAACGTTTGAATAAACACTAAGAAGTTCGAGGTCATAGGTTGAGTAATGTTTTTGAGCATCTGTTAGTGATTTGGAATAGTAACCTAAAACTTCAATTTTGTCGTCATAAATTTGTTCAAGTACACCACCAAGAGAGGTAGCAGATGCATCTGTTTTTAATTGCAATTTAGCATAAGCTTTAGGATGAGCCAAATAAGCAAGATTGGCAATAATTTCTTTTACTTTCTTAAAGGCCTGCAGTGCATTGCAATTCAATGATATTTTTGTTTCATTTTTTACTTTACCTTTGAGATAATCTTGTAATGGAGAAAGTAATTCAGCTGCATTTTCAATGAAACGACGTTGATAATTAACTAGACCAAGAAATTGACGTAATTCTTTGATGGTTACTGGTGCAGGAAAGTTTTTTACAGCTGCAATTTTTTCATCAGATGCAGTTATGCCACTGGCATTTAATTTGTATCCAAGTACATTAAGTTGAGAAGCACCAAGTACACATTTGTTCATGTTTAATGTTAATCCATAAAAAAGATGTTTTTTGTGTTCAAGCTCATTTTTGGAAAATATAATAATGTCATCAATGTAAGCAAAACAAAAAGTATCAGTATTTTGTAGCACATGATTGATAAAACGTTGGAAGCTGCTGCTCGCATAAGTTAAACCTTGTGGAAGTTTATTGTACATGAAGTTACCACGATGAGTGCAAAAAGCCGTAAATTGTCTATCAGTGGGGCGGACATCTAGTTGCCAAAAAGCACTTTTTAAATCTAAAGAAGAAAAAATGGTTGCGCCATGAATGTGTTGAGTAAAATCTGTTAATCTTGGTAATGGATAATTTTGTTTTTTGCAACGTTTATTGATAAGTCTGTAATCATGTACCAACCTAAAGGAACCATTCTTCTTTTTAACTAAATGTACTGGTGAGGCCCAAGGGCTGGTAGTTGAACTAATAATGTTTTTTTCGAGCATGTCATCTAATATTTTATTGAGAGCATTTGTTTTTTCTAAATTGAGTCTTCTCGGTCGAAAGGCTACTGGGGGTCCATCAACTTCTAATAAATGTTCAAAAGGATGTTTCTTTTTTCCCACTTTAATTTGTCCAGATACAAGATGAGGAAACATGTTTAAAATATTCTCATATGAATGTATATTGTAGTCAATCCTGGGCAATGGAGTTAAAATATTTTCCTTTGTAGAATTTGAAATGTCAACTGTGCTTGCAGCTGTGTCAATTACAAATTTGTGCAATTTCAAAAAATCCAAACCAAGAATAGCATGTTTAATGTTTGCAACAATAAAAGAATGAGTAAACTGTTTATTAGGAAATTTCTGAAAATGTAGTGTTAGTTCAATGACACCTGATTGTTGTATAGGATGACCATCAGCAGCAAATAATCTACAGGGATCTGGATTTGTCACACAAGTATATCTGTTAGAGGGAATCAGTGACTTAGGGCTAGCTGTATCAATAATAAATACAATGTTATTGTGTGTATCAGTTAAGTGAATATATTTGTCAGCAGATTCAGGCAATGCATTGCTGACATTGATAGTATTTATTTGCAAGTCATGATTTATTGAGGAGCATTGCCTTGTGAGTTTAAATGTTTAGTCTTCATATAGCTATCAAAATGAGTGCAGCCTTGGACACAGTATCTGGCAGTAGTTCCATATTTTTGGTGGTAAAAACACAGACCATTAAAAATCTTATCTCTACCTGGAATAGTGAGATTTGGACCTGGTGGTGGTTGCAAAGTAGAAGAAAATGGTAATTGTTGGGATGAAGTTGGGAAATGATTTTGAGGGTTTTCATTAAAAGACTTGGAGTGAGATCTATTGTGTGATGGGTAAGTGAAATGAGGTGTGGTAGTTTGGTGAGAAAGAATTTTGTGCAGAGCCAAAACTTCAGCTTTAAGAGAGGAAAATTCTTTTAACATAGCAGAAAAAACATTATCAGTGGAATTAACTTCAGATGAGTTTAATGATTTATCATTTTGTATTAGAGAATCAGCAATGGGAGCTAGTTCTTCAACAGATTTAAAAGGGAATGCAGCTAAAATGAATTGTATATTGTTAGGAAGCCTATTTATAAATTCAGTTTGTAAAAACCAATTTAATGTTTCATCTTGAGGGTCAATTGTTCCTAAAATGTTTTTTAAATCATATAATAATTGTGTGGGAGAACGGTCTCCCAAAGGAGGAGCAGTGTGAAGCTGGGTTAATCTTTTGTGTAAAGGAAGACTGTATGCTTTTATTAAGGCAGCCTTGAGTGTAGTACAGCTGTTGACACTATCTCTTGACATGCAAAGTGATGCTTTGTGAAAATGTTCAGAAGATAAACATTTTATCAATTCAAAATATAATTGTTCTTCAGTTAGATGCTTTCCAAAATAATGTGCATCAAATGTGTGAAAAAACATGTCAATGTGAGAAGGATCAAATTGGAGTTGTGGAGAATTTTGAATTATTATAGTAGGTGGTTGAGTATTTTGCAATAAAGATTGATGTACAGAAGTAGATGATGATAAAGGTGTAGAAAAGACTTGGGAAGTAGTAGTAGATAGAATTGAAGCTGAACTAACTGGAATTGCATCAGCACTTTGTGCTTGCAAATGGGTTTGTGTTGAAGAATTATTTTCAGCCAAGGCTATAAGATTATCATTCATATTAGATTTAGCACTTCGTAAAAAATATTGATTTGAATGCATAAATAGTAATAATAACAAATAATTTTATAGACAACAATAATAATTTTAAGCAATAAGGTAATAATTATGTTCATACAAGTAATTAGTAAAATTGTTTAAAAATTTGTAAATAATGTTCTTTATAGATTGAATACAATGCTTGAGATAAGATAGTCTTTTAAAATAATTGGTATAGATTAATATGATCCAAGTCACTTTGTTAGTTGTTGGTTGTTAGTTGTCATCAATTGTAGATGTCTTGTTAGTTGTCGGGGTCACCAATTGTAGATAGTTGTAGAATTTAGTAAATAGTTTTTGAAATTTTGTTACTTCCACAAATTTTAGTTTTGTAAATTTTGGAAAGTTTTTTAAATTTTGTTCCGATGTTATTTGGTAACTTAGTACGTTGTTTAATCGTCTACCTTTTTGGCGTCTGTAAAGAAGGCTTCGCCAATAACACAATCTCGGTGTCTACTAAACGATAATTCTTAATCTTCTTGCTGGATCTGACCTTCGAACCAGCGACAGCAAAAATATAGTCTAGCTAAATCACAGCTCAGACTACCACAATATCTTCTTTATTAAGAAATATGCTCCAATCCACTTAGGAGCCCGAATAGTATAAATCAAAGCAACAGGTTAAAGCTCAATAGCTTAATTCTTCACAATCACGTAGATCACCAAAGACTTGCGACCAAAAAACTATGACTTCACACAGTTAACAATTTTCCAATTTTAAGTTACCACAACGAAACATCGAATTATTTAATAATACTGCTTTTCAGCGAATCGTATTTATACCATTCAGTAAGATTACTCGAATGTTCTGAAATTATCTCAATCACCGCACTATTACGTCATAATCAAAACAGGTCAATCGGATAGTTCTGGAAATTACTTTAAATTTCGTGAAAATAAGCGGTGTTGCCATTTTTTCTTGTAAATAAAAATAAATATTTAAATTACTTATAAAACTGTTATTTCTTCGGCTATTTGAGCCGGACCAACGCGAAATCAAAGAGATTTTTTATGAGATTGTGAATCTACATAATTTGGGCGATTTTTAGGAACGGAACAATAGTTATTCCACAAATAATTGAACACTTTCTTTGATTTGTTTATTCTTATTTAACAGAAATTGAAAGAACATATATTTACAATCAAAATAACACACTTTATTACAGTTATCTTTTTATTCTTGTTTTTTATACCACAACTTATTACCTCCTCGTTTCCAGTGTTGCCCTTCCACTTATCATTATTCTATAGGAACTTGTAGTGATCTATATAGGATCACTACACGGGTCGGTTTGCTTTGAAGTCTACACATTTGGAAAACCGTCGAGTCAGCTTGAATTTCTGAAGTGATTTCTTTTATGTTTCTCGTATCCGACTTAAAACTTCTGCAAACAACCGCAAAATGGTTATATTTTCCACATTTTCGACAAGTTTTGCCATATGCTGGGCATTGTCTGGGCAAATGCACGAGGTCACAGAATCGACAAGGTTTGTTGGAAACCGAAGTATTAGACGCCGAGAAACTAAGGTAACGATCTTTTTTAATTTCTTGAACTAAGGAAGAATTTATTTTTTCATTTGACATATATTGCATGCGAGCTTTTGTGACTTCAATTGATCGACATATATTTATTGCCTTTTCTAAAGTAAGATCTTCTTCCTCTAACATTCGCTGTCGTGCTGTCTCGTCGTTGGTGCCAAATAAAATTTTGTCCCGCAATAGTCTATCCTTGAACGCACCAAAATCACAATTATTTGCTATTAAACGTAACTCAGTTAACCATTTATCAAATAATTTGCCAACTGCTTGTTGACGCTGCCAAAATTTATAAGTGTCGAAAACAGGTCGCCGCCTGGGATTACAAAAAACTTTATAACGGTCCAAAACGATGTCAGTCGTGAGATTCTCATCATCTAGTGAAATGCTAAAATTATCAAAAATATCTCGGGCTTCTTCGCCTGCACAATTCAGTAAAATTGCTATCTGAGTAGCTATTGGTTTAGTATGTAATTCAGACGCAGCATAATATATTCTGAAAGATTTTTCCCAACGCCGCCATTCCTCAGCAAGGTTTTCTGCATTAAAATTAACCTCTCTTGGCGTTTTAAACTGACTCATATTTGCTTAGTTCGAATAACTTCTGACACCATGTAATGTTTTCTAGCACGCGTCTAACTTGAAAGCAAGCTGTATTTACAATGGTCAGCAAAACGAACATACAGATAAAACGTGCGAGTAGTGTGACGTCACTATGAAGCTTATGAGCGTAGTTAATCGATATGTTACAGCCAACTCTCTACAGCGTCTGGAATTTCAGTGTTGGCTAAACGCTGGCAAAGCGCAGTTTATCAGTGTTGGCGGAAAATGTGATTTTGGTGCACTCGACTCTGGGCCAACTTTGGACGCCATCATCTTGCCAACATTTCTGCTGCTGGAAAACTGTCTTTCGCCAACGTTGGCTAGATGAAAAATGTTTACTGGGATAGCCTATTGGGGGTTATTTTGTCTTGCCACAACTTATTACTGTGTGCATGCAAAGCCCATTGACACCCAAAAATCACTCTGCAAATCCCTGCAGGCCCAAAGAACCGGTTGGAAACCACTGCCTTAATCAACGTTTGACATCAATCAAACGCTTTTAATCATCCGATTACGCTGCTGCCTTTTTATAACAACCACGCATTTAGAGACAAATTTTTTCACATTTTTAGTATTAGGCCTAATACTTTATTTTTGCCGAATATTTAATTGGTTAACATTTTCACCATAGCCTATAAGTCAAAGATTCTTCAAACTTATACTTGCGGATTCCTGGGTGGAGGTGCCAAAAAGAGAGGCACAAAGTTGGGAAAAATTATAAAACATGTAAAAAAACAAGTAAAACTTACTGCCGATTTAGAACATTCATCCATCATTGTGCAAACATGATATTCAAATCACGGTTTGGCATACACAAGCCAAATATCACGACATTACATGGTGATGTTAGTGCACAATTAAAAGAATGCTTACGATATGAAATGGTTAGTGCAAAGAGAATTTTTAAGTTTTTTTTGTACCCTAATTAACAATCTTATTTGCAACTTTTGTAAGTTGTGTCGCGTTACATTTGGTCAATCTTCTGGTTAAATTCAATTTATTAAAATACTCATAGACGTACCAGCCAAAAAAATTTGGGGGGCAATAAAATTTTGCCCAAATTTTGTGACATTTTTGCCCAAATCATGATTCTCTAGTACTTTACGGATACAGCAAAAAAATTGACTGAGATTCTCGGACGAAAAACAAATTTTGTTTTAAAATCATGCTTTTTTCTAAAAAAAAATAAATAAATAAAAAGTCTTCCCTTGGAATCAGTCTCATATTTCTCAATTTTTGTCCCAAAATCAAGGTGTTCTTTAAAAAAAAAGGTCTTCACCTAATTTGGTAACTATTTTTTGCAATTGATCATTGTCGCTGCCTTAAAATTCCTAATTTTGCCCAAATTTTTCATATCGCTGCCCGAAAAATTCTGGTTTTTCGCAAATACTTTCTTGTCACTGCCCAAAAAATTGTAATTTTGCCCAAGTTTTGGAAATTTTGGGAGAAAATATGCCCCCTGCCCCCCCGCCAGATACGGCTATGAAAATAGTTATCGCAGTTTTCATTTTGTCATTGCATTTTTCGATGTTATTTATTTTAAATCTGCATTGTTTTTATTAGCAAAGATAGTTTTATAATTGATTTTAAAAATACCAATTACTAGCTTAATCTTTTTAACTTCTAAGCTTTTTATTAGTTCAACAGTAAAGTTTTGTTTCGGAGCATGATGGCTGGAACGTTTGAATGATTTTAGAATAAAGGAAAGAACCAATATTACGGTTATTAATATTATTGTAATTTTAACGTTTCAGGTGTACTACTTCACTCATTGTTAAAAATTTGTTATTTTTTGCGTCTTTTTAAGAAGTCACCGTAAACGATTTTTTTTGGTAAAACGAACCCGGAATCTCCTTTTTAGCACCACAATGGAATGAAGAAAAAACACCAAGAAAAAAAGGTCTCTAAGAAAGCCATAGTAATCACAGGGGGATCCAGATTACTTTCACGACTAAAAATCGCTTGCAGTGACTTCTTGAAGAGACCCATTTTTTTTTTTTTTTATCATAATGAATAAAGCAGTGCATTAGAACGTTAAAATTCCAATAAAATGATAACCGTCATATTGGTTCTTTGTTTCATTTGTGTAAAATTAACAAAATTTTACAAAATTAAAGGAAAGAATTTTGTTAAGAATTTTGTAAAAGAAATTTTGTTAAGTTTTTCAAGCTTTATGGTGAATAAACTTTAATTTGATAAGTTCAACCAATTTGAAATTAATGTAAAGTTAAGTTTGTTTTAAGTTTTTATGTGTCCTATGCAAATATATATGTTATGTAATAACTGCTTTCCATAGGAAAATAGGAATTAAACTGTTAAAGAAGTTTATAAATTACTATGTAACAACAAATAAAACATGATTATCTAAAATTTAAAGGTTTTGATTTTAGAGTGTGTTTGGTGACAGTAAGTCTGCATTATAAAAAGAAAAGTTATTTGAAAAGTATTAATTATGTTAATTTCTGAGTGGACCAGTGAAGATGTAAAAAAGTGGTTGGTTTCTGAAGGTTTTGAGGAATACTCTTGTTTTTTATGTGATAACCATGGAGTTGATGGTGAAATATTATTAACATTATCTGAGAAGGTCGGTGAATATTGTGAGTCTCCTTAAGAAAGGATTGTAATTGTTTTTGTTGGTGTAGCTAACCAGGAATTTTTCCTACAGCATCAGGAGGTAATAAAAAAAAGCAAGAGAAAAAGGGTCTTGCAAGGAGTGATAGTAATCAAGGGGGAATTCTGGGTTAGTTTCACTGACAAAAATTGCTCACAGTTGCTTCTTGAAAAGGTTCAATATTATGTAATCTTTGCAACAAAATTTTCACAATTTTTAAATTTTATTAATATGCTTTAAGTAGTTACTACATGCTGCATTTAAGTAGTTATACTTGTTAACAATAATGTACTGTACTGGTACCTTGTTATTTTGGATCTCTTCAAGAAGTCATTGTAAGCAATTTTTGTTTGTGAAATTAAACCGGATACCCCTGTGGTTATTATTGCTTCTTCAGGAAGCTTTTTCTCTTGTTTTTTTTTTTTATTCCATCCTGGTGCTGAAAGGGGGATTCCGGGTTAGTTTTACCAAAAAAATTGCTTATATTGACTTTTTAAAGAGACCTGTTATTTTTTATTTACTAATGTACAATACATTTTTAAACTGATTTCTATTTTTAACTGCTCAGCAAGTTTTTTAATTTTTGGTAATTCTGACAATATCAATCAAAATATGCTTTAAGTAATCATTTTTTTGGTAGTGCAAAGTATGAACAGATTGCTGTTTTTCTTATAACTGGTTATATCTAATTTTTGTAATTAAAGTTTGTGTTTTAGGATTTACGATCACCACCAATTCAAATTGCCAAGTTGAGCCACATTAAGAAACTTGGAAAATCCATTAAAGTAATTCAAGAAAAGCATGAAATTGAGAAAAATCTGAAAGGTACATTCTTTATATCATTTTTGAAAAAGTGGTCTTTATGTTACTAGCAAGAATGGTCTTTATGCATAATAAATTTTATTTTTATACATTTTATATTTTGCAGTTATCCAATAAGTATAAAATTTTCTGTTTGCCACAATTACTTTGTAATAAAATATTTATATATTTTGTCTACTTTTATATATGTGTACATTTTACTTTAGTTACTACAATTTTGGCATTACTGCCTTAGAAATCAATGTTTTTTTGGTAACTTTTGTGTTACTAAAATTTTTTTGATCACAAATCTTTCAAACTAATTTTGTTGTTTTTGTTTAAAGTATCAGTTGTTATCTTAACACTAGTTGTCAACTGTAGTCCTGTGTTTATATATATATGAAATTTTTTATAAAGCCCCCAACAAATAGCCTAAGATGATTAAATTCCTTTGCCTAATTTTTATGTGTGATTTGCAAAAATACTTGTATATATTAAGTTTTGTGATCTAATTTGTTAGGTAGTTACTTGAAAGCAAATTATTCTCAATCTGCAGTAAATGGAAAACTAAAATGCAAACAAGCAATACTGGTGCAAGATAAAAGTGGTGATGATTTTTGTAGTGATTTAGATGATGATGGTGATTTATTGACATCTATTGATGGGAAGCTCACTAAAAAGCGAGTTTTTTTACCTGAATACAAGAAGTTAATGGTTTGTATCTTTATAAATAGTATGGTTAATTTCTTTTTAAATGACTAGATTTTTATCATTTCTTTAATGTTTATGTTTGCAGTCAGCATCTGCAGCATGGCAGTTGTTGAAACGGGACCTGAAAATGAAATCAACTCACTTTTGTTAGATCTTTGTGTTTGTCCTTTTTTGGTCTTGTTAATGATTTTTTTAGGACAACCACCTTAGTGAATTTAAATGAATTCGTTTTTCAAATGTATTGTTGTCTTTGCTTTAAAGAATTGGAAACGATTTCTTGCCTTTAAAATTAAGTTTTGTACAGCTGTTATGAGTTCCCCAAAATTTGTTTTCGCCGAAAGCATCCGAGACAGTTTTGCCATTGACAGGAAAAATTGGTGCCAAATAGTGGTGCAAGAAAATTTATCTCAATTAACCACACAAGAGATGAAGTAAGCCAGGGGTATGGAACCTCTACCGCTTAGAATGCCAAATGCTTAGAACAGGGGTGTCAAACTGGCGGCTCTCCATCCAAATACGTCCTGCCATGCTTTATTTTGTGACCCACGTCAATCTTATTGCCATATTAGGCATATACCTACTTTTTAGAGACAAAACTCAAGAAATCTGAAACGGATTTAAAGTAAAGACCTTTTTATTTCTATTTGAAAAATTGTCTAGCTTGCGTAAAATGTAAGTGCGCAAAAATGGCTCCCGGCACCAAATGAGTTTGACAACCCTGGCTTACATATTAAATCACCAGCCGGACTTGCATTGTTTAGCCATTTAGTTTTATTGCAAACAATAAAAAAGTTTTTTGAATTTGTTTCAATGAGAGTTTTGAAGTTGGGTTAATTTGCTAATCACTCTAGCTCAATTCAAGAAGTAAGGCCATAAAGTTAATCAAAAATTATTTTAGTGGCGACAGATCTTTATTCTGTTTCAAAATCATAACTTTCGGCGGGCCGCAGGTTGCACACCTTTCAACTAAGACATACCAAGCGAAGTTGAAACCCGACAACACCTTCGCTGTAATTTGTGTTCTAATACAGTGTTTTTCAAACTTTTTTTCACTACGGCACACTAATAAACTCTGGATTTTCCTGCGGCACACTTACAATACTAAATACACTCTTCAAGTTTACGTACAAAAATTATATTTAATATATAACAGTAGCACCTAATGAAAGGGTGTGCCTACAGAAATTGTTTTAATACAGGGTACAACAGGGTTGTCCAACCAGTGGTGGATATTGGGTGAGGCAAATGAGGCAGTTGCCTCGGGCCCTCCTTGAAAATACCGCATATAGTTTCATTTTGCTGTACATGTTTTTTAGAGATCACCATGATTTGGGAGAAAAATAGCGAAATATGAGATCAAATTGAAGTGAAGACCTTTTTTATTTTTTTTAGAGATCAGTATGATTTTGGGAAAAATAAGAGAAATACGAGATCAAAGCCCCCTTTTTTTAAAGAACACCAATTTTTGGGAATCCTTGCCTCGGGCCTCTAACTTTAAATATCCGTCACTGTGTCCAACCTTGTTTTAATTTGGGCCAAATTTTAAATCAAGCCAAAGTCGCTGGGCCGCAAAAAGCTTGTCATGCAGAATTTCGCTGCAATTTCTTCATTTTTGTCTCTAAAATCAAGTGTTCTGTAAAAAAAAAAGATGAACCAAGACTCTATCTATGGCTTTTTGTCATAACACGAAAATTTCACGGCACACTTCAATCCCTTTCACGGCACACAGTTTGGGAAACCCTGTTCTAATAAAACACAATTACACTGCTTTGTTTGGAAAGTAACCCATGAAAAAGATTGCGTTCAACAATAATTAATCAGTCGAACTACTGTACTTTCAGTAGTTAAACCGAAACACTTTTTAAAGAGTTCATCACGAAAGTGAAAACCCAAATAGTTGATTTTTTCCGTATTCGTGGTTTGCATTTTATGAAATTTTATGGTAACTATTACTGTGCAGTTTTATGCGTCAGGACTCCCTAAGAAACTACATTTTTTTACAAATACCGTTTTGACGAATTAAGCGCGAATTATACAAGACTAATTTCAATCTATTATCAAGATAGAAGTGAAGAGAAGTAAACTGCAGCGGCAACGTTAGAGTATCGTATAGATAAAATAATACAATTAAGGTTTTTACCTTTGATTGTTTAACAGAACAAGCACAATAAACTTTTAAACGCTACATTTTTCTAATATTTTGCTAAAGTCTGCTTTTGAAATTACCCAATTTTTAAGAATTTAATTTGTTTTGCGAAAGTAGCACTTTGAATGTATAAAAGAAAAAATCTATTGATTCAATTTATAACATAGTGCTATTAAAAAATGTTATAAAGAAAAATATAATCACTTTTCTGCCTAAACAGCCGCTAAAGTGAAAGTGTAGCTAGTTTTAGTTGCATACCGGCTTTTACCTTGCTTAGTTTATAGGCTTGCCGTTTACCAAGCGTAATTTTCTTATCTTATGTACACATTTTATGTCTTCTTCGGTCAATCTTTTCTATTTGTTCAATGAATTTGTTATTGGAAGCCTAATTTTTTTTCAATTTAGGTTAGTTTTTTGTATGCAATGTTTGCCTCTTGGATCACCGCATATACCATGGTGCTTGTGCACGAACGTGTTCCTGATAAGGAAAAATATCCACCCCTTCCGGATATATTTTTAGATAACATTCCTTTAATACCGTATGCATTTGAAATATCTGAAATCTGCGGTTTGCTTATGGGATTTGTTTTTTTCTTAATACTTTTCTTTCACAAGCAAAGGTATGGTTATGTTCACAGTTCAAATTGCTCTGTTCAGTAGCTCAAGTTTAAGAAAATTTTCTGCTGTTCAAAATCTAATATTTAAACCTCGCCAAAGTGCTAAGAAGTTGATAGTCTTAATGCAACTTTATTAAGTAATCTTGATCATTAGCGTGACTACTAACTAATCTACATAAAAATGTCTATGTTTTTGAGTTTTTCATATTGACAAAAATTTGCTTTCGTGCTGTTTAGAACAATTCTTTTGAGAAGATTTTTCAGCATTTCCAGCACAGTGTTTCTTCTTCGTTCTGTTACTATGTTTGTTACGTCGCTATCTGTTCCCGGAAAGCATTTAAATTGCATAGGTAAGCAAATGTCTTTCTTGATGATTTAGTTAGCCGCCGAATTCGCTTGCGAAAGTAAACGATTTGATGTAAAAACACGTGACTTGGCCAAATGTTTGTTACTTGATGAGTTTCGTGTACCGTCCCGTGCCAGATTTCGGTATAGTTTCAACTTTAAGCGTTTGTTATTATCGAAATTTTAAGTAACTTAAATCATGTTTTTGCTTTGTGAGCGCGTCGAAAATCATACTTTAGTCGAGCACATACTGTATGTAATAGATTTAACTTTTTTAAAAATTATGTAATCAGCAATTTATTTTGTGTGTATTAACTTTATCAAACCAGATGACTACCTTCATATGTCCCATCCTGTCACGAGTTCGTGACGTCATTTGCACCGAAAGGGCTCGTTTTCACTACAAGCGTGGAATAAAGCATTCTTTGTTTGTTTTATTGATTTTTTCTTTTCCGCGGTTATAACTGCAAAAAGCGCGAAGCGAAGGAAAAAAATTAATAAAAGAAACGAAGAATAATCCATTCCATGCTCGTAGTAAAAACGATCCTTTACACGCTACTGTCACAACCAGTGCCGGCATAATGGCTACAGCTGTGCTTGCTTGGCGACCCCCGAAACTGAAGCCACGCTTCGTGAACTAAAATCAGACATATTCAGAAACTAACCACCAAACTTTATTCGTACTCGTTATTATATTGAATGAATTAAGATAATTGTTTATTAGAACAGCAGCATTTTCAACTCTAGAGGTCCATTGTTTCTTGTAAATTTTGATAGTCATAACGAAAAAAATTTTTTTTGGTTTGAAAAACTGATCTTAGCTTTTAGATAGGTTTTATATTTTACCGTTTTGAAATTTCTATTTAAGTTCTAAAAAGCTGCTTTAATTTGGTTTTTCATTTTATCAAAACGTGGTTTTATTTTTCTGAAATACTTCTTGTGAGACTATAAAACTGCACAAACTCTTTCTGCTTTTTTGAAACGAGTCATCACCCTTGAGAAATAAATCGTAAAGTTAAAATCTGCGTGGGAAGGTTTTTACCGTTTTCAAGTTATTTCGTTACAGTTGTTTTTTTTAATTTTCGGTTTTCACTAATTACCAAAACTTTAGTTTTATTGCAAAGCATATTTATATCTGGGTGATTTAAATAATTATTTAAATCTATTTTATTTTTTATGATCGGAAATTTATGTGACCAAAAGCAGGTCGGAGTAGTCGCTTAGCGGTCGTTCCAAGCTCAACGCCTTCGACGTTGCCCTGCGACTCAGCAGGATCGTAGTCGATACGATGATGACGATGATGATGTCGATACGATAATGGTGATGATGATGACGATGATGATGACCATCTGCTTGTTTCAGCCATGTACAACTCTCAGTGGCAGCGCTTCGTACGAGCGACTGAGATAGTGTTTGGATTCGGCATGTCGCTGACTGGTCTTCAAACATGCGGGGATTATATGTTCAGTGGTCACACTGCTTATCTCACGTTGTTCAATCATCTCATTACTGAGTGTAAGTCTCTAAACCAGGGGTGTCTAACCTTTTTCATTATGGGCGAAATTATAAGTTTAAGTATATTTGGCAGGCCACAAAAGTACATGTATAATGTTTCGGCAGGCCACAAAAATACATGTGTAATATTTCCTCTTTTTAGTTTTTGATGCCATGACCAAATGATAAGTATTAAAATGTAAATCTAAAATTCATTGACTAATTAGGAATCTACCGTATGTGAAATGTGATACTCTTGAAATCATTACGTAATTCGTATTAAAAATGTCCATGCTAAAGCTGCTTTGAAGTTCCAGTTAAGTGAGTTCCTATATTTGTGTTTGCACTGACTCAAAATTTCAAGATCTGGAAAAGAGCGCTTGTAGTCGCAATTCCAAAGCCAATGAGACCAGTAAGCAAAAGGACACAAAGAGTTATTAACCGATATCTCTGCTTTGCTTCTCCAACAAGATCCTCTAGATCAGTGGTCACCAAACTACGGCTCGCTAAGATTTTTTATCCGGCCCGCGGAGCTCTTTTTAAAAAACATATACACTCACTTTGGGCCACAGTTGGATAGAATTATGTCGGGAACACCCCAGTTTCAGGTTTTTTTTTATCTTGTTCTTTTCATTAAAGAACACACTAAGATTTTGGGAGAAAAATAGCAAAATTAGAGATCGAAGTGAAGACCTTTTTTTTTTTTAATCACTACAATTTTGGGAGAAAAATAGCAAAATTGGAGATCGAATCGAAGTGAAGACCTTTTTTTTAGAGATCACTACAATTTTGGGAGAAAATTAGCGAAATTGGAGGTCGAATCGAAGTGAAGACTTTTTTTTTTCTCTCGCTTTGGCCCGAGGAGGTCCAAAAAAATCTACACGCGGCCCCCTGCTCGAAAAGTTTGGAGACCACTGCTCTAGAGGCTTATCTACGCCCGCGTTGAATTAATTTATTTTTGATCCATTGCTCTCTAGAAAGCGGGCTGGGTTTTGACGCGGAAAGTAGATCAAATCACTCTATTCGCAGAAAAACATCAAGAATTTTTTGTTGATTTGTCAATTTGACTGCGGTATATGACTCTGTCTGGCACTGTGGCCTTACATGCAAGCTGTTTGAGACTTCTGCCGGATAAGCACACGGTCAGAATGATCATGGAGCTTGTCCGAAACCAAAGTTTCACCCTTACTACTAGTGACAGCAAGCTAAGCAGGCTTCTCATTTGAAAAATGGCGTTCCTCAGGAATGGTCCTTTTTAATTTCTTTATATATACGTCTACATCTGCCTTCCACGATTTCCAGAAAGTTTACCTCCGTGGACGATCTAGCATTGTTCCACTCTTCTGGAAACTGAAGGTCTCTAAGGGAACTTGACAGTCAAGACACGACTAATCTTTTGGCGTATCTTCAGACTTGGAAGTTGAAGCTCAGTCATAATAAGACGGTGATGGTACCCTATTAAATAGCACCTTATTTTATTTAAATAGCGAAGAGGCTAAACGTGAGCTAAACGTTTACAACAACAGCATTAAACTTTTTAAATTTGTCCAACCCCACTTATTTTGTGAACAAATCGCCCACGTTCCGTCACCATTTCGTGGCATTGAGCTAATAACTATTTTGAGGTGTCACACTCGTCGTCGTCGTCATCGTTTGAAGGGCATCCACTCCAGGCCAGACACAAACAGGACTGGGGCCGAGGGTTTATCCTTTTACTACCCCAGACTGCTGCACTGCCTGGATCAGATGCTGGCAGTGATGTTATTAAGCCAGCATCGAGTTTCGTCATCCAAAACCGTCAGACCGCGTGCTCCATGTGGTGCCCGATGTATGGGGCACATTGTTAGTACATGGTCTGCGGTTTGCTCTGAGGCGCCACACTCGCAATTCGATGAAGGAGCGAGACCCCATTTGTGCATGGACGAATGGAATCGCCCAACACCAGTCCGCAGGCGGTTGAGCTTAACCCAAGCTGCTCGGGGTAAGCCCATCCCAACAGGCCTGACACTGGTCCCGGGCACAAAAGCACGGAGCCTGGAAGCACTTTCACAGTACTCCGCGTTCCATTTGTGATTTGTCCATTCAGAGGCGCGGATGCCAAGTCTGGCAAGATTGTCCAAGAGATTCCGCGCACCTGGCACAAACGGGCGTCTGGATCTTAGTCTCACTTGGCCAGTATCTGAGGACCCATTTAACAGACCATGCAAAATATGATCGGGGTCCAGAGATCCACGGTAAGCCAAGGAGAGTGTCGCTCCCAGTCGGCGAAGCTCAGCTGGCTGGATGCCTGAGAGTACAGGTAGGTGGTCCGTTGGAGTGGGACGCAGGCATCCAGTAACTATGCGCAAGGCGTCATTCAAGACACTGTCAATGAGGCGAGTGTGAGCACTGCGACACCAGACTGGCGCACAGTACTCAGCTGTTGAGTAGACTAGAGACAAGGTGGCTATGCGTAGTGTTTAGCACCAGCACCCCATCCCGAGCCCACGAGTCGCCTCAACAGTGTGACGCGCGATGATAGTTTTTTGCGCAATGCCACTAAATGGTGACGAAACGTGAGCAATCTGTCCAGTTTTACCCCAAGGTATGTAGGGGTTGGACAGAACGGTAAAAGTCTACTATTGTTGTAGACCTTTAGCTCACGTTTGGCCTCTCGGTTGTTTAAGTGAAAGGCTGTCGTCACCGTCTTAGTGTGACTGAGCTTCAACCTCCAAGTCTGGAGATACGCTGAAAGTGTGGACATGTCTTGGCTTAATGTCCCCTCCAAGTCCTTCCAGTTTCCAGAAGAGTGCAACAATGCTAAATCATCAGCATAAGCAAACTTTCTGGAAATCATGGAAGGAAGATCGTATGTATAGATGTTAAATAGGAGGGGAGCCAAGACCGATCCCTGAGGAACGCCGTTTTTAAGACGGCGTAGCCTGCTTTGCTTGCTGTCACCGGTGGTAAGGGTGAAACTTCGATTTCGGACAAGCTCCATGATCATTTTGACCATGTGCTTATCCGGAAGTAGTCTCAGCAGCTTGCAGGTAAGGCCACGGTGCCAGACAGTGTCATAAGCAGCTGTCAGATCGATAAATACGGCACCGGCCTTCTTTTTAGCCTCGAAAGAATCCTCGATGTTCTGGGTTAGCAGAACAACTTGATCTACGGTTGACTTCCCGCGTCGGAACCCAGCCTGCTCTTTAGGGAGCAGTGGATCGATTAATGGTTCAACGCGGGCGTAGATAAGCCTCTCGAGGATCTTGTAGGGGACACAGAGCAGAGATATCGATCGATAACTCTTTGGTTCCCCCACGGGCTTTCCTGGTTTTGGGATCGCGACCACAAGCGCTCTTCTCCAGATCTTGGGAATTTTGAGTCGGCGCAAACAGGAAGAAAGG
Organism: Diplosoma virens; assembly: GCA_963680785.1. Taxonomy (NCBI): domain Eukaryota; kingdom Metazoa; phylum Chordata; class Ascidiacea; order Aplousobranchia; family Didemnidae; genus Diplosoma; species Diplosoma virens. Next base: position 11,738,118 of record OY796890.1, on the reverse strand, counting down.
AAGTCACGTAACCAGGACTTCAAAGCAGCTCCAGCATGGAGTATAAGCTCGGGGCAGATGGAATCAGGACCCGGAGCTTTACCTGGTTTTAAATGTTGAAGGGCAGCAGCAAATTCTCTCTGTGAAAAACTGTCAGAGATATTTACTGCGTCTGGTGTTGTGGCCCTCCAAAGGTCAGACACTTCTTGAAAGACAAGTCGAGATGACTTGCGGTCAACAGCCTCGTATTTCCCATTTCTAACCAGCTGAGATGCAATAGCATCGGCTGAAACGGGACAATGACGAGGAGAGTGTCGTGACCTACCAGTAAGGTTGTTCAAAATACTCCACGCTTTTCGACTAGAGTGTGAGAAGTCAATGCTCCGAACTGCTTCGGACCATCGATCCCTCCGTTTTCTGTCAAGCTTGGCAAGCAGAGTTGTAGCAGCCAAACTTGAGTCGTTTCCCTGAGGAGACTGCAGAAAGGTTTTATAGAGGGATTCACACTCTGCATCCCAACACGGAATATAGTTGTTTCGATACCCGCGTGGGATAGTCTTTTTGGCTGCTTTCTTAATGATGTTACAGAAGTCCTGGTAAGCCGCATCCACATCAAGTGAATCAGGCGGCAACAAAGTCTTTGCGAATTTATTCGTCAAAGCAATGTAGTGACTCCATTTGGCCTTGCGGAAGTTCCATCGCTTAACAGGCATGCTTGGCACTGCCATAGCAAACCTTGGTGGTGTAATAAGCGAGGGTCGATGTTGTGACCTGGGAAACTTCTCAAGGACACGTCTATCCGGTAAGCGACTGTTTGGACCTACGCTAGCGAAAGCTAGGTCTGGATTGGTGCCAGTGTTCCAGCGGCCGGAATAAAAACTGGCAGCGTCCTTGGCATTATATAGGAGGGCAAGACAATTAATACTTGCCCATCCAGCCAAGCACTCACCATCCGGGCTGTTGTCATCATAACCCCAGTCAGCATGACGACAGTTAAAATCGCCAGCGTACAGACAGACAGGTGTCACACTGTTGAGGTAACTTGCCGGCTCAATGTGGGTTGCTGGTGCCAAAACATTGCGCACAGGTGCCCTTTCTCTGGTCTATTCAACAGCTGAGTACTGCGCACCAGTCTGGTATCGCAGCGCTCATATTCGCTTCATAAACAGTGTTCTCTATGACGCCTTGCGCATTGTCACTGGATGCCTGCGTCCCATTTCAACTGACTACCTACCTATACTTTCAGGCATCCAACCAGCTGAGCTTTGCTGACTAGGAGTGACACTCTCCTTGGCTAATGGTGCAACCCTAGACCATGGCCATATGTTAAATTTCTAGATGGACCTAAAATCTTTAAAAATTTCTGATTCTCATTTCACCCTCCTAATGAATCTACACGGTTCCCTTTTTTTACCACCAGCAGCATTGCTGCTACTACTGTAATCTTATTCCAAATGACTCCGCATTACTTCAAAGTTACTATTTTTATTAGCATTCAATATTAATTTAATCGCAAAACAATGTGAATAATAAAAATGATGGTTTGGGCAAGCGGGTTTATGATAAGCTCCGGCCACAAAAGTTTTCATAGATTAGTTTGTTTGACGTCACTCCACGCAGCATCAACTGATGTATTCACTTTGTTTCCCTTTACGTTACTATGACAGCAGTGACATCGAATTCGATACAACTTCAAAAATATAACTAAAAAATTTGAGTAAGCTGTGGGTCGCATAGAAATATTTAAATGGGCCGCAGGTTGGACATCCCTGCTCTTACCGTTTGCTTTACCAGTGCGTTGACTAGCATTTGCAACAACATATAATAAGCTTATTCAAGTCGATTCCGTAAATTGAATATCAAAATTTCACTGAAAGCAATTGAATAGACTACAGTACAATTAGACTAAAATCTTTAAGACCTGTAAGCAATGTTCCCTCTAAGCTGCGCAGCCACGGCTGCGCAGCTGGCCCAGAGCCTCCGCGCAGTGCTTTACTTTTCCCGCGCACTGTGTTGAAAAAAGCTGTGTAATTTGGTCCAGCGTGTAAATTTAAATCGCCCCCTCTTATGCGAATAAAATTGTATTTAAATGCAGGTAAAACTAATGATTTACACCAGGGGTGTGCAAACTGCGGCCTGCGATGTGTTTAAACGAATCAAAACAAAATTTAAGGCCGATTAGAGACGAAGACCTTTTTTTTTTAGAGAACACTATGATTTTGGGACGAAAATCAGAGACCGATTTCAAGTGAAGACTTTTTTTTAGAGAACACTATGATTTGGAACAGTTTCTAGCCGGCTGAGGCCCGCAAATTCGAACAATTTTGAAAAGTGGCCCGCAAGAGTAAAGAACTTGGACCACCCTGAACTAAAACTTTGGTCTGCTTTTGATCCTACTGCTTGAAAGTTGCTTTAAAATTTTATTGTTCAAATAAACTTACAAAGTTGTTGTCGTACAAATTAAAAAACAGTGGTAAAATTACGGTTTACGGACAATTGTTTTAAAAATAACGCTATATGTAGTTGTTTGAAAACAATTATTTTGTAAACACTCATTTTGCTTTAATAAATACCTAACCCTAACCCTAACTTTATTGTTTGTAAAATGTTCGTTCGTCTTTTCGAATAATTGTCAGTATGACAATTGCTTTCAAACAATTGTCAATTCAAACAACTGTTGAGTCAAACAATTGTTTTCGAATAATTATCCGGATACATAAAATTGCAAATATCAGGGATAAATTTTCTGTTATTATTAAGCATATTTTGTTTTGGGCTTAAGTGATTATAAGCCGGGAGGTAATTTGATTTTTTCGATACATTGCTATAAGTATAGTACATTATCAAACTTTTAAAATTTATCATTTCGCTGTGGGAGAGTATGTTAGGTTTGCTTCTTGCTAAGAAATTATTGGTGCACTTATCACAAAGTTTTTGCGGCGGTTTATTGTTATCTTATCACTAAGCAAAGAATAACATTCCAGGCGCTTTTGTTTGGCGTCAGCTTTATTCCTTAAAGCCTTGCCTTACTTTTTAGTTATTGCATAGAGCATATATACATTTGAAGTATTGTGACGTCGTATGAATCTGTTTGTTTTGTTTAACGAAGCCGATTTTGTTGGTTATAACTTAGATCAGGGTGGTCCAAGTACTTCACTCTTGCGGGCCACTTTTCAAAATTGTTCCAGCTGCTTGCGAGTCAAAGCCGGCTGGAAATTGTTCAAAATGATGCTGTTCTCTAAAAAAAACTCTTCACTTGGAATCGGTCTCGGATTATCTTATTTTCGTCCTAAAATCATGGTGTTCTCTAAAAAAAAAAGGGTCTCCTTGGAATCGGTCTCGGATGTTTGAAAATTTTGTTGCCGCTGCCTGCGATAGACAAGACTTGAATTGTGTAAAATTGTTCTGCGGGCCTCGGTTTGGACCACCCTGACTTAGATTGTAGGTAAAAAACTCCTCTATTATTTGTCTAAATCAGTGGTTCTCAACCTTTTTTCACCTGGGGCACATTTTGAAACTTTTTTGAAATTGGCGGCGCAATTGGACGAGATTTCTTTATTTTTATCCCTAAGCAGTAGTGTTTACTAAAAAAGGTAAAAAATAAAAAGGCCTTCGCTTTGAATCTGTCTTAAATTTTTTGATTTTCGTCCCTAAAAAGCAATGTTCTCTAAAAAAAGGTCTCGGATCAATAGACTAATGTTTTTTAAACAATTTCAAGACAGTGAGCCCCGGCAACTATTGCGTTGACAAGCTGAAAAACAATGGTCTAAATAATTAGTTATTTTTACTAATATACGTAGTAAGCCGGGTGTGTTCTTTTTGATGATTTTAACCAATTTCTGCTTTCTCTCAAAACTATTTAAATCTGCCTAAATATGAAGTTTTTTAGTAATTCGTCGTCGATGTTTCGTCGTATTTTAATCGAAACCAGCCCTTGAGTAAAATGATATTTTATCTTTACAACTTAGCTATCACATTTTTTAAAGGTTGTCTTTTGATCTCTTTGTTTGACCGTCAAATCGTCTGCGGTGTTTTTGTGTTTATTGTTCCCAAGAATCAGGAATTTTAATAATTAACAATATTTAAAACCATACCAGTGTGTCTGTGTGTTGTTTACAGTTGCGGAAATGCAGTATTCCGTTCGGTTAGATCGTCAGATGTTTACGCACCTTTCACTTTTTTAGCTACTCATTGTTGAGAAAGCACATCTGACTAATTTTTTGTTTACACTGCATGACCTCAGCTCCGCCACGGATGTTTTCACTTGTTTTACTAGAGTATTGCTCATAGTTTTTTCTTACTTTGAAGTGGATGATCAATATAATTCTATCGAAAAATTACGAAATCTGTTCAAATTTATCATGTAGTGCAACGTGATTTAAAAGTGACCCTGTTTTGCTGTGCAGAGGTCAAAGTTCAACGCGGATCTTTTTTACATTAATCATTTGTTTCGAGACATTTTTGTGGAACGTTCATGTTTGACGTAGTCATATTGCAATGTGCGGTTATTACCAGTGTTGTTCATCGCTACTCATTGTTATACAGTATATATAACTTGTTTTCACAGCGGCTGGAAACTTTACATTACTTCAGTCGCCACGCTCGACGTTTCGCGTAATTTTTTAATAAAACACTATACTCTATGAAGCGAGTAGGAATTCTTTTCAACTCGGCTAGATTTGAAGAAGTATCATCAAAATTATATTTGACTCTTATTCAAATATTTTTTGAATGTCAATTAAAGTTGATACTTGAATAGAATATTGTTTACTCTTTGTTTAACAATAAACTTTGTTTTTTCGAACCCAACGTTTCTCGACTTGTTTAAGAATTTCTTGATCGGTTCAATCTTATGCAACAGGAATGATTTTGTTCGTGTTCCTCCGAATTCATTAATTTTTAATAAAAAAAAAGACAATTGCAATTTTATAATTTTTTTCGATCTGGTTTCCTATTTCCATGTAGACAAAGATGCCCAACCTCTAGCTTGCGTCTTAAACTTTTTTTAGTCTTGACCTACCTAATCGGACACGAGCAAATTTTTTGGAATATATTTATGCGCCTCCGGTGCTGATTAATAACGTCGCGCCCTCTACGTGAAAAAGTTGGCCACCATAGTGATTGACTTATTCTACATCAACTATCGATCTCTTAGTTTAAGGATACTAGTTTACTCTTTCATCTTTTTATTCATTTTTTTATATTTTCAATCACCCTCAAACCGCATCGAGTTATTTAATAGTAATTTAATCCAGTAATACACTTAGTCGAATCTGTTGTGATTACTTTAAAAAAAATCATTTTGCTTAGAAAAATTACTACTTTAATTCTATTACTAAAACTTGTAATTTTTATGTTTCCAGGCTAATAAAATTTGCCGGACAGCTTTTTACGTTATTACTGCAGATTGCTAAATTTAACCGCTTGACCATAACTTATTAATTTGTGGCTAAATGCTTCAAAATTTTACAAAACCGTCAACAAATTTAATTGATATTGTCATACTTAAGTGTTACTATTTATTCGGTTTTATTAATCTGTTTATTTTGATTAATGGTGTTTCGTATGAGTAGGTTTCATATGGTAGTACTGTATTTTACTGACCTCGTTTCTTATGATCTTTTCGATATTTTTATCTTGAGGTTTGTGATGTGATGATGTTAAGAACCACTGCTGAAAGGTTTTATGGCATGCATTGTTATTTTTATGTGGTTTTAAACGCTGCTCACTTTTTCTAAGTTAGCTGACTTGGTTGTTTGTTTTTTTCAGACACTCCATCTAAATTGTATTTCGTTCACACCATCGCGTGGGTTCTTCATTTGTTTGGTTTGTTTTTTATATTAGCTGCTCACGAGCATTATTCGATTGATGTGTAAGTAATCTTGTTCAAGGTGTTGTTGAATCTGCTTAATCTACTTGTTTTTATTTTTAGATTCATTGCTTTTTATATAACCTCGCGCATTTTTCTTTACTACCACATGCTGGCAAACACGAGGTCATACCGTTATAGCAGACGGATACGGGTGAGTTGGTCTGGTAGAAATGCTGTCAAACAAGCGCATACGTCATCGCGTCATTCGCCAATGGCTTTCTTGCAGGTCGAATACCAAATTTTGAATATTGGCACACGTTTTTCGAAAAAACTAGATGTCCCTTTTTGCTTTTTTTGAAGCTTGTCAAATTTTGTTCTGAAATTGTTTGTACTCGTATTGTGCGTGGTCGAGTGGTTAAAGCGCCGTGCTTATGATCAACATGGTCGCCGTTCAAAACCTACTTGCCCTATTCTGTTGAGTTCTTGGGAAAGACACTTTACGGCATTTTCCCCTGCTTGGTGGTCTTGGTAAGTAGTTCTAAATTACAGTCATATCTCTATTGAATTACAAATGGACAGCAATATCTTTGCATTTCCGGAAGCAGGTCGGGGTAATTGCCTACCCCATGTATTAGCGTCGCTTTCCTGCGAGTCAAGAGGATAAATGTAGAGATAAAATATATAAAAATAAAAAATTTAATTGTGGAGCATAAAATTTGGAACCCAATATCGCCTTCACGAAAGAATTGCAAGAAAATGGTACTACACATTTAATTTTAATTCATTGGACGAAAAAGAACATGAATATTTTTCTATATAAAAAAACAACTCACACCGGACTTTATACTCAGTGGCTTAGTTATTTACTCATTCAATTTAGGCAAAACCTGATAAAAAATCTATTAAATAGGTCTCACAATATTTGCAACACCTATATATAAATAAGAAAAAAGCATAAAAAATTCTTAAATACGAGTACTCGTATTTTCGAAATTTTGCTACGTAACGGTTATTCAAAATTTTTATGAATAAAATTATTAAACAATTTTTAAACAAAATTCATTCAAAAAACAATCCTACTCCCAATCACACGCATTTGATCAATCTTTGATCAAAAATTGTTTACATTAAAATTACCTTATGTTGGAGAAATCTCAAATCGTATAAAAAATAAACTTCATAAAAAAATAAACTCCTTCTTTCGAAAGTTTGGTATAAACACATAACTACGCTTAATACACGCAACTTTTAAATTGAAAAAATTGTTCTCGTATAAAGACAAACAACCTCATCTACAACAATTTAACGTCATTTATGAAAAACAATGTGATTGTGGAGCTTTGTATATTGGGCAAACCGGGAGAAACTTAGCCACAAGACTCTCACTCCGGCAAGAAACTAATGTAACAAAGTTCTAAGTTGACAATCGGAGATATGAAATCAACTTGATTTAATTGTACAATTTCAGCTTTTATTTGAATCATTCCCATAAGCGGTTGATAAAGTAATTTTTATGCATCTCAAAATTTAATCCATTAATGAATGTTGACATACAATCGATTCCACTGTATTTATTTAACACTTCGTACAGCGAATAATTAAACTTGCTGTTTTATTATTTGAATTTTTTTTTGTACACGCCTAAATTGCTGTAGTTTTATTTTTAGTCATTTATTTTACAGTATATGCGCCCAAATTTCTGTTGTATTTTAAAATTTTTAGTCACGTACATTATTTTGACTCGCCGAGATAACTACGTTTTATTTAATACCGATACTTTGGCAATATTTTATACTTTATTACGTCATAAATATCCAAATGTAAATATTTAAATTCACGATTAATCAATTAGTTTAATGCAGTTGGCGATGGAATGAGTTTAAACTACGTTTTGCAGTATACAGACGCTCCTCTACTTACGTTCATTCGTTTTACGTTTTGTCTATTTTACGTTTGAACTGACTGCAAAATAATTTTTGCAAAAAAAATTGTGAGTGAATTTTTGAGTTTAGCGCGCTGTTCACCGTTCACCACTGCCAAAGGTAAGTTAATTTGAATAAAACTCATTTAATTGAAATTATGTTGCTATGTGTGTGTTACACACACAATGTATAGTACAGTATGAACGGTCAGACATTACTGAAACGTACAGTAACAACTTATGTCGTTTCACGTTACGTTCGGCCGTCCAGCCGTCCGGAACGTAACTAAGACGTAAGTTGAGGAGCGTCTGTATTGGCTTTTTATTCTGAAACTGTCTGTTTTACGTTTTAAATTTGTTCGATACTTTCTGTCTCAGGTCGCTTTTTTTCATTTTATCTCTATATTCATCCTCCTGATTCTCAGAAAAGCGACGGAAGCGCTAATAAATAGGGAAAGCAATTACCTCGACCTGCCTCCGGAAATGCTAAGATATTGCTGTCCGATTGAAATTTTTTATTTTGGATTTTTAGTTTTGTAGAGATATGACTAAAATTTAGAACTTGCCAAGATCGCCAGCAGGGGAAAGTGCCGTAAAGTGTCTTTCTTAAGGATCCAACAGATTGAAAGTTTGAATCGAGACCATATCGATCACAATCACAGCGCTCTAACCACTGGACCTCGCTGCCGACAAAGGAGTAAAAAGTTCATTCGTACGCTTTCATTTTTAAAGCGTATTTTGCTTAAAAATAATTTAAGATAATCTTCAAATACTTTAATAGACGTACGTTTTTGCCGCATTTTTTTGAAGTTGTTTTCGGATTATAATATATCGTTTTATTCTATCTGCTATTAAAAAATAAAGATTTAACTTTTAGATCTGGTTTCCATTGCTTTCGTACTTTGAATGCAATGTTCCGGGGAAAGTACCTAACGAGTTCGAATGGCCTCTTTCGCGGAAAGCCTTTGCAAATGGCATCGAATTGTTCAGCAGAAAAGCCTTCAAAAAGAATTTATAATTACATTTAGCACTGTTGACTGTTTCGCCTATTTCAACGTATTTGATTTATAAAGAAATTTTTTTATTTTTTTAAACAGTCATCTGTTTGTATGAATCTCAAAGCATTGTAAGAATATGTTTTCGCTGCCATTATTAATTTAATTTTAATGATTGAATAAAGGATGCCACGCCTACTTAGATAATCGCATGCTAATTTGATTTTGCCAGATTTTTTACTTGTTTACGCGTATAAGAATCGATGGTACTGTTTTATGAGTTTGGCTTTGACATCCTGACACTTAGAATGACTATAAATAGACACTTCATTGCAGTGTTGAAAAAACATTTTCTAAATGAATCTTGCCCTGTGTTACCGTGTCATATCCATAGTATAATTGTAAGTATAAATATTTAAAGAAAGCCGAATATCACCTTAAGAACAATCATGAAATTATACGCTAAAATTGTTGTATTTGATTGCTATTTGAAAAATAAAAGCGTAGGCCTATTACAGCTCTAAATGATCTAGTCTTTTGATTCAACTTTAACGTCTACCTTACGGCTATGCAGGCCATATCTTTCTTTATTTTGTATCGTGTCGTTATTTCAATCGTACATATAATTGTGTTCGTTGGTATTATTACTTTTTTGAATTCGCTTAACAATTATTACATAAATAATTGCCAATTAGTTTTTGCAGAACTTAATGTTAAAAAGGTTTGTAGCAATGTAGCAGCTTATTGATATAGACCATTTTAACTGAAACAACCTTGCAAGTAAAAAAAATTTGTTGATCCAATGCGTCCATGATTTTCTTTTTGCGGGCTTAGACAAGCGTTCGCCGACTGGTTGTTCGTGGAAAGTTTCGGTGGTCTGCAAACCATTGAAGATTTTTAGAACATATTTAAGATCATGTTTTTGGGAGAAACGAGAACCAGGGATAGTTTTCGAAAAGCTCCCAGGCTTAATGTTATGCAGTTAGCAGTTCATGACTGTAGTGATATTTACGATCGCCGCTCTAACTAGCGTCAGAAATGTTTACTTTGAACATTTGGTCGCCACGGCGTCGTTCATTTCACGAGCCACGTAATCTTGAAGATGACTCGCTTAATGTTTAAAAGCTCGCCGCGATGCTGAGTCTGTCTACTTTGTTGGAATTGTTTTTGAATGGTTCAGGCCTCAAAGTGTAAACGACTAGGTGATGGTTGGTTGACAGTTCAGCTCCTCTTTTAACACGAACATCGACCTCAAAAGAAAGCAATCCCGCTGAGATAATACAGAAATCAATGATAGAACGCTGTTCCACCGAATCTCTGTATCAAGTGTACTTGTGAATCCCCTTGTGCCGAAAAAAGGTATTCATTATGTACAAACCGTTGATCGCACGGAACTGTAGCAAAAACCTTTCGTTTCTGTTAATGTCAAAGTCTCCTTGCATTCCGATAACACCCTTCAATGCCTTGTCATCAGTTCTACACACGTGTGCATTGAAATTACCAAGTAGAACAATTGATTGCAGATGTTACCTTCTATAAAGCAACACCTACTTCATCTAAGAAAAGTTGGTACTGTGCTTCAGCGTTTGGTGCGTACACCAGCAAAATGCGCAGTGACCGCTCCAAGTTCAAGGAGACAAACCCTTTTCCAAGTCGGATCCAATCAGTGATACAGTAGGCCAAGCGAGGGCTTACGAAAATGCCTACCCTTGCCTGAGTAGACATGGTTAGATCTACATCTGGTAGAAATGCTTTCAGCCTTCATTCAACTCAACAGTATCAGAGCCACGACACTTGGTAGAGAAAACTCCAACAATATCAAGAGGAAATTGCTCTGCCTCCCAAACCAGTTCCTGTTCTTTTTTATTGAGTGAAGTGACGTTCCAGTTGCCCATGCAAAAATCCCAATGTTTGGCACCAACTCGAGTACAGACCAACCTCTCTCCAATAGATTGCTTGCTACCTAAGTGATCCTTTCTATAATCCTAAGAGCAATGCCATCTTAAACTATCTTGTATTAAACCATCACCTTCCACTGCACTTAATGGTCTTACATTTGATACAACAAATGCAACTGAACTACGTATTTAACACTGTGTGTTTTATAACTTTTGACAAGCTCATGTCAGATTTACTACAATATGCTGTTACTTTAGGAGATATTTTTGCATTATATTTGCATCGTTTTAAGTGATCATTTAAATTTGTTGTTCCACTAGTCGACTTAATATGTTTTAATGCTTGCTTACAAGTTTTACAAATTACGTATCCAATACAATCTTTACTTTCAATATGATTTAACTATAAAAATTTTTGCCAAACTGTGCTCTTTCCAGAAGTGTTAGGTATTTCCAGCAATTTGTTATCTTCAAGAAGTTTGCAAACTTCATTAGAAGAAAAATTCATATTTTTGTTAAAAGTAATCAAGGCTGCTCAAAATAAATACCCTAGATACATCAAATCTATTTTAACTAAATTTAATAATATTTTATCTTAGATTTAACTTATAGCAGCTAAACTTAACATTGGCAAATGTCATGAAAGTATACAAGTAAATTTGCACTAGCTTAAACTTAACATTAAAAAAAATCATATAGATAGGTTATGACCATGGGAAAAACATCTTTGCATTTATACCATTATTTTGGTAACAAGACAATCTTTATGCAGGCTACAAATACATATACAATAAAAACTAATATGATACAGTGATACGGGCTCATTTAAAGGAACTCAGGTAAAGGCAAGCGTTACGGTTAAGGTTAGGTTAGACCGGGATTTGCTTGAACAATAGCAATTATTTTACATGTCAATTTTAAATAATAAATAAAGAACTAGCCGTAAGTGTCAGGTATGAGCAATAAACTCAAAATAAATGTCTGGAATAAAACATTTTGAAGATCAAAAAAACTTTTCATCATATAAAAATGTTTCTTCTAATATTTGAAATTAATTAATCTTTAAAAGATAGACCCCGACACCAGTCCGACTCCATTACAAATTAACAAAACCGACTCCGACAAAATATGCCATACGTCGGCTCCAGTCCATGCTCATCTCTGCTACATGAAACAAAATGGAAAGGGAGTAAAGCAAGGAATATTGGAGATGGATGCAAACTATTTTACAATGGAGCTGATGGAAGAAAAAATGGGATAGGGATAGTGTTGGGGGAGGAGCTGGCTGAAAGTGTCCTGGAGGTGAAGAGGGTGTCATACTGACTAATGGCCATGAAGCTGGAGGTAAAAGGGTCCATCCTAAATATAGTAAGCGCGTATACTCCACAGGTTAACAACAGCATGGAGGAGAAAAATGATTTTTGGGAAGACCTGGATGGGTTGATAGAAAGTGTATCAAAATAGGAGAGTATAGTTCTAGGTGCGGACCTTAATGGACATGTGGGCGAAGGGAATATAGGGATAAGAAAATAATGGGGAGGTATGGTGCTAGAATAAGAAATAAAAAAAGAATCAATGGTTGTGGATTTTGCAAAAAGGATGGATTTGGCGATTGTCAATACTTATTTCAAGAAGAAAGATGAACACAGAGTGACGTACAAAAATGGTGGAAAAATACCTAAGTAGATTATGTGATGTGCAGAAGGAGGAACCTGAAATAAATGTGCGATTGTAAGGTAATAGTGAATGAGTGTGTCGCAAAGCAGCACCGTATGGTAGTATGCAAAATGGTTCTCATGGTGAAAAAGAAAAAAGCAGAGAAAGTAAAGCCAAAGATACGATGATGGAAACTGAAGGAGACAACCTGTTAAGAAGCGATTAGACAAGAAGTGACCAGGATTCTAGGAGGCTAGGTTGGGTTACCTGATGAGTGGGACAAAACAGCAGAAATGCTAAGAAAAACAGCTGAAACTGTGCTGGGAGTGACAGGGAGACATGGTGGTAGAATGAGGAAGTTCAGGAGAGCATAAAAAAAAGAAAGAGGTAAAGAAAGCATGGGACAAAACAAGAGATGAAAATATTTAAAAAATATACAAAGAAAACAAGAGTAAGGCAAAGAAGACCTAAAATTTTATTAATTAAAATTAAAATTGAATTAAAAATTTTAAAAAGAATAAAATTTTTTTAATCGGATCGCAATATTTTGGGATCTCCGAAAGCAAGTCGCATGAATTGCTTCCAGTAGTAGATGGTCATGATCCAGAGCTCCACTGTTAGTCAATGAGAGTTCCGCTTTTGGTTGTCAAAGTTCAGTTGGCTTGACGCCTGAAAAAATTAGTAACTGGTCTGGTGGAGTGAGATTCAGGCATACAGTGACAATGTGACAAAGCCTAGAGAAAGGGGGAAAGTGTGATCAAGTCTTGATTTAAAGTCCACTTCAAGTCCTTCCAGTTTCGAGAAAGATTGAAAAGATAATTTGTATAAGCAAACATTTTGAAGATTGTGGAAGCCAAATAGTACGTAGAAATGTTCAAAAGGAAGTTAGCGGAGACCGATCGTTAAGAAATGCCGTTTCTCAGACATCGGAGCTTGCTTTGCTTGTTACCAGTAGAAAAGGTAAAATTTTGGTTTTGGTGAAAAGTTCCATAATCATTCTAACCATGTGTTTATCTGGAAGAAGTCTCAGTAACTTTCAAGTAAGGCCACAATGTCAGGCTGTCATCAGCAGCTGTCAGAGCGACGATTACGATGCCGTCCTTCATCTTAGCTTCAAAAAGATTCTCGGTGTCTACTGTATTAAATAACGAAACGAATCGATCTACGACGGTTGACTTTCCGCGTCGAAACCCAGTTGCTTCCTAAGGAACAGTGGATGAATAATTGGCTTTGCACGACGCTGCCTCAGTTAAGTCTTTAGCAAATCGTTTGACTTAAGGGACAGAAAGTAGAGATATTAGGTGATAGCTCTTAGAGCAGGGGTTCCCAAACTGGGGTACATTTTGGCATTTCAAGGGGTACATGATACGTTAGAAAATATCCTTATTTAACTTATTTGTTATTGGGGGTAATTGATTAAATTTGGATCTAGTATGTTTTCATGTATTTTTGCCAGTTTCCAATAAGTTACCAAAATTGAAATAGGCTAACACAATACTTCTAAGTGGTCCATCAAGAGGTCCTCCTGTGGGAAAGTTTCTGAGTCAAAACGAACATTATGAGACCGAAAGCTTTACAGAACTGGTCACTAAATATCCTATGAAGTTTGACAGGGAAATTGATAGATAGTTTTCAAGTCTAGGTAAAGATGGGTTTGCATTACTAGAAATCCTTTCACTGCAAACGCTCAGATCCGGCAGACTGAGACAGGTACTCAAGAGGCACTAGATAAACTTCAATATGAAGATTTTGCATGACATGTGTATTCTGAAAAGTAGTTATGAAAATTCTGGGTTTATGATGTGCAACTCATACAAAAAATTGCTACACCTGCTATTCAAGCATTGTTGTTGCTTCCATCATCACGGCTATGTGAATCGACATTTTCTTGCTGATGGAAATCAAATCAAAATTAAGTAAAAATACCAGAATATTATCTTCGTTGTGCTTTTGCTGATGTTTCAACTCGCATCCATCAGTTTGTTGCTAAAAAGCAGGCTCATCCATATAACTAGTACCATTGCTGGCTTGTTTACATTACAGTACATTGTTAGTTTGATTGTACTGTTTCTTTAAACTCATATTACATAGCTTTGAATGATTTTGTATGCTTTTTATTATTTTGCTCATTTAAGATTTAATTTGATTAATGATAATCACATTTTTCCTATGAAACTAAAATTTAGTAACTAAAATTGTAGTGGTTAAGTTGATAGACAAAAATGTAATTTTATATTTTCACATGAAATCCAACTATAGTCATTGTATTAATCATAAAATTTGTTTTCAAACATAGAATTTAACTTTCTTAAGCTCCAATTCTCTACATCTTCGAATTTCACATATTGTCGTTTCATATCGCATGATTACGTGATATTACGCCCACTTTCACTCGGCGATGTGTCTTTGTCGCAGATCGTAATATATAAAGTTGCTTTTATGAAAGCATCAGTTAGATAACTTTAAGCTTCTGTTTTAGTTATGAAAAATTATTTGTCCAAAATATTGTAATTGTTTTGTTTTTATTTCTATTTAAATAAAAAAATAAATTGAAACAGAATTAAGTTAGTGATTAACTTCCTGAGTTTGAACTGCTATCATAATACTTGAAGATAACGCTCTTAATCACTATAAACTATCGGTTTTAAAGATTTTTTAAAAAAATTGCTATGGGTTGCTTAGCTATCAAAACTAAGTCATACATCAGAGCAAGTTGAGCTTACTGCAAAAATGTGACAAAATTTTGGAAGTGCATGCGAACTAATAAAGTGTCGAAAGGGTACCAATGAACAAAAAGTTTTGGAAACCCTGTCTTAGAATTTTATATAGGCGTTATCGGTTTTAAAATCACAATTACAAGCGCTCTTCTTCTGATTTCGGAAATTTTGAATGAGTGCAAAGCAAAAAAAGAAGCCACGTAACTAGGAATTAAAAGTAACTCACGTATTAGTCATAGGTGATAGAATCAAGGCCCGGAAATTTAGGTCCGTCTGGCTTTAAATATTGCAGGGCAGCAACTTTTTTAATCTTTAGTTGAATTTTTTTAACAAAACTCCCAAACCAAAACTTAAGTTTAATTTTGTAAATAATAAGCCACATTTGGCCGTCAATATAAAACCAAAACCGTTTTTTAGTTTGCAACTCCAATCAAAGTCCAACACAAGACTTTTCCAACTACTCGCCGTATTTTTTGCTTGCTTATTTTTGAATCATTCAAATGATAAATATGATGATAGTTTTCAGCAAATTACCGAAAATCGGAATCGGAGTGCCCAAAGAAAAACATAAATCCTATACCAACTCCAAGAACATCTAAAACAACGACTCCAGCTTCAACATATTTTAACACTCGAATACTTTTAACGCACCCTCGCCCAAAATGCATAATTTTTAGTTTACTAATACCAATTTAAAATTTGGTGAAAATAAAACATTAACCTCATATAGGTGAAAAACTGTGTTTTTGAATGCGTATTTGTTATAAAATGTCGGCAGCCTGACTGGTGGATGAGAGCGCCGAATTGATAGCAAACATGATCGATAAGGTCGAGGTTTAAAATCTATTCGCATCCCTCCGTTGTGTTCTTGAGAAAAGCACTTTACGGCACTTCCTTTTGCTAGGAAGCCGTAACAAACAGATCTAAATTTCAGTCATAGTTTCCTACTATTAAATAAACTGAAAAGCCAAATAAAAAATTTCAACCAAACAGCAATATCCTGGAATCTTCCCAAGTAGGTCATGGTAATCGCTTGATAGCTGCTTAAAGTTTAATGCCTCTGACAACTTCCCGCAAGTCAGGAGAATAAATAGAAATGAAAATGTAAAAATTGAAAAAAGCAAATTCCATAAGCGGATGTATGATATTTTTACCTAAATGCATAATGAAGTTTTTATACGAATTAATTGTGACGCAAAACAACACAGTTTAGTAGCGTTTGTAATCTGAGATCACTTGTGTACAAGATAAAGTGAGATTTTTATCTTACTGTCAAAAATATACGATTATTGCTCGTTTGTAAATTGATTTAAATTAGCGTTTGTGCAACAATTTAACCGAAACTTTTCCATAAAACTTTCCTAACAAACCATAATTGTTAAGTCAAACACAAAGTCAAATAAATATTTTTTTTAGTTCAAACAAATGGATCTACGTATTATTCAATCAAATCTTATTCGTTTCAAACACTCAATAATGTAAAGTAATGTTTATTTCATTAACAAATTTGATAAAATGAAACACGAAATCCAAGTGATGTTGCTGATCATCTTCTTAGAATTTATGATAATGAAGACTGAAAAAGCAAAACAAAGTTTATGTAAAGTGTAGGTTTAATTGTATTCATTGTTTTCTTTTAAACATTTGGATTTTTTTTCGAAAAATATTTAATGATGGATTATAGCCTTAAAAGCTATCTTTGAAAATTCTTAGTAATTATTGATACGTGTACAGTGTACACGCAAAATACATATGAAGCAAAGCGATTAGATTTGTAAAACTATTGTGCTGATTTTGAAAAAACAATTGTTTTTATCTTTTTAAATAAAATTGATAATTGTTGATGTTGAATCAACCGATATGGAATACATTGTCATTAAATTTGGTTTAGATTTAAAAATGAGATTTTACGTTGATTTCGGTGTAATCATGCGTAGTATAGAATACGTCGTTCTTATACCTAAAAGCCTAACTGTATGATACAAAAAAAGCAATCTATAGGAGCTTTGAAGAAATACTTACCAGAAGCAAGAGTACTTGTAGGTGTAAGTTTGGTGGCAGGGCAATCTGTAGGTCCAGCAGGGAACACTGGCACACTTGGGGAAGAAGTAAGCCTTGACGTTGCACTTGTAGCAACAAGCGTAGTGCATGACGAGCTTGGGGATCATGGTTCTCCAGAAAGCGTCGAATTTATACAAGACAGACCTGATGCGTCTGCACATCAAGCTGACGTAGCAGCTGCGCATCCAGTTAGCCCAGCTATAGTAGTACTTCCAGTAGCAGCTTCCGTAATAGTGGGTAAGCATAACGTGGAACTTGTGCAAGTGATCGCTCTTGGCCTGAAATTCAATCACGGTCATTGTTACAATGCAACGGCTAAAAAGTCGGTAAATACGAGATCAATGTGATTAAACGTAATTTAAGAGTCTGAAGTTTTTTACGCGAGCTAAGACAATGACAATGAATTTAACTTTTTTAACGGTAATCGAATGCAAAAACCAAAAGAACAGCAATAACAATATGCGGCTATATTGTCGTTATCATCATTACAAAGATATAAACAAAACTAAATATACATGTAAATAATATATTTAAAATAGAACTAAAATAACAAAACGAGTACAGACTTAATAGTTTAACACCATTGTTGCCATCATCACAAAAGCCTACTTACCTTGTTGAGCTTGCTGGAAAGAGCACTTCTTTGAGCGTTACGAGATTCTTCCAACTTCTTCTTGTAAGCGGCAATGCTGGCGGATCTCTTGGACTTGCAGGCTTCGAAGGTGGCGGTGATCTTAGCGATAAGTTGATCGACGCTGGCGTTGAACCTGGCCTTGGCTGCAGCGTGGGCTTTGTCAGCTTGGTAAAGACGAGCAAGGAGGCATTGATAATATTCATAACAGACTCGGCTAGCTCTGGCAAGAAGATCTTTCTTCATTTGGGCAATGTGGTTTCTTTGAGCGATGCTAAGGTAACCGCTGTCACAACGAAACAATAAAACGTTCGATTTACTACAATTGGTTGAAATATATAAAAGTCAATAAACTGTCGTTTATTACTTTAGCTTATAAAAACACGTAGCCTACGCGTTGTAAATTGAATATTTGACTTGATTATATCATCTTAAAAATGTCAACAATTAAAGTAGTTGGAGATTAGAGTCGATTTGGAATTTATTTTATTTCAGTAACTCACCAAAGACGAATGTAAAGATAACGTTGATATTCACAGAGGAAGTTGTGTCTGATGTTGACGATTCTGATGAATTCGTACTTGTACTTATAGAAGTTGGAAACCCAGGTGCATCTGAAGGTGTGGTACTTGGCATCGAAGTCCTTAATGAATTGATCTCTCTTGCTTTTGATTCCGGCAATAACTCCGGAAATATCTCCAGCAGCAGCATCTACAGTACAATGAACGTATGATAGCAATTGAATTCGCTTCAAATTTAAAACTTGAAATTTGACAACTCACCAACGTCGCAAGTTTTCAAGTGGTGGTAATGGCACGGGGTGAACTTGAACTTCAATGGAGCAAGACAATAAAGATCGTAACGCATGCAAGGAGCGTAGACGTACCATCTTCCGAGGCTCTTGCTGCATAATAACGTTTGTTTGTTGCGTTAAACCAAGAATTGACTTGAAGAGATTTCGAGTTAGTTTTAGTTTCTCACCAGTGGGATTGGTAGTACTTGGAACCGTAACTGAGGCAACCGTTGGACATGTAGCACTTGTAAGCACAGGTGTAATAAGAAATGATCTTGTTCATGAAAGTGTTGAGTTTACAACGGTAGGCACTAGCAGCTCTGTAAACCTTGCTTTTTTCTCTGTAGTAGTAATCGTAAAGAGCATATTTGGCCTTGTATCCGAGCCACCAGTCTTCACCACCTGGAACACAAGCAATGATGTTAAAGGACTTTACAAACAGTTGAAACAGAGTTATAGCAAACACGACGAATTAGGTGCGATTCAAACATGACGAATACTTGCGTTGAAAAAACAGTTGACAGCAATTGCAGTTTTAGGGGAAAATGCTATTTTTGGTTTCGAAGTAATTGTCTTTTTTCAACCGGCAAGCGTTTACTTTGCTCAAATGCTTTAGAACGACATATAATAATGTACTCACAGAAGAGACGTTCGAAAGTAGCTCTGAGGTGCATCTTGTTCTTGTAGACAATAGCCAATTGGGTGGAGATGAACTTGCTGACGTATTCGTTGACCTTCTTGCTAAGGGCAGATCTGAATTGGCTGATCTTGCTGAGACGAGTGTTCAAACAGTCGGTGGCGCTACGACAAAAATCAAGAGTCATCAATGGAGTTCAATGCACATCACCGTCACACAGCTCTTGATCTCGTTTTTCCGTGCTTACTTCTTGACAAGCTTGTCGTGGAAGGCCTTGATGACTGCGATGTTTCTGGCAATGGCGGCGTTGAAGCTGGCAATGACACTGGCCTTCTTGGCATCAAGTTGAGCGCAGTAAGCACTGAGCTTGCGGTTTCTTTCATCGTAGTAGTTGTAGTAAGTGCAATGGCTGTCGAACGATGCTCGTTAATGAATTGATTTACACACGCAAATGTCAAATGTAATTGATTTTCCTAGGTCTTTTGTACCTGTATCTGTAACCGTAGTACATGTAGAGGTACTTCTTGTAGTAGTACTTGTAGGCAGCATGGATGGAATCGAGCTTGGCACAGAAGGCATCTCTGTTTCTGTACATTTTACTGGTCATGTTGGCGAGAGAAGACTTCAAGAGGTTCTTGAGTTCGTTAGTGATGTCACTAACGGATCTTTCTGTTTAAACAAACAAAAGCAATGCATTCAGTAGGCTACTTTAGTTTACAGCTGTTCTGGTATCGTCATCAACGAATTGATTCTAAATGTTTTTTACCTCTCCAGCAATGGCTATTACAGTCATCACCAGGGTAGACCTTCAAGATAGGAGCGTAATAGCTAGAATGGCACCAGGTTCTGGGGAAATAGGAGCAGTAGCTGTAGCATGAAGTAGGAGGAGCGATGTAGTAATTGTGTTGGCAGAAGTAGTGATAGGTATAACAACTGGGGATAACATAGGTGGCAGCATTGGCGGCCTGTAAATAAACAAATAATATGAAGTCCCTTGATTCTTTAACATAAATGACGTAAAGTGACTTTTATGCAATTAATTGCAATTAATTACAGTGCAAAGTCAGTTAAAAACTGAGTATATGAAACTTAGTAGATTTTTGTTTAAAAAATAGAAATTAATTTTGTTTGAACAACGAAAACATCTACACGCAACATTTGGAACTGTCGATGACGCTTGTGCGTTTTAATTTTGACATTAGTTTTAAATGGAGATGGTTTGATAACAACAATTTAAAATCACATTTAACATGGATTAGAAATATACAGATTTTAATGTAATAAAACAAAGAAATTCAAGTCACTTACGACAACGCACGCCAAAAGAGCGATAAAAACCTTCATTTTGTTTCTTTCAACTTCCTTGTTGCAGGCAATTGATGAAGTGAAGATTGGTGGAACGTGCCTCGCTTATATAGTTTGCGAAGACCTCGATTGAAATAAGATTTTGTTTTTTTTTTGGTGAATTGTTTGCGTTGTTAATATGTTTTTCATGACACTCACGGCTCTTCAGCACATGTTGAGACTCTTAGCTTAATTAATTGCTTTAAAGTTTAACTTGTAAGTTGTTTTAATTGTCAAACAAAATGAATAACAAAGGTTGTCTTGGTCACAGTGCAATCGTTAATATTTTAGTTGTTTTTCCATTTTATAATAAACAATTGTTTTATAACAAATAATAGTTATACGCGCAATATATTCATATGTACAGTAAAACGCTGATAATTCGGAACAGTAGAGACGATGCTTACAACGTTTTAGAAACAGGAATAAATTGGAGAGCACTGCCAGAAAGGTTACTAGCATCTCGGCTGGAAGCTAAGGCCCTAGGTTTCAAGACAAGCAAGCAAAAAGCGAGCATTATTCTGTCATTGCTTGCGATCGGCAAAGCTAAGAAATGACGTTCGCTTCAACAATCTTCTTTAAAATTGACTTTTGTCCAATTGTCGAAAAAAATCGCGTTTTCGAACCACTTCTTGTTTTAATTAGTTCGGATATTTTAATTAGTTTGGATATATATTGAATGTTATTTTTAAGTTTTTGTATGTTTTGGTTATTTCATATTTGTCTACGTTTAATTTTTATTCTTTGCAAGTACTAAATAAAAGCACGTGATCTTTAAAAGTTGAGTTGGCAAGTTTTAAATAAAGATGTTTTTGTGCCTCGTGTCTAAATGTCTCGTTACTTAGGTATATTAAAATATATAATTAATATAACAAAATAAAAAACTTTGCATCGGACAAGAATATTTTGGTAT
The DNA here is from genome assembly GCA_963680785.1 of Diplosoma virens. Lineage (NCBI taxonomy): Eukaryota > Metazoa > Chordata > Ascidiacea > Aplousobranchia > Didemnidae > Diplosoma > Diplosoma virens. The sequence continues at coordinate 11,716,761 of OY796890.1, read as the reverse complement.
CATGTCCGAAAGTACGAGAAGAGTTAATCGCTTGACGATTTCCCTAAGTTTATCGCCTCAGACGTTTTCTTGCGTGTTAAAAGGATAAAAACCCGTAAAAATATAAACAACAATATGTAATTCTGTTTCGTAAAATTCGTTGTCGGAGTAAATCATTTTTCTTTTATTTAAGAAACACATGATTAACGCAGTTTTCCAAGTTTTAAAACATATTGCATTAATATACAGTGAATAAAGTGAATAATAAACTTATATTTATTGGTATATTTTTGTCAAACCCAACTATCCGAACCATTTTCTTATAATTTGTTTCAGTCACGAAAAAGTGAACTGTAACGGTAGTTTTCTATAGTAAATTTTATATCTCAATATTGTAACTTGAGTAAATCAAAACAAGCACAAAAATGAAGACGATTGAAAAGTCAGGAAATCGAATAAAAAAAGACTGTCTAAAATTAAACAGACAGTGTCGGCTCATGACCAATGAGCCATGTGGGGCAAACAAATTTTCATCTGTCAACATTACGCTTTTGTAAAGATTACATAAATCAAAATTGTGGTGTAGATTAATGCAAAAGTTAATATTACACAGCCCTATAATAATTGAATATTCACCACAACAATAAATCATTATATTAAGATTAAGTTCTGAACAAAGAAAAAAAAAAAATCAAGAAATCAGCCGCTAAACATGAAATTTCTTGATTTATTTTCCAGGGCGTCGAACCGTTTAAAATAGTTTTTCGGTTCATGTTCAGTTTCGGCAAATTAACTTGCAAAGGTTCAGCTCCGGTTCAGGTTCGGCAAATTTTGTTTTTACTGTTCAGTTCCTGTTTTGGTTCAGCAAATTTATTTTTAGGGATTCAGTTCCCGTTCAGGTTCGTCAAATTTTATTTTTAAAGGTTCGATTCCGATTCAGCTTCGGTTCGGGTTTAAAGAAAACAATTAGCGATCAATACGATTTTCGATAAATGTTTGGTTCACTCCTTATAATTTTATGAAATATTTTTTATGTTCATATTTGTAAACGTATAAAACAAGGACATGGTTCGTTGATTGCGGCCATAGACATACCAGATTAAAGGATTTGGAAAAGAAGGGCGAAACAATTTTTCCCGACTCGTGGCTTTACACAATTTTACCAAGAAGCCCAAACGTAACGAATAGGGTTATAACTGAGCAGAATGCATGAGCTTTGTTATGTACTTGAAATCTTTTTGGCGCCCAAAAATCAATTTAGAAGTGTAATGCATTGAATTAATTAATTTATCGCAAAAAAAAGACAATTGTATGATTAAATTTTCTATACAACACATTGAAATAAACTGCGGTATTATTTGGACGTAAAATAACTCCCATTCTTCCGAGAAGCATTTTACATGTGCATTTTAGACCTCGAAAATCATATTCATTGCCCGAAAAATCAGATTATTCTCGGAGTTTTGTTGGCGAACAAGTTGAAATGGCGACGATGCCCCTATTTTCCCCAAATTGTAAGGCTATGTTTGTAGTCAAATGATATCTCATTAGCGTCAACTGGAATGTTTCTTGGAGGATTGTGGCAAACAATTGCATACCTAAAATTTTTTAATTGGTGGTATTTCTGATAGGCATATAGGTTTTAAAAAGTTAAACACTAAATCTATTCACTGGCAAGCTATTTAGGTGTAAATTGTAAGACCAACTTCGTATAATTCAACAAAGTTAAATAAATGTATAATAATAATTTTGCAAGTCCTAAAAGTGCAAGCGAAAAGCTTTTTTAATTTTATTTTTAATATCAAGTTTTTCAGGCTATTTTACGCTAGTGAGAAGCAAGGCCGTTAAAATTAGGAAATCGGGGGAACTGAAGTCTCCCTGGCAAAATATTTGCTTCTAGAAAAATTTCTGACCCTTCAGACCCCTATTTAAATGACTTTGCTGCGATCAGTTTAAATTTCTTATATTTCGTCAGGAGAAAGTTTTCTAAAGTACTATTCCGAATACACAATTACATCAGGCATCGCTTTATCAGTGAGCACTAATCCCATAACCACAATCTTGTCTAAAATAGCGGATGCTCATCAAAGCATTAGTGAGTTGCTTAGAAGCATAACTAGCGTGTTAGATTGCGCGTTTATAGCTATACCTACACGTTAATTGTAGTAGAATGAGACAAGGGAACTAGGGGACTTCGCCCTGAACGACGTTGTAGAGGCGTATCAAAGTCAGTTTTTTATACTGGTGTGTGTATGTATTTATTAGATCTCTTTTAGACTGGCAACTTACCTGCGTATATGAAAAAATAAAGATGTAGCAATAGCAACAGCGCAAGTTTTTTTAAGAAGTATTTCCTTTCTACTTTGTTTGCATGCTATAACGTTATAACTTGGCCTCTATAAATTCAATAAAGTCAATATTTTTCAGGCTTTTATTACCCTTTTAAAACGTACATAACTTTATAGTTTCGATTGTTCATGAGTCTTTTTACTAAGTTTTATAGGTCAAAAAAAGTCAAAATATCTCAAAACTTTATCTTGTCGAATTTTACATCCAAAAGTTCGTTTTTTCTTATTTTGCGATTCTTTCAGCAGCTTCATATTATAGCAGGCCTAGGTATTCTAAACCATTCGGGACTGCGACCTTTTAGCGTCAATCTTTTCGCTTTTTACTTTATAATTTCTGAATCTGCAATATCAGTTTTACGTGTTTTAGATTATTTCACCAACTTCCAACCTCTTCTTAAAACGTTAGCACCCCCACGCTGGGGTGCGCAGTTTTTAGTTTAAAAATCTTTGATCTATATGATAAAACTGTTACCCATTTAAATTTGGTGAAAATACAGTATTATTCTCACGTCAGAGGAAAAAATATGTGTTTCTACTGTAATGCATGTTTGTTATAAAAAATTGACACCGTGGCCAAATAGTTAATGAACTCACGGCTAGATGGAGTGATTGACACGGCAATATCAAAAAAGTTGTGCATGTTATACTAAGATATTTAAGAAAGTTAAAAAATTACCATTGTAGTCTTAAGATTTGATTTTTGTCTATGACTTTGTTTCGTTATCTTTGGTGTGTCTCCATTCCAAAAAAGTTTTGATTTTACTGCTTTAGCATACTATTTATTTGAAACTGTGCTTTCTTTATTTAGGCCACGTGACCAATGTTTTGCTTTAATTTATCGCCTAGCCCTATAGAAAGTCGTTTATGACGTTTCTGTTTTGCCTAACAGCAAGTAAGTGACCAAACAAATTGTGCCAACTTCAAATACAAAATTATGATTCATTTAGGCCAGGAGAGTCCAACTCGTGGCCCACGAAATATTTTCCGAAATGACGTAGGCTGACCCGTCCCAATTTTTAGGCTCTGTCCCTCCCATTTTGGCAGAAATCTCGGCAGAAATTCAAGACAGATTTCATGTGCAAACACCCTTTATTCAAGATCGCTAGTTTACAGAGACGACAATCATGAAATTCGAGACTGATTTGAAGTGTTAAAGACTTTTTTTTCTTATTATTTTAGAGAACACCGCTTTTATGGGAAGAATTTCAGAAAATCGGAGAATGATTTGAAGGAAAGGCTATTTTTTTAGAGATCACTAACGATTTTTGGACGAAAACTGGGGTGTTTTATTGTTTGGCCCGCCAATATTTTTAATGAGCTAAAATGGCCCTCGGCTCAAAAAAAGTTGGACGGCCCTGATCTAGGCCTATATAAAATTAAAATGAGAGCGTTGAACCGGATCTGTTTAAAATAAAGTTCCGATTCAGGTTCCGGTTCAGCAAATTTTATTTTTGTGAGTTCAGTTCTGGTTCAGGTTCAAAGAATAAAAACGATTGATACCAGTTTGCGGATCCGGTTCGATGTCCTGTTATTTTCATAGTTTTTCTTTACCAATTCATGATACAAACCTAGTTATCGCTGTTTATTGGCTATTTGGTTCTTGAGTATCAAATTAACTACCAATTTATATTTCATTCTTTTTTAATACTAAGATTAAGTATAAGAATTATACATCCACTAATACCCAGTCATAAAAAATCTGCTTGGCCCAAGCAAGCCAAACTCACGGCAGAGCAGTGCCGTGTTTCTAGAGCCTAGTCTTACCTGACATTTGCCCGATAATTGCTAAGCATTTTTGCAGGGCAAATGTAGGGAAATGAAACAGGCTTAGTAAGGTGCCCTCAAGGCGTAACAGGGCGAAAGCAGGGGCGGCCTAGCGTTTACCGTGCTTTGCCACGTGCAATTGACTATCCTTGCGTGACAAATGCAGGAAAATGAAACAGGCTTAGCTTGGTGCTTGCTGGTGTTACAGGGCAAAAACATGGGCGGCGTAGTGTTTACCGTGCTATGCCAAGTGTAATTGACTGCCGTTGAAACACGGCAAAGCAGCGAAATGTAACGGCTTAGCTTGGTACCTGCCGGGCGTTACAGGGCAAAAGCGTGTGCTATGCCATGTGCAATTGACTACGTCATCTATTCCAGCATTGTTTAATATATTTTAAATACATAGTTTAAAATTTGAAATGAATAGGGAAATTGAAATGAGCTGAATCACCTAGTTATAAACTTTATAGCTAAAATCACGCTTGCTTTACCATTGACAACACCTGTAGAAAACTGCGTAATTGCAATACATTGCATGCTATAAAAATTGTATTTAAAATCAAATAATCTACACACACACACTACAAAGTAAAAGAAAAAAAATACTGAAAGCAAATGGAAATTAATTTAATATAACCAAAACACGTTCCAAGTTCAAGATTAATTCTTTTCCGAGCGTTCCTGTGTCCCGCCGTTACAGTCTTTTGCTTGCGGCTAAATAGTTCTGACAGCTTTGGCTACTTCTGCTTGATTGGCCGTGCGGTAACAAGATGAGTTCAAGGTTGCTAAAAAAACACAAAGTGTTTAGATGACATCGCACAAATGCATGAAATAAATGAAAAGGGATCTGAAGAATAGCAAACATTTAGGAGTAAAAATTGAGGCACAGAAACGAATTAAAACACCAGAATACGCTCTCGCCCACCAAGACCCGAAACTATGCGGAAAATAAGCCACCAGTTCACTACACAGCCATTTTACGGGAAAAGAGATGAATACTTGCAACTCTTCGAGTACTAACTGGGCCACTTACAAAACAGGAGCCCTTGTTAAAAGTAGGAATCTCACAGAGGATAAAATGGACAAAAAAATGCCAAGCGCTCATAATGGTCGTCGAGAGAAGTTGGTCACAGAAGACGACTGCAAATTGAGAACTACGATAATACAATGACGCAGAGCACATTTTGCTAAAATCTGAGATTATGTTATGTGCAACAGTAATTTGACAGGAAATGGTAAGAATCGAAATAAGAGGCAAAACAAAAGATAATTATATAGCAAAATATTGGCAAATGACTGAAATGAGTATGTTTTACTAATAGTAATTTACCCGACCTTTTCTTGGGGACAAAAGCACGATTTACAGCCTCAAAATCAGCGTGGTCGAGTGGTTAACGCACCGGACTGATGATCAACATGGTCTCGGTTCAAAACCCACTTGCGCCATTCTGTTTATGTCCTTGGGAAAGACACTTTACGGCACTTTCCCCTGCTTGGTGGTCTTGACAAGCAGTTCTAAATTACAGTAATATCTCTACTAAATTACTAGCGGACAGCAATATCTTGGCATCTCCGGAAGCAGGTCGGGGTAATTTCTTACCCTATGTATAGCGCCTCCGTCGCTTTCCTGCGAGTCAGGAGGATAAATATAGAGATAAAAATAAAAATAAAAAAAAAAATAAATAAAAAAATTGCAGTAACTGCAAAGCACCCATAGTGTGTGGTTATACAACTGTGAATGAAAGACTGTGGCTAATGTGGACGTGCGGTGAACATCAAGGGTAATGCATTTAAGCAGGCGATGTTTCGTGTCTTGTGCATCAGACTTACATGCGTTGCATGACTACTTCTCGACTTTGCCATCCCGGGAAGGCATTAAGAGAGTATACGGTAGAGCCCGTTGCAAAACAGACAAAAGGTGAAGGAGCACAAAGAGCAGGAAAGAACTTCTAAAAAGATACTGCTTCCAACTAATCAAACAATTTAAATAAATGTTGTGTCTCTACTTATTATAAAAAGCAAAAAACTGAGAAAAAGTGGCACAGAGGATGTATCGCGGCAGAATTGTTATCATTGTCAAGTAAACATTAATTATATTCAATAATTATACATTATATGTAGCCAGAGAGCTCTGACATTCCTATATCCAGAAAGTACGCAAAAACTTGAATATAATTTAAAATCTCTGGTTACATAAAATAACATCATAATTAAATTGTAAAAACATTGTTAGCTAGTTCAACCAAAGTTCCTATAAAATACAAGTTATGACACTGCTCATCCGTGTCGCCATTTTGTTTCATTCGGTCCGCTTGTATTTAATGTATTAGTATAGACAGGGGAAGGCATATACAGTTAAAAATTACTTTTATGCAAACGTATTATTGGTACGTATTACCAGAAAACTCCCGACCTTTAACTCCGGTAGTCCTGGATCACGAGGTTGGTGTGCCGTTGTCATCTAATGATCTCTTGCTCCTTCGCGCAGAAGACCATTCGATTGGAGTTTTCAATTATCGAGACAATTACGTGCGCAGAAGGTGGCGTCAGATCCAGTACTTCGCCGATCAATTTTGGTTACGCTGGAGAAAGGAGTATCTGCAAACTCTCCAAATTCGCCAAAAGTGGCACGATGTTGAGCCGAACTTTATTGTCGACAACTTGGTCCTAGTCAGTGATAAAATTCTACTCGTAGCAAATAGCCTTTTAGGCCGCGTTGTACAAACTTTTCCTGACAAGTTTGGTCATGTGCGACAGGTCCTTGTTCGCCCTTAAAACAAAACCTTGAAACGATCGATTACAAAACTGTGCAAACTCTCGACAGATGAATAAATACTGTACAGTGTACAGTATATGTGTAGTGTTTATATTTGTGTGTGTGTTAGTGTGTCTATTCTAGAAGTTCCGTATCTTGTGTTTAAATATCCTTTATACATTCGTAAATTGCGGGGAGGGTTATGTTACGGCAAGTATCATTTGAGTTTCGAACCCGGATTTGTTTCTGCCTTTAATTTACTTTTATTTTTTGTTTGACATTTAATTTGATCTGTTTCATTATTTCACGGCGCTCGCTTGCTAATTGTCTGTTGCCTTGAGCTGACTTTTTTCCACGTTGACTGTAAAATTGTGAAGAGACGCCTCAGTTAGCTGTTTCAGCCTTTGAGTAGCCATGGTAGAATTATTGTTCGAAATACTGTTCGATGCCGTTGGGAGTGCTGTTGGGGTTTTGAGCTGTTTATAATACTGTTAGAGATACTGTTCGATATTGTTAGTTTTTGTCGGTCTGCTCAGTGTCAGTCTACAGTTGGTGAGTGTTTATAAAAGTCTTTCTTTCGCATTAGTGGTTAGTGTTAACGTTTATTTATAGAAAATCGTCCGTCCATCTCATTTCGTCCGTCTTATTTCGTATCGTTTTTATATCTTGTATATACAAATTTACATTGAATCAAAACAAGGACGCGTAAATTTCCGGAGATATGCCACACGGAGTTTCAGACCGCGAGGAACTTCCTGTAACGTAAGTTTTCAACTATAGACTCCATTTAATAAAGTTTTTCTGTCTCAATGGTAAGAGTTTTGTTACTTTACAAGCTAAATTGAAAGGACTTTACGAAAAATTCAAAGTGCTTATTAATGAAGATTCCGACCCTGAATCAGTCAGAGCACTTTAAAATAATGTTAACGAGGCCTATTCACAGTTAGAAAAGACAATCAGGCTGCACGACGACTTGTCGAAAGTGGAGTGTTTGATTACCCAGTTATACAATCTGCACTCCGAACAGGCTTACTTTGATAAGAAAGTTTCGGAATGGCTCCAGAAAAAGTTACCCACGATCCCGAAACGTCAGCAACCGCGGCAAATGTTGTATCGGTCTCTCATGGCTCGCAACTCAAAACTGCGACTGGTAGCTCACAAAGCTCTCGTAGTTCACGCAGTAGTTTGCGTATAGCTAAAGCAATTGCAAAGCAGGAGGTTGCGCGATTACATATTCATCAATTACAGGAACAACGCCTTCTCGAAGAAAAGGAGTTCGAGCTCGAGCACCAACGTGAGGTACTTAAAGCATCTCATCAGTTGCAGAAAGCCGCCGTTGAAAGACAGGTCTTTGAAGAGGAACTGGAACGTGGTGGTTATTCTTTCTAAGCCAAATAGTACGTAGAAATGTTCAAAAGGAAGTTAGCCGAGACCGATCGTTAAGGAACGCCGTTTTTCAGACATCGGAGCTTGCTTTGCTTGTTACCAGTAGAAAAGGTGAAATTTTGGTTTTGGTGAAAAGTTCCATAATCATTCTAACCATGTGCTTATCTGGAAGAAGTCTCAGTAACTTTCAAGTAAGGCCATAATGTCAGGCTGTCATTAGCAGCTGTCAGAGCGACGATTACGATGCCGTCCTTCATCTTAGCTTCAAAAAGATTCTCGGTGTCTACTGTATTAAATAACGAAACGAATTGATCTACAACGGTTGACTTTCCGCGTCGAAACCCAGTTGCTTCCTAAGGAACAGTGGATGAATAATTGGCTTTGCACGACGCTGCCTCAGTTAAGTCTTTAGCAAATCGTTTGACTTAAGGGACAGAGAGTAGAGATATTAGGTGATAGCTCTTAGAGCAGGGGTTCCCAAACTGGGGTACATTTTGGCATTTCAAGGGGTACATGATACGTTAGAAAATATCCTTATTTAACTTATTTGTTATTGGGGGTAATTGATTAAATTTGGATCTAGTATGTTTTCATGTATTTTTGCCAGTTTCCAATAAGTTACCAAAATTGAAATAGGCTAACACAATACTTCTAAGTGGTCCATCAAGAGGTCCTCCTGTGGAAAAGTTTCTGAGTCAAAACGAACATTATGAGACCGAAAGCTTTACAGAACTGGTCACTAAATATCCTATGAAGTTTGAAAGGGAAATTGATAGATAGTTTTCAAGTCTAGGTAAAGATGGGTTTGCATTACTAGAAATCCTTTCACTGCAAACGCTCAGATCCGGCAGACTGAGACAGGTACTCAAGAGGCACTAGATAAACTTCAATATGAAGGTTTTGCATGACATGTGTATTCTGAAAAGTAGTTATGAAAATTCTGGGTTTATGATGTGCAACTCATACAAAAAATTGCTACACCTGCTATTCAAGCATTGTTGTTGCTTCCATCATCACGGCTATGTGAATCGACATTTTCTTGCTGATGGAAATCAAATCAAAATTAAGTAAAAATACCAGAATATCATCTTCGTTGTGCTTTTGCTGATGTTTCAACTCGCATCCATCAGTTTGTTGCTAAAAAGCAGGCTCATCCATATAATTAGTACCATTGCTGGCTTGTTTACATTGCATTGTTAGTTTGATTGTACTGTTTCTTTAAACTCATATTACATAGCTTTGAATGATTTTGTATGCTTTTTATTATTTTGTTCATTTAAGATTTAATTTGATTAATGATAATCACATTTTTCTTATGAAACTAAAATTTAGTAACTAAAATTGTAGTGGTTAATTTGATAGACAAAAATGTAATTATATATTTTCACATGAAATCCAACTATAGTCATTGTATTAATCATAAAATTTGTTTTCAAACATAGAATTTAACTTTCTTAAGCTCCAATTCTCTACATCTTCGAATTTCACATATTGTCGTTTCATATCGCATGATTACGTGATATTACGCCCACTTTCACACGGCGATGTGTCTTTTGTTGCAGATCGTAATATATAAAGTTGCTTTTATGAAAGCATCAGTTAGATAACTTTAAGCTTCTGTTTTAGTTATGAAAAATTATTTGTCCGAAATATTGTAATTGTTTTGTTTTTATTTCTATTTAAATAAAAAAATAAATTGAAACAGAATTAAGTTAGTGATTAACTTCCTGAGTTTGAACTGCTATCATAATACTTGAAGATAACGCTCTTAATCACTATAAACTATCGGTTTTAAAGATTTTTTTAAAAAATTGCTATGGGTTGCTTAGCTATCAAAACTAAGTCATGCATCAGAGCAAGTTGAGCTTAGTGCAAAAATGTGACAAAATTTTGGGAGTACATGCGAACTAATAAAGTGTCATGTACTCCCAAAATTTTCCGAACTAATAAAGTGTCATAGGTGATAGAATCAGGGCCCGGAAATTTAGGTCCGTCTGGCTTTAAGTATTGCAGGGCAGCAACTTTTTTAATCTCTAGTTGAATTTTTCGAAAAAACTCCCAAACCAAAACTTAAGTTTAATTTTGTAAATAGTAAGCCACATTTGGCCGTCAATATAAAACCAAAACCGTTTTTTAGTTTGCAACTCCAATCAAAGTCCAACACAAGACTTTTCCAACTACTCGCCGTATTTTTTGCTTGCTTATTTTTGAATCATTCAAATGATAAACATGACTATAGTTTTCAGCAAATTACCGAAAATCGGAATCGGAATGCCCAAAGAAAAACATAAATCCTATACCAACTCCAAGAACATCTAAAACAGCGACTCCGGCTTCAACATATTTTAACAATCGGATACGTTTAACGCACCCTCGCCCAAAATGCATAATTTTTAGTTTATTAATACCAATTTTAAAATTTGGTGAAAATAAAACATTAATCTCATATAGGTGAAAAACTGTGTCTTTGAATGCGTATTTGTTATAAAATGTCGGCAGCGTGACTGGTGGATGAGAGCGCCGAATTGATAGCAAACATGATCGATACGGTCGAGGTTCAACATCTACTCGCATCGCTCCGTTGTGTTCTTGAGAAAAGCACTTTACGGCACTTTCCTCTGCTAGGAAGTCGTAACAAACAGATCTAAATTTCAGTCATAGTTTCCTACTATTAAATAAACTGAAAAGCCAAATAAAAAATTTCAACCAAACAGCAATATCCTGGAATCTTCCAAAGTAGGTCATGGTAATCGCTTGATAGCTGCTCAAAGTTTAACGCCTCTGACGCTTTCCCGCGAGCCAGGAGAATAAATAGGAATGAAAATGTAAAAATTGAAAAAAGCAAATTCCATAAGCGGATGTATGATATTTTTACCTAAATGCATAATAAAGTTTTTATACGAATTAATTGTGACGCAAAACAACACAGTTTAGTAGCGTTTGTAATCTGAGATCACTTGTGTACAAGATAAAGTGAGATTTTTATCTTACTGTCAAAAATATACGATTATTGCTCGTTTGTAAATTGATTTAAATTAGCGTTTGTGCGACAATTTAACCGAAACTTTTCCGTAAAGCTTTCCTAACAAAGTATAATCGTTAAGTCAAACACAAAGTCAAATAAATATTTTTTTAGTTCAAACAAATGGATCTACGTATTATTCAATCAAATCTTATTCGTTTCAAACACTCAATAATGTAAAGTAATGTTTATTTCATTAACAAATTTGATAAAATGAAACACGAAATCCAAGTGATGTTGCTGATCATCTTCTTAGAATTTATGATAATGAAGACTGAAAAAGCAAAACAAAGTTTATGTAAAGTGTAGGTTTAATTGCATTCATTGTTTTCTTTTAAACATTTGGATTTTTTTTCGAAAAATATTTAATGATGGATTATAGCCTTAAAAGCTATCTTTGAAAATTCTTAGTAATTATTGATACGTGTACAGTGTACACGCAAAATACATATGAAGCAAAGCGATTAGATTTGTAAAACTATTGTGCTGATTTTGAAAAAACAATTGTTTTTATCTTTTTAAATAAAATTGATAATTGTTGATGTTGAATCAACCGATATGGAATACATTGTCATTAAATTTGGTTTAGATTTAAAAATGAGATTTTACGTTGATTTCGGTGTAATCATGCGTAGTATAGAATACGTTGTTCTTATACCTAAAAGCCTAACTGTATGATACAAAAAAAGCAATCCATAGGAGCTTTGAAGAAATACTTACCAGAAGCAAGAGTACTTGTAGGTGTAAGTTTGGTGACAGGGCAATCTGTAGGTCCAGCAGGGAACACTGGCACACTTGGGGAAGAAGTAAGCCTTGACGTTGCACTTGTAGCAACAAGCGTAGTGCATGACGAGCTTGGGGATCATGGTTCTCCAGAAAGCGTCGAATTGATACAAGACAGACCTGATGCGTCTGCACATCAAGCTGACGTAGCAGCTGCGCATCCAGTTAGCCCAGCTATAGTAGTACTTCCAGTAGCAGCTTCCGTAATAGTGGGTAAGCATAACGTGGAACTTGTGCAAGTGATCGGTCTTGGCCTGAAATTCAATCACGGTCATTGTTACAATGCAACGGCTAAAAAGTCGGTAAATACGAGATCAATGTGATTAAACGTAATTTGAGAATCTGAAGTTTTTTACGCGAGCTAAGACAATGACAATGAATTTAACTTTTTTAACGGTAATCGGATGCAAAAACCAAAAGAACAGCAATAACAATATACGGCTATATTGTCGTTATCATCATTACAAAGATATAAACAAAACTAAATATACATGTAAATAATATATTTAAAATAGAACTAAAATAACAAAACGAGTACAGACTTAATAGTTTAACACCATTGTTGCCATCATCACAAAAGCCTACTTACCTTGTTGAGCTTGCTGGAAAGAGCACTTCTTTGAGCGTTACGAGATTCTTCCAACTTCTTCTTGTAAGCGGCAATGCTGGCGGATCTCTTGGACTTGCAGGCTTCGAAGGTGGCGGTGATCTTAGCGATAAGTTGATCGACGCTGGCGTTGAACCTGGCCTTGGCTGCAGCGTGGGCTTTGTCAGCTTGGTAAAGACGAGCAAGGAGGCATTGATAATATTCATAACAGACTCGGCTAGCTCTGGCAAGAAGATCTTTCTTCATTTGGGCAATGTGGTTTCTTTGAGCGATGCTAAGGTAACCGCTGTCACAACGAAACAATAAAACGTTCGATTTACTACAATTGGTTGAAATATATAAAAGTCAATAAACTGTCGTTTATTACTTTAGCTTATAAAAACACGTAGCCTACGCGTTGTAAACTGAATATTTGACTTGATTATATCATCTTAAAAATATCAACAATTAAAGTAGTTGGAGATTAGAGTCGATTTGGAATTTATTTTATTTCAGTAACTCACCAAAGACGAATGTAAAGATAACGTTGATATTCACAGAGGAAGTTGTGTCTGATGTTGACGATTCTGATGAATTCGTACTTGTACTTATAGAAGTTGGAAACCCAGGTGCATCTGAAGGTGTGGTACTTGGCATCGAAGTCCTTAATGAATTGATCTCTCTTGCTTTTGATTCCGGCAATAACTCCGGAAATATCTCCAGCAGCAGCATCTACAGTACAATGAACGTATGATAGCAATTAAATTCGCTTCAAATTTAAAACTTGAAATTTGACAACTCACCAACGTCGCAAGTTTTCAAGTGGTGGTAGTGGCACGGGGTGAACTTGAACTTCAATGGAGCAAGACAATAAAGATCGTAACGCATGCAAGGAGCGTAGACGTACCATCTTCCGAGGCTCTTGCTGCATAATAACGTTTGTTTGTTGCGTTAAACCAAGAATTGACTTGAAGAGATTTCGAGTTAGTTTTAGTTTCTCACCAGTGGGATTGGTAGTACTTGGAACCGTAACTGAGGCAACCGTTGGACATGTAGCACTTGTAAGCACAGGTGTAATAAGAAATGATCTTGTTCATGAAAGTGTTGAGTTTACAACGGTAGGCACTAGCAGCTCTGTAAACCTTGCTTTTTTCTCTGTAGTAGTAATCGTAAAGAGCATATTTGGCCTTGTATCCGAGCCACCAGTCTTCACCACCTGGAACACAAGCAATGATGTTAAAGGACTTTACAAACAGTTAAAACAGAGTTACAGCAAACACGACGAATTAGGTGCGATGCAAACATGACGAATACTTGCGTTGAAAAAACAGTTGACAGCGATTGCAGTTTTAGGGGAAAATGCTATTTTTGGTTTCGAAGTAATTGTCTTTTTTCAACCGGCAAGCGTTTACTTTGCTCAAATGGTTTAGAACGACATATAATAATGTACTCACAGAAGAGACGTTCGAAAGTAGCTCTGAGGTGCATCTTGTTCTTGTAGACAATAGCCAATTGGGTGGAGATGAACTTGCTGACGTATTCGTTGACCTTCTTGCTGAGGGCAGATCTGAATTGGCTGATCTTGCTGAGACGAGTGTTCAAACAGTCGGTGGCGCTACGACAAAAATCAAGAGTCATCAATGGAGTTCAATGCACATCACCGTCACACAGCTCTTGATCTCGTTTTTCCGTGCTTACTTCTTGACAAGCTTGTCGTGGAAGGCCTTGATGACTGCGATGTTTCTGGCAATGGCGGCGTTGAAGCTGGCAATGACACTGGCCTTCTTGGCATCAAGTTGAGCGCAGTAAGCACTGAGCTTGCGGTTTCTTTCATCGTAGTAGTTGTAGTAAGTGCAATGGCTGTCGAACGATGCTCGTTAATGAATTGATTTACACACGCAAATGTCAAATGTAATTGATTTTCCTAGGTCTTTTGTACCTGTATCTGTAACCGTAGTACATGTAGAGGTACTTCTTGTAGTAGTACTTGTAGGCAGCATGGATGGAATCGAGCTTGGCACAGAAGGCATCTCTGTTTCTGTACATTTTACTGGTCATGTTGGCGAGAGAAGACTTCAAGAGGTTCTTGAGTTCGTTAGTGATGTCACTAACGGATCTTTCTGTTTAAACAAACAAAAGCAATGCATTCAGTAGGCTACTTTAGTTTACAGCTGTTCTGGTATCGTCATCAACGAATTGATTCTAAATGTTTTTTACCTCTCCAGCAATGGCTATTACAGTCATCACCAGGGTAGACCTTCAAGATAGGAGCGTAATAGCTAGAATGGCACCAGGTTCTGGGGAAATAGGAGCAGTAGCTGTAGCATGAAGTAGGAGGAGCGATGTAGTAATTGTGTTGGCAGAAGTAGTGATAGGTATAACAACTGGGGATAACATAGGTGGCAGCATTGGCGGCCTGTAAATAAACAAATGATATGAAGTCCTTTGATTCTTTAACATAAATGACGTAAAGTGACTTTTATGCAATTAATTGCAATTAATTACAGTGCAAAGTCAGTTAAAAACTGAGTATATGAAACTTAGTAGATTTTTGTTTAAAAAATAGAAATTAATTTTGTTTGAACAACGAAAACATCTACACGCAACATTTGGAACTGTCGATGACGCTTGTGCGTTTTAATTTTGACATTAGTTTTAAATGGAGATGGTTTGATAACAACAACTTAAAATCACATTAAACATGGATTAGAAATATACAGATTTTAATGTAATAAAACAAAGAAATTCAAGTCACTTACGACAACGCACGCCAAAAGAGCGATAAAAACCTTCATTTTGTTTCTTTCAACTTCCTTGTTGCAGGCAATTGATGAAGTGAAGATTGGTGGAACGTGCCTCGCTTATATAGTTTGCGAAGACCTCGATTGAAATAAGATTTTGTTGTTTTTTTGGTGAATTGTTTGCGTTGTTAATATGTTTCTCATGACACTCACGGCTCTTCAGCACATGTTGAGACTCTTAGCTTAATTAATTGCTTTAAAGTTTAACTTGTAAGTTGTTTTAATTGTCAAACAAAATGAATAACAAAGGTTGTCTTGGTTATAGTGCAATTGTTAATATTTTAGTTGTTTTTCCATTTTATAACAAATAATAGTTATACGCGTAATATGTTCATATGTACAGTAAAACGCTGATAATTCGGAACAGTAGAGACCATGCTTACAACGTTTTAGAAACAGGAATAAATTGGAGAGCACTGCCAGAAAGGTTACTAGCATCTCGGCTGGAAGCTAAGGCCCTAGGTTTCAAGACAAGCAAGCAAAAAGCGAGCATTATTCTGTCATTGCTTGCGATCGGCAAAGCTAAGAAATGACGTTCGCTTCAACAATCTTCTTTAAAATTGACTTTTGTCCAATTGTCGAAAAAAATCGCGTTTTCGAACCACTTCTTGTTTTAATTAGTTTGGATATTTTAATTAGTTTAATTAGTTTGGATATATATTGAATGTTATTTTTAAGTTTTTGTATGTTTTGGTTATTTCATATTTGTCTACGTTTAATTTTTATTCTTTGCAAGTACTAAATAAAAGCACGTGATCTTTAAAAGTTGAATTGGCAAGTTTTAAATAAAGATGTTTTTGTGCCTCGTGTCTAAATGTCTCGTTACTTAGGTATATTAAAATATATAATTAATATAACAAAATAAAAAAACTTTGCATCGGACAAGAATATTTTGGTATCATGTCCGAAAGTACGAGAAGAGTTAATCGCTTGACGATTTCTCTAAGTTTATCGCCTCAGACGTTTTCTTGCGTGTTAAAAGGATAAAAACTCGTAAAAATATAAACAACAATATGTAATTCTGTTTCGTAAAATTCGTTGTCGGAGTAAATCATTTTTCTTTTATTTAAGAAACACATGATTAACGCAGTTTTCCAAGTTTTAAAACATATTGCATTAATATACAGTGAATAAAGTGAATAATAAACTTATATTTATTGGTATATTTTTGTCAAACCCAACTATCCGAACCATTTTCTTATAATTTGTTTCAGTCACGAAAAAGTGAACTGTAACGGTAGTTTTCTATAGTAAATTTTATATCTCAATATTGTAAGTTGAGTAAATCAAAACAAGCACAAAAATGAAGACGATTGAAAATTCAGGAAATCGAATAAAAAAAGACTGTCTAAAATTAAACAGACAGTGTTTAACTTTAGACAGTCTTTTTTTATTCGATTTGGGGCGTGGGGCAAGCAAATTTTCATCTGTCAATATTACGCTTTTGTAAAGATTACATAAATCAAAATTATGGTGTAGATTAATGCAAAAGTTAATATTACACAGCCCTATAATAATTGAATATTCACCACAACAATAAATCCTTACATTAAGATTAAGTTCTGAACAAAGAAAAAAAATAAATCAAGAAATCAGCCGCTAAACATGAAATTTCTTGATTTATTTTCCAGGGCCTCAAACCGTTTAAAATAGTTTTTCGGTTCATGTTCAGTTTCGGCAAATTAACTTGCAAAGGTTTAGCTCCGGTTCAGGTTCGGCAAATTTTGTTTTTACTGTTCAGTTCCTGTTTTGGTTCAGCAAATTTATTTTTAGGGATTCAGTTCCCGTTCAGGTTCGTCAAATTTTATTTTTAAAGGTTCGATTTCGATTCAGCTCCGGTTCGGGTCTAAAGAAAACAATTAGCGATCAATACGATTTTCGACAAATGTTTGGTTCACTCCTTATAATTTTATGAAATATTTTCTATGTTCATATTTGTAAACGTATAAAACAAGGACATGGTTCGTTGATTGCGGCCATAGACATACCAGATTAAAGGATTTGGGAAAGAGGGGCGAAACAATTTTTCCCGACTCATGGCTTTGCACGATTTTACCAAGAAGCCCAAACGTAACGAATAGGGTTATAACTGAGCAGAATGCATGAGCTTTGTTATGTACTTGAAATCGTTTTGGCGCCCAAAAATCAATTTAGAAGTGTAATGCATTGAATTAATTAATTTATCGCAAAAAAAAGACAATTGTATGATTAAATTTTCTATACAACACATTGAAATAAACTGCGGTATTATTTGGACGTAAAATAACTCCCATTCTTCCGAGAAGCATTTTACATGTGCATTTTAGACCTCGAAAATCATATTCATTGCCCGAAAAATCAGATTATTCTCGGAGTTTTGTTGGCGAACAAGTTGAAATGGCGACGATGCCCCTATTTTCCCCAAATTGTAAGGCTATGTTTGTAGTCAAATGATATCTCATTAGCGTCAACTGGAATGTTTCTTGGAGGATTGTGGCAAACAATTGCATACCTAAAATTTTTTAATTGGTGGTATTTCTGATAGGCATATAGGTTTTAAAAAGTTAAACACTAAATCTATTCACTGGCAAGCTATTTAGGTGTAAATTGTAAGACCAACTTCGTATAATTCAACAAAGTTAAATAAATGTATAATAATAATTTTGCAAGTCCTAAAAGTGCAAGCGAAAAGCTTTTTTAATTTTATTTTTAATATCAAGTTTTTCAGGCTATTTTACGCTAGTGAGAAGCAAGGCCGTTAAAATTAGGAAATCGGGGGAACTGAAGTCTCCCTGGCAAAATATTTGCTTCTAGAAAAATTTCTGACCCTTCAGACCCCTATTTAAATGACTTTGCTGCGATCAGTTTAAATTTCTTATATTTCGTCAGGAGAAAGTTTTCTAAAGTACTATTCCGAATACACAATTACATCAGGCATCGCTTTATCAGTGAGCACTAATCCCATAACCACAATCTTGTCTAAAATAGCGGATGCTCATCAAAGCATTAGTGAGTTGCTTAGAAGCATAACTAGCGTGTTAGATTGCGCGTTTATAGCTACACCTACACGTTAATTGTAGTAGAATGAGACAAGGGAACTAGGGGACTTGCCCTGAACGACGTTGTAGAGGCGTATCAAAGTCAGTTTTTTATACTGGTGTGTGTATGTATTTATTAGATCTCTTTTAGACTGGCAACTTACCTGCGTATATGAAAAAATAAAGATGTAGCAATAGCAACAGTGCAAGTTTTTTTAAGAAGTATTTCCTTTCTACTTTGTTTGCATGCTATAACGTTATAACTTGGCCTCTATAAATTCAATAAAGTCAATATTTTTCAGGCTTTTATTACCCTTTTAAAACGTACATAACTTTATAGTTTCGATTGTTCATGAGTCTTTTTACTAAGTTTTATAGGTCAAAAAAAGTCAAAATATCTCAAAACTTTATCTTGTCGAATTTTACATCCAAAAGTTCGTTTTTTCTTATTTTGCGATTCTTTCAGCAGCTTCATATTATAGCAGGCCTAGGTATTCTAAACCATTCGGGACTGCGACCTTTTAGCGTCAATCTTTTCGCTTTTTACTTTATAATTTCTGAATCTGCAATATCAGTTTTACGTGTTTTAGATTATTTCACCAACTTCCAACCTCTTCTTAAAACGTTAGCACCCCCACGCTGGGGTGCGCAGTTTTTAGTTTAAAAATCTTTGATCTATATGATAAAACTGTTACCCATTTAAATTTGGTGAAAATACAGTATTATTCTCACGTTAGAGGAAAAAATATGTGTTTCTACTGTAATGCATGTTTGTTATAAAAAATTGACACCGTGGCCAAATAGTTAATGAACTCACGGCTAGATGGAGTGATTGACACGGCAATATCAAAAAAGTTGTGCATGTTATACTAAGATATTTAAGAAAGTTAAAAAATTACCATTGTAGTCTTAAGATTTGATTTTTGTCTATGACTTTGTTTCGTTATCTTTGGTGTGTCTCCATTCCAAAAAAGTTTTGATTTTACTGCTATATTTATTTGAAACTGTGCTTTCTTTATTTAGGCCACGTGACCAATGTTTTGCTTTAATTTATCGCCTAGCCCCATAGAAAGTCGTTTATGACGTTTCTGTTTTGCCTAACAGCAAGTAAGTGACCAAACAAATTGTGCCAACTTCAAATACAAAATTATGATTTATTTAGGCCAGGAGAGTCCAACTCGTGGCCCACGAAATATTTTCCGAAATGACGTAGGCTGACCCGTCCCAATTTTTAGGCTCTGTCCCTCCCATTTTGGCAGAAATCTCGGCAGAAATTCAAGACAGATTTCATGTGCAAACACCCTTTATTCAAGATCGCTAGTTTACAGAGACGACAATCATGAAATTCGAGACTGATTTGAAGTGTTAAAGACTTTTTTTTCTTATTATTTTAGAGAACACCGCTTTTATGGGAAGAATTTCAGAAAATCGGAGAATGATTTGAAGAAAAGGCTATTTTTTTAGAGATCACTAACGATTTTTGGACGAAAATTGGGGTGTTTTATTGTTTGGCCCGCCAATATTTTTAATGAGCTAAAATGGCCCTCGGCTCAAAAAAAAGTTGGACGGCCCTGATCTAGGCCTATATAAAATTAAAATGAGAGCGTTGAACCGGATCTGTTTAAAATAAAGTTCCGATTCAGGTTCCGGTTCAGCAAATTTTATTTTTGTGAGTTCAGTTCTGGTTCAGGTTCAAAGAATAAAAACGATTGATACCAGTTTGCGGATCCGGTTCGATGTCCTGTTATTTTCATAGTTTTTCTTTACCAATTCATGATACAAACCTAGTTATCGCTGTTTATTGGCTATTTGGTTCTTGAGTATCAAATTAACTACCAATTTATATTTCATTCTTTTTTAATACTAAGATTAAGTATAAGAATTATACATCCACTAATACCCAGTCATAAAAAATCTGCTTGGCCCAAGCAAGCCAAACTCACGGCAGAGCAGTGCCGTGTTTCTAGAGCCTAGTCTTACCTGACATTTGCCCAATAATTGCTAAGCATTTTTGCAGGGCAAATGTAGGGAAATGAAACAGGCTTAGTAAGGTGCCCTCAAGGCGTAACAGGGCGAAAGCAGGGGCGGCCTAGCGTTTACCGTGCTTTGCCACGTGCAATTGACTATCCTTGCGTGACAAATGCAGGAAAATGAAACAGGCTTAGCTTGGAGCTTGCCTGGCGTTACAGGGCAAAAACATGGGCGGCGTAGTGTTTACCGTGCTATGCCAAGTGTAATTGAGTGCCGTTGAAACACGGCAAAGCAGCGAAATGTAACGGCTTAGCTTGGTACCTGCCGGGCGTTACAGGGCAAAAGCGTGTGCTATGCCATGTGCAATTGACTACGTCATCTATTCCAGCATTGTTTAATATATTTTAAATACATAGTTTGAAATTTGAAATGGATAGGAAAATTGAAATGAGCTGAATCTGAAAATTGAAAATTGAAAATTGAAAATTGAAATCCGAGTTTTCAATTATTGAGACAATTACGTGCGCAGAAGGTGGCGTCAGATCCAGTACCTCGCCGATCAATTTTGGTTACGCTGGAGAAAGGAGTATCTGCAAACTCTCCAAATTCGCCAAAAGTGACACGATGTTGAGCCGAACTTTACTGTCGACAACTTGGTCCTAGTCAGTGATAAAATTCTACTCGTAGCAAATGGCCTTTTAGGTCGCGTTGTACAAACTTTTCCTGACAAGTTTGGTCATGTGCGACAGGTCCTTGTTCGCCCTTAAAACAAAACCTTGAAACGATCGATTACAAAACTGTGCAAACTCTCGACAGATGAATAAATACTGTACAGTGTAAAGTATATGTGTAGTGTTTATATTTGTGTGTGTGTTAGTGTGTCTACTTGCCGTATCTTGTGTTTAAATATCCTTTATACATTCGTAAATTGCGGGGAGGGTTATGTTACGGCAAGTATCATTTGAGTTTCAAACCCGGATTTGTTTCTGCCTTTAATTTACTTTTATTTTTTGTTTGACATTTAATTTGATCCGTTTCATTATTTCACGGCGCTCGCTTGCTAATTGTCTGTTGCCTTGAGCTGACTTTTTTCCACGTTGACTGTAAAATTGTGAAGAGACGCCTCAGTTAGCTGTTTCAGCCTTTGAGTAGCCGTGGTAGAGTTACTGTTCGAAATACTGTTCGATGCCTTTGGGAGTGCTGTTGGGGCTTTTGAGCTGTTTATAATACTGTTAGAGATACTGTTCCATATTGTTAGTTTTTGTCGGTCTGCTCAGTGTCAGTCTACAGTTGGTAAGTGTATATAAGTCTTTCTTTCGCATTAGTGGTTAGTGTTAACGTTTATTTATAGAAAATCGTCCGTCCATCTTATTTCGTATCGTTTTTATATCTTGTATATACAAATTTACATTGAATCAAAACAAGGACGCGTAAATTTCTGGAGATATACCACACGGAGTTTCAGACCGCGAGGAACTTCCTGTAACGTAAGTTTTCAACTATAGACTCCATTTAATAAAGTTTTTCTGTCTCAATGGTAAGAGTTTTGTTACTTTACAAGCTAAATTGAAAGGACTTTACGAAAAATTCGAAGTGCTTATTAATGAAGATTCCGACCCTGAATCAGTCAGAGCACTTTAAAATAATGTTAACGAGGCCTATTCACAGTTAGAAAAGACAATCAGGCTGCACGACGACTCGTCGAAAGTGGAGTTTTTGATTACCCAGTTATACAACCTGCACTCCAAACAGGCTTACTTTGATAAGAAAGTTTCGGAATGGCTCCAGAAAAAGTTACCCACGATCCCGAAACGTCAGCAACCGCGGCAAATGTTGTATCGGTCTCTCATGGCTCGCAACTCAAAACTGCGACTGGTAGCTCACAAAGCTCTCGTAGTTCACGCAGTAGTTTGCGTATAGCTAAAGCAATTGCAAAGCAGGAGGTTGCGCGATTACATATTCATCAATTACAGGAACAACGCCTTCTCGAAGAAAAGGAATTCGAGCTCGAGCACCAACGTGAGGTACTTAAAGCATCTCATCAGTTACAGAAAGCCGCCGTTGAAAGACAGGTCTTCGAAGAGGAACTGGAACGTGGTGGTTATATTCTTTTCGACAATCAGAAGTTTCGACAAACAACTGGTGCTGACGTCACTGTGGTAACATCGCAAACAGAGCAGGTACACTTAACTTTTACAGGTGTCGACTCCGCGGCCCAAACCGTTACATTACCGGATCATAATCTTCTTTTGGAAACGAAACCAAAGATTACCTTTCAAGGTTCTACTCAGTTAGACTCATCGACGCGGGAAGAAATGAAACCTCAGGTCGAGTCGCGTTTACGAAAACCAGCCTTAGAACTGCTCAAGTTTGATGGAAACCCTCTTACCTAAAGTTCCCAAATGTAATAGATATGCTTTGCAGCAAATGCAGCGAACCAAAAATGTGATTCGAGGCCACTACCAAGTTGGACTTCCGTGGAGGCCGGAAACACCGTGTCTCCCAGACAACTACTGTACAATCAAGCGTGTACGCGATTGTTGCCACTGAAAGAAGGATCCATAAAAGATCGTGCATTAAAAAAAAAAATTTTAACTTTATTGCTTCATATTTGTCACAGGCTCACTGCCAACTTGTTAAACCAGAGCAATCTGCTTGTGAAGGTTGGTACTTACCTCATCATGCAGTTTTACACCCACATAAACCGGAAAAAGTTCGTGTTATCTTTTATTGCGCGGCTAAATATGCAGAATGTTCTTTAAACGACCAATTACTTAGCGTTTTAGACCAAGACTTTTTAAATAACCTAATAGGTGTACTAACTAAATTCCGTTTTGAGAAAATTGCAGTGGCTGGCGATATTAAACAGATGTTTCACCAAGTTTTGTGGATCCGAAAGATCAAAATTATCTTCGTTTTTTGTGGTGGCCCGAAGGAGATTTGACCAAGCAACCTGACGTTTATCACATGAATGTTCACCTCTTTGCGGAGCTACACCTTCACCCAGCTGTGCGCAATTCAGCTTACTACAATCATCCGAAGATCGGCAGGGCGATTTCGACAAAGACGTAAGATCTTTAATTGTGAATAATTTTTATATGGACGACTGTTTGTTCACAGCACCTACGGTCCAGCAGGAAATTTCGTCTCTTCTAAAAAACGTAGGCTTCAGACTTACAAAATTCCTTTCAAATAACGAGGATCTACTCCAATCCATTCCAGAAAAAGACCGTGCCAAGTCCAAGACAACAGAAAATGACGGTATTCTTTCATCGTGTCGACGAATTTAGGCGTGTTATGGGACAACAAAGAAGATTGTTTTAAATTTTATCTAAAGCTAAAGGATGGTCCCTTTACTCGTAGAGGTTTGCTATCTGCTTTAAATTCAGTTTTTGATCCTTTGGGATTTCTAGCTCCGTTAATTCTAGCAGCTAAGCTTTTGCTTCAAGATCTTTTTCGCAGAAGGTACGACTGGGATGATCGTCTAAGCGAGGAAGAAGTCAAAGTTTGGAAGCGGTGGTCGGAGGGCTTAAGGAACTTGTCAGCTGTGTCCGTCCCGCGTTGCTTGATACGATTAGATATGGGAGAATTCGATACTTTGTTTCAAACTCAACTCCACCATTTCGCCGATGCTTCGTCAGTTGCGTACAGTACAGTTTCTTGAGAGTGATCGCTTCAAACGGAACATTATTTTGCAACTTTTTATTGGGTAAGTCAAGGCTCGCACTTTTAAAAATCGTCTCCATTCCTAGACTGGAACTGGTTTCTGCCACAATGGCCACTAAAGTTGATGTGTCATTAAAGAACAATTTTGGAAGCTCTTTGTCGGAGTCCGTTTTTTTGGACTGATTCTATGTCTGTGTTATACATGATACGAAATTCGGCAAAACGCTTTCCAGTTTTTGTATCTAATCGTCTAGCGCAGATAGAAGACAGATGTACTTCTTCCCAATGGCGTTTCGTTCCCAGCTCAGATAATCCAGATGATGATGGTACTCGGTCTTCTAGTTCAGTGAATCGTTGGCTAACTGGTCCTTCTTTTTTGCAGGAGTCTGAGTCGCTGTGGCCTCAGCCACCCCATTCTCTTCCTGACCTCCCAGCTGAATTCGAAATTGTAAAGCGGACGGTGGGCGGTACCGAGGTCGTCGTGAAAGATGGTGACATAGAAGAACGTTTTGCTCAATTTTCGTCCTTTTACAGGTTGAAACGTATTGTGGCACGGATATTAAGACTCAAAGCTAGGCTTTTGCGTAGGCCCGTGGCTACTGGTCCACTGACAGTTGACGAGATGCACCAAGCAGAGATGACTGTTATTGCTGTTGTTCAGAGGGAGGCCTTTTCAAAGGATTACAAAAGACTTGAAACGCAAAATTCACCTGGTAAAAGTGTTAAATCTTCTTTACAGAAACTTAATCCTATATACGTCGCAGGTGTGCTTCGAGTCGGAGGAAGACTACGCAATGCTCCTTTAGACTTCGATGCCAAGCACCCAATCATCATGCCCGCCAAATCGCAGGTAACACGTCTGTTGATTGAACGATGTCATAAAGATGTCGGACATAGTGGGTCCTCACATACTTGGAGCGTATTGAAAGTCGGCAAGTATCATTTGAGTTTCAAACCCGGGTTTGTTTCTGCCTTTAATTTACTTTTATTTTTTGTTTGACATTTAATTTGATCCGTTTCATTATTTCACGGCGCTCGCTTGCTAATTGTCTGTTGCCTTGAGCTGACCTTTTTTCACGTTGACTGTAAAATTGTGAAGAGACGCCTCAGTTAGCTGTTTCAGTCTTTGAGTAGCCGTGGTAGAGTTACTGTTCGAAATACTGTTCGATGCCTTTGGGAGTGCTGTTGGGGCTTTTGAGCTGTTTATAATACTGTTAGAGATACTGTTCCATATTGTTAGTTTTTGTCGGTCTGCTCAGTGTCAGTCTACAGTTGGTATAAGTCATTAGTGTTAACGTTTATTTATAGAAAATCGTTCGTCCATCTTATTTTCGTCCGTCTCGTTTTGTCCGTCTTATTTCGTATCGTTTTCATATTTTGTTAATACAAATTTAAATTGAATCAAAACAAGGACCCGTAAATTTCCGAAGATATGCCACACGGAGTTTCAGACCGCGAGGAACTTCCTATAACACTAATTATTTACAAAAGAACATTTTTATAACTTGTTAGCAAAAGGATAAACAAAATTAGTAACGGAGATTGTATTGATTGTTTGAATTAAGCAATAGTAAATGAATAATAAACAGTACAGTATTTTTTTAAAGTTAAGAGCCTTAATCGGAGTTTAAATGCCATATCTAAAGAACGTGCAACGTAACTAAGGATTTTTAGTGTTAAAATCAATTTTTTCTGGCAAGATTTTACAGTACTGAAAATAATTGACTTATTTTTTTAGCTAATAGCCTAACTGTATAACTGTACAATACGTACCCATGATTTTTAATTTTTCATTTTTGTAAAGGCTTAGTTACATAATTGCTGTGCAATTGTTTTTTGCAGTGTAAAATTTGCTTTCCTAATCTTTTCAAATTGGCAAATTATATTCAATACTGTTTAAAATCCAGTATTTTTAACAACAACTCCCATTTAAAAAATTTGAAATTTCTAATGATTAGCATGTGAGTATATACATACTTTAGTATATTTTTTGCTTAAAGAAAAACTGTTGTTTTATTAAATTTTTTAACCATTGAAGCATATTGTATTAAAATTAGTTCACAAATTTTTTCATGTAATTTTTTGCTAAAAAAAAGATAAATCAAATAGGTTTAAGACCTTGAATAACATAGGTTGTTTAGTCCAATCCTTGTAAACCAAAGATGACATTTTAAATAAGAACAATACATTAGAAAGCAATATTAAAATTGTAGTTAGCAAAAAAGCAATTACTATTAAAATATTAAATGAAATTAAGTTTCTTTAAAAAGCCTTAATACTGTGATACTGGTCTGCTTTTTTAAGGTTACATTTTTTAAGTGAATATTATAATAATTACAAACTGGAAATACATGTATATATATGCTAATGGTAGATTAAAATTCATTAAAAATCTGAAATAAACACAAACGCATCATAAATTGGGCTTCTGATATTGTCTGTCCTTTTGGTAACCAAAAACACGTTAGGTTTTGCTTCAATTGGTGAGACCAGTAAAGTTATACAACACAGCGTGGTTGAGTGGTTAGAGCGCCAGGATTGTGATCGAAATGATCTCCGTTCAAAACCTACTCGCGCCATTTTGTTGTGTCCTTGGAAAAGGCACTTTACAGTACTTTCCCTTACTTGGTGGTCTTGGCAAGCAGTTCTAAATTTCAGTCATTTCTTTATTAAATTTCAAGCGGACAGCAATATTTTGGCATCTCCGAAAGCAGGTCGGGGTAATTGCTTACCCTATGTATTAGCGCCTCCGTCGCTTTCCTGCAAGTCAGGAGGATGAATATAAAAATAAATAAAAAAAATAGCTAAAAAATTTTTAAAAGCTTTAGTAATGCAATTGATTAAAGTAGGTAAAAGCTGTTCTTAAAGGCCAAGGCTATTATGATGGTGCTGCTACAATGATGGGTAAGAATAACTTCACAAGTATCATTTAAAATGAAAACCTTTTAGCATATCCAAAGCAGTGCTTAAGCAATAAATTAAGTTTAGTTTTGACAAAATTATGTCCCCATCTGCAACATATTTGCAATTTCAATAAAGGTTGTGGCTATTATCAAATCGTCGTCAATCAAAATTTAAAAACTGGAAGAAACGTTAAATCGATTTTGTTCAGATGAAACAAAAAACACCGTTTAGTTTGATTATGTCCAACACAATGAGTACAACTACATTATGCTGTAATAGTGTTGGAGAATCGCAGCTGCTTCAGCATTTCTTACATTGGATATGAAACAGTTTTGTTGCAGGCAATTCAACATTAATCTACGGTGGGGTGCTCTTTGTTATTGCATCGATAGTTTGCGCGGTTGCAATAGTTCACACTGTATATGTCAGTGCAGGATTGCAAAGGTCAATTAACATTTAATGCAATCTCTATTTCAAGTCACTTTGCAATAATTACAAACAGCAGCTGCAGAAAACAGTTTTACGATATTTTAATGAAACTAAAAAGATATTACAAAAAAGGAAAACCAAGTTTAGAATATTTGGTATTGAAATTTAACGTTACATTCATTTAAAGTACAAACTAAATACTAATATTGGAACAATGACCTTAAATATTGGAACAATGACTAGAAGTGGAAGAAAGCTGGCAGACTTGATGCAAAGAAATGTAGACATATTGTGCCTACATGACAGAGATGAGCGGAGTCACTTTTTTTGGAGTCCGAATTCAGTCCGGCTCCATTAATTTAAACTCCAACTCCAATCCGACTCCAAGAATTTTTTCTAAACCATGATTCGACTCCAATCCGACTCCATGTTAATAAAATTTCATATACACAAATAAAAAACAAAACCTTGTAACAATAATAAGTTGGTCGCAACTTATTAATTAATCAGCCAAACAATAATCAAACAAAAAAGCAATGATCCACCAATGTTTCAAAAGGCATTCCAAAGTCTGATAAACTTTTAAAAAGTATTTTTTCAAGGTTTTCTGCTGTTTTTGCCTCATTAAATTCTTTCACACATATCACTCTTAATTGAAGAAGATTGCTGCTGATAAAATGTATGGTGATAGAATAAAAGTTACGTGATCTTAGATCTGTTCATAAATTTGTGGTAATATCAACTAAACTATATTTTTTAATAGCCTTATTTACTTCCTCTATTAGCTTTTCACTTGAAGATGATGCACTTTTTTCTATGCTTCCTTTTATAATAAATCTGGAAGGAAGTATTGTTTTTGCATCAACAATACCATGTGTAGCTCCAACTTTTATCATTGTATTTGCAAACTGTATTAAACCATCACCTTCCACTGCACTTAATGGTCTTACATCTGATACAACAAATGCAACTGAACTACGTATTTAACACTGTGTATTTTATAACTTTTGACAAGCTCATGTCAGACTTATTACAATATGCTGTTACTTTAGGAGATATTTTTGCATTATATTTGCATCGTTTTAAGTGATCATTTAAATTAATTGTTCCACTAGTCGACTTATTATGTTTTAATGCTTGCTTATAAGTTTTACAAATTATGTATCCAATACAATCTTTACTTTCAATATGATTTAAATATAAAAATTTTTGCCAAACTGTGCTCTTTCCAGAAGTGTTAGGTATTTCCAGCAATTTGTTATCTTCAAGAAGTTTGCAAACTTCATTAGAAGAAAAATTCATATTTTTGTTAAAAGTAATCAAGGCTGCTCAAAATAAATACCCTAGATATATCAAATCTATTTTAACTAAATTTAATAATATTTTATCTTAGATTGAACTTATAGCAGCTTAAACTTAACATTGGCAAATGTCATGAAAGTATACAAGTAAATTTGCACTAGCTTAAACTTAACATTAAAAAAATCATATAGATAGGTTATGACCATGGGAAAAACATCTTTGCATTTATACCATTATTTTGGTAACAAGACAATCTTTATGCAGGCTACAAATACATATACAATAAAAACTAATATGATACAGTGATACGGACTCATTTAAAGGAACTCAGGTAAAGGCAAGCGTTACGGTTAAGGTTAGGTTAGGCCGGGATTTGCTTGAACAATAGCGATTATTTTACATGTCAATTTTAAATAATAAATAAAGAACTAGCCGCAAGTGTCAGGTATGAGCAATAAACTCAAAATAAATGTCTGGAATAAAACATTTTAAAGATCAAAAAAACTTTTCATCATATAAAAATGTTTCTTCTAATATTTGAAATTAATTAATCTTTAAAAGATAGACTCCGACACCAGTCCGACTCCATTACAAATTAACAAAACCGACTCCAGCTCCAGTCCGACTCCGACAAAATATGCCATACTCCGGCTCCAGTCCATGCTCATCTCTGCTACATGAAACAAAATGGAAAGGGAGCAAAGCAAGGAATATTGGAGATGGATGCAAACTATTTTACAATGGAGCTGATGGAAGAAAAAATGGGATAGGGATAGTGTTGGGGGAGGAGCTGGCTGAAAGTGTCCTGAAGGTGAAGAGGGTGTCAGACTGAATAATGGCCATGAAGCTGGAGGTAAAAGGGTCCATCCTAAATATAGTAAGCGCGTATGCTCCACAGGTTAACAACAGCATGGAGGAGAAAAATGATTTTTGGGAAGACCTGGATGGGTTGATAGAAAGTGTATCAAAATAGGAGAGTATAGTTCTTGGTGCGAACCTTAATGGACATGTGGGCGAAGGGAATATAGGGATAAGGAAATAATGGGGAGGTACGGTGCTAAACAAGAAATAAATAAGGATCAATGGTTGTGGATTTTGCAAAAAGGATGGATTTGGCGATTGTCAATACTTATTTCAAGAAGAAAGATGAACACAGAGTGACGTACAAAAATGGTGGAAAAAGTACCTAAGTAGATTATGTGATGTGCACAAGGAGGAACCTGAAGTAAATGTGCGATTGTAAGGTAATAGTTAATGAGTGTGTCGCAAAGCAGCACCGTATGGTAGTATGCAAAATGGCTCTCATGGTGAAAAATAAAAAAGCAGAGAAAGTAAAGCCAAAGATACGATGGTGGAAACTGAAGGAGACAACCTGTTAAGAAGCGATTAGACAAGAGGTGACCAGGACTCTAGGAGGCTAGGATGGGTTACCTGATGAGTAGGAAAAAACAGCAGAAATGCTAAGAAAAACAGCTGAAACTGTGCTGGGAGTGACATTTGGGAAAAAAAAAGGAGACAGGGAGACATGGTGGTAGAATGAGGAAGTTCAGGATAGCATAAAAAAAAAGAAAGAGGTAAAGAAAGCATGGGACAAAACAAGAGAAGAAAATATTAAAAAAATATACAAAGAAAACAAGAGTAAGGCAAAGAAGACCTAAAATTTTATTAATTAAAATTAAAATTGAATTAAAAATTTTAAAAAGAATAAAATTTTTTTAATCGGATCACAATATTTTGGCATCTCCGAAAACAAGTCGCATGAATTGCTTCCAGTAGTAGATGGTCATGATCCAGAGTTCCACTGTTAGTCAATGAGAGTTCCGCTTTTGGTTGGCAAAGTTCAGTTGGCTTGACGCCTGAAAAAATTAGTAACTGGTCTGGTGGAGTGAGATTCAGGCATCCAGTGACAATGTGACAAAGTCTAGAGAAAGGGGGAAAGTGTGATCAAGTCTTGATTTAAAGTCCACTTCAAGTCCTTCCAGTTTTGAGAAAGATTGAAAAGATAATTTGCATAAGCAAACATTTTGAAGATTGTGGAAGCCAAATAGTACGTAGAAATGTTCAAAAGGAAGTTAGCCGAGACCGATCATTAAGGATCGCCGTTTCTCAGACATCGGAGCTTGCTTTGCTTGTTACCAGTAGAAAAGGTGAAATTTTGGTTTTGGTGAAAAGTTCCATAATCATTCTAACCATGTGTTTATCTGGAAGAAGTCTCAGTAATTTTCAGGTAAGGCCACAATGTCAGGCTGTCATTAGCAGCTGTCAGAGCGACGATTACGATGCCGTCCTTCATCTTAACTTCAAAAAGATTCTCGGTGTCTACTGTATTAAATAACAAAACGAATTGATCTACGACGGTTGACTTTCCGCGTCGAAACCCAGTTGCTTCCTAAGGAACAGTGGATGAATAATTGGCTTTGCACGACGCTGCCTCAGTTAAGTCTTTAGCAAATCGTTTGACTTAAGGGACAGAGAGTAGAGATATTAGGTGATAGCTCTTAGAGCAGGGGTTCCCAAACTGGAGTACATTTTGGCATTTCAAGGGGTACATGATACGTTAGAAAATATCCTTATTTAACTTATTTGTTATTGGGGTAATTGATTAAATTTGGATCTAGTATGTTTTCATGTATTTTAGCCAGTTTCCAATAAGTTACCAAAATTGAAATAGGCTGACACAATACTTCTAAGTGGTCCATCAAGAGGTCCTCCTGTGAAAAAGTTTCTGAGTTAAAACGAACATTATGAGACCGAAAGCTTTACAGAACTGGTCACTAAATATCCTATGAAGTTTGAAAGGGAAATTGATAGATAGTTTTCAAGTCTAGGTAAAGATGGGTTTGCATTACTAGAAATCCTTTCACTGCAAACGCTCAGATCCGGCAGACTGGGACAGGTACTCAAGAGGCACTAGATAAACTTCAATATGAAGATTTTGCATGACATGTGTATTTTGAAAAGTACTTATGAAAATTCTGGGTTTATGATGTGCAACTCATACAAAAAATTGCTACACCTGCTATTCAAGCATTGTTGTTGCTTCCATCATCACGGCTATGTGAATCGACATTATTTTGCTGATGGAAATCAAATCAAAATTAAGTAAAGATACCAGAATATTATCTTCGTTGTGCTTTTGCTGATGTTTCAACTCGCATCCATCAGTTTGTTGCTAAAAAGCAGGCTCATCCATATAATTAGTACCATTGCTGGCTTGTTTACATTACATTGTTAGTTTGATTGTACTGTTTCTTTAAACTCATATTACATAGCTTTGAATGATTTTGTATGCTTTTTATTATTTTGCTCATTTAAGATTTAATTTGATTAATGATAATCGCATTTTTCTTATAAAACTAAAATTTAGTAACTAAAATTGTAGTGGTTAAGTTGATAGCCAAAAATGTAATTTTATATTTTCACATGGAAACCAACTATAATCATTGTATTAATCATAAAATTTGTTTTCAAACATAGAATTTAACTTTCTTAAGCTCCAATTCTCTACATCTTCGAATTTCACATATTGTTGTTTCATATCGCATGATTACGTGATATTACACCCACTTTCACTCGGCGATGTGTCTTTGTCGCAGATCGTAATATATAAAGTTGCTTTTATGAAAGCATCAGTTAGATAACTCTAAGCTTCTGTTTTAGTTATGAAAAATTAGTTGTCGAAAATATTGTAATTGTTTTGTTTTTATTTCTATTTAAATAAAAAAATAAATTGAAACAGAATTAAGTTAGTGATTAACTTCCTGAGTTTGAACTGCTATCATAATACTTGAAGATAACGCTCTTAATCACTATAAACTATCGGTTTTAAAGATTTTTTTAAAGAATTGCTATGGGTTGCTTAGCTATCAAAACTAAGTCATGCATCAGAGCAAGTTGAGCTTAGTGCAAAAATGTGACAAAATTTTGGGAGTGCATGCGAACTAATAAAGTGTCGAAAGGGTACCAATGAACAAAAAGTTTGGGAAACCCTGTCTTAGAATTTTATATAGGCGTTATCGGTTTTAAATCACAACTACAAGCGCTCTTCTTCAGATTTCGGAAATTTTGAATGAGCGCAAAGCAAAAAAAGAAGCCACGTAACTAGGAATTAAAAGTAACTCACGTATTAGTCATAGGTGATAGAATCAAGGCCCGGAAATTTAGGTCCGTCTGGCTTTAAGTATTGCAGGGCAGCAACTTTTTTAATCTCTAGTTGAATTTTTCGAAAAAACTCCCAAACCAAAACTTAAGTTTAATTTTGTAAATAGTAAGCCACATTTGGCCGTCAATATAAAACCAAAACCGTTTTTTTAGTTTGCAACTCCAATCAAAGTCCAACACAAGACTTTTCCAACTACTCGCCGTATTTTTTGCTTGCTTATTTTTGAATCATTCAAATGATAAACATGACTATAGTTTTCAGCAAATTACCGAAAATCGGAATCGGAGTGCCCAAAGAAAAACATAAATCCTATACCAACTCCAAGAACATCTAAAGCAGCGACTCCGGCTTCAACATATTTTAACAATCGGATACGTTTAACGCACCCTCGCCCAAAATGCATAATTTTTAGTTTATTAATACCAATTTTAAAATTTGGTGAAAATAAAACATTAACCTCATATAGGTGAAAAACTGTGTCTTTGAATGCGTATTTGTTATAAAATGTCGGCAGCGTGACTGGTGGATGAGAGCGCCGAATTGATAGCAAACATGATCGATACGGTCGAGGTTCAACATCTACTCGCATCGCTCCGTTGTGTTCTTGAGAAAAGCACTTTACGGCACTTTTCTCTGCTAGGAAGTCGTAACAAACAGATCTAAATTTCAGTCATAGTTTCCTACTATTAATAAAACTGAAAAGCCAAATAAAAAATTTCAACCAAACAGCAATATCCTGGCATTTTCCAAAGTAGGTCATGGTAATCGCTTGATAGCTGCTTAAAGTTTAACGCCTCTGACGCTTTCCTGCGAGTCAGGAGAATAAATAGAAATGAAAATGTAAAAATTGAAAAAAGCAAATTCCATAAGCGGATGTATGATATTTTTACCTAAATGCATAATAAAGTTTTTATACGAATTAATTGTGACGCAAAACAACACAGTTTAGTAGCGTTTGTAATCTGAGATCACTTGTGTACAAGATAAAGTGAGATTTTTATCTTACTGTCAAAAATATACGATTATTGCTCGTTTGTAAATTGATTTAAATTAGCGTTTGTGCAACAATTTAACCGAAACTTTTCCGTAAAGCTTTCCTAACAAACCATAATCGTTAAGTCAAACACAAAGTCAAATAAATATTTTTTTTAGTTCAAACAAATGGATCTACGTATTATTCAATCAAATCTTATTCGTTTCAAACACTCAATAATGTAAAGTAATGTTTATTTCATTAACAAAATTGATAAAATGAAACACGTAATCCAAGTGATGTTGCTGATCATCTTCTTAGAATTTATGATAATGAAGACTGAAAAAGCAAAACAAAGTTTATGTAAAGTGTAGGTTTAATTGTATTCATTGTTTTCTTTTAAACATTTGGATTTTTTTCGAAAAATATTTAATGATGGATTATAGCCTTAAAAGCTATCTTTGAAAATTCTTAGTAATTATTGATACGTGTACAGTGTACACGCAAAATACATATGAAGCAAAGCGATTAGATTTGTAAAACTATTGTGCTGATTTTGAAAAAACAATTGTTTTTATCTTTTTAAATAAAATTGATAATTGTTGATGTTGAATCAACCGATATGGAATACATTGTCATTAAATTTGATTTAGATTTAAAAATGAGATTTTACATTGATTTCGGTGTAATCATGCGTAGTATAGAATACGTTGTTCTTATACCTAAAAGCCTAACTGTATGGTACAAAAAAAGCAATCCATAGGAGCTTTGAAGAAATACTTACCAGAAGCAAGAGTACTTGTAGGTGTAAGTTTGGTGGCAGGGCAATCTGTAGGTCCAGCAGGGAACACTGGCACACTTGGGGAAGAAGTAAGCCTTGACGTTGCACTTGTAGCAACAAGCGTAGTGCATGACGAGCTTGGGGATCATGGTTCTCCAGAAAGCGTCGAATTTATACAAGACAGACCTGATGCGTCTGCACATCAAGCTGACGTAGCAGCTGCGCATCCAGTTAGCCCAGCTATAGTAGTACTTCCAGTAGCAGCTTCCGTAATAGTGGGTAAGCATAACGTGGAACTTGTGCAAGTGATCGGTCTTGGCCTGAAATTCAATCACGGTCATTGTTACAATGCAACGGCTAAAAAGTCGGTAAATACGAGATCAATGTGATTAAACGTAATTTGAGAGTCTGAAGTTTTTTACGCGAGCTAAGACAATGACAATGAATTTAACTTTTTTAACGGTAATCGGATGCAAAAACCAAAAGAACAGCAATAACAATATACGGCTATATTGTCGTTATCATCATTACAAAGATATAAACAAAACTAAATATACATGTAAATAATATATATAAAATAGAACTAAAATAACAAAACGAGTACAGACTTAATAGTTTAACACCATTGTTGCCATCATCACATAAGCCTACTTACCTTGTTGAGCTTGCTGGAAAGAGCACTTCTTTGAGCGTTACGAGATTCTTCCAACTTCTTCTTGTAAGCGGCAATGCTGGCGGATCTCTTGGACTTGCAGGCTTCGAAGGTGGCGGTGATCTTAGCGATAAGTTGATCGACGCTGGCGTTGAACCTGGCCTTGGCTGCAGCGTGGGCTTTGTCAGCTTGGTAAAGACGAGCAAGGAGGCATTGATAATATTCATAACAGACTCGGCTAGCTCTGGCAAGAAGATCTTTCTTCATTTGGGCAATGTGGTTTCTTTGAGCGATGCTAAGGTAACCGCTGTCACAACGAAACAATAAAACGTTCGATTTACTACAATTGGTTGAAATATATAAAAGTCAATAAACTGTCGTTTATTGCTTTAGCTTATAAAAACACGTAGCCTACGCGTTGTAAACTGAATATTTGACTTGATTATATCATCTTAAAAATATCAACAATTAAAGTAGTTGGAGATTAGAGTCGATTTGGAATTTATTTTATTTCAGTAACTCACCAAAGACGAATGTAAAGATAACGTTGATATTCACAGAGGAAGTTGTGTCTGATGTTGACGATTCTGATGAATTCGTACTTGTACTTATAGAAGTTGGAAACCCAGGTGCATCTGAAGGTGTGGTACTTGGCATCGAAGTCCTTAATGAATTGATCTCTCTTGCTTTTGATTCCGGCAATAACTCCGGAAATATCTCCAGCAGCAGCATCTACAGTACAATGAACGTATGATAGCAATTGAATTCGCTTCAAATTTAAAACTTGAAATTTGACAACTCACCAACGTCGCAAGTTTTCAAGTGGTGGTAGTGGCACGGGGTGAACTTGAACTTCAACGGAGCAAGACAATAAAGATCGTAACGCATGCAAGGAGCGTAGACGTACCATCTTCCGAGGCTCTTGCTGCATAATAACGTTTGTTTGTTGCGTTAAACCAAGAATTGACTTGAAGAGATTTCGAGTTAGTTTTAGTTTCTCACCAGTGGGATTGGTAGTACTTGGAACCGTAACTGAGGCAACCGTTGGACATGTAGCACTTGTAAGCACAGGTGTAATAAGAAATGATCTTGTTCATGAAAGTGTTGAGTTTACAACGGTAGGCACTAGCAGCTCTGTAAACCTTGCTTTTTTCTCTGTAGTAGTAATCGTAAAGAGCATATTTGGCCTTGTATCCGAGCCACCAGTCTTCACCACCTGGAACACAAGCAATGATGTTAAAGGACTTTACAAACAGTTAAAACAGAGTTACAGCAAACACGACGAATTAGGTGCGATGCAAACATGACGAATACTTGCGTTGAAAAAACAGTTGACAGCGATTGCAGTTTTAGGGGAAAATGCTATTTTTGGTTTCGAAGTAATTGTCTTTTTTCAACCGGCAAGCGTTTACTTTGCTCAAATGCTTTAGAACGACATATAATAATGTACTCACAGAAGAGACGTTCGAAAGTAGCTCTGAGGTGCATCTTGTTCTTGTAGACAATAGCCAATTGGGTGGAGATGAACTTGCTGACGTATTCGTTGACCTTCTTGCTGAGGGCAGATCTGAATTGGCTGATCTTGCTGAGACGAGTGTTCAAACAGTCGGTGGCGCTACGACAAAAATCAAGAGTCATCAATGGAGTTCAATGCACATCACCGTCAACACAGCTCTTGATCTCGTTTTTCCGTGCTTACTTCTTGACAAGCTTGTCGTGGAAGGCCTTGATGACTGCGATGTTTCTGGCAATAGCGGCGTTGAAGCTGGCAATGACACTGGCCTTCTTGGCATCAAGTTGGGCGCAGTAAGCACTGAGCTTGCGGTTTCTTTCATCGTAGTAGTTGTAGTAAGTGCAATGGCTGTCGAACGATGCTCGTTAATAAATTGATTTACACACGCAAATGTCAAATGTAATTGATTTTCCTAGGTCTTTTGTACCTGTATCTGTAACCGTAGTACATGTAGAGGTACTTCTTGTAGTAGTACTTGTAGGCAGCATGGATGGAATCGAGCTTGGCACAGAAGGCATCTCTGTTTCTGTACATTTTACTGGTCATGTTGGCGAGAGAAGACTTCAAGAGGTTCTTGAGTTCGTTAGTGATGTCACTAACGGATCTTTCTGTTTAAACAAACAAAAGCAATGCATTCAGTAGGCTACTTTAGTTTACAGCTGTTCTGGTATCGTCATCAACGAATTGATTCTAAATGTTTTTTACCTCTCCAGCAATGGCTATTACAGTCATCACCAGGGTAGACCTTCAAGATAGGAGCGTAATAGCTAGAATGGCACCAGGTTCTGGGGAAATAGGAGCAGTAGCTGTAGCATGAAGTAGGAGGAGCGATGTAGTAATTGTGTTGGCAGAAGTAGTGATAGGTATAACAACTGGGGATAACATAGGTGGCAGCATTGGCGGCCTGTAAATAAACAAATAATATGAAGTCCCTTGATTCTTTAACATAAATGACGTAAAGTGACTTTTATGCAATTAATTGCAATTAATTACAGTGCAAAGTCAGTTAAAAACTGAGTATATGAAACTTAGTAGATTTTTGTTTAAAAAATAGAAATTAATTTTGTTTGAACAACAAAAACATCTACACGCAACATTTGGAACTGTCGATGACGCTTGTGCGTTTTAATTTTGACATTAGTTTTAAATGGAGATGGTTTGATAACAACAACTTAAAATCACATTAAACATGGATTAGAAATATACAGATTTTAATGTAATAAAACAAAGAAATTCAAGTCACTTACGACAACGCACGCCAAAAGAGCGATAAAAACCTTCATTTTGTTTCTTTCAACTTCCTTGTTGCAGGCAATTGATGAAGTGAAGATTGGTGGAACGTGCCTCGCTTATATAGTTTGCGAAGACCTCGATTGAAATAAGATTTTGTTGTTTTTTTGGTGAATTGTTTGCGTTGTTAATATGTTTTTCATGACACTCACGGCTCTTTAGCACATGTTGAGACTCTTAGCTTAATTAATTGCTTTAAAGTTTAACTTGTAAGTTGTTTTAATTGTCAAACAAAATGAATAACAAAGGTTGTCTTGGTTATAATGCAATCGTTAATATTTTAATTGTTTTTCCATTTTATAATAAACAATTGTTTTATAACAAATAATAGTTATACGCGTAATATGTTCATATGTACAGTAAAACGCTGATAATTCGGAACAGTAGAGACGATGCTTACAACGTTTTAGAAACAGGAATAAATTGGAGAGCACTGCCAGAAAGGTTACTAGCATCTCGGCTGGAAGCTAAGGCTCTAGGTTTCAAGACAAGGAAGCAAAAAGCGAGCATTATTCTGTCATTGCTTGCGATCGGCAAAGCTAAGAATATGACGTTCGCTTCAACAATCTTGTTTAAAATTGACTTTTGTCCAATTGTCGAAAAAAAGTTTATAAAGTTAAAAAATAAAAAAAAAGTTAAATAAAGTTTATAAATAATGGAAGTAAATGTGGCGACGAGTTTTTTGTCTACAATAATATTTTCCCACCAATGCTCAAGAGGTTGACGAGTTTACTGGATGAGGAAGCATTTTTAAAAGCTTTTAATTTTTAAGATCTGTTTGCGTTGGCATTTCCATATAAGGCAAACGTTGTTATTTGAGGCTCAACACTTTTTTTAATGATTTTTTTATTGAAGCAAGGTTTATTTTTTAATGATTTTTTTATTGTTTGTGGATTAAACTTTTTGTTGTTGTAATGGATAGAAATTGCATTGATAAAGACAGTATTCGTCTGACACAAGTTCGTTAGGTTATTTTTAAGTTTCGTTAGATGGCGCTAAATTAAAAACTTCTAAATTGTAATGTCTTTTAAAACTTTTAAACAGAAGAGAAAAGAACTCGCTTACGAAACTTGCAATGAATGATCACAAGATCTAAAAACAGAACCGGGAGCGATGAAAAAAATTTATTAAAAGTAATCTGCTTTGACTTACATGACTCCTACAAAGCTAAAAGAAAATATCGTATATTTATATGTCTTTAATCTCAAATTTTATGAGCTATTAAGTAAAAAGAACAAATGAAATTAATTCAGTATGTTTCTTGCAACAACTTACACCAGGGGGGCCAAAACTGTCCCGTGTAAAAGTTTTAAGTGGCTTGGGTGGTGTTTTCTAAAATGATATAAAGTTAATTGGACAGGGATGGCGAACCTTTGTTATATGGTGGGTCAAAAACAGTTTTTTAAAACTTACATTAAGTGGGTCATTGGCTAAAAAAAGTTGAAGACTAAAAAAAAGTCATCACTGCCCATCAATATTTCAAATTTATAATTTCGGCCAAAATTCAAGGTGAAGATAAAAAAAGGTCTGCATCGTCCAATCCGTCCTAAATTAATGTTGCAGACTAAAAATGCCAGAAATTTCAACTAGTCAGTCACAACGTCACCCGCGAGTTGGTGGTTCGCCATCCCTGCAATAGGGTAACATGCTTCAAATACAAAAAATTTTTATACTAAGAGAAGACCAAAAAAAAGGTCTGTACTTTTGTATGAAGGTAGAAAACTTATTCGGCAGCGATGCTTTGTTTTCTTTGCCCATAAATATTTTTGGTAAGCCCAAACAAAATTGGTTTGAAAAGCTTGACATAACGAAGGCTGACCAACATCAATCATTTTTAATACGGGCCCTTTCCAGTACTACTAAATGTTTGTAAATCCCTGCCATTTACATAATGCCATTTCTTATCGTGGTCCTACTTTTTGGAATAAAGTTCCAAACTTATTAAAAAATAAAAAACAAAGTTTGGGGTCTTTTGCAAAAATCTTCACAAATTTGCGTGCAAATACACAGAGCATTTGATTATTCCTCCATTAGTGCCAGAGCTAATTTAAACATTAAGCAGTACAACTTGCTACAATTATTTAAAAATTGAATGCTAAATACTAATTGGTATTTGTCTTTTGTTTTAGTTCGGTAGCTCAAATGAAAACAAGCAACCAGTTGTCAACTATCAGTATAGCAATGATTGCAGATGACATTCCAATCTTAAAATTTAACAGCGATTTAAATTTGTAATTTAAAATTGTTTTTCTTTTTTTTAATTAGTTTTTTGCCGGCTATGTACATTTTAAATTGTCGTTTTGACCCGCGGCAGGATTGCTTTTGGTAGATTTCTTTGCCTGCCTGACCCCTTTTGGGTCTTGACCCTTTTGGTCCCAGAGTTTATTGCTTTTTCCACCCATGATTATACAACATTCTCTTGAAATGGCTCGGATGTCTATACTTATATGGAATTTAACAAAAATTGCTTTTAATTTGAATTTTTCTCCTTTTCTTTTTTGTTCTTCTAGTGACATTGCCATGCTCCGTAGTGTTTTCTTTTACTTTTTTCCGTGCCCTCTAGTTGCATACTTTAACGTCTGACATTTTCCTGCGTCTACATTTTCTTGACTCACGACTACTTTTTACAGTGTAAACTTTACTATGTTGGTGGTCAAGAATAAAATTAAAATGAAATGAAAATGAAATAAAATGAAATGTCGAATTGGACGTATTGGATGCAATTAAAAAAGAAACAATCAAGTAAAGACATTAAATTATTCTGAGTTTGCTGCAAAAAAGTAAAGCAACAATTGATTAAATTGTCTTCGAGGCTTTTTTGCATGCAATGGAAAATCCAGCAGTTAATTTTTCAAAAGCAAAAAGCGAAGTCTGACCACTTGCAAAAGATTGGTGAAAAATGATTAAATTTACTTTTTCAGAAACAGTAGCACTTAAATCCGATTAGCGCTCTGCAGGTTACCATTGTTAAAGCCACAGTTGTCCAACCCGCGGCTCAGCGACGATTTTCAGTTTACTGGCTATGATGAAGGTTACGAAGAAGAGGTCTGCAAGATTGCTGAAAGGCATTTGGGGCGGAAATCGATAAATAAGAGGAGATTTTAGGAGAAGACCATTTTTTTTAGAGAACACCTGAGTTTTGGGACGAAACTTAAGAAATCGGAGCAGGAAAATAGATGAAGACCTTTTTTTTTCTTTTTTTAGAGAACACCTTAGTTTTGTTAGAAACTTAAGTAATCGGAGCAAGATTCTGCGTTCATTTTTACTTTTTTTTTTATGCAATTTCTTTTCAGGCAATATGTTTGCGACCCTTCTAAAATATTAAAACAAATTTTGGCCCTGTGACACATTTCGGTTGGACATGGCTGGTTTAAGCAGAAGCGCAGTGGTAATTTTGTCGCATTTTTAAGATGAGACAAAAATATTTCAATGGTTTGTTTTCTGTGATTGTCCGTGTGTTTATCTTTTTTCTTTATTTAAGATAAGAATGATATGGCTAAGCTTTTTTATCAAAAGCGATTTGTTTTAATCTTTCACATGCATCGTTTTAACGTTTATCGTTTTGCCATGGATTCCTTTTTTTGCTTTTAATTGTTTTGACCTAACCGTACACAATAGTTATGTCATTTACGTGCAATAAAAAGATTTTATATTGTTATATGATTTTGCATAAATATTCACCTCAAATTATAGAAGCTATTCGTGTTTGTTTTTCGCTGTTTGTTTTTATTTTTTTGTTTGTGTTTTATTGTTTTTAGGTGCAGTGAACATACACATTAGAAACACATTTTTTGTATAATGTATTATTTCCAAGTTTTAACGTATAGTCTATCGTTTTTCACTGCTTCCTTTTTGTCAGGCTTTTACGTGTTTTTCTGCTTTAGTTAAAGTTGTTGCGGCAGAGAAAAAAACGTACATACGCACATTTATAAAAATTTTTAACTCAATTTGTTTTGTCTTGGCGGAAAAGAAAATAAAGTACTATTTCTACTCTTATAAAATTTTTATATTTCCCAATCTTCTTTCATTTGCTAATATAGCTGGATAAAAAACTTTTTTTAGGCATTCAAGTTTATACACAAATGGTCGACCAATGCAGTCAAACACTGTTTCAGCAGTTTTTCAAACTATAATGTTGAAATTCGGACTATCAATTGAATAATTTCTATCGCAAAAAAATGTCGGCTTCATAAGTTTTGAACAAAGCTACATTACTCGTCACAGTTGAAATTTAAGTTGATGGTAATTAAACTATTTTTTTGAAAAATTTTACATTTTTGTAACTCTTACGAAAACTAGACCTAACTAATTCAACAAGGCGTCCAAAAATTAAAAGTTAAACAAATACGTCACAAAGCGTTAGCAAAATTTTAATAAGCAATTATTTTATTAATGAATTAGCGTACTTAACCAAAAGAAGAAAACATTCGAAACAAAAAAGGATTTCTGTAAAATTAAAAAAATTGATGTGATCAAAAGCAATCAAAGCAGTACTAATTTATTTAGAGTCAAGTCCAAATAAATTAGTCAAGTCCAAATATTTTTTTGTAATGAAGAAAAATTAAGGTGAGTTTCCTGCGATGTGGAACTACAAACACAAGTTTTTTTTGTAATGATTTGCCTTTCTTTTTATGTTATAAAATTTCTTGCCTAAATTGTTCACGAAAGGGAGTGAATTTAAAAAATTACTTAATCGATAGCAAAGATCGAAGCGTTGTAAGCACTAATAAAGCCAGCTTTTATCAGATTTGCTGTTGTAGAATTTCTTTCTCAGTAAACAGTAACAATCTTGCCAAGTGGATTTCAGCTGTCAGCATTTTTATTCTAATTTTACCGATTTATGATGTTCGATAAACAGCCGAAGTCGTTAATTCTCTAAAATCGCTCTCTCGTTTTCAGACAATTTACGAAAATTGACTACCCTTTAAAAACTCGCTTTTTCAATCCCAAACGATATTTAAATGCAACATTAAGCATCTATATTAAAAGAGTATAAAATTTCTTTTCCATACATTGAATGACAATTCTAGCTCCAGTAATTGTTGAGACATAAGCAAGCAAAGAGCGCGGGCAATTTTCGCCCTCCCTCCCCAGTCGTACAAAGTTTCCAAAAACCCAGTCTGAATAGGGTTAAACTAAGAATCTTTAATTTTCTCTATAAATTGCCTTTTTTTGGAAGTTTTTAGTAAAAAAAATTATGACATTATGATACTTAAAACACTGATATCAACTCCGACATTACAGTATATCTGTACATGTACGAAATTTTTTGATCTGAAGATCTTTAATACGCTCCAAAACTTTTGTAAAAAAACGGACATTCCAAGGGATACTCCAAGTTAATAAAATAGCTGCATCTTTAATTTGATTAACCATTGCAATGATTTTTTTCAATACATGTAAAAACAGGTTGCAAGCTAATTAACTGCAATCATATTGTGTCGTGACACGAAACGAACAAACGGGCGTGCAACACTTGGTTAAAACCTTTCTCGACAATAAAGGCCTCATAAAATGCTGCAATAATAACTTCACTTTTTTCACAGTTTAAAAATAACCACCGCACTTGATGCAAAACTTTTTTTAATTTACAAGCCTTTAAAATTGTGTGGACAACTTCGTTACAGTGTATCTATAAAAATTATGGCGTAGTGCTGGAATGGAAAACCTGATTGCATTCGCGTACTGCATCCCAAAATTAAAAATTAGGTGCGGGCCGCATAAAGTTTTGGGCCAATACAACTTTGCCCAAATTTTATTGACGTTTGCCCGAAGTGTCATCTGCATTGCTAAAGTTTTGACATAATGCGACAAATTTACGTCCTAAAAAACTAGTAATGACTAAAAAAAGTCCACCATTTTGAAAGCGTTTCTAAATTCACCGTTAAAAAAAAACTAGTGATGACGAGGCATAGCGGTTGCAGAGCGCTGGTTTATTTAAAAATTTTTGACATTCTTTTTTCCAACCACCTACGGGCCACATTAAAATATCTTGCGGTCCGCAGGTTTACGAACCCTGGCGGAGTTGATTTATTTATGAACAAATGCTAGTAGCAAATTGTTATATAAGGCATTGGTGAAACTTTAACTTCGAGCAAATCTTAAAAACGAGGGTGCATGTCTTGTTAAGCAGTTTTTTGGTATTTGTTAAGCAGGTAACTTCAAAATATGGAAAGTTTCGGAGGGTAAATGGATTTGATGAAATTATGTGATAACATGCAATTGATATAATTTGAACCAAGCAAAAGAGAAAAAATTTGCTCAATTTCGCCATTGTTCGAAATTTGGAATAAAAGCTTTTTTAACTTTGGTTCTGTTATGAGCTCTACTTTTGTTTTTTTAATGCCTATGTTTCTAAAAATGACAATGAGGTTCAATGATGTTCAAAAATGAACTATTACGACTAAAAATGATGTTCAAA
This sequence comes from Diplosoma virens, assembly GCA_963680785.1. NCBI lineage: Eukaryota > Metazoa > Chordata > Ascidiacea > Aplousobranchia > Didemnidae > Diplosoma > Diplosoma virens. The sequence continues at coordinate 11,672,256 of OY796890.1, read as the reverse complement.
TGGCAGGGGTGCATCATCACCAAAAAGCTCAGACACGAGGCGCTCACTGCTGCAAAAGCACAATATAATTAAAGGAAAAAGGTTGGACATCCCTGCCTTATACGCTGTGACGTACATTTCTGCAAATTCTGCAAAACCAGACTGACGCACAGTCTCAGCTGTTGATTAGACTAGAGACAAGGTGGCTATGTGTAGTGTTTTAGCACTAGCACCCCATCCCGAGCCCACGACCCAGGAAACAATGTGAAATTGGCACGATATTGTATCGGTATCCTTTTACGATACATGCATGTATTGGCCCAATACTGTGTGATAATCGTTTGCACACAGTATGGATATTGGCCCAGTATCGTATATACGGTGTACCTAATATCGAGACGATAGTGCTGATACAATGCTACAGTATAGGTTGTATATTGGCCGAATGTTGTTTGCACATAGTATGGATATTGGCGCGGTATCGTATACGATGCACCTAATATCGAGCCGATACAGTGCTGATACAATGCTACCTGATGTCGTTTGCTCACAGTATAAATATTGGCGCGGTATCGTATACATGCCCCTAATATCGAGCCAATACAGTGCTGATACAATGCCACAGTATAGGTTATATATTGACCTGATGTCGTTTACTCACAGTGTGGATATTGGCGCGGTATCGTATGTCCGTTGCATTTGATATAGAGCCATTATTGTTATTCTCAGACAGCCTTTCATCATTATATGATTTAAGCTATACGTTAAAATTATATTTCATCACTAAAATTTTTCTAACAATTTGTCTAATATTATAAAAAACGGTCATAATTCCAAATTATCAGTTTCTTTTATTTTTAAGTAAATTACATGAATCATAATTTTATTGAGCTAATGTTTTCTTCCACCACTCCGGTCTCGCCAGTTGCGCATCCATTTGCTGCACTCTTTTTCAATTTCAGCTTCAGTGGTATTTGGATTGCTGTCCAAAATTGCATCTGAAATAATTGCAGAGATATAAAAAAAAAGCAAGTTTATACATTTCATATTTACACGCAAATTTTACAAATTACCTGCAGACTACAAAGCAATGAACATTAGCATAAAAAATTTATAGCTTTTTTGTGAATTTTAAATTCATCGGCTCGTTTTTGTGACAAATTGTAAACACATTGCAATTTGACCTGGTGAAAAAAATTGTAGACATAGTCAGATTACAGACATTGAAAACAAGTTGTACATCTTTTTACTTTAGGGCAGGGTTTCACGCCTGCGGCACATTTTGGAGCCTTTACAAAATTCTTTCTTGAGACCTTTCATGGCACACTTAGACAAGAGTACAAATCTTGATTTTCGTCCCTAAAAAGTAATGTTGCTAAAAAGGTTTTCACTTTAAATCTGTCTCGAAGTTCTTACTTTTATTTCTAAAAAGTAGTGTCTACAAAAAAAGGATAGCGGAGCAATGGTTCAATGTTTTTTAAAAAGTTTTGGGGACACAGGTTGAGAACCACTGCTTTAGGGGACTGGCCGGGACGTTGAGTGATATGTTTTGTATATAAGTCCAGCAACACAACTAAACTAATAAATACAGTTAAGTTTTGAACGTTTTCAGCTTCTTAAGCTCTTTTTTAAAAAAAAAAACTGGAACTTAAAATAAATTTTAACAATATTGCGTTAAAACTAAATAATTGCTTTTCTTTGTTTTCACGCGTTATTTTTAAAATATATTTTAAGTTAAAGATTTTTTTTAAGGACATAGAAAGCCAAAAAATTTTGAAGATGACATTAAAATTTTTTTTAATTCATTTAAGTACATTGCAGTAGCGGTTTTAGTATAGCGCAAAACAAGTGGCCGCACCAAACCTCTCGTAAAAAACGTCATTAATTTTTTCCTTTCCTAAACAAAAATTGGTCCCCCTTTTACCGTAGCACCATCACAGCTTTACAAAGCTGTTCAATTAAAATTAAAACCTTTTTTTGGTCTTCAATTTTATGAAGCTTTAAAAATTTTTAAATTTATGTCCTTAATTAAAAGTCTGCGCTCTAATCTAAAGAAAAGACATTAAAAATAGCGTAAAGTTTTCATTTTAAAAATGGAATTATTTTGTTTCAGAGAGTTCCTATAAAAGGGCCTTCTTTTTTCTTTCAAGCACAAGCCCCTTTCTTTTTGTAAAGCCATTATTGTATATGTACCATTACTAATATAACAACACTATGATCAAATAAATTTCTCTATTAAAATTCTAAATTAAAATTTGGTTTGACAAAAACAAAATACATATATCTGAAGTTCAAACTTACGTTTAACAGCTTGTGAAAGCTTTAAAGATGAAAAGCTTTTTTTTTTTCTGGATTCATTCTCCCTTTCCAACCACTTTTACCCGACTAGTTGTAGAATTGGCACAATTGATTACTTATGATGTTCTGCATCACTCTCCAACAATTATCTTTGAGGTTATTTCCTCCGATAATTTTCAAGCGAGAAATCTACAAAAATTAAAATATTAAAAAAAAAAAGATTTAAAATACGGTTATGTAAAAAACCTCGGGTAACCCAAATTCGATTTGCAGACAAAATCATCCGATTTAGGCAAAACTCTGGATAATCCCAAGCTTTTTATTTAAAAATTATAATTGTACTGTTTTATCCCAGTAGAGCAAAATTCTGCATTAACCGAATCCGGATTAACAGAAGTCTACTGTATATTTTTTTCCAGGTAACAATTCGCATTTAAGACTTTTTTTCAGCGCAAACTTATAAGAAAGTAATTTTATCAGTGGTAGTTAAAAATGTTTTAATCAACATCCTATGAATTTCGAATATATTTAAGTTCTATAATTGCAAAATTAGTAATTTATTTATTATAAAAAATAACTGATGGTTTAAATTACTCCAAAAATATTCCACAATCATTTGATTGCTATTTAGAAAAGGTAAAAGGAATTTTATTTTTTAAAACAATTGCAATGCGGTTAAATCAGAATAAAATGTCTTACCAAAACGTCCATTACACGTTTATCCTCCAAACTTTTTTCCATTAAATCAATTTCTTCTATACTTTTTAGTGGCAGATGTATGCCCTAGGGGAGCTCGAAGAAAGTATTTTGAGGTTGTTTACTTTGAGCAATTTCTTTGCGCAACGATTTTAGCTCCTCCATTATTATTTCCATGTTAACTTTAATATTTGATAATTCGCGGAGTACAATTTTGTCTCTTGCATCTAAAAAAATTTGTTATATCTACATTTTTGTGTATGGCATATAAAATTTTATTGTTGTTGTTGTAGTTAATTTACCAGCACATATCAACCTCTCCAAAAACCTACCTTCTTTATCACGAATCAAATTTTTCGGTGTCACTGGAGTTGAATTAACGAATTCTGCTGAAACACAAAAAAGTTAAATTTTCAATCAACTAATTTTTTTACTTTCTTGTACAAATACAATATCAAATGAAAAAAATATAACAAAATAAAACTTTACTAAAATTTATGAAAGAATAAAGGGCCGAAGCTTTTACTACGCTCTGGTCAATATTCATCAGAAGAAATCGTTGCAATCATCAAAACCCAAAATCGATGTTTTATTTATAGCAATAAGAGCATTGAAATCAACTTATGGACTTTATTGAACAGTATTAAGAATTAACTTCAAAATTTTTGTTTTGAGATTACACTTTGTTATAAAAAGTTATGAATCGCCTCGGTTAAGCCTTTTTTACAACAAATTTTATACCATCTAAACTAAAATACAATAGAGAACAATATTTTGTACATGTTTTTGATAAACTGTGAAAGCTAAATCAAGGTTTTAAATTAAAACAATTTTACTGGCTATTTTTTTGTAAAAACTCTTGACTTGATTCGAAGAATAATAAATCGGTTCCACTGTTAAGCTGACTGATTGTGACAACAAAAAATAATAGTTTGACCCTAAAATATTTACTTCAACGCCAAAGTTAGTTTTCTATGAAAAGTCGCACTAAACCATAAAGTAATCAAAAATAATAATACTCACTATGCTGAATGACACGATTTGACGAAGTCGAGTTTTCGCGCTGGAAAAAAATGTTACTTTCGCACATTGAGTCAGTAATATCAGGTAATTCCGTGCGCATCCGTTTACAGCGAACTGCTTTCATAAAAAAAATTATTAGATTATTGTCAAACTTTTAACGATAAAAGCAAAAAAAAAATTAGAGTTAGTTAATCTTATTGCAGTTAAAACAGCGTTTCTTAATCGAGTCAATGGATATTTTGTATATACTGTACAGTATGAACCAATAGAAAGAAGTAAATAAGGGGTAAGTCAGCAAAGGATAGAAAACTCTCAAAAAGAAGCAGGTAATTAGACAACTATATTTTAATTACCAAATAGTACAATGCCAACAAAATGCGCAGTGTGATGCCTCGGAGAGTTGATAAAAGCATTAATGGAGTTAAAAAATTTTCTTTCAAAACACACCTTTAATATGCTTTATATTGGGTTAACTTGCACGAATCTCAAAGTGCAAAAAAGTTGCTTTTAGAAGCTTTGTAGCGCGAACGTTCAGGATCATTCTAGTAACTAATTACAACTTTTTCAACTAAATATAATTTAGTTCGATTTTCTTTTATTTCTGCTCTGCCACATGTAAAAGTAAACAAATATAATTATTTAATAACAAATATGATTAAGGCTGTGGATTAGAAAAAGAAGCACAAAACAAGTGTAATTGCAGCTTGCGAAGATAGTAATGAAATTTATTTATAGAATTTGTATTACAAGAAGCAGGCCAGCACTACCTCAATATGAATTTTTTTCACACAAAGAAAAACAAAAAAGCAGAAAAAAACATTGATTCATTTGATAAATATAAAACTCTGCCATTAAAGCGTGCATTGGTGGAATCATAGCAGAGTTTGGTTCATAGAATATGATCCAGCCTCAAGTTTAGTGGAGGTTTGAACACACTCTATCTAACAAATATTTGCATTCTAAATAGATATGGTGCTATGTGTAGTTGCGATAGATAAGCTTGAATTCGACGCTCAGGATTAGATTCGTAGAGGAATCGGCGTTTGGACGTATGATTTTTACTCAGTTGATAAAAAAAATTTTTCCTTGCAAGTTTTCAAGATTGACTGATAACTGAACGATAGCATGAGTTACGCTTCTGTTTTGATTACATTTTATTTTGTATTTGAACAAAAAAAGGTCAACAATCCAATTGGTGTAGATTCAAAAGGTTAAAAAACTCAGCTGTCAAAATTTACCAAATTTAAACAACTTTTTTACAGCTACTCTATGCAATTTTTTAACTCAATAAAAATAGTCAAAATTAGAAAAAAATGATAAAGGTTACGCTTCAGAAAAACACGAACCGGCCAAGTAGGCTACTTAGCTTATATAGTCCAAAAACAGAATAAACAAAAGTAATGTAGGCCAGAAAGGCCTGAAAAATACTCTATGCCAATAATGTAATAAGTTTGTGATTATGGGAAATGCTGCAAAAAACTTCGAATAATGAAATTATCTATCTACTTTTAAAATTTGTTTTATTATATAATTAGTTCATCCGCTTCTCGATATTTTTCACTATTTGTAAATGATGACGTTCACACATAGCGATAGCAAAAATAACAAATAGCAAAAAAACATCTCGCTTGTTCGACGCACGTGATCAGCGCCAAGGACCTCAGTTAAATAAATCTTGTAAATACAATGCAAAAAACCAATATGTTCTTGTTATATGATACTTGGGCTGATATAATAATTTTTTTGGTGAATAAAATTCAAAATTCAATAATTGGGGTGAACAATATCAAATACGTTTAAGAAGCACTGAGTTAAAACTTTCCTTTTTAATTCGGGGGAAAGAATCGCGATAAAGTTTAAAAGCTCGTATTACTATAAACGTAAAAAAATATCTAAAAAATAGAATAGCTCAAAACGGATTGAAACAAAAAATATAAAGAGCTAAATAGAAAATATACTAAGAAGAAAAAATTTTGGGTAGAAGTTTACACAGCCTACTTTTGAAGCGTAAATTGTTATCTTTTTCAGAATCAGAAGTTGCTTCGGATTCGCTTTCCATAAGTTTTGCTGGTTTTTTGCGTTTTCTCCTAAAAATAAAACTTTTATCATTAAAAAGCAAAAACACTCTTATTTGAAGTTAGCTTGTCTTTGATCAACACATCAAAACAACTTTTTTGAAAGAGTACGATTTGTCATTGGAAAAAAGTAGAATAACCAAATCTGTGTCTTTGTATTATGCAACAGTTAAAACACGACACAACCATTGTTGGCAGCGTGGTCGAGCCAGAGTGCCGTGTGTATGATCAACATTGTTTCGGTTCAAAACCTACTCGCGCCATTCTGTTGTGTCCTTGAGAAAAACACTTTACGGCACTTTCCCTGCTAGGTGGTCTTGGCAACTAGTTCTAAAATTTAAACATATCTTCATTAAATTACAAGCGGACAGCAATATCTTGGCATTTCCGAAAGCAGGTCGAGGTAATTGCTTACCCTATTTATTAGCGCCTCAGTCGCTTTCCTACAAGTCAGGAGGATAAATATAGAGATAAATAAAATAAAAAGTAATAAACTTTTACCCAGCTGAAATAAAACAGTATCTTCATCCCCTAGAGCAGTTTTTTAACCTTTTTTCGTTTGTGGCACACTTTTGAAACTCATGAAAAATTGCGGCATTTTAAACCATTTTTACTAATTTTTGTTCCCAAAATTAGGTAATCTCTAAAAAAAAGGTCTTCATCCAGAATTGGGCTCAAATTTCTGGTTTTCTGGCATCCAGAATGGAGTTTTTTTCACTGAATTCAGTTGTTTTTTAACTATGCGGGTGCTCTAGACGCGATATATATAATTAGTATCTTCTGACGTTAGCGGCGCACTTGAGCTAAGATTCTTAATTTTCGTCCCCAAAATTATGTGATCTCATAAAAAAATGTCTTCACCTATGTTAAAGTGCCGATTTCCTGCTTTTGATCTCAAAATAAAGAAAAAACGCTTTCGCCACAATTTTCCGCTTTGATTTCCTCATTTTGGCCGCAACAATAAGCTGTTCTCTAATAAAAAATCTTCACCTGAATTCACGCTCTTTCTTGTCAATTTCCTTCCCAAAACCAGTTCTTTCTAAATTAAAACGGGTCTTCGCTCCGAATCTCAGTCATTTCACGTGCAAAAACCAAAAAATTCGACTTTCCTAGATAATTTGTTTCCGAAATCTTTTGCGACACACCTGGAAACTTCTCACGGCACACCGATTGAGAAACACTGCCCTAGAGTATTTCTACAACCATTTTTTTGCAAAATTTTCCTTAAGTAATACCTGCATTAAACCAAAAATTATTTCAGCTATGTTTTAGTCGATCAAATATATTATTAACGTTTATCATCAAACCCGTCCTTTTTTCTTTCCAATTGTCAGAAGATGCCGCTCTAGAGCAATCTAGCTCGACCCACTGTTTAAAAAAGGAAGGTACTGTACAACTATATTGTTGAATTGTTTTCAGTTTTGTAAAAGTGATGTAATTATAACAAAAAACTTCTTGTTAAGGCTACCCAAGTCATGCAAAATGTTTTTTTCAATTGCACAATGGTATGGCTGGGGCAGTAGTTAAAAACAATTTTGGGTGTCCAGTTTTTTGTGTATTGAAGACACAAAGTTAAGAAAGTATTTATAAGCACTCAAGATGCTTTTGCTTCAAATCAAAACGAAAAAGCATTAATTTATCAATGTCAACTGAAAGCTAAAAAAGATTTTAGTTTTAAACAAAAGTCAAAATTCATCGCGTTGATTTTTAAGTTAAGATAAAGGCTCGAAAACCAATTTTGACCACAAAAGTTGGCGCTATTGTGGTAGTGAGCTGGGGATTAAACGTTTGATTAACATTTCCGCCAGCCTACAAAAAACAAAAATACAGTGCAGCAGTTAATTTTGAAACAGTGAATTTTTTTTGGTCCAAAGTTGATTCTTTCAAAAAATTTGGGCGTATTTGCAAAATCAAGCCAAATTATGGTTTGGACAATGCTTGCGTAATTTTTGACAAAACAGTTCTTTCCCTGAGTATTTTGGTCTGCAGTATCATGGCTATGGCCAGAAATACGTTATACAATAGAACTTGTTACCTGTTAAGCGTATATTTGTCAAGGCTTGCATCAAAATTGCCGATGGAGAGAACACTACTATTATACTGCAGCAACAATTAAGATTGTTTTTACCGCATTACCGCAATGCAGTATTTGGAGAGTAACTATAAACAAGTTGGCTTACAATTGACACTTTTACATTAGCATTGTTTCTCAACTTATGATAATATTTTGATAGTTGAACCATTCGCCAAGATTAGTACAAAAAGCAAATTATACCTTTACTTGGTAGGTCTACTTGTGTGTAAGTTATCAATTTACAACTTAAAAATCTTTGATCTTACTGTTGAGTAATCGTTCTGTCGTTTTCTGATGCAAGGTCTGATTCCTCCTGGGCTAATTTTGCCTTTTTATTTGCTTCTTTGAAAGTATCTAAGATAATTTTTAATTTGTGATTAAAAAGGTTATTGTTTGACTAATTATTTTTCACTTACAACAATTGCTGTTTGGTAAACACCGTATTGCATACGATTTCCAAGTCATTGGATCAGGACTTGCCTTTGTCCTTATGGCATGTGCAATGTCACAATTACCCGAATTCGGCCAGTAAGCTTCAGAATCGGAAATAAGCCAATTACTTGGAATACACTCAATTTCATTTGTGCTGGTGAAAATTACAACATACATTTTTTAAAGAGTTGCTATCTGCACAATGCATAATAAACTTTTTATTCATAATATAAATAACTGAATCTCTTCTGGTTTACAACATATTTAATCAATCAAAAAAATTCCTTCTATTTAGAGGTTAATTTAAGTTATTCGATCGGTAGTTCAATTTTAAGGAAATCAATTATTTATTAAGTGTTGAAAAAGTAAATCTGAATTCACTTCAAATAATATCATAACCATAAACTTTTCAAATCAAGTAAAAATTAACGTTACAATTGTGTTATTTTCAAATTTTAGACTATTTTAAACCGCGTATTTTAAACCCCAAAGAGGAACACATTATTTATGTCATAAGAAATCATGGCTACCATAGTATTGGAATAAAATTTGCTTTACTCAAAAAAAGTACATAAATTGATTTTAACTATTTAATTAAATAAATTTTAGCTATTTAAAACTTAACAACTTTTCTAGCTTATTTTTTTATCTCTGATTTTGAAGCGAGATTGAGAAAATAATCGCAATCAGAATCCAATATTTTATCATTTAGTTTGCAAAATTTATTTAAAAATAAAGAAACTGAACATTTTTCACTTTTAGTTGAATGGGGGCAAAGTAATATCGAAAATTATGTTGGCCTCACTGCCAACGTATGTTAACTTTGACCTACTTAGTCAAGATTACGAGTATTAATAACCTGACGTCAATAATGATACTAGTTCCTTAAAGAAGATTCTTCCCTACTTCAGAAAGTTCGTCTTCTGGTTGGTGAATGTCTTCAGGAGAGTTCGTTGGATGAATCTCTCCAATCCTACCTCTTCCCTATAACTTACTAATTTCCCGACTAGAAGTAGACACAACCAGTACATCTGTAATCAATACATCGGTTATTGTTATCAATTTTTTCCCAAACGTAGAGACTAATTTTGTTAACTTCCAGCGTAAATGCCCAGCTCTGATGATTAGCGGCCTGAGAAAGCTATAAATATCGAAACAGGAATTGTCGGAGCGATAAAAGAGCAAATGAACTGCGTCATAATTTCGCGGCAAGCTTTGATCTAGTGAGTTAGTTTTAATCACTTTAATCGCGGCAAGCTTTTATCTAGCAAGCTTTAATCTAGTGCTTTGAAAACTAAAAACTAATCTGCTCGAGGCCTTGCATTTGTTAGCCTTGTTGTGGAAGCATGTTTCGGAAGAAACAATTCAAAACTGTTTCAAGAAAGCTGGTTTCTCGTGTACCACTACAACCACAACAATAGAGGACATTGTAGCTAAAAAACCAAGTGACATGACGCAAACCGACTTCGAGGAATGGATGGCAGTGGACAATAGCCTCCAGGTGGCTGCAAAGTTAACGGAGGCCGACGTCTGCTAGTGTCAATCTCTACTCTACAATAAGCACTGCACTAGCGCACATACTCGCTGTAGACAATGTCATGATCGACAAGATTGTGTTCATTGTTCCTATTCCGGGCACCTCTCGAACGAACCATTTCTTTCAGGAAACCAGCCCGATGAGCTTAGCCGACTAAACGAATTTGGATAACAACGCTTAATGTCACATGATGATAATTTAAAACTAAATAAAGATTAAATTTAAGAAATTTCTAATACCAAGCAAGTGTAAAATTAAATACGGATTTTTGTTAATGGCATATTAGTACTCCAAGAAATAAGTTGAAATAAAGACAAATAATACAACAAAAAACTTTTTTTTGTAAATTTGTAATTTGTTCTCAAGGTTTTAGGCACGATTGCATCACTATAGTTGTTTTCAAACAAATACAAATAAATTTGTTAAAAATTGTTTCAGCCGTAATTGCTTAGGATGGCGTTCAGCGTTCCAAATCGTGCACTTAAATATGTCAGCTTGAGTTAGGGTTGCCAACTGTGACAAGTTTCAATAAAGGACATATGGAAAATAGATATAAACATAATTTTCAATCCCATCTATATCACTATATATATGCATCAGTGGCGTGCCGTAACCTCTGAGTCTGGCCATGCAATTTGCATGCCAAAATCTGATCATGAAAATAGGTATGTTATAAGTGTGAGATTGTAACTTTTAGTCGTAATGTCATGGTGATCAAGAACAATTTTCGCCCTAGATTTTTGATGATCTCTCTAAAAAAAGGTTATCACTTGAAATTGTTGCCTGGTAATGCACTTTTTCTTCTAAAAATGCAGTGATCTCCAAAAAAAAAAGTCATCACTTCAAACCAGTCTCCGATTTCTTACTTTTCGTCCTAAATTCGCGGTATTGTCTAAAATAACGCAAAAAAACGGGTCTTCGTCTCAGATCTGCCTCAGATTTTATCCCGAACAAGTAATATTTCTCATCGAATTGAACGACATCTACCTCATCGCGCAAAAGTTCGTTATGCAATTTCTAAAAATTTGGTCTTGCAACGCATAACTTGCATGCCCTGACCGCACGCTTCTGATATGCATCATAAAAAAATAAAAATGAAAAATAGTGTAAATCTTTTTATTTTTTAAAATTGTGTTTGGTTTGACTTTTTGCTGCTTTCAACAATTGAAGGTCATCTTTTGTTTTTTCAGCAAATTCTAAACAGCTGTCTTTGAAGTTAAAGTACAGGAATATGAAAAGCTCATTTTTTATTATTTCTGCAGAGCATCTGTTTCTTTCATTTCGCCATTTTGAAGAGATAACACTAAAAATCCTTTCACAGTATGCTGATAAACCATTTCTTCTAATGATTTAGGGGGGAGGGGCAAATAATTTTTTTTGAAAACAACTTGAAAAGTTGCTGGAGAACGTTTAGAAATATAAAAATGTTGATTCAGTGTTTGCAAAAATTAAATCAACTTTAAAATACACGTTCTAATCGCAAAATTAGCAGTAAGTAAAATGATATTTAAAATAAAGGATATTTCTGTACTTCATAAAGGACAAGGACGGAAAGGGTTAAATAAAGGACTGTCCTTTCCAATAAAAGACGGTTGGCAACCCTAGCTTGAGTCCACATTTGTTCTTCTATTTTATTCATCACAATTCTTTTTTTTTATTGACGTTCTTCTCACAATTCAACATAGTAACGTCGTATATGAATACGTGTGCCACTGTGACAGTCGATACGTGGGTCGAATGTCTCAACGCCTGCAAGACAGAATTCGCCAGCATGTTCCGAGGTCTATTTGGAACAGAATCGGTCAAGAACGTAAACAACCAGAACGCCTAGGAAAACCAACTAATTCAACACCGCATTGTGACTCAGCGATTGTAAACCATTTATTACATAAACCAAAATGTGCATCTCAATGTAATGACAATCAATTTTTTATTCTTTCTAAAGCACGATCCAATTTTCATTTATCGGTTTTAGAATCAATTTTTATAACTCTTCAAAAACCTAATTTGTGCAGACAGAAAGAGTTTATTTACGAACGTAAATTGTTATAAGTGTAAAAGAAAGGAAAAAAAATCTTTTCAAATACTACATCAGTTCTTGAATTCATTTCAGCGAGACCTCCTGAAGAGAGCTAGACAAAAACGTTCAATTTTTTTCAAAACAGCTTTTTTTAAGGCTACTCAATAAGCAAAAGAGTTTTTAATGAAACATTTGCTTTTAAAAGCAAATTCTTTTTTTTTTAGTTTTTATTTCATCAATCAAGCAGCATGGCAAATACAGTAATTTATCCTCACTTTAAAGTCAATGAAAAGATTAATTCAATATAATTCATTCTTTGTAAATAATTTTTAATTTAATTTATTTATAATAGGTCTGGTGATTTGGCAATGAATGTTAAAACAGAAATGGTAATTATAACAAATGTATGATATAATAAGTTACAACAGTAAAGTTAAAATCAAGTTTGTGTTATGCAACACATAGCAGCCTATACCTTCAATAGCTTTTAATAAATTTATAAGTAATTTATTTTATATTTGCAAAATTAAACTAGTCTAAAAAATGTTTTATAAAATGTTTTAATTTAAGATACTTTAATTTAAAGCTTTTACTTTAGCGCTACCTAACGGAACTAGTAAATAACGACACAAAATCGTATAAAGCAAATAAACCGAGATTGATAAGTTCAAAAAAAGGATCTTAAATAAAATCGAAACACAATGCATTTCCCCATAACATAAAAGAAATACATACTTGTGCAAGATACAAGATCCAAATTGTTTCATGCCAACAATGTTTTGCCACTGGAAATCCTTTTTGATTAGTATACGGCATGGTGGTCGAACTCAAATAAGTAGAGGGCCACTTTTCTTCATCCTAATAAAAGTGCTGGCCGCAATCTCCCAAAAAGTATAATTAAAAGTTAGACTTTTGTTAAATTTAAAATAAAAACAACATTTACTTGTGTTATTAAGAGTGGTTACAATAATTGCAACACTTTGCGGCCCGCATTTTAAAGGTGCGCGTGCCACATGCGGCCCGCGCACCGTATGTTCGACCACCCTGATATACGGTAAACGTTTAATTACCGAAAATCAATACATGAGTTAAATTGGTTCAATACCAAAAAAATAATATACATTAATAGAGGAGGGCAAATTTATGGCACGCGCAGATTTTTTACTGGCACGATCAATTTTTTGGACAAAGACAAGGAATTCTTTGGGTAAATTAAATTTTTTTGACACGGACAATTTAGAACAATTTCCCTATTAAATATGAGAAAGGCGAAATCGAATTGCAGGGAAGATCTTTTTTTTAGAGATCACCATGATTTTGGGAGAAAAATAGGTCCTACTTTACATGGTAATGTCTAAAAAAACATCTTCACTTCAATTCGGCACGGTACTAAGTTGATAAAAAATGTTTTATATATTTTGGCATTTACAAAAAAAGATTTGTCACCCCTGCGCTAATATCTTAATAAAACAATAATTGTATTAATTAGATTAATAATATTAAATTGCATAATTGCATAAATTAAAACAGCAAACTTCTGTTAAATTAATAATGTTTTAAAATTTTAATAATGTCGTCTTATCAGTACATCGAAGCATTATCAAAAAGCAATACACAAACTATATTGGTCCAATACCACAGAAACGGTAAACTTTGTATTGTGTTGCGACATCAAAACTGTATCAAATCGATAATATTTTTCCAATTTAATGCCGTTTCATTAATACATCAAAATCATTATCAAAAATCAATACACAAACTATGTGGGTCACGTACCGTAAAAACTGTACGATTTTATGTCACGTTACAAAACTCTAACTGCGCTGGAGCAACATTGTTTTACCAATGTTTAACAAAATTTTTAAACCAACTTTAAATTAAAAATACTTTACAAAAACTGTATTGGACCAAAACTGTATAGTACATACTATATTAATTTATACAAAAATACGATTCTAAAACTATAATTAGTCCAATACCACAGAAACAGTAATCATTTGTATTGTGTTCTGACATCAAAACTGTATCAAATCGATAATATTTTTCCAATTTAATGCTGTTTTATTAGTACATCAAAATCATTATCAAAAATCAATACACAAACTATGTGGGTCACGTACCGTAAAAACTGTACGAATTTATGTCACATTACAAAACTCTAACTGCGGGGGAGCAACATTGTTTTACCAATGTTTAACAAAATTTTTAAACCAACTTTAAATTAAAAATACTTTACAAAAACTGTATTGGACCAATATAGTACATACTATATTAATTTATACAAAAATACGATTCTAAAACTATATTGGTCCAATATTGTGCATACTATACTAATTTATACAAAAATACGATTCTAAAACTATATTGGTCCAATAATGTTTGCTTATCTTTTTCCGATACCGATACAACCGATACTGTACTATACTGAAACAGTATCCGGCCAATAACCTTATGTTTCCTGGGGAGTCGCCTTAGCAGTGTAACGGCGAGGATAGCTTTTTGCGCAATGCCACTAAATGGTAACGAAACGTGAGCGATCTGTCCAGTTTTACCCCAAGATAAGTAGGGGTTGGACAGAACGGTAAAAGTCTACCGTTGTTGTAGACCTTTAACTCACGCTTGGCCTCTCGGTTATTTAAGTAAAAGGTTGCCGTCACCGTCTTAGTGTGACTAAGCTTCAACCTCCAAGTCTGGAGATACGCTGAAAGTGAAGGCACGTCTTGGCTTAAAGTCCTTCCAGTTTTCAGAAGAGTGCAACAATGCTAAATCATCAGCATAAGCAAACTTTTCGGAAATCATGAAAGGCAGATCGTACGTATAGATGTTAAATAGGAGGGGAGCCAAGACCGATCCCTGAGGAACGCCGTTTTTAAGACGGCGTAGCCTGCTTTGCTTGCTGTCACCGGTAGTAAGGGTGAAACTTCGATTTCGGACAAACTCCATAATCATTCTAACCATGTGCCTATCCGGAAGATGTCTCAGCAGCTTGCAGGTAAGGCCACGGTGCCAGAAAGTGTCATAAGCAGCTGTCAGATCGACAAATACGGCACCGGCCTTCTTTTTAGCCTCGAAAGAATCCTCAATGTTTTGGTTTAGCAGAACAACTTGATCTACGGTTGACTTCCCACGTCGGAACCCAGCCTGTTCTTTAGGGAGCAGTGGATCGATTAATGGTTTAACGCGGGCGTAGATAAGTCTCTCGAGGATCTTGTAGGGGACACAGAGCAGAGATATCGGTCGATAACTCTTTGGGTCTCCCACGGGCTTTCCTGGTTTTGGGATCGCAACTAAAAGCGCTCTTCTCCAGATCTTGGGAATTTTGAGTCGGAGCAAACAGGAAGAAAGGAAGTCACGTAACCATGACTTCAAAGCAGCTCCAGCATGGAGTATAAGCTCGGGGCAGATGGAATCAGGTCCCGGAGCTTTACCTGGTTTTAAATGTTGGAGGGCAACAGCAAATTCTCTCTGTGAAAAATTGTCAGAGACATTTACTGCGTCTGGTGTTGTGGCCCTCCAAAGGTCAGACACTTCTTGAAAGATAGTCAAGATGACTTGCGGTCATTAGCCTCGTATTTCCCATTTCTAACCAGCTGAGATGCAATAGCATCAGCTGAGACAGGACAGTGACGAGTAGAGTGTCGTGACCTACCAGTAAGGTTGTTCAAAATACTCCACGCTTTTCGACTAGAGTGTGAGAAGTCAATGCTCCGAACTGCCTCGGACCATCGATCCCTCCGCTGTCTGTCAAGCTTGGCAAACAGAGCTATAGCAGCCAAACTTGAGTCGTCTCCCTGAGGAGACTGCAGGAAGGTTTTATAGAGGGATTCACACTCCGCATCACAACACGGAATATAGTTGTTTCGATACCCGCGTGGGATAGTCTTTTTGGCTTCTTTCTTAATGGTGTTACATAAGTCCTGGTAAGCCGCATCCACATCAAGTAAATCAGGCGGCAACAAAGTCTTTGCGAATTTATTCGTCAAAGCAATATAGTGACTCCATTTGGCCTTGCGGAAGTTCCATCGCTTAACAGGCATGCTTGGCACTGCCATAGCAAACCTTGGTGGAGTAATAAGCGAAGGTCGATGTTGTGACCTGGGGAACTTTTCAAGTACACATCTATCCGGTAAGCGACTGTTTGGACCTACGCTAGCGAAAGCTAGATCCGGATTGGTGCCAGTGTTCCAGCGGCCGGAATAAAAACTGGCAGCGTCCTTGGCATTATATAGGAGGGCAAGACAATTAATACTTGCCCAACCAGCCAAGTCTCACCGTCCGGACTGTTATCATCGTAACCCCAGTCAACATGACGACAGTTAAAATCGCCAGCGTAAAGACAGGGGTGAGGAAACACTGGGAGATCTAGGGATCGCAGTCGCGTTGGAGGCGGTTTGTAGACGTTGACTATTTTATAGCCATCAACGTCCACACACAACCACTTGATCTCCAATTTCAGTGAAGATTGGTCCAAAAGCGTGTATCTTAGTCGCTCGTGGACAAACGTGGCAAGGCCATGCTTCCTGCTTAAAGAAGACCCAGCTAGTTGGTAATTTGGAAGTACCAACTTCTCTGCATCAGTGCAGTGGGTCTATTGCAGTAGGATGACGAGTGCCTCAGACTGCAGAGCGAGGTGATAAAGAACGTTCATCTTGCTTGCAGTGAGGCCTTCGATGTTTAGCTGATTAATGGTGAGTCTTCGGAACTTGTCGGTAGTGCGCCCTGAAAAGGGCAGTTTTATCCTAGCATTGCCCCGTCCTGAAAAGGACATTTGCCCATTAGCAGACCCACACTGAACATCGGAATGGGTGGGTATCTTTTTATTTTGGTAGATTTGGTTTTGGTCTGTCATTTTGAAACCAATGAACAGACTTACTCACGGCCCAGGCTGCGAGAAATCACCTACCCTCTGGGGCGATTGTTTTATAATTGTAATTGAGTTTTATGCCCTTGTGCTCACGCCCTCAGACAATTAAACAATACCTGACTTTTTGTAATTGTTTTTCATTTTGCATTTGAAAAAAGAGATCGTTTTTTGTAACAAAATTTTACTTACTCCGAAAAATCCGGCGTATTTTTTAGATATAAGTTTGCTGGTTTGAGAAAGTTTTGTTAAAAGTTGCTATTGCCTTAAAAAGAAATCGCTAATGATAATATAATTTGAAAAGAAAAAGAACTGTAGATAAAAGTGTACAATTGTGATAAATAAATTTGTAAAAAATTCTTGATAGTACCCGAGGATTCTTGATTGTAAAATCTAACCAAAAATAGAAATTAAAATCGTCGTCGTACTATATTTATAAGGTGGCTTTACCCAATCTAACTGAGAGATTGAATTAAATAACGTGACCTTACCAAACTCTCAGCAAACACAGCATGATTTCGTTTTGGTCAAGCCAGAGAGCGCAAAGCAATAGATCATATGTCGAGTGATTGGGAAACAGTTAACTAAAATAATTCAGAGTTCGTTTAACCCTATTACAACTGGGCTGGGGGGGAGTGCCAGCGCTGTTAAAATGCTGTGTGCTGCTCAAAAACTACTTGCACGAATTTCTTCACATTTTGTGACTTTTTCTGATTTTTATTCATTTAAAAGTTGATGCAATTTTTGAGAAAATCGCTCAAGTAATTTTGGAGTTATTGATAGTTTTTTCACACCTAGTCACTAGTTTTTTGACTATTTCATAAAACGCGACAAAAAAGCAGCCAAAAGCGAAAAAAAGGCAAATTGTAAACTGTTTATCAAAACAACTGAGACCGAACGGTTCATGAACTATGTTTACTCAAGCACTTTACGAGACAATAAAACGCTTTCCATCGCACTTCCAAAGGGAAGTTGTTTATACTGAAAAAGCCGTAAATGTAGATTTAGATTTCTTTTCGTGTAAAATTTTCTGACAAATTCGAATAAAATCCCGAGCTCTTGATTTGGCTTTATTGTAAAAGTTTATCTTACGATCGATTATACACTTCAATACCTTTGGTATAACGGCTGTTGGAACGGAAAATTACTAGCATCGAAACTATTCAAGCTAAGCGCAAAGAAATACCAAATAAAATAAAGCAAGTGTGTAATAGAGATATTGGTTTCTATAAACATTTTTGGAACAAACCTGAAAAAAATATCAACCTCAATTCTTTTATTGTAAACTCTAAAACCACAGCAAAGCAAAATATTTCAATCTTATCAACAATTCACCAATTTTTTAAATTTCAAAAAATAAAAAGAAGAAACTGGCTTTGTACAAGTTATTTAATTACACAAAAGAAGGTACAGACATTGTAGACCAAAAAATTACTTTCTATTCGTGTAAAACCAAGTCTCGAAAATGGACCACAATTGCATTTTCGTGTTAGCTTGATATTTGTCGCATAAATGCAGAAGTGTATTAAGCAATCAATAGACACAAATAATGACAAATAAGCAATCAATGGTATTGAATAAACACACGGAGCCGCCCAAATAGCATTTGTTTGAAGTTAGTTTTAGTCTTGTTTTGAAATTATGATAGTAAAACCTTTCATCCAAGGCAAGGTCTAACCCAGTGTTTCTCAACCTTTTTCCGATTGCGGCACATTTTTGAAATTTTTCAAAAATTGCGGCACCTTTAGACCATTTTTATTAAATTTTGTTTCCAAAATTAGGTGATTTCTAAAAAAAAGGTCTTCACCCAGAATTGGGCTCAGATTTCTAGCTTTTGTCTCTAAAATCAGTTATATTCTAAAAATATCGTTGTTCTGGTCGCGGCACATAATTGGTATCTTCTGAAGTTCGCGACGCATGTGAGCTAGGATCTTGATTTCCGCCTCCCAAATTATGTGAACTCTAAAAATAAAAAAGCTCTTCACCTGAATTCATGGTCTCTCTTGTCAATTCCCTCCCAAAATTATTTCTTTCCAAATAAAAGCGGTTTTCGCTCGAAATCTTATAATATTTTACGTGTAAAAAGCGCAATATTCGACGTCTCCAGATAATTTTCTTCCGAAATCTTTCGCGGCACATAGGTTGAGAAACACTGATGTATGTAGCAACATTGAAGCTTATAATTCAAAATAACATCACAATACTGAACCTTTTTCCTGGACTAGTGAATAATGTGCAATAGCTTGCTGCACCCTTGCGAAACGCAAATGGCAGCACGGTTGAGAGCCACTGGTCTAACCAGAGAAATTCTACAAAAAATAAACTTGATACTTGGCAAAAATGTTGAGGAACCAAGTGTTTATATCACTTTATTATTGATATTTCCTCCTCAATCATAAAAACGTCGGTGTGAAATATGTATATCAGAAATATCAGGTCCGGAATGAAAAAAAGAAATGGCAAAAAACCGCGCTTCCGATCTTTCGTTCAGCCTGGTAACAGTTTTCAAAAATTCACATAAATAAACTCAAAAAATATTCAAACAAAACACATTGAGCTGTGCTTGAGTGCAGTGGAGTGCGGTCAGGGCATGCAAGTCATGCTTTGCATGACCAACGAACTTTTGCGCCATGACTTTTATTTCTGTACCTAATAACGAACACCGCTGCTTTGGGACAAAATTAGAGAAAGGTGAGGTGATTCGAGGCGAAGACTTTTTTTTAGAGAATACTACAATTTTAGGATGAAAAGTGAAAAATCTGGGACAGATTTTAGACCAGGGGTGGGCAAATATTTTAGTTCGAGGGCCACATTTGGAAGTTGAATTTATTTGCGGGCCGCAGTGTAGTAATCTCTAAAAATATTGATCTTCATTATCAGTGGTAGATATTCAAACTCAGGGGCCCAAGACAAGAATTTCCAAATTTGGTTTTTTCTAAAAAAAAGGGGGCTTTGATTTTGTCTTTCACTTTTTTCTTCCAAATTTATAGTGATCTCTAAAAAAAAAAAAAGGTCTTCACTTCGATTTCGTCTCCAATTTTGCTATAATTCTCCCAAAGTCATGGTGATCTCTAAAAAAAAAGGTCTTCACTTCGATTTCGTCTCCATTTTTGCTTTTTTCTGTCAAAATTATGGTGATTATACTCAGGTGCGGATAATACGTAGAAAACTGCGGTATTTATTTTAGCCAACGATTCGTTTATTTTCATCAATATTTTCAACGGAAATCTATATTCACACAAACTATACTTGTAGTTTCGGCAGGCACAAGTGGGCCGGATGAAACCCTGCAGTGGGCCGGATCCGGTCCGCGGGCCGTAAATTGCCTACCCCTGTTTTAGGCGAAGACTTTTTTTTAGAGAACACCATGATTTTGGGAAGAAAAGTAAAAAATTCGAGTCTGGTTTCATGTGGAAACCTTATGTTTTTTAGAGAACAACATGATTTCGGGACAAAAATTGGTCGATGTCTTAGAACCCCACACAATTTTTTTCCCAATTCTACCCATGAAATATCGCATGTCCTATCATTAACTACCCATAAAATACCCAATTGCATGATCAGCTTTGGCATAGCAAGTGCATGATTAGTTTTAGAGGTCACCGCACGCCACTGCTTGAGTGCAATATCATTCTGTGGTTGTACTGGTGTTTTTGTTTTTCAAACTATAATGTTGAACTCGAACTATCAATTGAATAATTTCTATAGCAAAAAAAATGTTGGTGTCATAATTTTGAACAAAGTTACATTACTCGTCACAGTTGAAATATAAGTTAATGGTGATTAAATTGCTTTTTTAAAAAATTTTACCGTTTTGTAACTCTTACGAAAACTAGACCTAACTGATTTAACAAGCCCTACAACAATTAAAAGTTAAACAATTAAATATTTTATTAATGAATTAGCGTATTTAACCAAAAGAAGAAAACATTCGAAACAAAAAAGGATTTCTGTAAAATTAAAAAAATTGATGTGATCAAAAGCAATCAACTCTAAATAAATTAGTCAAGTCCAAATATTTTTTTATAGTGAAGAAAAATTAAAGTGAGTTCCTTGCGATGTGGAACTACAAACACAAGTTTTTTGTGTAATGATTTGCCTTTCTTTTTATGTTATAAAATTTCTTGCCTAAATTGTTCACGAAAGGGAGTGAATTTAAAAAATTATTTGATCGATAGCAAAGATCGAAGCGTTGTAAGCACTAATAAAACCAGCTTTTAGCAGATTTGCTGTTGTAGAATTTCTTTCTCAGTAAACAGTAATAATCTTGCGAAGTGGATTGTAAAATTCAAGCTACTCTTCTCACTATATTTCCTTGTGACAGCCAAACGTAGATTTGAATACAAAAAGAACTAATTGTTTTTTCAAATTATTTATTCGAACACAAACTATGGAAACGCAGCAAAATGTATCAGATAAAACTTGCGTTTTGAAAATGGCTAAAATAATAATAAGAGCAAATGTTTATGCAACTTTTTCAAAAATCTTAATCCCAAGTTCACACTTTGATTATTGCAAGTGTTATAATTTATGAAAAGAAAAAAAACAAGCTCAAATCTATTTATTAATATATCGGTAACACGAATGAATATCTAAAAACAAGATTTAATCCGAGTGTTGGATTTTTTATGGAATCTAAAAATCATTAATGTACCACTAGTGGTACGCGTATTATAGATTGAGAACCACTGACTTACGCGTATTACAAAGGGACAAAGGCGAAGGTGTTTTTTAGATTCATTTTGAAGTGGCTATACAGTATCTCAACCCGCTTCAGGATTTGCTAATACCAGAGATTTTTACTAGTGCGTCATTTTTATACTAAAGGGCGTCCAAATATAGTAGGATAAACATATTAGACTAGAGGTTATAAAATTTTTCGGAAAAGATGCCATGATCATCTAGTCTAAGGAGATGTTTGCGACTCCAATTCCGACGAATCAATAAAATTAAAAAAAAAGCGACTTCGACTTTACAACTCTGTCTGGCACTTTTTGTCGTTATAGCGCCCCAGCTAACTTTTCGTTGTGAAAAACCACAAATAAAAAGTTATTTGATATATTTAAAGCTTCAACTTCCTTAGCCCCACTAAACATCAAGTTACAAAGTTCTTATGTTTCTTACTTTCATCCTTCCAGTTGCGCAATAAAATCATTTCATTTAACCTCTCTGTCACTCCTTCCCTACTCAACGAAGAACTATATAAAATCAAAACTAAATTTAAATCCTTTTTAAAAAAAGCCTATCCTGATCTTTCAAAATAAAATAAATAAATAACCGATTACATATTGTCTTTGCAATGTTATGTGTCCATAATTTTATCTAAAATATCCTATATCTGTCTCAAACAAGTATTTTAAAATCCAATCATTTCATCCAAATCTGTATGTAAAATAAATTATATCTTGTGTATTTTGTAATAAAAAAAAAAAAATCAAAACTGTTATTTTTATCTACCACCAAATTTGCCGCCCTTTTTTCTTTAAAATAATTTCTGTTTTTTTTGTTTGATGCCATCATACCACCTAAAGCTATAGTCATTTCATATCCTTTTATTGGACTATTTTACTCGAAATGTGCATATTGATTTAAAATGTACCTCACAAACATCCATTATTAACTGTACAAAATCTTAACAATCGTGTTTTTTTTTCTCTGTGTTTATAAATATTAATAAATATTATTTAAAAAAAAAAAAAAATATATATATATATTAGAAGCGGAAAACATTTATGTAAAATGCTGCATGGACTCGCGAAGATTGCTGAGAACCATGACAGTGATAGATGCTGGTATTGTCTATAACGCGGGATATAGATCTTTGGAGGAACACCGGTAGGAAAAACCTGCTAACGCTTTTGTCGTGACGCAAATACAGCAATGTAATACTACTATAAAAGAGTAGTAATTGGCAATAATCATAAAATATATCTGGTTATCCACAAATAACTATCAATAACCATCTATGGTTTTTTCTGATTATCTATGATCTGCTCAGGGGGTTCATCTCTGATCATCTCTATTCAGATATAAACATCTCTAAATATATCTGTTTATCTCCCAAAGAGGTATCAACGGCCATCAATGATTATCTATGATATGCTATGGGGATCATCTCCGATCATCTATGTTCGTATGTAACATTTATGTATATAATCAGAGATGTATCTACGATTATCTATTGAAAACAATCTCCAGTCATCGATGATCAGACATAATTTCGGAGAAAAACAATGAAAAGTATATATGGTCGGAGATAAATTTTCCGATTGGGTATTGGCAAATGACTGAAATGAGTATGTTTTACTAATAGTAATTTACCCGACCTTTTCTTGGGGACAAAAGCACGATTTACGGCCTCAAAATTGCAGTAACTGCAAAGCACTCATAGTGTGTAGTTATACAACTGTGAATGAAAGACTGTGGCTAATGCGGACGTGCGGTGAACATCAAGGGTAATGCATTTAAGCAGGCGATGTTTCGTGTCTTGTGCATCAGACTTACATGCGTTGCATGACTACTTCTCGACTTTTCCATACCGGGAAGGCATTAAGAGAGTATACGGTAGAGCCCGTTGCAAAACAGACAAAAGGAGAAGGAGCACAAAGAGCAAGAAAGAACTTCTAAAAAGATACTGCTGCCAAAAGTAGTCAAACAATTTAAATAAATATTGTGTCTCTACTTACTATAAAAAGCAAAAAACTGAAAAAAAGTGGCACAGAGGATGTATTGCGGCAGAATTGTTATCATTGTCAAGAAAACATTAATTATATTAGAGTTTTTGCGTACTTTCTGGCTATAGGAATGCCAGAGCGGCATTCACTGTAAGGGCTGCTGGTGGCTGTTGTTCTTGCAGCCTTTCCAGTGAATGCCGCTCTGGCATACCTATAGCCAGAAAGTACGCAAAAACTTGAATATAATTAGTGCTCCAGTGAATGCCGATAGCATTCCTATATAAAGAAAAGAGAGCAATTAAATCCTGGAAAAGAGCAATTAAATTTTAACAATAATAAAAAAATTAACTGCTATAAATCTTTAATTTCAAGCAGTATTTTGAGATATAATCTTTTAAAAAATAAATTATAATTCTTATTGTTATTGTTATTGATTAGTTATAATGTGATTCTTTTGGTCTTTAAGCACATTACATGAGAAGCTGCTGCAATCCCTTTATTTCAAGTATTGAACTTACTATTTGCAAATAAATCTCTAGAATTGTTTTAAACTTTGTTCAAATCGAATAGTTTTACAAATTTAAAATTTGTTTAATGCCATGCTATATATAGCTTTACAATTTATTTCAGTTTGGATCCTGTGCTTTATCCAAAATTTGTGGTTCAAGAAATTATTTTTTTGAAGCTGTAAAATTGGTCTAATAAACAAAGCCAATTGTTTTTTTAACATTCAATTCTTTACTTTACAGAGTTGGCTTGAAGAATTTGGATTCCAAAATGACGTCAACAATTAGTAAGCTATTTTTTGCATTGTTTCAATAAAAGCAAAATTAACAAATCCTTTTTACATTGCTGAATGTATAAAAGGTGGCTTGGCACTACATCCAACTATGTCCAGGTTCAACAATTATATCGAA
Source organism: Diplosoma virens (assembly GCA_963680785.1). Classification (NCBI taxonomy): domain Eukaryota; kingdom Metazoa; phylum Chordata; class Ascidiacea; order Aplousobranchia; family Didemnidae; genus Diplosoma; species Diplosoma virens. The sequence goes on along the minus strand of OY796890.1, from coordinate 11,647,670 downwards.
GACTTATAACAGTGCTGAAAATGTTGAAGTAAAGAAAAAAGAAAAACGATAATTTTTAGACTGTATCATTCATTCATTCATTCATTTTTTATTCTTGATCATTATTAAACAGTTTAACACAAAAATTATAAATATTAAAAAGATCAAGGCACAAAAATTATAAATATTAAAAAGATCAAGGAAAGGAAGAAGCAGCACAACGTCAGACGTTAAAACATGCATACGATAATCATAAAGTATAAGTACACGATAGTATAAAGCATGGCCGCAACACCTTAATCAGATAAAGATATATGTGAAAAAGAAAAAAATAAATAAATAAAAATACATAACAATAATATTATCAAACAAACTGAACGATTAAATAACCAGTGCATGACTAGGCTGCGTAATAATGATGGGTGCCACAGCTAGCCAAGATGGGAATTAAGCTCAACTGAGCAAGGTGAGTAAAGAAAAATCACCCATAAAAAGAAACCTCACCAGGTCCGGAAACCTTTTCTAAATGCAACTGCTGACTATAATAGAATTGTGAATATTGCAGAAAATATATACGAAAAAATCACGAAATTATACATCTAATAATAAACAAAATATTAACGATAAAAGTGATAACATAACATAACTAAAAAAACTATTATGCTAGTCGAAGTTGATGGAAAAAACATATATGAATATAATAAATAAACAAAAACTTTACCGTAATTTCTTTTTAAAAGGTACTGCCTTTGAAAAACACTTCTATAAAGCGTATGCTAATAAACTAACCCGAATAAAGAATTTATCAAAAAAAATGTACAGAGTTTATCTCAAAAAATAAATCAAATCCCAAGAAAATGTGGGAAATTATTAACTCTGCTATTTTTACTAAATGTGTTAGCAGGGTTGACTGAAGAATTTAAGGTAGGTGTTGGACTCCACCAAGGTTCAGCACTCAGCCCATTTCTTTTTGTCGTCATTATGGACAGGCTGACGGAGAACATCAGGAAGGACGCACCATGGGATATGCTGTTTGCAGATGACATAGTTCTGTGTAGACAAAATCATAGGGAGCTAGAGGAGGACCTGGAGATTTGGAGAAATGCACTGGAGAAAAGAGGCTTGAAAGTGAGCCGGAGCAAGACAGAATATTTGAGGGTTGGGGGTGTGGATGATGGAGAAGAGTTGAAGTTGCAAGAAGAAAAGGTAAAGAAAGCCAAAAACTTCAAATACCTGGGGTCAACAGTTAGTAATGATGGAAGATGTGAAGAAGAAGTAAGGAGAAGGATCCAAGCAGGATGGATGAGTTGGAGGAAGGTATCTGGAGTTCTGTGCGACAGGAAGTTATCAGCAAAGGTTAAGGGTAAAATATACAAGAGTGTTGTTAGACCGGCCATGCTTTATGGAATGGAAACGGTGGCAGTGACTGAACGACAAATGGGAAAAATGGAAGTTGCAGAGTTGAAAATGGTGAGATGGGCACTGGGAGTGACAAGAAAGGACAAGATAAGAAACGAATATGTGAGAGGGACTGCAAAAATTGCAAAGCTGGGAGAAAAACTTCGGAATGTGAGGCTACGTTGGTATGGACACGTAAAAAGGAGAGAAGAAGACTACGTGGGGAAAAGGATGATGGAGATGGCAGTGCCAGGCAGAAGGAAAAGAGGAAGGCCAAGGAGAAGGTGGATGGATTTGGTGAGAGAAGACATGGAAAGGGTTGGAGCTAGGGAAGGAGATGAAGTAGACCGAGTGAAATGGAGATTACTGTCGCGCTGTGGCGACCCCGAGTAGGGAGAAGCCGAAAGAAGAAGAAGAAGAAGTTATTTCCCCTCTCACTAAAATAAATACAGAAAATTTAGTCATTGAAGATTCGTCAAAAATTGTGGATTGCTTTAATCAATTTTTTGTTTAAATTGGTCACTCTATTGTTAACAATGTTAATAAACCTCTACATACAGACTACACTACTTACTTAAGAAACCCTGTTTTACATTCTTTAGTTCTAGATCCCCCCACTGCAATTGAAATTTTTCATCTGATTAATTCGATCAATCCAAACAAAGCTAGTGGAGCTGACAACATCAACCCCTTCTTCTTACGTGTAGGAGCAGTAGTATTAGCTCCTATATTATCAATATACTTTCAATGGTTATTTGATCTTGGTATTTTTCCCCAAGCTTTCAAAACTGCTAAAGTAATCCCTATATTTAAATCCGGTTGTAGGGAAATATTAGGCAATTATCAACCAATAACTTTACTTTCTAAACTGTCAAAAATACTGGAAAAACTTATCAAAATTCGATTTGATTACGATGCCTTGCATTGCTCACAACACACAGCACTGTTGTTTATGGATCTTCGCAAGGCATTTGATACAGTGTCACACAAAATCCTATTGTACAAGTTACACCATTACGGTATTCGTGGACCGGCATATGCTTTAATCGAAAACTACCTTACTCCTAGAAACCAATTTGTAACTTTTAGTAATACTTCATTCTCTACCAAACCCATCAATATTGGTGTTCTTCAAGGCTCCATACTTGGTCCCTTACTTTTCCTAATATATATATCAACGACTTACCAAATGCCATTAACAGTACACCCCGTCTTTTTGCTGATGACACCTGCCTTATACTACGACAGTCATCTCTGTCAGCCCTAGAGAAAGCTTGTTCAGATGAATTAATACAGCTTAAAGATTGGTGTGATGCTAACAAAATCTAAATCAATCCAAACAAATCATGCATACTACACCTCCCTCCTAAACAAAATACCCCACCTTTAACCTTTCAAATTTCTTACGATAATTCCTTCATAGTTAATACTATTTGCTGCAAATATCTTGGGATCCTAATTGATAACAAGCTTAATTTTAAACAACATATACAATTAGTTGAATCTAAAATAGCCAAATTGGTGGGAATTTTAAATAAATTGCGAGATATTTTCCCCTCCTCTGCTCTTCTTCTTATTTCGCTTTAGTCCACCCTCATTTACTATACGGCCTTCTCATTTGGGGAAGTACTTTCCCAACATACCTGCAAAAACTCCAACGTCTTCAAAATAAAACTCTTCGCATAATCTCAAACTGTAACCCTAATGTTTCTACGGACGAGGGGAATGACTCGTCTAAACCTGCGCAGTCAGGTATTTGAAAATTCAAATTGTTTTGGATCAACAAAGGATTTAATGGCGTTTGAAAATGTGATACAAAACAATTTCGCTACACAATTTTTAGCCAGGAAACTACAAAACAATTTCGGCTACACAATTTTTAGCCACGAAACTATTTGAAATCAGAAACAATTTATCTAGAATTAACAAATACTCTAGACCTTATTCAAATAAAAAATAAATGCAAAAGGATTAATAGAAAAACATCACTTACGCAAATAAACTTATTACAAAACATACCTAGCCCTACTCTAGCTAAATCAGCGTATAAACAAACACTAACCTAACCATAAACTAGCTAAGCTAAAATTGACCAAGTTGAATGGATTAAAAATCCAGATACAACGCATTTTTACGGCGCTATAAACTGTTTTTTAAGTCAAACGAAGGAAAATTCTAAATTAAGAAATGCTATGGAAAAGTTACTTAAACAAAGCTTTTTAAGAACAAAATTCGCGCCGCGAGAGAACGAACAGAGAGAAAACAAATTACAATAATTATGCGCCGCGAGAGATCGAACAGAAAGAAAACAAATTACAATAATTATTAACTAAGTTGAAAAATTAGCGACGCGAGTTCAAATCCAACAAAAAACGGTAAGTTAAACAATGAATAACAAATTTAAAACATATAATAATCTTTTTGCCAAGCGGGAGGTTTTATTGTTCGCCTTCTAGACGGGACCTCACAGCTTGGCGCATCATCCGTCGCAACACCTAAAACATCAACAACACCACCTTTTTATCAATACAAAATCTTAAAAATACAGGATTTGTACTATTTTGAAATTGCCAAAATTATGCACCAATACTCCATCCAGGGAATCCCTGCTCCAACAAACACTTTCCAATCTGCTTTACAACCTTCTTTACCCAAACCAGTTCAATTCGTAATCGGTCTACTAGATCTAATATTCGAAACGATTTATACTTACCACACTTCTTATCGTCTCGATGTCAACGATCAATTAAATATCAAGGGCAAAAGTTTGAAACTCCATCTCTCCTCATATTCGAAACCAGTCGTTTAATACCTTCAAACGTGATATTAAAATTCAGCTCTTAAATTCCTATATATGAATCAAAACGATATAATTTATCGTGCCCTAACACATTAATCTTTGAAATTGAATAATTCCGCTACAATTTCTGGGTGACTGCTTGACTAGAAGACCTTAATCGGTCACTTCGCAGTCTCCTGTCGAGATTGTTATTATTTTATTTATTTTTTTTATTCACTGTAGTTGTACATAACCTGTGTATTACTACGTATTTTGATATATATTTTCTTTCTCGTTCATTTTTATGTATTACCTTCATAGTGCGTAATAATCTCTGACAAAATAAACTTCTGTCTGTCTGTCTGTCTGAATAATATAACAATTATAAATAAAAATCAAAAAAAAAAAAAAACTTTTTAACAGAATTCGTGCATTACAAATAAAATATTAGATAAAATTTTTGCAGACCAGCATAATAGCAACATAAAAAAATTAAACAAAGTCAATAACATTTAGTAACTGTTTTGAAACTTATTTTACGATTCTAAAAATAAAAAATTAATTGCAGTAGACCATTGCCAAAAAGAAATTTTAATGAAAGAGCGAAGATAAGGGTGAAAAAGAATCAATTTGTTTGAGTTTGAAATTATGCAGACAATCTAAATTTAAGAAGAGTTTTTTAAAGCTTTGTGTGCAGACTGGATATCTTGATCGATTAAGCTTTTTTTCCAGAGATTGAATTCAAAATTTTTCTTACATTTCCATTTCGTTCTTTCCAGAAACCTGTAATCAAAAATACATAGGGCAGTATTTTTTTGCTTAAACATAAACACAATTAGTTCTTTAGCCAAAAGTTGATCTATTGTTAACAATTTATTTTCTTTCATAATATCACAAACAGTTGAGCTACTGTTAAAAACTGAAAACTAATTTAACAAATTTATAGCACAGTCCTTGTAATCTTTTAACCAAAGTTTTATTGCCAAAACACCAATTTAAAATACAAAAAGAAAGCTGACTATTTATAAGAGAGTGATAAAGTAGGAGAAGAGATCTTTTGTTTAGCAGTGACTTCACTTTAATAACAGTTCTAAGAACACTACGTAGTTTAGATATTAGGTGATTTATATGTCTTAACAGTGATAAGTGCTCTTTTATATAAATACCAAAAAATTTAATACATTCAACTTGTTTAATTTTATTTTGTCGCAATGTGAGAGTTTGCTTTTTGTTGTTAATTTGGATTGAGCAGTCTTAAATAAAACGTATTTAGTTTTAGAAACATTAACTGTTAATCTACTGTATTTGCAATCAACCACTGGTCAACTAGTTGAAGCTCTTTATTACCAGCATCAAATAGCTTCTTGATGTCTTTATTTTGTAAAAAAATGCTTGTATTATCAGCAAACATCAAAGAATCACTATTATTCAGACAATTTTTGAAATCATTGGCATATATCAAGAAGAGAAGTGGTCCTAAATTAGAGCCCTGAGGTACACCACTTGTAACTTCAAGAGTAGTTGTAGAAAGAATTCCTGCATATTTTACTTGTTGTGTACGTCCTGTTAAGTAACTAGTATACCACTTTAATGCATTGCCTCTAACCCCATATGATTAAGTTTGGAAAGTAATATTGTATGATCAATTCTATCAAATGCTTTAAATAAATCCAAAAAAATTCCTGGGGTTGCCTTTTAACAGGCAAATGACTGAGATATTTTTTCCACTACAATTGAAATTGCATGAGTAGTAGAATGATTTTTTCTAAAACCAAATTGATAATTGTAAAAAAAATTTTGCTTTTCTAAAAATGAGTACAATCTATTATACATAACTTTTTCAAGTAATTTCGAAATATTTGATAATAAACTAACTGGTCGATAATTACTAATATTGTTGAAATCACCTTTCTTGAACACAGGACACACAGCAGCAAGTTTAAAGTAATCTATGAATTCACCTTTACCCATAGAAAGATCCAAGACATGGCTAAGTGCTAGTAGTATATTATGAGGTGAGGATTTAAGAACTTTGGTTGGAATATCATCTGCCCTGCACTTTATTTGTTTTTTGAATTTTTCAGAATGTTAGTAAGTTCTTGAGGACATGTTGGCCAAGTATAAACATTGATTGGCATGTGGAAGATTTTAAATATTCTGAGAAATGTTTTTTCTTGGGAGGTAAAGATTAAGAACTTTGGTTGGAATATCATCTGCCCTGCACTTTATTTGTTTTTTGAATTTTTCAGAATGTTAGCAAGTTCTTGAGGACATGTTGGCCAAGTAAACATTGATTGGCATGGAAGATTTTAAATATTCTGAGAAATGTTTTTTCTTGGGAGGTAAAGATTTTACTAATTCATTGGGAACATCAGCAAAATGTTTATTGAAATAGTTTGCTATTTTTAAAGGATCACGAACAATTTTTCCATCAATATTGAGGCTTCTGCAATTAGATTTATGTTTTTTTCCTGTAATAGAATTAATCAATTTCCAAGTGCTTTTAATGTCGTTTTTACAATTGTTAAATTTTAAATTATAATATTCCTGTTTTTTTGTTTTAATAGTGGAAAAATACAAATTTCTGGCTTGTGTAAATGCCTGTCTTGTTTGTGGGTTTTTATTATTAATGTATCTTTTATACAGTTTTTCTTTATTGTTTAATAGTATGTGAAGATCAGAATCAAACCACTGATTATTTGTTTTTTTGCTAGAAATTTTAGTTAATGGAAATAAATTTTCAAATTTATTCATATAAAGCTTTTGTAATTTTTGGTAGCTAGAATTTGGGTCAGAATCACATAATATAGGAGTAATATCGCTTTCTGAAAGAGCTTTAGAGAATAGATATACATTTTGATCTGTAAAATGGCGACATTGTTGGACATTTTGATGAGAAATTTTGCTGATGGAAGTGCACATTATGACAGGAAGATGATCGGATATACCGTGGGTTAAAACACCACAGTTTATCTTCATGCTTATCAATGAATCGCTCCATATATGATCCAAAAGAGTTGCGTTATTTTGTGAAATTCTTGTAGGTTTATTGATAAGAGGGGCAAACCCATTATCAAACATTTGATCTACAAAATCTGTAATCTGAGCTTTTTCACAATCAAGTATACGTAATTAAAGTCACCTAATAAAAAACAATCTCTCTTTTTTATACATTTTAAAGTATTATTTAGAATATCTAAAAAAGAAAAATGTGAAATAATATCATTGCATGGAGCCCCGTAAATGCATCCAAATGTAATGGTTTTATTTTTAAATTTAGCATCAATGAATAGAGATTCAAATTTTTTTTCCTCCATTCTATTTAAATCTAGTCGTGTAGAATAAACTAAATTTTCTTTCACATAGAATCCAACACCACCTCCCTGAGTTTGAATTCTTGGATTAGAAATGAATGAGTAGCCAGGAAAATTTATAATTGACTCTGAATAATTTGGCTTTAACCAAGTTTCAGTTACAGCTATGAGGCTAGGTGCTAAAGTTAAAGAAGATAATAGTCCGTGTAATTTTGAAAAATTTTTAAGATTGCTTAATGATCTAATATTTAAACATAATACTGAAAAAATTACTGTTCTCATTGAAATTGTTAAACAATAGAGATTTAGCATCTTTTCTGGATAAGTATTGGTCATTTGCATTGTGAAAAAAGTTAATTTCATTATCATTGCAAGAATCTTCATGAGCTATTGGATGTTCATTATATGTAGATAAATTTTTGAATAAGTTATTTAGATGATTAGCAGAATAAGAAAGGTTGGAAATACCAAAATCAAATAATTCAGCAAATTCTTTATTTGAACAAGAACTAAAAGGAAATATAAATGAACAAAAAGTGCACTTCCATAGCACATTTTTGGTGATGCAAAATTTATCTTTAATGCAATTAAGATGAATAGTCTGCAAACATGTAGAGCATGATAATATTTTTTGGTTCTTTTCAACTAATTTAAGGCAAACAAAGCATTTTTTAACTTTTTTGTTGGTCATAAGAGATGAAAAATTAAAGAAAAAAATTTAAAAATCAGAAGAAAGCAAATAAAATTCCAGAGAAAGTGCTTTTTTGTTTTTCTTGGCAGAGAATGGCATTTTAGGCTGCTATATCATTTTGCTTACTTAAAATTAATAAAAATAATATAAAAATAAGTAAATAAACAATAAGTTACTTAATAATTTATTGATAAATTTATTTAATGAAAGATAGTTTAATAAAAAAACAAAAATTCACTTAGTAATTAATTTATTTATATCTCCAAAGTCCTTAAGTACGAGCCTTTTTTCTTTGTAAAAACACTATACTATACCTGTTGTGATATTGTGCAATCGATGACGTAGTGTTTTCTTAAACGCTTCTAATCTTAATCAGCGCCTTCTGCTCGATCAATTATTGGACACGCGTATCTCCAAGCATAATTGTAACCAGTTAAATCTGCGCCTCTATTTCGGTTCATCAGTCAGTTCAAAGTTATCAAGCTACTACAGCAAACGAACTAAAAGCATTCTATTTCAATACGGTTGTTTTTTGGCTAAGTGATTTTTGTGAATATTTATTATTGTTTTTTAATAAACCTGTCTATTCGTGCAAAGATACAACAGGCAAAAGTGGCGACGAGGATTCAAGGAACTCAACTGCGTCAAGAAAAAAAAAAAAAAGAAATTTGTTGAATTTGCATTAACAGCTTGAATTGTCAAAATGAGTGAAATTTCTGAACTAATTTTGTTGTTAAATAAGCAACACCAAGAGCAAATGGCAGTTTTACGCGGCGAGCATCAAGAGCAAATGACAATGCTTCAAGAGCAGCTAAAAATTCTACAAAGCAGCTTGAACAACCGGCGAGAAAATGTTCCAACACCGATGGCAAGTTTTCAACCATTCGATTCCACATCTGAGTTATGGACTGATTATTTGGCAAGGTTCCAAACATTCGTCACTGCTAACTCTATTCCCGACAACAAGCAAGCACAAATTTTTCTTACCAACCAATCTAACTCCGTTTACAAAATGCTTAGCAACTTAGCGGCTCAGCAACAACCTGTCAAAAGCATACATGAGCTAACCATGAATGATATTCAGACGTTTATGGCAGAGCAGTTCGACCCAAAACGATTTGTTGTCAGAGAACGTTTCAAGTTCTGGTCTGACATGAAACGCAAACCTGGCGAAACTATTCCTGAACTGGCAAGCAGAATACGACAAGATGCAGCTACATGTGATTTTCAATCCATTAAAGATCCATTAGATGAAGCCTTGCGAACTAAATTTATCTGTTCAGTCGACAACGAAGCAGTTTTGAAGACACTCTTCAAGCTCAAGGACGATGAACTGAAGTTTAGCAACGCCATCAGAGTGGCTCAAGAAGTGGAAGAAGCAGCCAAGGTAGCAAAGGAAACCGTACACGGTCAACCTTCTACGTCGGTGCAGAAAGTTTATCACGCAAAGTCCAAAACTTCCAAAACGCAAGAAAAGAAAACCGCCTGCTTCAGGTGTGGAAATTCTGGACATTTTAGCAAAGCTTGTCCCCACATTAAAGCTATTTGCAGCTTCTGCAAGAAAACAGGTCATCTGCAATCTGTATGCATGTCTCGACTAAGAGATAATAAGCTTGTGAGCAACAACAGGTGAAATTGGTGCACAAAATCCAATGTTCTGTTTCACCCATCTATCAAACTATTAGACTTAATGACCGCAGAATTAAGTTTGAAATTGATAGCGGAGCCAGTGACACATTTTGCTGTGAAGCGACGTGGCAAACGCTGGGTAAACCCATTCTACAACCTGTATCAGTTCAATATCAAGTTGCTGAAAGTAGCCCGCTACCCGTCGTGGGACAATTCCAATCAACCGCAAGTATTGATGGAAAATCACCTGACGTGACCTTTCCTGTAATTGTCACTAAGGTGCCCAATCTAAATTTACTAGGTCGTCTGGCGATGATGAAGTTGAAACTCACCAACTTAACTGATCACTTCAGAGAAAACCTAAGTTGTGCTGAATCTACTGCAACGATAGAGCACGTCACTACAACTGGTCCAGAAAACTCTTTAGATGCGGCATGTATTCAATTATGTGGAGAGTTTCCTACTTTATTTGAATCTACATTGGGTTGTCTAAAAGATTTTTCACTGGACATACGGTTTAAACCTGAAGCTAAACCTATTTTCAAGAAGCCAAGACCTGTTCCGTTCTCAATCCTACAAGATTTAAACGAAGCATACGAAGCAGGAATTAAGAGAGGTGTATGGGAGCTTACAGATTTTAACTCGTACGGCACCCCCGTGGTTCCTATTCGAAAGTCTCCTTTGCCAGGTCAAGCAAAAGCAAGCATCCGAGTTTGTGGAGATTATTCGGTGACTGTAAACTCGCAACTGGAAGACCATCGTCAACCAATCCCTCTCCCAGAAGATCTAATGCGCAAGCTAGGACGTGGTTACTGCTTTAGTAAGATTGATCTAGCTAATGCATATAATCAAATCTGTCTTTCTCCTGACAGCCAGAAGAAGCTGGCTCTCAGCACTCACAAAGGAGTTTTACTTCAGAAAAGACTTCCTTTCGGAATTAAATCCGCACCAGGGTATTTCCAAGAAATCATGGAACAGTTAACGCAAAATTTGCGAGGAGTTGCCGTGTATTTCGATGATATTTTGGTAAGTGGTGACAACGCAAAAGATCATTTGATGAACCTGCGAGCTTTGTTCAAAAGACTAGAAGAAAAAGGTCTTCGCTGCAACCGTGAGAAATGTGTTTTCGCCCAAGTATCAATTGATTACCTGGGTCACACTTTATCAAGTCGAGGAATTGCAAAAGGGTCCAAAGTTGATGCCATACTAGAAATGCCTACACCCAAGAACATTTCTACGTTAAAATCTTTTTTAGAATCTGTGCAGTTTTATTCTAAATTCTTACCTCCATATTTTTCGGAAATCACCGAGCCGTTGTACAAGCTTACACGCAAAGGACAACAGTGGAAGTGGGGTGAAGTAGAAGCGGCATCTTTCAAAAAGATCAAACGGTTACTATGCACAGAGACTGTACTTGCGCACTATGACCCATCTCTTCCGTTGGGTTTATCTTGTGACGCCTCAGAATGCGGAATTGGAGCGGTATTATTTCATCGCTTTGCAGACGGAAGCGAGCGTCCGATTCTCAATATTTCTAAAATTCTATCGGCAACACAAAGACGCTACAGCCAAATACAGAAAGAAGCACTATCCTTAGTGTACGCTTTGAAGAAATTTCATCAGTTTCTGTACGGTCGTAAGTTCATTGTGGTTACCGATCACAAACCTTTAGTGACCTTGTTTGCCCCTGATAAAGGTACTCCTGCAATGGCCGCGAATCGACTTGCACGATGGGCATTACTAGTCCATCAATATGACTACACGGTGGAATACCGTAGAAGCAAGGACCATGGCAATGCCGATGCTCTTAGTCGCTTGCCATTTTCAAATGACACAAGTTTTGATGGGGAGGAGATGGAAGATGATGTCGATAGCGTTTGTTTAGTTCGAACAATCAGTCGTCAAATCAATCCTGACAATCCATTGCTTGTAGTCAGAGAAACTGCCAAAGATCCAATTCTTTCCCAAGTAATGCGATTTGTGAAGGAAGGATGGCCGCATGCATTTTCGGAAGAGCTTAAAGACTTCAAAAAGTTGGAAAATTCGTTGTCAACAGAGAATGGTTGCGTTTTTTACGGCTTACGGGTAATAATTCCTTCAACCCTACGTAATCATATTCTTAAATTATTACACCTTGTACATTTCGGCATGCAACGGATGAAACAACTTGCCAGGTCAACTGTCTATTGGCCTAGAATTGACTTTGACATTGAGGATTTATGTCGCAAATGCACTTCCTGTGGCCAATTTCAAAATAAGCCGGATAAACCTTCAATCCATCCGTGGATGATGCCAGAAAAACCATGGTCAAGACTCCACTTGGACCATGCGATCAACTTTCTGGGAAGAAACTGGTTAGTCCTTGTAGACGCTTATTCAAAATATCCTTGCATTCATCCAACAACCTCAACGTCTTCAAAAAGTACTACTGCTATACTTGAACAAGAATTTGCTCATTTCGGATATCCCCACACGTTGGTGACCGATAATGCCACAACATTCATGTCTCAAGAGTTCCAAGCTTGGTGCAAACAACGAGGCATTGTACATCTCACCGGAGCACCTTATCATCCAGCAACAAACGGTGCTGCCGAGCGTTTGATACAATCGTTCAAACAGGCATTGAGAAAATCCTCGTTACCTCCAAAGGAAGCTTTGCAAGAATTTCTAATGCAATATAGAAGAATTCCTTTTGCATCGGGACTGTCACCAAGCGAATTGTTGAATGGAAGAAGAATTCGCACCAAAATTGACACTTTGGTTCCATCCATTCCGCATCTCCTGCAGGGAAGACAGTCAAGACAAGCGAGCAAGCATTCAAATGCTGAAGACTCGGAAGTGGTTTCGAAAGTCGAACATCATTACTCACTAGGAGACCCTTGTTACGCACTGTACTTCGGCCCTGGAGGAGATCGTGGCCCACGATGGGTGCCTGCGATAGTTACGAAAGTCCATGGTACACGAAGCGTCAATGTACGAGTCATTCCTCGAGGACCAACTTGAAGAAGACATCTTGATCAACTTCGACCTTGATACGGTTCGGATCAAGATGATGATCCCTGTGAAATCCCAACGAGCGTTTTGTCTACAGAAACACTTCCAGCCGGGACTGACCACGCATCTAGTTCTTCTTCGATGAACCAACGCAACAATCCGAGATTACCAACCGGAGACGAGTACGGGCGATACAATTCACGACGATCAGCGAGAACAAAGAGACCTCCAAAAAAATATTGTATATAATATTTTTTGCTAATATGTATATATATTTTTTGTCGTAGTTTATTTGGGGAGGTGTTGTGATATTGTGCAATCGATGACGTAGTGTTTTCTTAAACGCTTCTAATCTTAATCAGCGCCTTCTGCTCGATCAATTATTGGACACGCGTATCTCCAAGCATAATTGTAACCAGTTAAATCTGCGCCTCTATTTCGGTTCATCAGTCAGTTCAAAGTTATCAAGCTACTACAGCAAACGAACTAAAAGCATTCTATTTCAATACGGTTGTTTTTTGGCTAAGTGATTTTTGTGAATATTTATTATTGTTTTTTAATAAACCTGTCTATTCGTGCAAAGATACAACAATACCATTATTGGTCCAAACATTGTTGAACCCAAAAGCTTTCTTGGCTTCCATTACAAGTAGTAATGTTCTTTTGGTCAAGGATTCCGTAATCGAGAGCTTTTCTTGAAATTTTCTCAGCTTCTTCTTGTTATAAAACACCAAATTTCACACGGATCTTCTCACAAATTTGGTGATGATAGGAGGGGGACGACCTTTCCTAGATGGTAAAACATGACAAATGCCAATATCATTAGATCTTATTTCATATTCCAAATCAAGCTCAGAATTGAGCTTGTTGGTCACATATAACTCAAAAACAGAATACTTCCCTCCAACTGGTTGGTCTGAGCATCCATGTAGTATTAGGCAGTTCCGACGTCCATATTGCTCCAGATAATCCAAGAAATTTTGGGTTTCTCGAAGTGATTTTGCCAGCCCTTCAACAATGGTATCGACCCGACCAATGGCGTTCTCAAGGTATTGAAGTTGCTGGCTCTGACCTGAAAAACAAGAGCAAGCAGCACCACTGGCAGAATCATTCAAAAATTGTTCAGCATACCTTTTTTGAGTAGATTTGATTACCTGTAACTCCTTCATTACTTCATCTAAAGATAATTTACCACCCAAAGATAACTTACCATCAACCATTGCAAATCGATGAAAGATATTAAGTTAATTATCAACAAAACAATAAATTAATTAATATTAAAGTAATACTTTACAATAATAATTAAACATAAACCTTTTCGCCAAGCAAAAATAATCAAGCGCACATCTGAAAGTTATTCAAATAGAATCAATCGCATGTGTTTATTGTCTATTTTTATTTTTTATTTATTTATTTCATTCTGTATTTATCCTTCTGACTCGCAGAAAAGCGACAGAGATGCTAATATATAGGGTACGTAATCTGCTTGCGGAGATGCCAAGATATTGCTGTCCAATTGAAATTTAATAGAGATAATGACAAAAATTTAGAATTGCTTGCCAAGACAACAAAGCAAAGGAAAGTGCCGTAGAGTATCTTTCCCAAAGACGCAAATAGAATAGGGCAAGTAGGCTTTGAAGCGAGACCATGTCGATCACAATTCAGGCGCTCAACCACTTCACCACACTGCCGACTATAACAGGGGTCACCCACTTTTTTGAAACTAAGATTTACGTCATGGGTAATGAGTCATATAAGGGCTACCAGTTTAATCCACTTTTCCAAAATGACATATTTACACTGTTTTTTCAATATTCTATATCCACAAATAGATGTTGTTATTTTTAAAATACGCCTACAGGCGACTTCTAATGCATTTACAGGAAAAATAAGTAGTTAATAATGTACGTAATTAAAAATAAAAAAATCGAAAAAGCCAAAATATAAAGCAAACAAACGTAGAGCATAATCAAACTATTTTTCCTTCTAATTAGTTCTCGCTAGAAGATCAATTACTTAGATTTAATTATCTGTCGATTGCGTTCACCCTAATCGCACTTTTAAAATCTATTATTTTACGCTGAATACACACTTTCCTTTGTTGTTTCAGACGAGCTTGCAAAATTAAATAATGCCTTTTAACATTGACAAAGAGCATAGACTAGGGTCACCAACACGTACCCGCAGGTACTAGGTTGCCATCGAGGAACTTAGAAGTCGCCTGTAGGCGTATTTTAAAAATAACAACATCTATTTGTAGATGGAGAATATTGAAAAAACTGTGTAAATATGATTTTGGAAAAGTTGATTAAACTGTAGCCCTTACATGACTCATTACCCATGACGTAGATCTTAGTTTCAAAAAAATGGGTGACCCCTTGTTGTAGTTGCAGCTTGGTGAAGTGGTTGAGCGCCTGAATTGTGATCGACATGGTCTCGCTTCAAAGCCTACTTGCCCTATTCTGTTTGCGTCTTTGGGAAAGACACTCTACAGCAGTGATTCTCAACCTTCCTTCTCTTGAGTCCCATTTTTAGTTTCAAAAGAAATATTAGGCCCACAAAACCTTTAATAAAATTTTTGAGTATCATAAAAGTTTTTTTTATTAATATAAACAATACAGCAAAATTGTCAATGAACAAACTAATCCTTGTGTCTATTTATCAGCTTGTCAAGTTGCACTGCTAAACCTTGGTTCAACCTCAAGCATAAATCTCCTCTCTTTTCAATTTGCAATTGATGACGTTTCTCTGTCAGTGAATCATTTAGTGCAGAAAATCCTGCTTCAACTAACCAAGTAGTACGAAAGCCAAGTAAGAATGAAACTACTTTTTCAAATAACAATGGATAGAATGATCCTACGCTCAGCCATCCGATTAATCCATTCCTTTCAATATTTGCCATTAATCCATTAAAGCCCAATTTTTTTTCGTGCGATTTCTAGCAGAATTGATCGATAGAAAAAGTCTCAAATGGGGATCATGGGCAGAAACGAGAAAGAAAAACAAAATTTTGGATGTATTGCATTTTGTGATATTTTTACACTGAAACACGTAAAAGGTGCACACAGAAATGAAAGAAATCACTGTTTCGTATGCAGAACAGCTAAAGCACTACTTTTGTATGAGTCTGAATATCAGACATTTACTGATGCCACGCAAGAAAACAGTTTACATGCAGCCCAACATTGCATTTTATGCATTGCTTTCGAACATTGTTTTTGCAAACAGCACATTTCCTTTGCTTTCCCTCCACTGTGCGTTCCAATGCATGTCCGGACTCGCTCCTTCGCATTTCTTCTGGAATACGCAATAGCTTATTTTTGTTGAGTGATGTCCGACCAAGGTTTTTGGGGGCAGCAGTGGAATTTTTTCGTTCACCATGAAGTACATGAGCATTTACAACGGTCATATCAATCATGTTCGTGAAGAGCGGAAAGTACCATTTTTTGCTCGAATCTTGATCCTGTACTTGTTGATTAGCCAGTCCATTTTGTCGACGCCACCCATATGATGTTATAATCTGTGATACATTTTGGCTGATTCAGGGTAACTTGTTTCTTGTTTTGCCTGCTCCATCTTTTCACTTTTTGCGCTGGCAGTGTGCCTTGATGATTAGACAACATTTTGACATTGTTATTGTCTTTCCATACGACAGCAAATATGTTACTTTTGGAGTCCATCCGATAGTCATAAAAGCCGCGGTCCTGCTTGTTTAAATTGTCATCCGTTGAGAGAGGACATTTGTTGGTGCGGTTGATTTTAATGGTGCTAGAAGTTGAAATACTTCTTTCTGCTGAAACTTTCATCAGGTCGAAACTCGTGAAAAAGTTGTCAAAATAAAACATGTGGTCGCTAGGGACGTTTACTTTTGCAATTATGTTCAAGACAACTGATGCTCCAAGTCCTGAAATCGGTAACTCTGTGGCTTTTTTCCCTTCATACAGGTCAGAATTGAAGCAGTAGCCTGTATCAGAGCAGCACATTGCCCAATTTTTATATCCAAATCCAATGGGTTTTCCCCTAATAAACTGCTTCATAAAATGACGACCACAGTACTGCACCATTTGCTCATCAATGCTTGTAGCGTTTTTGGTAAAAGGCCACTACTGCCTAGCGTGTTCTATTCCTCTCTTCTTTCACTCAAAAGCAAAATAGTCATGTTAAACTTCCAAGCTTGTATTTTTATCGATTTTCTATCTCTGTTATTTCCAATCTGTCTGTAAAGTCTTTTTGCAGCAAATATATAGAAAGAACACAAAAGGCTTTAGGGCGATTACAAACACGCGACAAGAAAATAATCACAAAGAAAATAGTGCGGTACAAATGAAGATGAACAAAAGCGAGATAAACAAAAAAGTTGGTTCGAACCTTGCAGTCGTCACATGCTCAAGTGCTTAGAAAAAACTCCATACATCAAAAACTTTTCATTCATCTTTTCCATCAAGGGAGCAATTTTGAATGATCTTGCGTGCTTTCCAGTGCCCTAGGTGGAGTTGTCATTGAAGTGGAGGTTTCGCTTTATTTTTAGATACCGATTGCGGCTAAAACACGCCCGAACAATATCACACTCAACATCTTCGTCCTCGCACCAGTACATCTTCTCCTGGAGCAGCCCATGGTAGCCAGTCAGCAGAAGAAACCCTATCAGTTTTTTCAGGCAGTTATCGGAAAAGACGAAGCTGTGTCGGTTCTTCTGGCTGGCGTAAATCGTGCTTTGCTGCACAATATGCTTCCTTATCTCATTATCGAAAAGTTCTTCGAAAACCTCAACTGAAGACTTTCTTCTGAATTGTTCTTTTATTTTTCGCACCATTTCGTCTATGTTGCTTTCACTACTTCTTTTCATATGAAAATTTGGGCATGTTTATGTGGCTTTCACTACCTCTTTTCATATGGAAATTTGGGCATGTTTTTCGCCAGCTAGATTCCACTTTCTTTCTTGATTTTTTAGCAGGAGGCTCCTTTTCTGTGTTTCCTGGGTCTGTTGAGACAGATGAATCAGTCCCGGTCGCAGTATCATGAATTTCTTTGCATCCAGTGATATCTTTTGAAGATTGTTCGCCAAGGTCATCTTCATCGATTTCCTCCTCATCAGAAACAACGTCTACAGTAGCAGAAGGAAGCTCAATGACGTCTATGCGCCCTTCAAAATTGTTCTCCTCATCATCAAAACAAGGATCGTTTACTATAGCTTCAAGTTCACTCAAAGTAATAACCGTTTTCTTTTTACCTGTTTGTTTATCTATCTGTTTACTTATTTTGGAACAGAGAAAATTCAGATGATAACCTTCTACAAAGCTGCAATCAAATTGGAATGAAGCTAGAGCTTTGTAAACCAGAAAAAAATAAATGTAGAGACAGAAGGTTTGCGAGAACGAATTTTCTTGAGAAGTAAAGCGAATAGCTGTCAATCAAAGCGTGATCCTCACAACTAGAAAGAAAACCATGAGAGACTTCACATCTACAAAGATGAATTGCTGTAAGCAACTGAAGAGATCATCGCACAATTCACCGTTTCCAAAAAAAATATCTATAATCCAACCTGGTGGACTCATTTTGATTATATCTTTAAATCTTCTGGTCATATCTTCTTTTAAGTTTTGCAGGTGGTAATACAGCTTGCAATTACTTTTAGGCTTGGAGCAGTTTTAGCCAAGTTACAAAAAAAGGCAAATTCATTCTTTTGTAGATGCATCTTCCAGAGACTTAATTTTTTCAAAAAAGAGCGCACTTTCTCAGCACAATCTACCAGATTAGTGTTTCCCCCTTATTTCGTTTTGTTTAGTTGGTTAACATGCTCAAATAAGTCAGCCAGGTAAAAAATTCTTGCCTTTGTATTACTGTCCATTTAATGCTAAGAACAAAGTCTCAGCTTTACGTTTTTGCTTCTTGCTATGAGCGTTAGTTGCCATGTGATGAACAAAGATAAGAACCATGTCCCACAGTTCTGAAAGACGAATAAGGGAATTTCCTTTAGATAGCCACCTAACTTCAGTGTCTGGTGATCCTCACCCTCACATAATTTCTGAAACAAGCAGTCATGCAAAGCATTGGCTTTGACAAAATTTATTGCTAAAATTGCAATTTTCAATGCCTCTTCCATGTCATTATTCAGAGAAATAGCAGCAAGGTGTTTTGTCATTATTATCATATCGATGAATAATGCAATGAATTGTCATTATATGGAGGCAACTTCTTTTAATTTTGCAACAAAACCATTGTGCTTTCCGGTCATAGCACTGCCACTGTCTGTGGCAATCTGCAATAGATTTGACAGAGGAATCCCATTATTGTGCAGGAAGGCATAAACAGCTGCATAAATAGTTTCACTTCATGTGTCAATCAGCTTGTTTATGAATAACATTTCTTCATGGATTGCATCAATGTATCGAACATACGCAAGTAATAAAACAGAGTTATTTATTTTAGTTTCATCAATTTGCAGTGAAAACTTTGAAAATTTTAATTTTTCCACTAGCTGTTCCTTAAGATTTTCTGCCATTTCATCTTGCTTTCTTTTTACTGTGTCATTGAACAAGGGGATTTTCTGTAAAATATTAGCAGCTTGTTCTCCAACCAATTCTTTAGCACAAATCAACATTGCTGGCTTAACTAGATGTTCTGCAATCGCGTGAGGCTTTCCCACCTTAGCAAAATTTCACTTACAATATAACTAACTTTAAGTGTCTTTCTATTATTATCTCTTGCCTTTTTCCAAAAAAAATCTAATGATTTTGGAGCATGCTTCTCCCGTAACTCCTCTTTTTTTCGAAATATCTGAGCTCTTTCCCTACAGAACTAGGATACTTCATCTGTTGATGAGCTAATAATTTTAACTTTTTCATAGAATCATTTGTCATTATTAAACCATAGTCCACACATTCAGGCTTCTCAGAATCACCAGTTGATGGATAAAAGCCTAGTAATAAAAAATCTGATGATAATTGTGGACAGTCTTCCTTTTTTTTAAACTTGAAAATGTTATTATGTAAAGTCAGGGGGTTAAAAGAAACGTTAGATATTATCCTAATAAACATAAAATAAATGTTTTCATTTCTTCTTCTTCTCCTTTCGGCCTTTCCCTTTAGTCAGGGAAAATAGGGGCATCGTCACCATTTCAACTTGTTCGCCAACAAAACTCCGAGAATAATCTGATTTTTCGGGCAATGAATATGTTTTTCGAGGTCTAAAATGCACATGTAAAATGCTTCTCGGAAGAATGGGAGTTATTTTACGACCAAATAATACCGTAGTTTATTTCAATGTGTTGTATAGAAAATTTAATCATACAATTGTCTTTTTTTGCGATAAAATTAATTAATTCAATGCATTACACTTCTAAATTGATTTTTGGGCGCCAAAACGATTTCAAGTACATAACAAAGCTCATGCATTCTGCTCAGTTATAACCCTATTCGTTACGTTTGGGCTTCTTGGTAAAATCGTGTAAAGCCATGAGTCGGGAAAAATTGTTTCGCCCCTCTTTCCCAAATCCTTTAATCTGGTATGTCTATGGCCGCGTGGCCGCGATCAACAAGCCATGTCCTTGTTTTATACGTTTGCAAATATGAACATAGAAAATATTTCATAAAATTATAAGGAGTGAACCAAACATTTATCAAAAATCGCTAATTGTTTTCTTTAAACCCGAACCAAAGCTGAATCGGAATCGAACCTTTAAAAATAAAATTTGACGAACCTGAACCGGAACTGAATCCCTAAAAATAAATTTGCTGAACCTAAACCGGAACTGAACAGTAAAAACAAAATTTGCCGAACCTGAACCGGAGCTGAACCTTTGCAAGTTAATTTGCCGAAACTGAACATGAACCGAAAAACTATTTTAAACGGTTCGACGCCCTGGAAAATAAATCAAGAAATTTCATGTTTAGCGGCTGATTTCTTGATTTTTTTTTTTTTCTTTGTTCAGAACTTAATCTTAATATAATGATTTATTGTTGTGGTGAATATTCAATTATTATAGGGCTGTGTAATATTAACTTTTGCATTAATCTACACCACAATTTTGATTTATGTAATCTTTACAAAAGCGTAATGTTGACAGATGAAAATTTGCTTGCCCCACAAGGCTCATTGGTCATGAGCCGACACTGTCTGTTTAATTTTAGACAGTCTTTTTTTATTCGATTTCCTGAATTTTCAATCGTCTTCATTTTTGTGCTTGTTTTGATATACTCAACTTACAATATTGAGATATAAAATTTACTATGGAAAAATACCATTACAGTTCACTTTTTCGTGACTGAAACAAATTATAAGAAAATGGTTCGGATAGTTGGGTTTGACAAAAATATACCAATAAATATAAGTTTACTATTCACTTTATTCACTGTATATTAATGCAATATGTTTTAAAACTTGGAAAACTGCGTTAATCATGTGTTTCCTAAATAAAAGGAAAATGATTTACTCCGACAACGAATTTTACGAAACAGAATTACATATTGTTGTTTATATTTTTACGAGTTTTTATCCTTTTAACACGCAAGAAAACGTGTGAGGCGCTAAACTTAGGGAAATCGTCAAGCGATTAACTCTTCTCGTACTTTCGGACATGATACCAAAATATTCTTGTCCGATGCAAAGTTTTTTTATTTTGTATATTAATTATGTATTTTAATATACCTAAGTAACGAGACATTTAGACACGAGGCACAAAAACATCTTTTATTAAAACTTGCCAATTCAACTTTTAAAGATCACGTGCTTTTATTTAGTACTTGCAAAGAATAAAAATTAAACGTAGACAAATATGAAATAACCAAAACATACAAAAACTTAAAAATAACATTCAATATATATCCAAACTAATTAAACTAATTAAAATATCCGAATTAATTAAAACAAGAAGTGGTTCGAAAACGCGATTTTTTTCGACAATTGGACAAAAGTCAATTTTAAACAAGATTGTTAAAGCGAACGTCATTTCTTAGCTTTGCCGATCGCAAGCAATGACAGAATAATGCTCGCTTTTTGCTTGCTTGTCTTGAAACCTAGAGCCTTAGCTTCCAGCCGAGATGCTAGTAACCTTTCTGGCAGTGCTCTCCAATTTATTCCTGTTTTTAAAACGTTGTAAGCATCGTCTCTACTGTTCCGAATTATCAGCGTTTTACTGTACATATGAACATATTACGCGTATAACTATTATTTGTTATAAAACAATTGTTTATTATAAAATGGAAAAACAACTAAAATATTAACGATTGCACTGTGACCAAGACAACCTTTGTTATTCATTTTGTTTGACAATTAAAACAACTTACAAGTTAAACTTTAAAGCAACTAATTAAGCTAAGAGTCTCAACATGTGCTGAAGAGCCGTGAGTGTCATGAAAAACATATTAACAACGCAAACAATTCACCAAAAAAACAACAAAATCTTATTTCAAGCGAGGTCTTCGCAAACTATATAAGCGAGGCACGTTCCACCAATCTTCACTTCATCAATTGCCTGCAACAAGGAAGTTGAAAGAAACAAAATGAAGGTTTTTATCGCTCTTTTGGCGTGCGTTGTCGTAAGTGACTTGAATTTCTTTGTTTTATTACATTAAAATCTGTATATTTCTAATCCATGTTGAATGTGATTTTAAGTTGTTGTTATCAAACCATCTCCATTTAAAACTAATGTCAAAATTAAAACGCACAAGCGTCATCGACAGTTCTAAATGTTGCGTGTAGATGTTTTCGTTGTTCAAACAAAATTAATTTCTATTTTTTAAACAAAAATCTACTAAGTTTCATATACTCAGTTTTTAACTAACTTTGCACTGTAATTAATTGCAATTAATTGCATAAAAGTCACTTTAGGTCATTTATGTTAAAGAATCAAGTGACTTCATATCATTTGTTTATTTACAGGCCGCCAATGCTGCCACCTATGTTATCCCCAGTTGTTATACCTATCACTACTTCTGCCAACACAATTACTACATCGCTCCTCCTACTTCATGCTACAGCTACTGCTCCTATTTCCCCAGAACCTGGTGCCATTCTAGCTATTACGCTCCTATCTTGAAGGTCTACCCTGGTGATGACTGTAATAGCCATTGCTGGAGAGGTAAAAAACATTTAGAATCAATTCGTTGATGACGATACCAGAACAGCTGTAAACTAAAGTAGCCTACTGAATGCATTGCTTTTGTTTGTTTAAACAGAAAGATCCGTTAGTGACATCACTAACGAACTCAAGAACCTCTTGAAGTCTTCTCTCGCCAACATGACCAGTAAAATGTACAGAAACAGAGATGCCTTCTGTGCCAAGCTCGATTCCATCCATGCTGCCTACAAGTACTACTACAAGAAGTATCTCTACATGTACTACGGTTACAGATACAGGTACAAAAGACCTAGGAAAATCAATTACATTTGACATTTGCGTGTGTAAATCAATTCATTAACGAGCATCGTTCGACAGCCATTGCACTTACTACAACTACTACGATGAAAGAAACCGCAAGCTCACTGCTTACTGCGCCCAACTTGATGCCAAGAAGGCCAGTGTCATTGCCAGCTTCAACGCCGCTATTGCCAGAAACATCGCAGTCATCAAGGCCTTCCACGACAAGCTTGTCAAGAAGTAAGCACGGAAAAACGAGATCAAGAGCTGTGTTGACGGTGATGTGCATTGAACTCCATTGATGACTCTTGATTTTTGTCGTAGCGCCACCGACTGTTTGAACACTCGTCTCAGCAAGATCAGCCAATTCAGATCTGCCCTCAGCAAGAAGGTCAACGAATACGTCAGCAAGTTCATCTCCACCCAATTGGCTATTGTCTACAAGAACAAGATGCACCTCAGAGCTACTTTCGAACGTCTCTTCTGTGAGTACATTATTATATGTCGTTCTAAACCATTTGAGCAAAGTAAACGCTTGCCGGTTGAAAAAAGACAATTACTTCGAAACCAAAAATAGCATTTTCCCCTAAAACTGCAATCGCTGTCAACTGTTTTTTCAACGCAAGTATTCGTCGTGTTTGCTGTAACTCTGTTTCAACTGTTTGTAAAGTCCTTTAACATCATTGCTTCTGTTCCAGGTGGTGAAGACTGGTGGCTCGGATACAAGGCCAAATATGCCCTTTACGATTACTACTACAGAGAAAAAAGCAAGGTTTACAGAGCTGCTAGTGCCTACCGTTGTAAACTCAACACTTTCATGAACAAGATCATTTCTTATTACACCTGTGCTTACAAGTGCTACATGTCCAACGGTTGCCTCAGTTACGGTTCCAAGTACTACCAATCCCACTGGTGAGAAACTAAAACTAACTCGAAATCTCTTCAAGTCAATTCTTGGTTTAACGCAACAAACAAACGTTATTATACAGCAAGAGCCTCGGAAGATGGTACGTCTACGCTCCTTGCATGCGTTACGATCTTTATTGTCTTGCTCCATTGAAGTTCAAGTTCACCCCGTGCCACTACCACCACTTGAAAACTTGCGACGTTGGTGAGTTGTCAAATTTCAAGTTTTAAATTTGAAGCGAATTTAATTGCTATCATACGTTCATTGTACTGTAGATGCTGCTGCTGGAGATATTTCCGGAGTTATTGCCGGAATCAAAAGCAAGAGAGATCAATTCATTAAGGACTTCGATGCCAAGTACCACACCTTCAGATGCACCTGGGTTTCCAACTTCTATAAGTACAAGTACGAATTCATCAGAATCGTCAACATCAGACACAACTTCCTCTGTGAATATCAACGTTATCTTTACATTCGTCTTTGGTGAGTTACTGAAATAAAAGAAATTCCAAATCGACTCTAATCTTCAACTACTTTAATTGTTGACATTTTTAAGATGATATAATCAAGTCAAATATTCAGTTTACAACGCGTAGGCTACGTGTTTTTATAAGCTAAAGCAATAAACGACAGTTTATTGACTTTTATATATTTCAACCAATTGTAGTAAATCGAACGTTTTATTGTTTCGTTGTGACAGCGGTTACCTTAGCATCGCTCAAAGAAACCACATTGCCCAAATGAAGAAAGATCTTCTTGCCAGAGCTAGCCGAGTCTGTTATCAATATTATCAATGCCTCCTTGCTCGTCTTTACCAAGCTGACAAAGCCCACGCTGCAGCCAAGGCCAGGTTCAACGCCAGCGTCGATCAACTTATCGCTAAGATCACCGCCACCTTCGAAGCCTGCAAGTCCAAGAGATCCGCCAGCATTGCCGCTTACAAGAAGAAGTTGGAAGAATCTCGCAACGCTCAAAGAAGTGCTCTTTCCAGCAAGCTCAACAAGGTAAGTGGGCTTATGCGATGATGGCAACAATGGTGTTAATTAAAGTCCTTATCGTTTTACTATTAAGTCTGTTCTCGTTTTGTTATTTTAGTTCTATTTTATATATATTATTTACATGTATATTTAGTTTTGTTTATATCTTTGTAATGATGATAACGACAATATAGCCGTATATTGTTATTGCCGTTCTTTTGGTTTTTGCATCCGATTACCGTTAAAAAAGTTAAATTCATTGTCATTGTCTTAGCTCGCGTAAAAAACTTCAGACTCTCAAATTACGTTTAATCACATTGATCTCGTATTTACCGACTTTTTAGCCGTTGCATTGTAACAATGACCGTGATTGAATTTCAGGCCAAGACCGATCACTTGCACAAGTTCCACGTTATGCTTACCCACTATTACGGAAGCTGCTACTGGAAGTACTACTATAGCTGGGCTAAGTGGATGCGCAGCTGCTACGTCAGCTTGATGTGCAGACGCGTCAGGTCTGTCTTGTATCAATTCGACGCTTTCTGGAGAACCAT
Source organism: Diplosoma virens (assembly GCA_963680785.1). NCBI lineage: Eukaryota > Metazoa > Chordata > Ascidiacea > Aplousobranchia > Didemnidae > Diplosoma > Diplosoma virens. The sequence continues at coordinate 11,622,091 of OY796890.1, read as the reverse complement.
GATCCCCAAGCTCGTCATGCACTACGCTTGTTGCTACAAGTGCAACGTCAAGGCTTACTTCTTCCCCAAGTGTGCCAGTGTTCCCTGCTGGACCTACAGATTGCCCTGCCACCAAACTTACACCTACAAGTACTCTTGCTTCTGGTAAGTATTTCTTCAAAGCTCCTATAAATTGCTTTTTTTGTATCATACAGTTAGGCTTTTACGTATAAGAACAACGTATTCTATACTACGCATGATTACACCGAAATCAACGTAAAATCTCATTTTTAAATCTAAACCAAATTTAATGACAATGTATTCCATATCGGTTGATTCAACATCAACAATTGTCAATTTTATTTAAAAGATAAAAACAATTGTTTTTTCAAAATCAGCACAATAGTTTTACAAATCGAATCGCTTTGCTTCATATGTATTTTGCGTGTACACTGTACACGTATCAATAATTACTAAGAATTTTCAAAGATAGCTTTTAAGGCTATAATCCATCATTAAATATTTTTCGAAAAAAATCCAAATGTTTAAAAGAAAACAATGAATACAATTAAACCTACACTTTACATAAACTTTGTTTTGCTTTTTCAGTCTTCATTATCATAAATTCTAAGAAGATGATCAGCAACATCACTTGGATTACGTGTTTCATTTTATCAATTTTGTTAATGAAATAAACATTACTTTACATTATTGAGTGTTTGAAACGAATAAGATTTGATTGAATAATACGTAGATCCATTTGTTTGAACTAAAAAAATATTTATTTGACTTTGTGTTTGACTTAACGATTATAGTTTGTTAGGAAAGCTTTACGGAAAAGTTTCGGTTTAATTGTTGCACAAACGCTAATTTAAATCAATTTACAAACGAGCAATAATCGTATATTTTTGACAGTAAGATAAAAATCTTACTTTATCTTGTACACAAGTGATCTCAGATTACAAACGCTACTAAACTGTGTTGTTTTGCGTCACAATTAATTCGTATAAAAACTTCATTATGCATTTAGGTAAAAATATCATACATCCGCTTATGGAATTTGCTTTTTTCAATTTTTACATTTTGATCCCTATTTATTCTCCTGACTCGCGGGAAAGCGTCAGAGGCGTTAAACTTTAAGCAGCTATCAAGCGATTACCATGAGCTACTTGGGAAGATTCCAGGATATGGCTGTTAGTTTGAAATTTTTTATTTGGCTTTTCAGTTTATTTAATAGTAGGAAACTATGACTGAAATTTAGATCTGTTTGTTACGACTTCCTAGCAGAGGAAAGTGCCGTAAAGTGCTTTTCTCAAGAACACAACGGAGCGATGCGAGTAGATGTTGAACCTCGACCGTATCGATCATGTTTGCTATCAATTCGGCGCTCTCATCCACCAGTCACGCTGCCGACATTTTATAACAAATCCGCATTCAAAGACACAGTTTTTCACCTATATGAGATTAATGTTTTATTTTCACCAAATTTTAAATTGGTATTAGTAAACTAAAAATTATGGATTTTGGGCGAGGGTGCGTTAAAAGTATCCGATTGTTAAAATATGTTGAAGCCGGAATCGCTGCTTTAGATGTTCTTGGAGTTGGTATAGGATTTATGTTTTTCTTTGGGCATTCCGATTTCGATTTTCGGTAATTTGCTGAAAACTATAGTCATGTTTATCATTTGAATGATTAAAAAATAAGCAAGCAAAAAATACGGCGAGTAGTTGGAAAAGTCTTCTGTTGGACTTTGATTGGAGTTGCAAACTAAAAAACGGTTTTGGTTTTATATTGACGGCCAAATGTGGCTTACTATTTACAAAATTAAACTTAAGTTTTGGTTTGGGAGTTTTTTCGAAAAATTCAACTAGAGATTAAAAAAGTTGTTGCCCAGCAATACTTAAAGCCAGACGGACCTAAATTTCCGGGCCTTGATTCTATCACCTATGACTAATACGTGAGTTACTTTTAATTCCTAGTTACATGGCTTCTTTTTTTGCTTTGCGCTCATTCAAAATTTCCGAAATCTGAAGAAGAGCGCTTGTACCTGTGATTTTAAAACCGATAACGCTTATATAAAATTCTAAGACAGGGTTTCCAAAACTTTTTGTTCATTGGTACCCTTTCGACACTTTATTCGTTCGCATGTACTCTCAAAATTTTGTCACATTTTTGCACTAAGCTCAACTTGCTCTGATGCATGACTTAGTTTTGATAGCTAAGCAACCCATAGCAAATCTTTAAAAAAATCTTTAAAACCGATAGTTTATAGTGATTAAGAGCGTTATCTTCAAGTATTATGATAGCAGTTCAAACTCAGGAAGTTAATCACTAACTTAATTCTGTTTCAATTTATTTTTTTATTTAAATAGAAATAAAAACAAAACAATTACATTATTTCGGACGACTAATTTTTCATAACTAAAACAGAAACTTAAAGTTATCTAACTGATGCTTTCATAAAAGCAACTTTATATATTACGATCTGCGACAAAGACACATCGCCGTGTGAAAGTAGGCGTAATATCACGTAATCATGCGATATGAAACGACAATATGTGAAATTCGAAGATGTAGAGAATTGGAGCTTAAGAAAGTTAAATACTTTGTTTGAAAACAAATTTTATGATTAATACAATGACTATAGTTGGATTCCATGTGAAAATATATAATTACATTTTTGGCTATCAACTTAACCACTACAATTTTAATTACTAAATTTTAGTTTCATAAGAAAAATCTGATTATCATTAATCAAATTAAATCTTAAATGAGCAAAATAATAAAAAGCATACAAAATCATTCGAAGCTATGTAATATGAGTTTAAAGAAACAGTACAATCAAACTAACAATGTAATGTAAACAAGCCAGCAATGGTACTAGTTATATGGATGAGCCTGCTTTTTAGCAACAAACTGATGGATGCGAGTTGAAACATCAGCAAAAGCACAACGAAGATAATATTCTGGTATCTTTACTTAATTTCGATTTGATTTCCACCAGCAAGAAAATGTCGATTCACATAGCCGTGATGATCGAAGCAACAACAATGCTTGAATAGCAGGTGTAGCAATTTTTTGTATGAGTTGCACATCATAAACCCAGAATTTTCATAACTATTTTTCAGAATACACATGTCATGCAAAACCTTCATATTGAAGTTAAACTAGTTCCTCTTGAGTACCTGTCCCAGTCTGCCGGATCTGAGCGTTTGCAGTGAAAGGATTTCTAGTAATGCAAACCCATCTTTACCTAGACTTGAAAACTATCTATCAATTTCTCTGTCAAACTTCATAGGATATTTAGTGACCAGTTCTGTAAAGCTTTCGGTCTCATAATGTTCGTTTTGACTCAGAAACTTTCCCACAGGAGGACCTCTTGATGGACCACTTAGAAGTATTGTGTCAGCCTATTTCAATTTTGGTAACTTATTGAAAACTGGCTAAAATACATGAAAACATACTAGATCCAAATTTAATCAATTACCCCAATAACAAATAAGTTAAATAAGGATATTTTCTAACGTATCATGTACCCTTGAAATGCCAAAATGTACTCCAGTTTGGGAACCCCTGCTCTAAGAGCTATCACCTAATATCTCTACTCTCTGTCCCTTAAGTCAAACGATTTGCTAAAGACTTAACTGAGGCAGTATTCATCCACTGTTCCTTAGGAAGCAACTGGGTTTCGACGCGGAAAGTCAACCGTCGTATATCAATTCGTTTTGTTATTTAATACAGTAGACACCGAGGATCCTTTTGAAGCTAAGATGAAGGACGGCATCGTAATCGTCGCTCTGACAGCTGCTAATGACAGCCTGACATTGTGGCCTTACCTGAAAGTTACTGAGACTTCTTCCAGATAAACACATGGTTAGAATGATTATGGAACTTTTCACCAATACCAAAATTTCACCTTTTCTACTGTTAACAAGCAAAGCAAGCTCCGATGTCTGAGAAACGGCGTTCCTTAACGATCGGTCTCGGCTAACTTCCTTTTGAACATTTCTACGTACGTACTATTTGGCTTCCACAATCTTCAAAATGTTTGCTTATGCAAATTATCTTTTCAATCTTTCTCGACACTGGAAGGACTTGAAGTAGACTTTAAATCAAGACTTGATCACACTTTCCCCCTTTTCTCTAGACTTTGTCACATTGTCACTGGATGCCTGAATCTCACTCCACCAGACCACTTACTAATTTTTTCAGGCGTCAAGCCAACTGAACTTTGCCAACCAAAAGCGGAACTCTCATTGACTAACAGTGGAACTCTGGATCATGACCATCTACTACTGCAAGCAATTTATGCGACTTGCTTTCGGAGATCCCAAAATATTGTGATCCGATTAAAAAAATTTTATTCTTTTTAAAATTTTTAATTCAATTTTAATTTTAATTAATAAAATTTTAGGTCTTCTTTGCCTTACTCTTGTTTTCTTTGTATATTTTTTAATATTTTCATCTCTTGTTTTGTCCCATGCTTTCTTTACCTCTTTCTTTTTTTTTATGCTCTCCTGAACTTCCTCATTCTACCACCATGTCTCCCTGTCTCCTTTTTTTTCCCAAATGTCACTCCCAGCACAGTTTCAGCTGTTTTTCTTAGCATTTTTGCTGTTTTGTCACACTCATCAGGTAACCCAACCTAGCCTCCTAGAATCCTGGTCACCTCTTGTCTAATCGCTTCTTAATAGGTTGTCTCCTTCAGTTTCCATTATCGTATCTTTGGCTTTACTTTCTCTGCTTTTTTCTTTTTCACCATGAGAGCCATTTTGCATACTACCATACGATGCTGCTTTGCGACACACTCATTCACTATTACCTTACAATCGCACATTTACTTCAGGTTCCTCCTTCTGCACATCACATAATCTACTTAGGTATTTTTTCCACCATTTTTGTACGTCACTCTGCGTTCATCTGTCTTCTTGAAATAAGTATTGACAATCGCCAAATCCATCCTTTTTGCAAAATCCACAACCATTGATCCTTCCTTATTTCTTGTTCTAGCACCGTACCTCCCAATTATTTCCTTATCCCTATATTCCTTTCGCCCACATGTCCATTAAGGTCCGTACCTAGAACTATACTCTCCTATTTTGATACACTTTCTATCAACCCATCCAGGTCTTCCCAAAAATCATTTTTCTCCTCCATGCTGTTGTTAACCTGTGGAACATACGCGCTTACTATATTTAGGATGGACCCTTTTACCTCCAGCTTCATGGCCATTAGTCAGTCTGACACCCTCTTCACCTCCAGGACACTTTCAGCCAGCTCCTCCCCCACCACTATTCCTATCGCATTTTTTCTTCCATCAGCTCCATTGTAAAATAGTTTGCATCCATCTCCAATATTCCTTGCTTTACTCCCTTTCCATTTTGTTTCATGTAGCAGAGATGAGCATGGACTGGAGTCGGAGTCGGACTGGAGCCGGAGTATGGCATATTTTGTCGGAGTCGGACTGGAGCTGGAGTCGGTTTTGCTAATTTGTAATGGAGTCGGACTGGTGTCGGAGTGTATCTTTTAAAGATTAATTAATTTCAAATATTAGAAGAACCATTTTTATATGATGAAAAGTTTTTTTGATCTTCAAAATGTTTTATTCCAGGCATTTATTTTGAGTTTATTGCTCATACCTGACACTTGCGGCTAGTTCTTTATTTATTATTTAAAATTGACATGTAAAATAATCGCTATTGTTCAAGCAAATCCCGGCCTAACCTAACCTTAACCGTAACGCTTGCCTTTACCTGAGTTCCTTTAAATGAGTCCGTATCACTGCATCATATTAGTTTTTATTGTATATGTATTTGTAGCCTGCATAAAGATTGTCTTGTTACCAAAATGATGGTATAAATGCAAAGATGTTTTTCCCATGGTCATAACCTATCTATATGATTTTTTTAATGTTAAGTTTAAGCTAGTGCAAATTTACTTGTATACTTTCATGACATTTGCCAATGTTAAGTTTAAGCTGCTATAAGTTCAATCTAAGATAAAATGTTATTAAATTTAGTTAAAATAGATTTGATATATCTAGAGTATTTATTTTGAGCAGCCTTGATTACTTTTAACAAAAATATGAATTTTTCTTTTAATGAAGTTTGCAAACTTCTTGAAGATAACAAATTGCTGGAAATACCTAACACTTCTGGAAAGAGCACAGTTTGGCAAAGATTTTTATAGTTAAATCATATTGAAAGTAAAGATTGTATTGGATACGTAATTTGTAAAACTTGTAAGCAAGCATTAAAACATATTAAGTCGACTAGTGGAACAACAAATTTAAATGATCACTTAAAACGATGCAAATATAATGCAAAAATATCTCCTAAAGTAACAGCATATTGTAGTAAGTCTGACATGAGCTTGTCAAAAGTTATAAAATACACAGTGTTAAATACGTAGTTCAGTTGCATTTGTTGTATCAGATGTAAGACCATTAAGTGCAGTGGAAGGTGATGGTTTAATACAGTTTGCAAATGCAATGATAAAAGTTGGAGCTACACATGGTATTGTTGATGCAAAAACAATACTTCCTTTCAGATTCACTATAAAAGGAAGCATAGAAAAAAGTGCATCATCTTCAAGTGAAAAGCTAATAGAGGAAGAAATAAGGCTATTAAAAAATATAGTTTAGTTGGTATTACCACAAATTTATGAATAGTTCTAAGATTACGTAACTTTTATTCTATCACCATACATTTTATCAGCAGCAATCTTCTTCAATTAAGAGTGATATGTGTGAAAGAATTTAATGAGGCAAAAACAGCAGAAAACCTTGAAAAAATACTTTTTAAAAGTTTATCAGACTTTGGAATGCCTTTTAAACATTGGTGGATCATTGTTTTTTTGTTTGATTATTGTTTGGCTGATTAATTAATAAGTTGCGACCAACTTACTTATTGTTACAAGATTTTGTTTTTTATTTGTATATATGAAATTTTATTAACATGGAGTCGGATTGGAGTCGAATCATGGTTTAGAAAAAATTCTTGGAGTCGGATTGGAGTTGGAGTTTAAATCAATGGAGCCGGACTGGATTCGGACTCCAAAAAAAGTGACTCCGCTCATCTCTGTCATGTAGGCACAATATGTCTACATTTCTTTGCATCAAGTCTGCCAGCTTTCTTCCCCTTCCAGTCATTGTTCCAATATTTAAGGTCATTGTTCCAATATTAGTATTTAGTTTGTACTTCAAATAAATATAACGTTAAATTTCAACACCAAATATTCTGAACTTGGTTTCCCTTTTTTGTAATATCTTTTTAGCTTCATTAAAATTTCGTAAAACTGTTTTCTGCAGCTGCTGTTTGTAAGTATTGCAAAGTGACTTGAAATTGCGATTGCCTTAAATGTTAATTGACTCTTTGCAATCCTGCACTGACATATACAGTGTGAACTATTGCAACCGCGAAAACTATCGATGCAATAACAAAGAGTAGCCCACCGTAGATTAATGTTGAATTGCCTGCAACAAAACTGTTTCATATCCAATGTAAGAAATGCTGAAGCAGCTGCGATTCTCCAACACTATTACAGCATAATGTAGTTGTACTCATTGTGTTGGACATAATCAAACTAAACGGTGTTTTTTGTTTCATCTGAACAAAATCGATTTAACGTTTCTTCCAGTTTTTGAATTTTGATTGACGACGATTTGATAATAGCCGCAACCTTTATTGAAATTGCAAATATGTTGCACATGGGGACATAATTTTGTCAAAACTAAACTTAATTTATTGCTTAAGCACTGCTTTGGATATGCTAAAAGGTTTTCATTTTAAATGATGCTTGTAAAGTTATTCTTACCCATCATTGTAGCAGCACCATCATGATAGCCTTGGCCTTTTTTTTTGCAATGTAAACTTTCCTTTAAGAACAGCTTTTACCCACTTTAATCAATTGCATTACTAAAGCTTTTAAAACTTCTTTAGCTATTTATTTATTTATTTTTATATTCATCCTCCTGACTCGCAGGAAAGCGACGGAGGCGCTAATACATAGGGTAAGCAATTACCCCGACCTGCTTTCGGAGATGCCAAAATATTGCTGTCCGCTTGAAATTTAATAAAGAAATGACTGAAATTTAGAACTGCTTGCCAAGACCACCAAGTAAGGGAAAGTACTGTAAAGTGCCTTTTCCAAGGACACAACAAAATGGCGCGAGTATTATTTGAACGGAGATCATGTCGATCACAATCCTGGCGCTCTAACCACTCAACCACGCTGTGTTGTATAACTTTACTGGTCTCACCAATTGAAGCAAAACCTAACGTGTTTTTGGTTACCAAAAGGACAGACAATATCAGAAGCCCAATTTATGATGCATTTGTGTTTATTTCAGATTTTTAATGTATTTTAATCTACCATTAATATACATGTATTTCCAGTTTGTAATTATTATAATATTCACTTAAAATGTAACCTTCAAAAAGCAGACCAGTATCACAGTATTAAGGCTTTTTAAAGAAACTTAATTTCATTTAATATTTTAATAGTAATTGCTTTTTTTGCTAACTACAATTTTAATATTGCTTTCTAATGTATTGTTCTTATTTAAAATGTCATCTTTGATTTTGAAGGATTGGACTAAACAGCCTATGTTATTCAAGGTCTTAAACCTACTTACAACTTTTTATTTGATTTATCTTTTTTTTAGCAAAAAATTACATGAAAAATTGTGAACTAATTTTAATACAATATGCTTCAATGGTTAAAAAAATTTAATAAAACAACAATTTTTCTTTAAGCAAAAAATATGCTGAAGTATGTATGTACTCACATGCTAATCATTAGAAATTTCAAATTTTTTTAATGGGAGTTGTTGTTAAAAATACTGGATTTTAAACAGTATTGAATATAATTTGCAAATCTGAAAAGATTAGGAAAGCAAATTTTACACTGTAAAAAACAATTGCACAGCAATTATGTAACTAAGCCTTTACAAAAATGAAAGATTAAAAATCATGGGTACGTATTGTACAGTTATACAGTTAGGCTATTAGCTAAAAAAATAATTCAATTATTTTCAGTACTGTAAAATCTTGCCAGAAAAAATTGATTTTAACACTAAAAATCCTTAGTTACGTTGTACGTTCTTTAGATATGGCATTTAAACTCTGATTATGACTCTTAACTTTAAAAAAATATTGTACTGTTTATTATTCATTTACTGTTGCTTAATTCAAACAATCAATACAATCTCCGTTACTAATTTTGTTTATCCTTTTGCTAACAAGTTATAAAAATGTTCTTTTGTAAATAATTAGTGTTATAGGAAGTTCCTCGCGGTCTGAAACTCCGTGTGGCATATCTCCGGAAATTTACGCGTCCTTGTTTTGATTCAATTTAAATTTGTATTAACAAGATATAAAAACGATACGAAATAAGACGGACAAAACGAGACGGACGAAAATAAGATGGACGGACAATTTTCTATGAATAAACATTAACACTAATGACTTATAAACACTCACCAACTGTAGACTGACATGGAGCAGACCGACAAAAACTAACAATATCGAGCAGTATCTCTAACAGTATTATAAACAACCCAAAAAGCCCCAACAGCACTCCCAACGGCATCGAACAGTATTTTGAACAGTAACTCTGCTACGGCTACTCAAAGAATGAAGCAGCTAACTGAGGCGTCTCTTCACAATTTTACAGTCAACGTGGAAAAAAGTCAGCTCAAGGCAACAGACAATTAGCAAGCGAGCGCCGTGAAATAATGAAACGGATCAAATTAAATGTCCAACAGAAAAAAATAAAAGTAAATTAAAGGCAGAAACAAACCCGGGTTTGAAACTCAAATGATACTTACCGACTTTCAATACGTTCCAAGTATGTGAGGACCCACTATGTCCCACATCTTTATGACATCGTTCAATCAACAGACATGTTACCTGCGATTTGGCGGGCATGATAATTGGGTGCTTGGCATCGAAGTCTAAAGGAGCATTGCGTAGTCTTCCTCCGACTCGAAGCACACCCGCGACGTATATAGGATTAAGTTTCTGTAAAGAAGATTTAACACTTTTACCAGGTGAATTTTGCCTTTCAAGTCTTTTGTAATCCTTTGGAAAGGCCTGCCTCTGAACAGCAGCAATAACAGTCATCTCTGCTTGGTGCATCTCGTCAATTGTCAGTGGACCAGTAGCCACGGGCCTACGCAAAAGCCTAGCTTTGAGTCGTAATATCCGTGCCACAATACGTTTCAACCTGTAAAAGGACGAAAATTGAGCAAAACGTTCTTCCATGTCACTTTGTGACACGGCGACCTCGGTACCGCCCACCGTCCGCTTTACAATTTCGAATTCAGCTGGGAGGTCAGGAAGAGAATGGGGTGGCTGAGGCCACAGCGGCTCAGGCTCCTGCAAAAAAGAAGGACCAGTTAGCCAACGATTCACTGAACTAGAAGAGCGAGTACCATCATCAGCTGGATTATCTGAGCTGGGAACGAAACGCCATTGGGAAGAAGTACTTCTGTCTTCTATCTGCGCTAGACGATTAGATACAAAAACTGGAAAGCGTTTTGCCGAATTTCGTATCATGTATAACACAGACATAGAATCAGTCCAAAAAAACGGACTCCGACAAAGACCTGCCAAAATTGTTCCTTAATGACACATTAACTTTAGTGGCCATAGTGGCAGAAACCAGTTCCAGTCTAGGAATGGAGACGATTTTTAAAGGTGCGAGCCTTGACTTACCCAATAAAAAGTTGCAAAATAGTGTTCCGTTTGAAGCGATCACTCTCAAGAAACTGTACTGGACGCAACTGACGAAGCATCGGCGAAATGGTGGAGTTGAGTTTGAAACAAAGTATCGAATTCTCCCATATCTGATCGTATCAAGCAACGCGGGACGGATACAGCTGACAAGTTCCTTAAGCCCTCCGACCACCGCCTCCAAACTTTGACATCTTCCTCGCTTAGACGATCATCCCAGTCGTACTTTCTGCGACAAAGATCTTGAAGCAAAAGCTTAGCTGCTAGAATTAACGGAGCTAGAAATCCCAAAGGATCAAAAACTGAATTTAAAGCAGATAGCAAACCTCTAAGAGTAAAGGGACCATCTTTTAGCTTTAGATAAAATTTAAAACAGTCTTCTTCGTTGTCCCATAACACGCCTAAATTCGTCGACACGATGAAAGAATACCGTCATTTTCTGTTGTCTTGGACTTGGCACAGTCTTTTTCTGGAATGGATTGGAGTAGATCCTCGTTATTTGAAAGGAATTTTATGAGTCTGAAGCCTACGTTTTTTAGAAGAGACGAGACTTGTTTTCTCAAATAAATTTCCTGCTGGACCGTAGGTGCTGTGAACAAGCAGTCGTCCATATAAAAATTATTCACAATTAAAGATCTTACGTCTTTGTCGAAATCGCCCTGCTGATCTTCGGATGATTGTAGTAAGCTGAATTGCGCACAGCTGGGTGAAGGTGTAGCTCCGAAGAGGTGAACATTCATGTGATAAACGTCAGGTTGCTTGGTCAAATCTCCTTCGGGCCACCACAGAAATCGAAGATAATTTCGATCTTTCGGATCCACAAAAACTTGGTGAAACATCTGTTTAATATCGCCAGCCACTGCAATTTTCTCAAAACGGAATTTAGTTAGTACACCTATTAGGTTATTAAAAAGTCAGGACCGCTAAGTAATTGGTCGTTTAAAGAACATCCTGCATATTTAGCTGCGCAATGAAAGACAACACGAACTTTCTCCGGTTTATGTGGGTGTAAAACTGCATGATGAGGTAAGTACCAACCTTCACAAGCAGATTGCTCTGGTTTAACAAGTTGGCAGTGAGCCTGTGACAAATATGAAGCAATAAAGTTAAATTTTTTTTTTTTTAATGCACGATCTTTTATGAATCCTTCTTTCAGTGACGACAATCGCGTACACGCTTGACTGTAGTTGTCTGGGAGACACGGTGTTCCCGGCCTCCACGAAAGTCCAACTTGGTAGTGGCCTCGAATCACATTTTTGGTTCGCTTCATTTGCTGCAAAGCATATCTATCCTCCCTAGACATAGAGGTAACATTGTCATTACATTTGGAAACATCATCTAAACGCCATAAGCATTGAATTTGACAGTCTAGTAGATCGTCAGATGTATTTAGAAAATTAACAGATATTGAATCACCACCCTCCGTCAAATTGCCGTGTGCAGTTGTTCTTGAACCAACCACGGACCACCCTAGAATGCCTTGGACGGCGTAGGGTTTTTTAGCGCTTCCAGACGCTCTTCCTTGACCCAAAATGCTGCTGGAGTGTCTAACTTATTAATAAAAGAACTTCCCCGTGCGCCGCTGGAAGATCGAGATCCTGTAGATGTGGCCACGCTTCAAACTCATGACGGGTAAGAGCTGGGTTAGGAATCACCGGTAACTGGTCGAACGAGAGTACGTTCTGAAATTTATTTCATTGTCATTTGAAGAACGTACAGTAAGATTTACCTTTTTGCCATTGCAAAGCGTCGAGCAATCAGTAACAGTAGTGACAGAGAATTTGGTTGGTTCTCCTGAAATATCTAGACGGTTTAAAAGACGATTAGCACAGAGAGAAGTCGTGGAACCCTGGTCTAAAAAGGCACAGGCTAACACAGACTTTGATCCTGTTTCTACATACACGGGAACAACATTGAGAAAATCGTTGCTGTCAACAGTAATGTTAGAAGCTGCAAAGAAATTTTGTAGAATGCGGTTTGGTGTTGGTCGGCAAATTTCGAGCTTCTATTGACGAAAGACAAGGTTCGTCTTTGGAAATGGAAGAAACGTCGCGACGTTCTTGGTTAAGAAGCAAGTGATGTTTTTGTTTGCAACCATTTTTAGTACAAGCCGCTTCTGAATAACAGTATTTAGAAATATGACCAGCTTTTCCATAATTATAGCACAGGCGGCGCTGGTGCATAAAACGCAAACGTGTCTTCACGGAAATTTCCAAAAACTCTGGACATTTCCAGAGCACATGCTTCAGGGAACGGCAAAATTTACATTCATAAGTGTTAGTAGCTTTAGTGGAATTTGAGGCAACGGTATACTGTAATGCGTGTTCACCCCAAATACTGAGCCAGGCTTCGATTTACAATTAAGAGAATTCGCATAAGAAGACTTAACTACATCAGCTTCGTTTACAATAAAGCGCTTAAGATCGGCAAAGTCTGGTTCGCGACCCTCTGGTTCAACACCGGCAGAAATCCGCAGCCATCGCAATTGCAGGTCGAATGATAGCCGCCTAACAATTTGAAATGTTCTCAAAACAGTTCAAATCCGAAAAATAGTTTAAATGAGCTAAAGTGGTAAAACACTCTTCAACCTTTCGTGCTAGCTCGATCAGGGCTTCAGAATCATTCTTTTTAACGGAAGGGCCTTCAAGCAAATTAGCAATATACAATCTAGCTATTACGTTTCTTTTGCCATAAGTTTCATACAAAATTTGTTTAGCTTTGACAAATCCCTGATGAGGTTCTAGCGGTAAGCAATATTTGATAATTGATTTGGCCTTACCAGAACAATATTGAATTAAATAAAGCAGTTTTACCTTATCATCATGTTCGACCGCCTCAATTGTAGATTCAAATGCGGATATAAACTTCAGATAGGTAAGAGGGTTTCCATCAAACTTGAGCAGTTCCAAGGCTGGTTTTCGTAAACGTGACTCGACCTGAGGTTTCATTTCTTCCCGCCTCGACGAGTCTAACTGAGTAGAACCTTGAAAGGTAATCTTTGGTTTCGTTTCCAAAGGAAGACTATGATCCGGTAATGTAACGGTTTGGGCCGCGGAGTCGACACCTGTAAAAGTTAAGTATACCTGCTCTGTTTGCGATGTTACCACAGTGACGTCAGCACCAGTTGTGGGCTTCTGATTGTCGAAAAGAATATAACCACCACGTTCCAATTCCTCTTCGAAGACCTGTCTTTCAACAGCAGCTTTCTGCAACTGATGAGATGCTTTAAGTACCTGACGTTGGTGCTCGAGCTCGAACTCCTTTTCTTCGAGAAGGCGTTGTTCCTGTAATTGATGAATATGTAATCGCGCAACTTCCTGCTTTGCAATTGCTTTAGCTAAACGCAAACTACTGCGTGAACTACGAGAGCTTTGTGAGCTACCGGTCGCAGTTTTGAGTTGCAAGCCATGAGAGGGCGATACAACACTTGCCGCGGTTGCTGACGTTTCGGGATCGTGGGGTAACTTTTTCTGGAGCCATTCCGAAACTTTCTTATCAAAGTAAGCCTTTTTGGAGTGCAGGTTGTATAACTGGGTAATCAAAAACTCCTCTTTCGACAAGTCGTCGTGCAGCCTGATTGCCTTTTCTAACTGTGAATAGGCCTCGTTAACATTATTTTAAAGTGCTCTGACTGATTCAGGGTTCTGAATCTTCATTAATAAGCACTTTGACTTTTTTGTAAAGTCCTTTCAATTTAGCTTGTAAAGTAACAAAACTCTTACCATTGAGACAGAAAAACTTTATTAAATGGAGTCTATAGTTGAAAACTTACGTTACAGGAAGTTTCTCGCGGTCTGAAACTCCGTGTGGCATATCTCCGGAAATTTACGCGTCCTTGTTTTGATTCAATTTAAATTTGTATTAACAAGATATAAAAACGATACGAGATAAGACGGACGAAATGAGATGGACGAACGATTTTCTATAAATAAACATTAACACTAATAACTAATGCGAAAGAAAGACTTATAAACACTCACCAACTGTAGACTGACACCGAGCAGACCGAAAAAACTAACCATATGGAACAGCATCTCTAACAGTATTATAAACAGCTCAAAAGCCCCAACAGCACTCCCAACGGCATCGAACAGTATTTCGAACAGTAACTCTACCATGGCTACTCAAAGGCTGAAACAGCTAACTGAGGCGTCTCTTCACAATTTTACAGTCAACGTGGAAAAAAGTCAGCTCAAGGCAACAGACAATTAGCAAGCGAGCGCCGTGAAATAATGAAACGGATCAAATTAAATGTCCAACAGAAAAAAATAAAAGTAAATTAAAGGCAGAAACAAACCCGGGTTTGAACTCAAATGATACTTGCCGTAACATAACCCACCCGTAATTTACGAATGTAGAAAGGAAATTTAAACACAAGATACGGCAAGTAGACACACTAACACATACACACAAATATAAACACTACACATATACTGTACAGTCTTTATTCATCTGTCGAGAGTTTGCAAAGTTTTGTAATCGATCGTTTCAAGGTTTTGTTTTAAGGGCAAACAAGGACCTGTCGCACATGACCAAACTTGTCAGGAAAAGTTTGTACAACGCGGCCTAAAAGGCCATTTGCTACGAGTAGAATTTTATCACTGACTAGGACCAAGTTGTCGACAGTAAAGTTCGGCTCAACATCGTGCCACTTTTGGCGAATTTGGAGAGTTTGCAGATACTCCTTTCTCCAGCGTAACCAAAATTGATCGGCGAGGTACTGGACCTGACGCCACCTTCTGCGTACGTAATTATCTCGATAATTGAAAACTCCAATCGAATGGTCTTCTGCGCGAAGGAGCAAGAGATCATTAGATGACAACGGCACACCACCCTCGTGATCCAGGACTACCGGAGTTAAAGGTTGGGAGTTTTCTGGTAATACCAATAATACGTTTGCATAAAAGTAATTTTTAACTGTATATGCCTTTCCCTGTCTATACTAATACATTAAATACAAGCGGACCGATTGAAACAAAATGGCGACACGGATGAGCAGTGTCATAACTTGTATTTTATAGGAACTTTGGTTGAACTAGCTAATAATGTTTTTACAATTTAATTATGATATTATTTTATGTAGCCAGAGATTTTAAATTATATTCAAGTTTTTGCGTACTTTCTGGATATAAGAATGTCAGAGCGCTCTGGCTACATATAATGTATAATTATTGAATATAATTAATGTTTACTTGACAATGATAACAATTCTGCCGCGATACATTCTCTGTGCCACTTTTTCTCAGTTTTTTGCTTTTTATAGTAAGTAAAGACACAATATTTATTTAAATTGTTTGACTACTTTTGGCAGCAGTATCTTTTTAGAAGTTCTTTCTTGCTCTTTGTGCTTCTTCTCCTTTTGTCTGTTTTGCAACGGGCTCTACCGTATACTCTCTTAATGCCTTCCCGGGATGGCAAAGTCGAGAAGTAGTCATGCAGCGCATGTAAGTCTGATGCACAAGACACGAAACATCGCCTGCTTAAATGCATTACCCTTGATGTTCACCGCACGTCCACATTAGCCACAGTCTTTCATTCACAGTTGTATAACCACACACTATGGGTGCTTTGCAGTTACTGCAATTTTGAGGCCGTAAATCGTGCTTTTGTCCCCAAGAAAAGGTCGAGTAAATTACTATTAGTAAAACATACTCATTTCAGTTATTTGCCAATATTTTGCTATATAAGTATCTTTTGTTTTGCCTCATGACCATTATGAGCGCTTGGCATTTTTCGTCCATTTTATCCTCTTTGAGATTCCTACTTTTAACAAGGGCTCCTGTTTTGTAAGTGGCCAAGTTAGTACTCGAAGAGTTGCAAGTATTCATCTCTTTCCCGTAAAATGGTTGTGTAGTGAACTGGTGGCTTATTTTCCGCATAGTTTCGGGTCTTGGTGGGCGAGAGCGTATGCTGGTGTTTTAATTCGTTTCTGTGCCTCAATTTTTACTCCTAAATGTTTGCTATTCTTCAGATCCCTTTTTATTTATTTAATGCATTTGTGCGATGTCATCTAAACACTTTGTGTTTTTTTAGCAACCTTGAACTCATCTTGCTACCGCACGGCCAATCAAGCAGAAGTAGCCAAAGTTGTCAGAATTATTTAGCTGCAAGCAAAAGACTGGAAGGGCGGCACACAGGAACGCTCGGAAAAGATTTAATCTTGAACTTGGAACGTATTTTGGTTATATTAAATTAATTTCCATTTGCTTTCAGTATTTTTTTTCTTTTACTTTGTAGTGTGTGTGAGCAGATTATTTGATTTTAAATACAATTTTTATAGCATGCAATGTATTGCAATTACTCAGTTTTCTACAGGTGTTGTCAATAGTAAAGCAAGCGTGATTTTAGTTGTAAAATTTATAGCTAGGTGATTCAGCTCATTTCAATTTTTCTATCCATTTCAAATTTCAAACTATGTATTTAAAATATATTAAGCAATGCTGGAATAGATGACGTAGTCAATTGTACATGGCATAGCACACACTTTTGCCCTGTAACGCCCGGCAGGTACCAAACTAAGCCGTTGCATTTCGCTGCTTTTGCCGTGTTTCAACGGCAGTCAATTGCACTTGGCATAGCACGGTAAACGCTACCCCGCCCATGTTTTTGCCCTGTAACGCCAGGCAAGCTCCAAGCTAAGCCTGTTTCATTTTCCTGCATTTGTCACGCAAGGATAGTCAATTGCACGTGGCAAAGCACGGTAAACGCTAGGCCGCCCCTGCTTTCGCCCTGTTACGCCTTGAGAGCACTTTACTAAGCCTGTTTCATTTCCCTTCATTTGCCCTGCAAAAATGCTTGGCAATTATCGGGCAAATGTTAGGTAAGACTAGGCTCTAGAAACACGGCACTGCTCTGCCGTGAGTTTGGCTTGCTTGGGCCGAGCAGATTTTTTATGACTGGATATTAGTGGATGTATAATTCTTATACTTAATCTTAGTATTAGAAAACAATGAAATATAAATTGGTAGTTAATTTGATACTCAAGAACCAAATAGCCAATAAACAGCGATAACTAGGTTTGTATCATGAATTGGTAAAGAAAAACTATGAAAATAACAGGGCATCGAACCGGATCCGCAAACTGGTATCAATCGTTTTTATTCTTCGAACCTGAACCAGAACTGAACTCACAAAAATAAAATTTGCTGAACCGGAACCTGAATCGGAACTTTATTTTAAACAGATCCGGTTCAACGCTCTCATCTTAATTTTATATAGGCCTAGATCAGGGGCGTCCAACTTTTTTTTGAGCCGAGGGCCATTTTAGCTCATTAAAAATATTGGCGGGCCAAACAATAAAACACCCCAATTTTCGTCCAAAAATCGTTAGTGATCTCTAAAAAAATAGCCTTTCCTTCAAATCATTCTCCGATTTTCTGAAATTCTTCCCATAAAAGCGGTGTTCTCTAAAATAATAAGAAAAAAAGGTCTTTAACACTTCAAATCAGTCTCGAATTTTATGATTGTCGTCTCTGTAAACTAGCGATCTCGAAAAAAACAAGAAAAAAGGGTGTCTGCACATGAAATCTGTCTTGAATTTCTGGCGAGATTTCTGCTAAAATGGGCGGGACAGAGCCTAAAAATCGGGACGGGTCTGCCTACGTCATTTCGGAAAATATTTTGTGGGCCACGAGTTGGACGCTCCTGGCCTAAATGAATCATAATTTTGTATTTGAAGTTGGCACAATTTGTTTGGTCACTTACTTGCTGTTAGGCAAAACAGAGACGTCATAAACGACTTTCTATAGGGCTAGGCGATAAATTAAAGCAAAACATTGGTCACGTAGCCTAAATAAAGAAAGCACAGTTTCAAATAAATAGTATGCTAAAGCAGTAAAATCAAAACTTTTTTGGAATGGAGACACACCAAAAATAACGAAACAAAGTCATAGACAAAAATCAAATCTTAAGACTACGATGATAATTTTTAACTTTCTTAAATATCTTAGTATAACATGCACAACTTTTTTGATATTGCCGTGTCAATCACTCCATCTAGCCCTAAGTCATTAACTATTTGGCCACGGTGTCAATTTTTTATAACAAACATGCATTACGGTAGAAACACATATTTTTTCCTCTAACGTGAGAATAATACTGTATTTTCACCAAATTTTAAATCGGTAACAGTTTTATCATATAGATCAAAGATTTTTAAACTAAAAACCGCGCACCCCAGCGTGGGGTTGCTAACGTTTTAAGAAGAGGTTGGAAGTTGGTGAAATAATCTAAAACACGTAAAACTGATATTGCAGATTCAGAAATTATAAAGTAAAAAGCGAAAAGATTGACGCTAAAAGGTCGCAGTCCCGAATGGTTTAGAATACCTAGGCCTGCTATAATATGAAGCTGCTGAAAGAATTGCAAAATAAGAAAAAACAAACTTTTGGATGTAAAATTCGACAAGATAAAGTTTTGAGATATTTTGACTTTTTTGACCTATAAAACTTAGTAAAAAGACTCATGAACAATCGAAACTATAAAGTTATGTACGTTTTAAAAGGGTAATAAAAGCCTGAAAAATATTGACTTTATTGAATTTATAGAGGCCAAGTTATAACGTTATAGCATGCAAACAAAGTAGAAAGGAAATACTTCTTAAAAAAACTTGCACTGTTACTATTGCTACATCTTTATTTTTTCATATACGCAGGTAAGTTGCCAGTCTAAAAGAGATCTAATAAATACACACACACACCAGTATAAAAAACTGACTTTGATACGCCTGTACAACGTCGTTCAGGGCGAAGTCCCCTAGTTCCCTTGTCTCATTCTACTACAATTGCTATAAACGCGCAATCTAACACGCTAGTTATGCTTCTTAGCAACTCACTAATGCTTTGATGAGCATCCGCTATTTTAGACAAGATTGTGGTTATGGGATTAGTGCTCACTGATATAGCGATGCCTGATGTAATTGTGTATTCGGAATAGCACTTTAGAAAACTTTCTCCTGACGAAATATAAGAAATTTAAACTGATCGCAGCAAAGTGATTTAAATAGGGGTTTGAAGGGTCAGAAATTTTTCTAAAAGCAAATATTTTGCCAGGGAGACTTCAGTTCCCCCGATTTCCTAATTTTAACACCCTTGCTTCTCACTAGCGTAAAATAGCCTGAAAAACTTGATATTAAAAATAAAATTAAAAAAGGTTTTCGCTTGCACATTTAGGACTTGCAAAATTATTATTATACATTTATTTAACTTTGTTGAATTATACGAAGTTGGTCTTACAATTTACACCTAAATAGCTTGCCAGTGAATAGATTTAGTGTTTAACTTTTTAAAACCTATATGCCTATCAGAAATACCACCAATTAAAAAATTTTAGGTATGCAATTGTTTGCCACAATCTTCCAAGAAACATTCCAGTTGACGCTATTGAGATGTCATTTGACTACAAACATAGCCTTACAATTTGGGGAAAATAGGGGCATCGTCGCCATTTCAACTTGTTCGCCAACAAAACTCCGAGAATAATCTGATTTTTTGGGCAATGAATATGTTTTTCGAGGTCTAAAATGCACATGTAAAATGCTTCTCGGAAGAATGGGAGTTATTTTACGTCCAAATAATACCATAGTTTATTTCAATGTGTTGTATAGAAAATTTAATCATACAATTGTCTTTTTTTTGCGATAAAATTAATTAATTCAATGCATTACACTTCTAAATTGATTTTTGGGCGCCAAAACGATTTCAAGTACATAACAAAGCTCATGCATTCTGCTTAGTTATAAGCCTATTCGTTACGTTTGGGCTTCTTTGTAAAATCGTGTAAAGCCATGAGTCGGGAAAAATTGTTTCGCCCCTCTTTCCCAAATCCTTTAATCTGGTATGTCTGTGGCCGCGATCAACGAACCATGTCCTTGTTTTATACGTTTGCAAATATGAACATAGAAAATATTTCATAAAATTATAAGGAGTGAACCAAACATTTATCGAAAATCGTATTGATCGCTAATTGTTTTCTTTAAACCCGAACCAAAGCTGAATCGAAATCGAACCTTTAAAAATAAAATTTGACGAACCTGAACCGGAACTGAATCCCTAAAAATAAATTTGCTGAACCAAAACAGGAACTGAACAGTAAAAACAAAATTTGCCGAACCTGAACATGAACCGAAAAACTATTTTAAACGGTTCGACGCCCTGGAAAATAAATCAAGAAATTTCATGTTTAGCGGCTGATTTCTTGATTTATTTTTTTTCTTTGTTCAGAACTTAATCTTAATGTAATGATTTATTGTTGTGGTGAATATACAATTATTATAGGGCTGTGTAATATTAACTTTTGCATTAATCTACACCACAATTTTGATTTATGTAATCTTTACAAAAGCGTAATGTTGACAGATGAAAATTTGCTTGCCCCACGCCCCAAATCGAATAAAAAAAGACTGTCTAAAGTTAAACACTGTCTGTTTAATTTTAGACAGTCTTTTTTTATTCGATTTCCTGAATTTTCAATCGTCTTCATTTTTGCTTGTTTTGATTTACTCAACTTACAATATTGAGATATAAAATTTACTATGGAAAAATACCATTACAGTTCACTTTTTCGTGACTGAAACAAATTATAAGAAAATGGTTCGGATAGTTGGGTTTGACAAAAATATACCAATAAATATAAGTTTACTATTCACTTTATTCACTGTATATTAATGCAATATGTTTTAAAACTTGGAAAACTGCGTTAATCATGTGTTTCCTAAATAAAGGAAAAATGATTTACTCCGACAACGAATTTTACGAAACAGAATTACATATTGTTGTTTATATTTTTACGAGTTTTCATCCTTTTAACACGCAAGAAAACGTGTGAGGCGATAAACTTAGGGAAATCGTCAAGCGATTAACTCTTCTCGTACTTTCGGACATGATACCAAAATATTCTTGTCCGATGCAAAGTTTTTTTATTTTGTTATATTAATTATATATTTTAATATACCTAAGAGCCTTAGCTTCCAGCCGAGATGCTAGTAACCTTTCTGGCAGTGCTCTCCAATTTATTCCTGTTTTTAAAACGTTGTAAGCATCGTCTCTACTGTTCCGAATTATCAGCGTTTTACTGTACATATGAACATATTACGCGTATAACTATTATTTGTTATAAAACAATTGTTTATTATAAAATGGAAAAACAACTAAAATATTAACGATTGCACTGTGACCAAGACAACCTTTGTTATTCATTTTGTTTGACAATTAAAACAACTTACAAGTTAAACTTTAAAGCAACTAATTATGTAAACATGTGCTGAAGAGCCGTGAGTGTCATGAAAAACATATTAACAACGCAAACAATTCACCAAAAAAACAACAAAATCTTATTTCAAGCGAGGTCTTTGCAAACTATATAAGCGAGGCACGTTCCACCAATCTTCACTTCATCAATTGCCTGCAACAAGGAAGTTGAAAGAAACAAAATGAAGGTTTTTATCGCTCTTTTGGCGTGCGTTGTCGTAAGTGACTTGAATTTCTTTGTTTTATTACATTAAAATCTGTATATTTCTAATCCATGTTGAATGTGATTTTAAGTTGTTGTTATCAAACCATCTCCATTTAAAACTAATGTCAAAATTAAAACGCACAAGCGTCATCGACACTCGACAGTTCCAAATGTTGCGTGTAGATGTTTTCGTTGTTCAAACAAAATTAATTTCTATTTTTATATACTCAGTTTTTAACTGACTTTGCTCTCTTTAAATCTACTAAGTTTCATATACTCAGTTTTTAACTGACTTTGCACTGTAATTAATTGCAATTAATTGCATAAAAGTCACTTTACGTCATTTACGTTAAAGAATCAAGTGACTTCATATCATTTGTTTATTTACAGGCCGCCAATGCTGCCACCTATGTTATCCCCAGTTGTTATACCTATCACTACTTCTGCCAACACAATTACTACATCGCTCCTCCTACTTCATGCTACAGCTACTGCTCCTATTTCCCCAGAACCTGGTGCCATTCTAGCTATTACGCTCCTATCTTGAAGGTCTACCCTGGTGATGACTGTAATAGCCATTGCTGGAGAGGTAAAAAACATTTAGAATCAATTCGTTGATGACGATACCAGAACAGCTGTAAACTAAAGTAGCCTACTGAATGCATTGCTTTTGTTTGTTTAAACAGAAAGATCCGTTAGTGACATCACTAACGAACTCAAGAACCTCTTGAAGTCTTCTCTCGCCAACATGACCAGTAAAATGTACAGAAACAGAGATGCCTTCTGTGCCAAGCTCGATTCCATCCATGCTGCCTACAAGTACTACTACAAGAAGTACCTCTACATGTACTACGGTTACAGATACAGGTACAAAAGACCTAGGAAAATCAATTACATTTGACATTTGCGTGTGTAAATCAATTCATTAACGAGCATCGTTCGACAGCCATTGCACTTACTACAACTACTACGATGAAAGAAACCGCAAGCTCAGTGCTTACTGCGCCCAACTTGATGCCAAGAAGGCCAGTGTCATTGCCAGCTTCAACGCCGCCATTGCCAGAAACATCGCAGTCATCAAGGCCTTCCACGACAAGCTTGTCAAGAAGTAAGCGCGGAAAAACGAGATCAAGAGCTGTGTTGACGGTGATGTGCATTGAACTCCATTGATGACTCTTGATTTTTGTCGTAGCGCCACCGACTGTTTGAACACTCGTCTCAGCAAGATCAGCCAATTCAGATCTGCCCTCAGCAAGAAGGTCAACGAATACGTCAGCAAGTTCATCTCCACCCAATTGGCTATTGTCTACAAGAACAAGATGCACCTCAGAGCTACTTTCGAACGTCTCTTCTGTGAGTACATTATTATATGTCGTTCTAAACCATTTGAGCAAAGTAAACGCTTGCCGGTTGAAAAAAGACAATTACTTCGAAACCAAAAATAGCATTTTCCCCTAAAACTGCAATCGCTGTCAACTGTTTTTTCAACGCAAGTATTCGTCGTGTTTGCTGTAACTCTGTTTCAACTGTTTGTAAAGTCCTTTAACATCATTGCTTCTGTTCCAGGTGGTGAAGACTGGTGGCTCGGATACAAGGCCAAATATGCCCTTTACGATTACTACTACAGAGAAAAAAGCAAGGTTTACAGAGCTGCTAGTGCCTACCGTTGTAAACTCAACACTTTCATGAACAAGATCATTTCTTATTACACCTGTGCTTACAAGTGCTACATGTCCAACGGTTGCCTCAGTTACGGTTCCAAGTACTACCAATCCCACTGGTGAGAAACTAAAACTAACTCGAAATCTCTTCAAGTCAATTCTTGGTTTAACGCAACAAACAAACGTTATTATACAGCAAGAGCCTCGGAAGATGGTACGTCTACGCTCCTTGCATGCGTTACGATCTTTATTGTCTTGCTCCATTGAAGTTCAAGTTCACCCCGTGCCACTACCACCACTTGAAAACTTGCGACGTTGGTGAGTTGTCAAATTTCAAGTTTTAAATTTGAAGCGAATTTAATTGCTATCATACGTTCATTGTACTGTAGATGCTGCTGCTGGAGATATTTCCGGAGTTATTGCCGGAATCAAAAGCAAGAGAGATCAATTCATTAAGGACTTCGATGCCAAGTACCACACCTTCAGATGCACCTGGGTTTCCAACTTCTATAAGTACAAGTACGAATTCATCAGAATCGTCAACATCAGACACAACTTCCTCTGTGAATATCAACGTTATCTTTACATTCGTCTTTGGTGAGTTACTGAAATAAAAGAAATTCCAAAACGACTCTAATCTTCAACTACTTTTATTGTTGACATTTTTAAGATGATATAATCAAGTCAAATATTCAGTTTACAACGCGTAGGCTACGTGTTTTTATAAGCTAAAGCAATAAACGACAGTTTATTGACTTTTATATATTTCAACCAATTGTAGTAAATCGAACGTTTTATTGTTTCGTTGTGACAGCGGTTACCTTAGCATCGCTCAAAGAAACCACATTGCCCAAATGAAGAAAGATCTTCTTGCCAGAGCTAGCCGAGTCTGTTATCAATATTATCAATGCCTCCTTGCTCGTCTTTACCAAGCTGACAAAGCCCACGCTGCAGCCAAGGCCAGGTTCAACGCCAGCGTCGATCAACTTATCGCTAAGATCACCGCCACCTTCGAAGCCTGCAAGTCCAAGAGATCCGCCAGCATTGCCGCTTACAAGAAGAAGTTGGAAGAATCTCGCAACGCTCAAAGAAGTGCTCTTTCCAGCAAGCTCAACAAGGTAAGTGGGCTTATGTGATGATGGCAACAATGGTGTTAATTAAAGTCCTTATCGTTTTACTATTAAGTCTGTTCTCGTTTTGTTATTTTAGTTCTATTTTATATATATTATTTACATGTATATTTAGTTTTGTTTATATCTTTGTAATGATGATAACGACAATATAGCCGTATATTGTTATTGCCGTTCTTTTGGTTTTTGCATCCGATTACCGTTAAAAAAGTTAAATTCATTGTCATTGTCTTAGCTCGCGTAAAAAACTTCAGACTCTCAAATTACGTTTAATCACATTGATCTCGTATTTACCGACTTTTTAGCCGTTGCATTGTAACAATGACCGTGATTGAATTTCAGGCCAAGACCGATCACTTGCACAAGTTCCACGTTATGCTTACCCACTATTACGGAAGCTGCTACTGGAAGTACTACTATAGCTGGGCTAAGTGGATGCGCAGCTGCTACGTCAGCTTGATGTGCAGACGCGTCAGGTCTGTCTTGTATCAATTCGACGCTTTCTGGAGAACCATGATCCCCAAGCTCGTCATGCACTACGCTTGTTGCTACAAGTGCAACGTCAAGGCTTACTTCTTCCCCAAGTGTGCCAGTGTTCCCTGCTGGACCTACAGATTGCCCTGCCACCAAACTTACACCTACAAGTACTCTTGCTTCTGGTAAGTATTTCTTCAAAGCTCCTATAGATTGCTTTTTTTGTATCATACAGTTAGGCTTTCACGTATAAGAACAACGTATTCTATACTACGCATGATTACACCGAAATCAACGTAAAATCTCATTTTTAAATCTAAACCAAATTTAATGACAATGTATTCCATATCGGTTGATTCAACATCAACAATTGTCAATTTTATTTAAAAAGATAAAAACAATTGTTTTTTCAAAATCAGCACAGTAGTTTTACAAATCGAATTGCTTTGCTTGATATGTATTTTGCGTGTACACTGTACACGTATCAATAATTACTAAGAATTTTCAAAGATAGCTTTTAAGGCTATAATCCATCATTAAATATTTTTCGAAAAAAAATCCAAATGTTTAAAAGAAAACAATGAATACAATTAAACCTACACTTTACATAAACTTTGTTTTGCTTTTTCAGTCTTCATTATCATAAATTCTAAGAAGATGATCAGCAACATCACTTGGATTACGTGTTTCATTTTATCAATTTTGTTAATGAAATAAACATTACTTTACATTATTGAGTGTTTGAAATGAATAAGATTTGATTGAATAATACGTAGATCCATTTGTTTGAACTAAAAAAATATTTATTTGACTTTGTGTTTGACTTAACGATTATAGTTTGTTAGGAAAGCTTTACGGAAAAGTTTCGGTTAAATTGTTGCACAAACGCTAATTTAAATCAATTTACAAACGAGCAATAATCGTATATTTTTGACAGTAAGATAAAAATCTCACTTTATCTTGTACACAAGTGATCTCAGATTACAAACGCTACTAAACTGTGTTGTTTTGCGTCACAATTAATTCGTATAAAAACTTCATTATGCATTTAGGTAAAAATATCATACATCCGCTTATGGAATTTGCTTTTTTCAATTTTTACATTTTCATCCCTATTTATTCTCCAGACTCGCAGGAAAGCGTCAGAGGCGTTAAACTTTAAGCAGCTATCAAGCGATTACCATGAGCTACTTGGGAAGATGCCAGGATATTGCTGTTTGGTTGAAATTTTTTATTTGGCTTTTCAGTTTTATTAATAGTAGGAAACTATGACTGAAATTTAGATCTGTTTGTTACGACTTCCTAGCAGAGGAAAGTGCCGTAAAGTGCTTTTCTCAAGAACACAACGGAGCGATGCGAGTAGATTTTGAACCTCGACCGTATCGATCACGTTTGCTATCAATTCGGCGCTCTCATCCACCAGTCACGCTGCCGACATTTTATAACAAATCCGCATTCAAAGACACAGTTTTTCACCTATATGAGGTTAATGTTTTATTTTCATCAAATTTTAAAATTGGTATTAGTAAACTAAAAATTATGGATTTTTGCGTGAGGGTGCGTTAAAAGTATCCAGGAGAAAATCAGAGTTGGAGAAATATTATAAAACAAATAAAACTCATAAAGCCGATTTAAAACTTATAAAGAGAAGAAGGGCTAAAATTTTAAGATTCACGCTAAAGGTCGCAACCCAAAGAAATTTAAGAATACCTGGTAGAAAGGGGCGAAGCAAATTATTATAAAGATTTTATCGCTGCTCGAAAAATTGTACAAACATGCAAAAAATGAGTTTTTGCTTGTAAAATTTGACGAGGTAAGATTTTGACTAAATTTTGAATTTATTTTGATCTATCAGAATGGTTCTTAAACTTTTTGAGACGCGCCCCTCTTTTATCACGCAAGCAAAACTAGCGCCTCCTCTTCTTCATGAAAACAAAACTCCCCTCTACTTCATGCAAGCAAAAGGTGGGACCCCTCTTTTACATCCAAGCAAAAATTGCGCTCTCCCTTGACGCACAAACCAAAAGAAAAAGACCAAACCTTTTTATCAAATTCTCCGATTTCGTTCAAAGTTTTAGGTGATGACTAAAAACAAAAAAAGATCTTCACTTTCCACCAGCGTCCGAAACCCCCGATTTCTTCCGTAATTCAAGGTATCCAAATGTTGCGTTGCACGCTGTAATTGCGTATTCGGAATAGCGTATTTGCAATAGCACTTTAAAAAACTTTTCCCTGACTAAATATAAAAAGTTTAAACCGATCGTAGCATAGTAATTTTAATGGGGGCCGAAAGGAGCAGAAATTTTTCTAGGAACCAAAGATTTTGCCAGAGGAGTTTCAGTTCACATGGCTTCCTCAATTCAAAATAATAGAAGTCCATGGTTAAGGAGTCAGTGTCGGAAATCGGAGTCGCATGTGTTTAGGTGGAGTCGGAATCGAAGTAGTTTTTAAAAATATGTTGAAGCCGGAGTCGCTGTTTTAGATGTTCTTGGAGTTGGTATAGGATTTATATTTTTCTTTGGCCACTCCGATTCCGATTTTCGGTAATTTGCTGAAAACTATAGTCATATTTATCGTCTGAATGATTCAAAAATAAACTAGCAAAAAATACGGCGAGTAGTTGGAAAAGTCTTCTGTTGGACTTTGATTGAAGTTGCAAACTAAAAAACGGTTTTGGTTTTATATTGACGGCCAAATGTGGCTTACTATTTACAAAATTAAACTTAAGTTTTGGTTTGGGAGTTTTTTCGAAAAATTCAACTAGAGATTAAAAAAGCTGCTGCCCTGCAATACTTAAAGCCAGACGGACCTAAATTTCCGGGACTTGATTCTATCACCTATGACTAATATGTCAATTACTTTTAATTCCTAGTTACGTGGCTTCTTTTTTTGCTTTGCGCTCATTCAAAATTTCCGAAATCTGAAGAAGAGCGCTCGTAGAGAATCAAGAAAACGGAGACAGATTCGTGGTAAAGATCTTTTTTTTAGAGATCACTACGGTTTCACCACGCTCAGTCAAATTTACTTGGGTCGCAGTCATATTTGCAAATTGTTGTTTTTAGCAATTTTGGGTCGCCGAAAAAAAAGTTTGAGAAACACTGTTTTACACATATGCGTTTTAGCAACAGCAATCAGGTCTGCTTTACATGACAACTTCTCGGTAGCTTAAATAATGCATTACAAGTTCCAGTTACAGTTCTTTTTTAATAAAATATCTTGGGATCCCTTTAACTAAGCGGAAATTTGATAACTGTGATAAATATAAATTTTTGTATGCCGCCTAAGCCAGAAAAAAATAATTGAAAACATCTTAAAGATTTTTTTGCGGGAATCAACCTTTCCATAATTACTCATCTGTGGGTGAATATTGTTCGTCATATATGTATGCAGTGGTGGGCAGTACCGCGGTACTTTAGTACACGGTAGTATACCGCGATACTTTTTTATTACCGTTACCGGTACCGCCGGTACTTGGTACCGAGTACCGTACCCTGGTACTTTTTTTATAAAGTACCGCGGTACTCCGTCTAATTCTAGGGTCATTGAAAGTTTTTTTGCAAGTATTGCGAGATGTTTTTATTTTTCGTATCGATTGCAGCTTCAAAGGAGTTTCTTGATTTACAGTAGTATTATCACAAATTGACATTTGTCATAGTTAAGTGTTTACCAGTACTTTCCCATCTTTCCGATACTAGTTACTAGTTAATTTTAAGTAAGATCCGGTTTAGGAACGCTTCACACACTTCATAGCCAGTAGCCCTTTTGCAACTTTTTGTTTAGGCTTAGCTTACTCAGGCTAGTAGGGTAGTCTGGGTAGACTCGCATTTTACTTATGTCTCAAATAAAAACTAAAAAAGTAAATTAAAAATTCCAACCCACTGCAATATCTTGATATCTCTGAAAGCTATTATCTGGTAGATTATCTGGTTGCTTGCGGCCCGCATACAGTATATAGCATTAAATAAGCAGGTACCGGTATCGCTTAAAAGTTGCCCTTGGTATAACGCCTTCAACGTTTTTGTACGAGTCTGGAGGATAAATAGAGTTGAATTTTAAATCTTGAAAACGAGTGATGGATTTCTGTATGAAACTTATTTTGTCTTATTTTTTTCCATCAATCTTAATCATGTTTAAATGTGCATAGAAAAAGAAACAAAATTAAAATTGGTTGAAAAAATATTGTTTTAACTTATCGGTTTAAATATCAGGCTTTGTTTTGATTAAATTGAAAAAAGATCGTTAATTACTGTACATATGCGCTTGAAGTTTTACTTTATATAATTAATTGTATCATTTTTTTATACGGCAGCGCCAGTCTATGTCATTCGACCTTTACATACTGTACATATTCAATATCTGTGTTTTCTTAAAACTTTATTTAAACTCCAATTTTTGACCAATTTTAACAGAATAAAAAGAGGTTACTGAAGTGAAATCAACCAATAAAATTGTAATTACTACAAAAAATAACACAATCTTTTTAAGTTTTAATATGGAACTTAACAGAAAACGCACCAACAGAGATTATTTGACTTGTTTTTATTCAAGCAGATGACACATCAAATGTAGCAGAGTTAAAAGATCCCTGCTCCAGCTTTTTTCTTATATTTTTGCTTGCAACAAGAACAAGCAGTGGAAATTATTTTACAACACTACGCACCGGTATTAAAATTTAGCATAAATGACTTGGCTTTTGAATTTAGCATAAATCATTTTTATATCTTATTTTCTGTACAGTACAATATCTAGATAGGTGTGTGTTCATTTTTCCTCCCTGTAAGTTTATGTTTGAAATAACTCTAAAGAGAATAGCCTATTTTTTTTTGTTGCACTGAGCGTGCAATGAAAATGACCGAAAAATCGAACAATTATATATAGATGCATTTAAAAAGTGAAATTTTAAAAAATATTTGTCGCAGTTTGCTTGAGGTAATTGAAAATTATCAAAAGATTTCCATCCTACTTTTGAATTATGCTGGGGACTGTATCGAACATTTACGCAAGCAAGGTCAAAAGACATTCGAATAGATAATATATTGTATTATGCTTGAGTGCAATATCATTAATTGGTTGTACCGATGTTTTATCTTTTTTTTCTAATGTCAAAATTCGTACTATAAATTAAATAATTCTGAAAGAAAAAATGTGGGTGTCGTAAGTTATGACCAAACCAATATTAAAATCCAAAATTACTCTCGGTAGAAATTCATTTCAATGATAATGACTGTTTTGAAAAATGTTAGGTTAGTTTATACTCTGACGCAGGGATACTCGATCTTTTAAACATTATGGTCCAACTTTTGTCGAAAAGTTTATTGCAGGTCGCAATCGGTGCAGAAATCAAAGTATCTTCTTTTTTGTCTTTATTTAATTTTAATGTGATATTTTTGAATGAACCTCCTTGATAACAGGAATTTGGACCACAAATTTAGTTAAAGACCAAACAAAAAAGGTCACCAGTTTGATATATCTACGTGTTTTATTCTTATATAAAGCGAAAAATCTCTACTGAGACGAAAATTATACATTTCGAGTTTTCTGCGCGTCATTAAATTGATTCAAAGCATTACAATAATTTGATCGATTAAGTAATCACAAATTCTTTGGCGGGCTTCAACAATAGACCTTGCGGTATCGGGTTGGGCAGCCCTACTCTGACGAAATGTAAATAATTCAATGTACAGTAAATTTAAAATCAAAAAATATACTCCAGAGCATTAGTCAAGTTCGACTATAAAATATTATACAATATAGGCTAGACTAACCTACTAAAAAAGAAAAAAGCTTGCAAAAATTCCAAAAAATTAATTTCATCAAAGTAATCAATCCTAACTAAATTTTTTAAATTAGGCTTATTATAACATTTTTAAATAATTATAAAAAAGTACGATGTGACACTTAAAATTTCAATTTTTTTTGGAATGAATTGCATCCCCATTTTTTTAAATCTTTCCCCAATTTTCTGAATTTCATCCCTTGTTTTCTAAAAAAAGATCTTCACTACAAATCAATCTCGGATTTCATGATTTTCTTTGAAAACTAGCGATCTCGGAAAAAACAAGATAAAAGGAGGTCTGCACATGGAATCAAGTTTATTTATTTCTATGAACTTCTGCAAATGAATGAAAATAAATATATGAATTTCTGAAAATATTGCATTTGCAAGGAACATTCTAGTTGTCTAATTATAAAAATGGATATATTTCGCATAAAATCAAAAATCCACTAAACACCAGATTTCATATTCTCACCAATTTCTGATTTCGTTGCTTTGCAAGCAAAAATATAAAAAATTACCATAACATTTAACGGCCAGCGAAGGTTGAGTAATTTTACTAAATCATCAAAACCAGAGTTTCTCAAAATGAGGTCCGTGATAAGCGCACAAGGGGTCCGTGACGATATGACAAATTTGTCAATATATATACCTGGTAAAGTAATCCATACAATGAAATCCGAGACAGATTCGACGTTAAGACCTTTTTTGTAGGAACGAATTTTTGACTATAAACGAGCGTCCCGGTTTGCCCCTACGGAAATATGGTATGCCTGTTTATAAGCTTTTATTTTTTAACGGATTTTGTGTTATTTATTTTTGGGTTTGTTTTATCTTTCCTCGTTGGTTGGGCAGAAAATTAATGTGACATAAGATTGGGGTCCATGATAAAAAAAGATTTGCAAATAGAGGTCAGTGGCCCAAAAAGTTTGGGAATAGCTCTGACTAAACATCTGTAATAGGTTATATGGAAATTAGTACGATTCCTGACAAACTTTTCTTAACATAAAAAACAAAGCAGAAGACAACGTATTCATTAGGCCTTTCATATATCCAAGGCATAATTTATCCAAAAAATCAAGAAAAAGATATATTCGCTGGCTGCGTGTTTTTTACATCCAAAGCATAATTAATTTTTGAAAGTGAACAGTTGGATATGTAAAATATTGTTTTTGTTTTATTAAATACAATTTTTAAATGTCAAATGAAATTCAATATATGACAGATTTTTAGTCATTACCATTAATTCGTATTATTAAAAAGTACCGAGTACCGGTACCGCGGTACTTTTAAGAAGTACCGTGCCCACCAGTGTATGTATGGAGCAAACTTTATTTGATGTTTATTAACAAACTTTGTAAATAAACTTTGTAAACATAATTTAAACTTATAAAAAAAGTTTTAAACTTTATTCAAAATAAATGTTTTTTAATTGGATATCTTTTAATTGCTCGTTTTCAATTAGGAACAAATTCTGTTTACAGAAATATTTCAAACTATTCTTAGATTTCTGTAGATATAATACAATTTCTTTTAAAGTATTGGGAGATTTTTGTAACTAAAGTTTACTTCCAATTGAAAACATGCAGCAAAATGATATACCTATTTACAAACAATTAATAGCAATTAATTTTTACCTTTATTTATAATAAAATTAAACTGTTTAATTATGGGTAAAAGCAAACTTTAACGTAGCAGCTGTAGTGTAAGGCCGTCCATTAGTGACTGCAAATTCAACAATTATGACAACAAATAAAACACTTAAGAAAAGTATTCGTGACTAATGTCATAGCTATTAGAAGATTTAAACACGCCGCAAGTTTAAGCTGTGTATTGAAGAAACACTGGGAAAACGCTATGGAAGCTTGGTTTAAAAAAAAAGAAGAAATGAGTTTACAACAACACTTGGCAAAGCTTTTGGACGCCGGGCAAATGCCAAGCATTTTAAAAGACAAACTCAAAGTTTAAGAAAATGCAAAGCATGCTTTGGACTGCCCTGCATTTGCCAAGCATTTTGCGTGTCGAAAATAGTTTTCAAATAAATACTCGGCAAAGCTTTTGAACGCCAGGCAAATACCAAGCATTTTAGTAGACAAATTTCAAAGTTTAAGAAAATACAAAGCACGTATTGCGATTACCCGGCATTTGCCAAGAGTTTTGTCCGTGGCCAATGTAAGGGCCGTGCTTTTGCCGTGCTTTTTTTTTGAATGGGTAAGTATAAGAAAAAAATTATTTAAAAGATTTCCTACCTTGTTTGAAATCACTTGTATAAAAATGCTTCTCTTCTATTTTTTTGCATTGCTAAAACTCGATCACTTTGGTGGTAAATTGAGAAACGTTTTTCAAGAGTTCTTTATGAAACGATAGCGTCTCAAATGCATTTAATTGTACATTATTTATATAAATGAAGTATAAATTGGAAGTTATGATTTATCATCAAATATATCAATTGAAAAATTCAATTCTGTAAATTGAATGAAAAGAATAGACTTAAGCAAATCAAAGGCAGCCCAAACGCTGATGCAATACGGGGCAAGAAGGACACATACTCGTATAGTCTATATAAGTAATAAAGCGCATTTTTCGCGAAATTAAACCTTATGAATTCATTTCGAGAAAAAGGCAATAGTAACCTTAAAATTGGATTTATTTTATGTTTGTGTTGAAATTATTGATGGAAAGCGGGACATTTTCCCGCTTCTCGTTTTTACAAAACGATGAAGTATAATGCCATAGTGAATTGATATTTCTATTATACATATCGTAAATTAATTATATTTATTGTTAATAAAATTTTTGTAAGGTCCAAAGTACAAAAAATGGTGCAATGCCCCGCCTGCACGAGCAGCAACTGTAAACAGACAATTGTATTCTAGTCGCTCATTGTTTATGCTTAATATTTTTAAAATTGTCGTAATTATTAACATCTTTTTTTCCTTTTATATGTATAATCTTATTTTAATTTAATTTTGATTGATATTAATTTATTTTTCTGCATGCTTTTTTTTGAATAATGATACGATTTCTTGTTTATGAAGTTTAATCTTAGAATTAATATACAGTATATGATTGTTAGATCACTAAACAAGTTGTACTTACGAGAACTGCTTCATATAAATAAATCAAAGAAAAAAAACGCACTCGGCCTACTGTTAATGTCTTAATAACGGGAGGTTTCTTGGATTGATTTTTTCAATAGGAACAAAAATTGAATAAACCGGCATTTTCAGTTATGTTTCATGTAAAAATCTTGAAAGTTAATTATATTCGAGTGTTCACTGTTAAAATTTTTCGTGCATGTTTTTCTCTCTGATAAGGACGTTTAAGTTGTCTTCAAAACGTTTAGATTAAGTCAAATGATTCGTTGTTAGAATTTTTGGAGCTGTTGTAGTTTTATGAAAAAGAAGTGCAACTTTACCGAAGTAAAGGTTTCCTCAGACTGAAAACGGTCGCGGAAAAAGCAAGCGGAAAGCGTAATTCGTGAAAGTGTAGCAAAAATTACGCTTTGTGACTCGAAGATAACGAAATTGTATAGATATCAAAGGTGGATGTCTCGAGACATGTGTTGAGACCGAGACACATCTCGAGAAATGTTTTCCAAAGTCTTGGTCTTTTAACCACAAAGTCTCGTCTCGGTCTCGGATCTCTGCGTCTAGAGTCCAACTCGAGAATTGCAGCGTTGTGGGCAAAGCCCACAAGTGTTGTAAATATGTCATGATTTTGTAGTAAAATTAGGTTATTTGTACGTTGTTTTATCCATTTGGGAGCCATGG
Source organism: Diplosoma virens (assembly GCA_963680785.1). Lineage (NCBI taxonomy): Eukaryota > Metazoa > Chordata > Ascidiacea > Aplousobranchia > Didemnidae > Diplosoma > Diplosoma virens. The sequence goes on along the minus strand of OY796890.1, from coordinate 11,587,111 downwards.
TCCTCTTTAAATTCACCATTAGTCACAGTAGAATTGAACCAATGCAATTTTTATTACAAGCCTGGACACCCCTCGATGAATCACAGGCCTATTTTTATCAACAATTAAACGTCTTCATTTCATATTTTTAATAACACAATTTGGTATCTGAAAATGTGTCTATATCGCGATGTCTTTAATTGTAGTCAATACTGTTTTATGACATTATATTAGGTTACATGTTTTCGCTTCGTACAATTGAAGCAATTGACGCGATAGCGGTTCAAAGTCTACTCGCGTGGTTCTGTTGTGTCCTTGTGGAAAGTTACTTTACGGCACTGTTTTTGCTTAAATTTTAGTCATAGCACAAATAAAAATTTTAAAAAGAATAAAAATTTTTTAATCGGACCGCAATATTTTGGCATCTCCAAAAACAAGTCGCATGAATTGTTTGCAGTAGATGGTTATGATTCAGAGTTCCACTGTTAGTCAATGAGAGTTCCGCTTTTGGTTGGCAAAGTTCAGCTGGCTTGACGCCTGAAAAAATTAGCAAGTGGTCTGGTGGAGTGGGACGCAGGCATCCAGTGACAATGTGACAAAGTCTAGAGAAAGGGGGAAAGTGTGATCAAGTCTTGATTTAAAGTCTACTTCAAGTCCTTCCAGTTTCGAGAAAGATTGAAAAGATAATTTGCATAAGCAAATATTTTGAAGATTGTGGAAGCCAAATAGTACGTAGAAATGTTCAAAAGGAAGTTAGCCGAGATCGATCGTTAAGGAACGCCGTTTCTCAGACATCGGAGCTTGCTTTGCTTGTTAACAGTAGAAAAGGTGAAATTTTGGTATTGGTGAAAAGTTCCATAATCATTCTAACCATGTGTTTATCTGGAAGAAGTCTCAGTAACTTTCAGGTAAGGCCACAATGTCAGGCTATCATTAGCAGCTGTCAGAGCGACGATTACGATGCCGTCCTTCATCTTAGCTTCAAAAGGATCCTCGGTGTCTACTGTATTAAATAACAAAACGAATTGATCTACGACGGTTGACTTTCCGCGTCAATCCGAATCGTTTGATTTAAGGGACAGAGAGTAGAGATATTAGGTGATAGCTCTTAGAGCAGGGGTTCCCAGGCATTTCAAGGGGTACATGATACGTTAGAAAATATCCTTATTTAACTTATTTGTTATTGGGGATAATTGGTTAAATTTGGATCTAGTATGTTTTCATGTATTTTTGCCAGTTTCCAATAAGATACAAAAATTGAAATAGGCTGACACAATACTTCTAAGTGGTCCATCAAGAGGTCCTCCTGTGGGAAAGTTTCTGAGTCAAAACGAACATTATAAGACCGAAAGCTTTACAGAACTGGTCACTAAATATTCTATGAAGTTTGACAGGGAAATTAATAGATAGTTTTCAAGTCTAGGTAAAGATGGGTTTGCATTACTAGAAATCCTTTCACTGCAAACGCTCAGATCCGGCAGACTGGGACAGGTACTCAAGAGGCACTAGATAAACTTCAATATGAAGGTTTTGCATGACATGTGTATTCTGAAAAGTAGTTATGAAAATTCTGGGTTTATGATGTGCAACTCATACAAAAAATTGCTACACCTGCTATTCAAGCATTGTTGTTGCTTCCATCATCACGGCTATGTGAATCGACATTTTCTTGCTGGTGGAAATCAAATCGAAATTAAGTAAAGATACCAGAATATTATCTTCGTTGTGCTTTTGCTGATGTTTCAACTCGCATCCATTAGTTTGTTGCTAAAAATCAGGCTCATCCATATAACTAGTACCATTGCTGGCTTGTTTACATTACATTGTTAGTTTGATTGTACTGTTTCTTTAAACTCATATTACATAGCTTTGAATGATTTTGTATGCTTTTTATTATTTTGCTCATTTAAGATTTAATTTGATTAATGATAATCACATTTTTCCTATAAAACTAAAATTTAGTAACTAAAACTGTACTCGTTAATTTCATAGTCAAAAATGTAATTTTATGTTTTCACATGAAATCCAACTATAGTCATTGTATTAATCATAAAATTTGTTTTCAAACATAGAATTTAACTTTCTTAAGCTCCATTTCTCTACATCTTCAAATTTCACATATTGTCATTTCATATCGCATGATTACGTGATATTACGCCCACTTTCATACAGCGATGTGTCATTGTCGCAGATCGTAATATATAAAGTTGCTTTTATGAAAGCATCAGTTAGATAACTTTAAGTTTCTGTTTTAGTTATGAAAAATTAGTCCTCCGAAATATTGTAATTGTTTTGTTTTTATTTCTATTTAAATAAAATTTTGGGAGTACATGCGAACTAATAAAGTGTCGAAAGGGTACCAATGAACAAAAAGTTTGGGAAACCCTCTCTTAGAATTTTGTATAGGCGTTATCGGTTTTAAAATCACAACTACAAGCGCTCTTCTTCAGATTTCGGAAATTTTGAATGAGCGCAAAGCAAAAAAAGAAGCCACGTAACTAGGAATTAAAAGTAATTGACATATTAGTCATAGGTGATAGAATCAAGTCCCGGAAATTTAGGTCCGTCTGGCTTTAAGTATTGCAGGGCAGCAGCTTTTTTAATCTCTAGTTGAATTTTTCGAAAAAACTCCCAAACCAAAACTTAAGTTTAATTTTGTAAATAGTAAGCCACATTTGGCCGTCAATATAAAACCAAAACCGTTTTTTTAGTTTGCAACTTCAATCAAAGTCCAACAGAAGACTTTTCCAACTACTCGCCGTAGTTTTTGCTAGTTTATTTTTGAATCATTCAGACGATAAATATGACTATAGTTTTCAGCAAATTACCGAAAATCGGAATCGGAGTGGCCAAAGAAAAATATAAATCCTATACCAACTCCAAGAACATCTAAAACAGCGACTCCGGCTTCAACATATTTTTAAAAACTACTTCGATTCCGACTCCACCTAAACACATGCGACTCCGATTTCCGACACTGACTCCTTAACCATGGACTTCTATTATTTTGAATTGAGGAAGCCATGTGAACTGAAACTCCTCTGGCAAAATCTTTGGTTCCTAGAAAAATTTCTGCTCCTTTCGGCCCCCATTAAAATTACTATGCTACGATCGGTTTAAACTTTTTATATTTAGTCAGGGAAAAGTTTTTTAAAGTGCTATTGCAAATACGCTATTCCGAATACGCAATTACAGCGTGCAACGCAACATTTGGATACCTTGAATTACGGAAGAAATCGGGGGTTTCGGACGCTGGTGGAAAGTGAAGATCTTTTTTTTGTTTTTAGTCATCACCTAAAACTTTGAACGAAATCGGAGAATTTGATAAAAAGGTTTGGTCTTTTTCTTTTGGTTTGTGCGTCAAGGGAGAGCGCAATTTTTGCTTGGATGTAAAAGAGGGGTCCCACCTTTTGCTTGCATGAAGTAGAGGGGAGTTTTGTTTTCATGAAGAAGAGGAGGCGCTAGTTTTGCTTGCGTGATAAAAGAGGGGCGCGTCTCAAAAAGTTTAAGAACCATTCTGATAGATTAAAATAAATTCAAAATTTGTCAAAATTTTACCTCGTCAAATTTTAAAGCAAAAACTCATTTTTTGCATGTTTGTACAATTTTTCGAGCAGCGATAAAATCTTTATAATAATTTGCTTCGCCCCTTTCTACCAGGTATTCTTAAATTTCTTTGGGTTGCGACCTTTAGCGTGAATCTTAAAATTTTAGCCCTTCTTCTCTTTATAAGTTTTAAATCGGCTTTATGAGTTTTATTTGTTTTATAATATTTCTCCAACTCTGATTTTCTCCTGGATACTTTTAACGCACCCTCACGCAAAAATCCATAATTTTTAGTTTACTAATACCAATTTTAAAATTTGATGAAAATAAAACATTAACCTCATATAGGTGAAAAACTGTGTCTTTGAATGCGGATTTGTTATAAAATGTCGGCAGCGTGACTGGTGGATGAGAGCGCCGAATTGATAGCAAACGTGATCGATACGGTCGAGGTTCAAAATCTACTCGCATCGCTCCGTTGTGTTCTTGAGAAAAGCACTTTACGGCACTTTCCTCTGCTAGGAAGTCGTAACAAACAGATCTAAATTTCAGTCATAGTTTCCTACTATTAATAAAACTGAAAAGCCAAATAAAAAATTTCAACCAAACAGCAATATCCTGGCATCTTCCCAAGTAGCTCATGGTAATCGCTTGATAGCTGCTTAAAGTTTAACGCCTCTGACGCTTTCCTGCGAGTCTGGAGAATAAATAGGGATGAAAATGTAAAAATTGAAAAAAGCAAATTCCATAAGCGGATGTATGATATTTTTACCTAAATACATAATGAAGTTTTTATACGAATTAATTGTGACGCAAAACAACACAGTTTAGTAGCGTTTGTAATCTGAGATCACTTGTGTACAAGATAAAGTGAGATTTTTATCTTACTGTCAAAAATATACGATTATTGCTCGTTTGTAAATTGATTTAAATTAGCGTTTGTGCAACAATTTAACCGAAACTTTTCCGTAAAGCTTTCCTAACAAACTATAATCGTTAAGTCAAACACAAAGTCAAATAAATATTTTTTTAGTTCAAACAAATGGATCTACGTATTATTCAATCAAACCTTATTCATTTCAAACACTCAATAATGTAAAGTAATGTTTATTTCATTAACAAAATTGATAAAATGAAACACGTAATCCAAGTGATGTTGCTGATCATCTTCTTAGAATTTATGATAATGAAGACTGAAAAAGCAAAACAAAGTTTATGTAAAGTGTAGGTTTAATTGTATTCATTGTTTTCTTTTAAACATTTGGATTTTTTTTCGAAAAATATTTAATGATGGATTATAGCCTTAAAAGCTATCTTTGAAAATTCTTAGTAATTATTGATACGTGTACAGTGTACACGCAAAATACATATCAAGCAAAGCAATTCGATTTGTAAAACTATTGTGCTGATTTTGAAAAAACAATTGTTTTTATCTTTTTAAATAAAATTGACAATTGTTGATGTTGAATCAACCGATATGGAATACATTGTCATTAAATTTGGTTTAGATTTAAAAATGAGATTTTACGTTGATTTCGGTGTAATCATGCGTAGTATAGAATACGTTGTTCTTATACGTGAAAGCCTAACTGTATGATACAAAAAAAGCAATCTATAGGAGCTTTGAAGAAATACTTACCAGAAGCAAGAGTACTTGTAGGTGTAAGTTTGGTGGCAGGGCAATCTGTAGGTCCAGCAGGGAACACTGGCACACTTGGGGAAGAAGTAAGCCTTGACGTTGCACTTGTAGCAACAAGCGTAGTGCATGACGAGCTTGGGGATCATGGTTCTCCAGAAAGCGTCGAATTGATACAAGACAGACCTGATGCGTCTGCACATCAAGCTGACGTAGCAGCTGCGCATCCACTTAGCCCAGCTATAGTAGTACTTCCAGTAGCAGCTTCCGTAATAGTGGGTAAGCATAACGTGGAACTTGTGCAAGTGATCGGTCTTGGCCTGAAATTCAATCACGGTCATTGTTACAATGCAACGGCTAAAAAGTCGGTAAATACGAGATCAATGTGATTAAACGTAATTTGAGAGTCTGAAGTTTTTTACGCGAGCTAAGACAATGACAATGAATTTAACTTTTTTAACGGTAATCGGATGCAAAAACCAAAAGAACGGCAATAACAATATACGGCTATATTGTCGTTATCATCATTACAAAGATATAAACAAAACTAAATATACATGTAAATAATATATATAAAATAGAACTAAAATAACAAAACGAGAACAGACTTAATAGTAAAACGATAAGGACTTTAATTAACACCATTGTTGCCATCATCACATAAGCCCACTTACCTTGTTGAGCTTGCTGGAAAGAGCACTTCTTTGAGCGTTGCGAGATTCTTCCAACTTCTTCTTGTAAGCGGCAATGCTGGCGGATCTCTTGGACTTGCAGGCTTCGAAGGTGGCGGTGATCTTAGCGATAAGTTGATCGACGCTGGCGTTGAACCTGGCCTTGGCTGCAGCGTGGGCTTTGTCAGCTTGGTAAAGACGAGCAAGGAGGCATTGATAATATTGATAACAGACTCGGCTAGCTCTGGCAAGAAGATCTTTCTTCATTTGGGCAATGTGGTTTCTTTGAGCGATGCTAAGGTAACCGCTGTCACAACGAAACAATAAAACGTTCGATTTACTACAATTGGTTGAAATATATAAAAGTCAATAAACTGTCGTTTATTGCTTTAGCTTATAAAAACACGTAGCCTACGCGTTGTAAACTGAATATTTGACTTGATTATATCATCTTAAAAATGTCAACAATAAAAGTAGTTGAAGATTAGAGTCGTTTTGGAATTTCTTTTATTTCAGTAACTCACCAAAGACGAATGTAAAGATAACGTTGATATTCACAGAGGAAGTTGTGTCTGATGTTGACGATTCTGATGAATTCGTACTTGTACTTATAGAAGTTGGAAACCCAGGTGCATCTGAAGGTGTGGTACTTGGCATCGAAGTCCTTAATGAATTGATCTCTCTTGCTTTTGATTCCGGCAATAACTCCGGAAATATCTCCAGCAGCAGCATCTACAGTACAATGAACGTATGATAGCAATTAAATTCGCTTCAAATTTAAAACTTGAAATTTGACAACTCACCAACGTCGCAAGTTTTCAAGTGGTGGTAGTGGCACGGGGTGAACTTGAACTTCAATGGAGCAAGACAATAAAGATCGTAACGCATGCAAGGAGCGTAGACGTACCATCTTCCGAGGCTCTTGCTGTATAATAACGTTTGTTTGTTGCGTTAAACCAAGAATTGACTTGAAGAGATTTCGAGTTAGTTTTAGTTTCTCACCAGTGGGATTGGTAGTACTTGGAACCGTAACTGAGGCAACCGTTGGACATGTAGCACTTGTAAGCACAGGTGTAATAAGAAATGATCTTGTTCATGAAAGTGTTGAGTTTACAACGGTAGGCACTAGCAGCTCTGTAAACCTTGCTTTTTTCTCTGTAGTAGTAATCGTAAAGGGCATATTTGGCCTTGTATCCGAGCCACCAGTCTTCACCACCTGGAACAGAAGCAATGATGTTAAAGGACTTTACAAACAGTTGAAACAGAGTTACAGCAAACACGACGAATACTTGCGTTGAAAAAACAGTTGACAGCGATTGCAGTTTTAGGGGAAAATGCTATTTTTGGTTTCGAAGTAATTGTCTTTTTTCAACCGGCAAGCGTTTACTTTGCTCAAATGGTTTAGAACGACATATAATAATGTACTCACAGAAGAGACGTTCGAAAGTAGCTCTGAGGTGCATCTTGTTCTTGTAGACAATAGCCAATTGGGTGGAGATGAACTTGCTGACGTATTCGTTGACCTTCTTGCTGAGGGCAGATCTGAATTGGCTGATCTTGCTGAGACGAGTGTTCAAACAGTCGGTGGCGCTACGACAAAAATCAAGAGTCATCAATGGAGTTCAATGCACATCACCGTCAACACAGCTCTTGATCTCGTTTTTCCGCGCTTACTTCTTGACAAGCTTGTCGTGGAAGGCCTTGATGACTGCGATGTTTCTGGCAATGGCGGCGTTGAAGCTGGCAATGACACTGGCCTTCTTGGCATCAAGTTGGGCGCAGTAAGCACTGAGCTTGCGGTTTCTTTCATCGTAGTAGTTGTAGTAAGTGCAATGGCTGTCGAACGATGCTCGTTAATGAATTGATTTACACACGCAAATGTCAAATGTAATTGATTTTCCTAGGTCTTTTGTACCTGTATCTGTAACCGTAGTACATGTAGAGGTACTTCTTGTAGTAGTACTTGTAGGCAGCATGGATGGAATCGAGCTTGGCACAGAAGGCATCTCTGTTTCTGTACATTTTACTGGTCATGTTGGCGAGAGAAGACTTCAAGAGGTTCTTGAGTTCGTTAGTGATGTCACTAACGGATCTTTCTGTTTAAACAAACAAAAGCAATGCATTCAGTAGGCTACTTTAGTTTACAGCTGTTCTGGTATCGTCATCAACGAATTGATTCTAAATGTTTTTTACCTCTCCAGCAATGGCTATTACAGTCATCACCAGGGTAGACCTTCAAGATAGGAGCGTAATAGCTAGAATGGCACCAGGTTCTGGGGAAATAGGAGCAGTAGCTGTAGCATGAAGTAGGAGGAGCGATGTAGTAATTGTGTTGGCAGAAGTAGTGATAGGTATAACAACTGGGGATAACATAGGTGGCAGCATTGGCGGCCTGTAAATAAACAAATGATATGAAGTCACTTGATTCTTTAACGTAAATGACGTAAAGTGACTTTTATGCAATTAATTGCAATTAATTACAGTGCAAAGTCAGTTAAAAACTGAGTATATGAAACTTAGTAGATTTAAAGAGAGCAAAGTCAGTTAAAAACTGAGTATATAAAAATAGAAATTAATTTTGTTTGAACAACGAAAACATCTACACGCAACATTTGGAACTGTCGAGTGTCGATGACGCTTGTGCGTTTTAATTTTGACATTAGTTTTAAATGGAGATGGTTTGATAACAACAACTTAAAATCACATTCAACATGGATTAGAAATATACAGATTTTAATGTAATAAAACAAAGAAATTCAAGTCACTTACGACAACGCACGCCAAAAGAGCGATAAAAACCTTCATTTTGTTTCTTTCAACTTCCTTGTTGCAGGCAATTGATGAAGTGAAGATTGGTGGAACGTGCCTCGCTTATATAGTTTGCGAAGACCTCGCTTGAAATAAGATTTTGTTGTTTTTTTGGTGAATTGTTTGCATTGTTAATATGTTTTTCATGACACTCACGGCTCTTCAGCACATGTTGAGACTCTTAGCTTAATTAGTTGCTTTAAAGTTTAACTTGTAAGTTGTTTTAATTGTCAAACAAAATGAATAACAAAGTTTGTCTTGGTCACAGTGCAATCGTTAATATTTTAGTTGTTTTTCCATTTATAATAAACAATTATTTTAACTATAGGACAATTTTTTTTTTTATACTGGCTTAAATTTGTGTCATTTTTTATTTTAGTGTAAAACTGGACGGACGATTAGTGTAAAATGTTTTCTGTAAAGTGTAAACTTAACTTGTCACAAAACGTAAAAATAATTGAATACTACTTTTTCTCGGGTAAAAGATTTCATAACATTTCAAAAACTAAAAAATTTAATATAGAAATAATTGAAGAGCTTAGTTCTAAATGTACCTAAGTCACAAAATATCATTTTGAGAAAATGAGGCTTAAAGTTTTTTAAAAACCCTACTTTTAGAACAGTGTTTCTCAACCCCGAGTCCGCGGACTCATTTGAGTCCGCGTAATGTTTTGGTGAGTCCGCGAGTACAATAACTTTATAAATTTTTTTTCAATTATTATCTGTACATGTTACGCCCATTTCTATTTGTTAGGTATTGTCCGTCATTGAGCTTCATCTTAATATTTCAGATAAGTTTTGCCGCCTTTTTCACGATACCGAATTTTGTAATCTTGCGCATTATGATGTCATAAAAAAATTTAACAAGCTCTCTCAGAAGAAATATGGTTTTGACCGGTCAGATATATGGTTCTGTCGTTAAAAGACGATTTTTGAGTCAGTTGATTTGAAAGATTTTAGCCAAGTTAACTTATTTAACTTTTGTTATTTTATTCAAGTTAAGATATTTAACAAGTTAATTTAATATCTATTCATGCAAAGCGAAAGTATGTAATGGTCTTTGCATATAATGATGATTACTTGCAGCTGAGATTTACTTCCGTTGGGTAAATGGTGAAGCAAGGCTACTGTGTGTGTTGTGCTAAAAAGTCTTAGTTTACAGCTCTTTGAAAGAAGCAAAACTTTGTCGGCTCCTGGAAGCAAACCATGAAAAATTCGTCAACAAAACTCTTGATGTGTTTAAAGAAAAAGAACATCAGGTAAAGCGAGGTCGCATTGATTGCCCAGCTGCTTGGGGAGGAGTAGCTTACTCTCACAATAAAGCAGTGCGTGCTTCTTCCTTTGTTTCTTGGAAAATTGTTCGAGAAAAAGCACCTCATACAGCGGTGGAGAACTTCATTAAACCAGCAGCTGTGGAAATGGCCAGGATATTGTGTGGTGATGCCGTTGCTAATAAGTTAGCTATGGTTCCTTTGTCAAATGACATCATCAAGTGACGTATTCAAGAAATATCAGAAGATGTTTTGCAACAAACTATTGCTTCTGGAAAGCGCAGTGGAAAATTTAGTTTGTAATTGGATGAGACAATAGATATCGGAAATGATGCACAGCTCATGATGTTCGTGCGATACCTTGACACAAACGACTATATGGAGCAGTTTTTGTTTTGCCGTCCTCTTGCCAAAAATAGCAGGAGAGCAAATATTTAAGAAAGTAAATTCGTTTTTTAAAAAACATCAGCTTCAATGGTCTGACTGTGTGTCTGTTTGCGAGGATGGCGCTACGTTCATGATGGGATGTAAAAAGGGCTTTATGAGTTTTGTGAAAAAGGAAAATAAAAACATTTCAGTTATTCATTGTCTTATCCAAAGAGAAAATCTGACAGCGAAAGAGATACAAGGAGACCTTGCCATAGTTTTCAAAGAAGTTGTATCTGTGGTTAATTTTATTAAATCTCGTCCCTTGCACACTCGTTTATTTCGTGTATTGTGTGATGAAATGGGGCTGAACACAATAGGCTTCTGTTCCATTCCGACATTCGTTGGGTATCGCAAGGAAAGGTGATGAAGAGAGTGGCTAACCTACGAAATGAAATTAGCATCTTTTTAAAAGAACAGAAACATAGATTTTTTGATCGCTTTGGCGATGACAAATAGATTTCCAAGTTGCTTTTCTTAGTTGATTTTTCATCCATGTGAACCAACTTGATAGCTCTATGCAAGGAAAAGAGAAAAAATTTTTAGATGTTTCAGAAGGCATTGATGCCTTCAAAGATAAAATAGAATTGTGGCTGCATCGAGTGAAAAGTGGGAAGTTGGCTGCTTTTCCAGCATTGAATTTATTTGTTTAGGAGAAAAATATTGATTTGCGCAGCATTACACGAATCTTTCTTGAGCACCTTAATGCATTTGTTTCTGAGCTGGATCGATATATTCCTTCTCAGAATTATAGCAAAATATTTAAGGGTGCGAGGTCCGTTTGAGGTGTCAGCGCTAGAGGTTCATTTAGAAATGGGCTGCATTGCTGAACAGTTGATAGAACCGCAAAGTCGACATATGTGGAGAGACAAGTTCAAAATTGTTTCTCTGACTCAATTTTGGGCGAATGTTCGGTCGAAGGAACCTAATCTTTCTGATTTCTGCAAGCAAGCAACAAAAGCTCTTTTGGCTTTTCCGACTACATACTTGTGTGAGGCTGGCTTTTCAACATTGGCAATGGTTAAAACTAAGTACTGGAACCAACGTCAACAATGCCAGATGTGCATTGACGACCATAATTCCTGATTTCGACAAACTTGTGAAATAAGTTTAGGGACAAGGTTCTTACTTAGATTTTCAGTGCATGTGTTCCCAATTAATAAACCGCTTTTGCTTTTTAACTTACTATTGTGGTGCTAAACTAAATTATTTTTTATTCCTATTACTTGAGTCCGCAAATACTTATGCTAATGGGGAAATAGTCCGCGGGATAAAAAAGTTGAGAACCACTGTTCTAGAATGAAAATGCGCTAAGATTTCAAACCTCTATGCTATTCAAAAAGTGATTTCCGTACATTATCCTGAAAAGATTTTTTGTCAGAATATTTCTGGCGAGTAAACAAACAATTTTTTCAGCTTATCTCATTTTTTCGAAAATGTGACTTAGGTACTTTTAGAAATAGGGCCTTCAATCGGATTGTATCTAAATGTTTTTGGCACATCTTAACAAGCACATGTTAACAAATCTTAGCAAAGAAAATACGCATGAAAATTTTTAACCTTAGACACTTGAATGATTAACAATTTAACTTTTTTTAAACAATAGTTATACGCGTAACATGTTTATATACAGTAGAACGCCGATCATCGCAACACCAGAGACAATGTTTATAATGTTGCAGAACAGGAATAAACTGGAGAGCACTGCAAGAGAAGTTACTAGCATCTCGACTGGAAGCTAAGGCTGCAAACGTCAAGACAAGCAAAACGCGAGTTGCCGCGTTGGTCTGTTCAAACGCCAGTGGAAATCATTATTGTGCCATGGCTTGTGATCAGCATAGCTAAGAAATCACGTTGTTTCAAAAATCATGTTTAAAATTGTATTTGGTTCAATGGTCAGAAAAAATCGCTTTTACAAACCACTTTTTGTTTTAATTAGTTCGGATAATCGGCGTTCTACTGTAAATTAAATTTTATGATTAAACATGATAAACAAGAAATTATATCATATATTCAACAAAAAAGCACAAAGAAAAATATAATAATATCGATTAAAATTAAATTATACATACAAAAAAGAAACCTTAGTATTCATAGCAGTATCAGCAAATATTTTAGCGCAAACAGTGAATGAAAATTGTCTGTGTAATTTTTGGCTGATTTTTTATTATATCAAAGCTTTTTAAATGTTCTTTTTGATTTTTTGAATGTTTTGATTATTTCATATTTGCTACGGTTAATTTTTGTTCTTTGAAATAAAATCATGTCATCTTTAATAGTTGATTTTGCATGTTTATATAAAAACGTTTTGTGCCTCGTGCCTACATGTCTCGTTACGTAAATATATTTAGAGCAGTGGTTCTCAAACTTTGGTAGTCCGTGGCCCCCTTTTAGAAGTTCTCAAGCACCCGTGGCCCCTTGGTTGTAATATTGTCCCAAAGGTCAAGAAAAGATTAAAAATATAAAAGGTCATCTCTTTGAAACTGTCTCTGATTTCGTTAATTTTATTCTAAAAGTAAACTGAGGTTTCTTCTCATGGCTCCGCGGTAAAGGCCCCTGGGGCCTTTGAGAACCCCTGATTTGAAGTATAAAATTAATATAAAATATAAAAAATTTGCCCCGGACATTTGACATTTCTGTAAGCACGTGGGGTAATCGCTTGACAATTTCTCTAAGTTTACCGCCTCCGACGGTTTCTTGCAAGTCAAAAGGATAAAAATGGGTAAAAATAAAAGTGTCCCATTGCGCAAACAAGTAAATTTATTCCCAACAGTTCACTTTTAAATATTTGAAGTACATCATTTTAAGTTAAATTATGCGACAATTTTTAAAGTAGTAAAATGTACTTTTGAATTAATTAAAAATTTGTTTTCACCAACTAAGTTTGTAGCTATGCAAATTTGTGTAATGAGCTTCGATAATATTTTTTTACGACACTGTAAAAGAAATCTTTTGTGTTTTAACAGCAGCTAAGTTTTGAGATTTGCAACAGGTCTCAAACCTTCTTGAGGCATTGTATAAAAACCAGTTGGACAACTGTTCTTTATAAATACAGTATATAAACAATTTTTTGCAGTAAAATTCGTTGTCGGAGCAACAATGTTTGCTTTTTTTTATAGGAAACATATGATTAATCCAGATTTCTAAGTTTTAGGACATATTACATTAAAATTGTATACCATACCTGTATTGGTATATTGTTATCAAACCCAACTATCCGAATTATTTTCTTATAATTTGGTTCAATATCCAAAAAGTCAACTGCAACGGTATTTTTTCATAATAAATTTTATATCTGAACGTAGCCGTACCAGCCCATAAACCATGAAGGGCGATAAAATTTTGGCCCAATTTTGTCACATTTGTTCGAGTCATGATTTTCTAGTACTTTACGGATATGACAAAAAAACTGTTTGAGATTCTAGGATGAAGACCGAGGATAAGCTCTTCACTTTGAATCAGCCTCGGGTTTCTCGATTTTAGTCCCAAAATCATGATGTTTTCTAAAAAAAATAGTTTTCACCTAAATTTGGTAACTATTTTCTGCATTTGATTATTGTGGTTTTCCTGAAATTTTTGATTTTGCCCAAATATTTTATCAATGTCAGAAAAATTCTGGTTTTGCCTAAGTATTTCCTTGTCAGTGCTCGAAAAATTATGATTTTGCCCAAATTTTAAAAATTTAAGAAGGCGATTGCTCCCCTGCCCTTCCAAAAAATACGGCTATGTATCTAAATGTTGCAAATTGAGTAAATCAAAACAAGCAGAAATGAAAAGGATTTGAAAATACAGAAACCTAATAAAAAAAGACTGTCTAAAATTAAACAGACAGCGGCGGCTCGTGACCAATGAACCATGTCGGGCAAGCACAAGATTCTACCTGACAACATTTCGCTTTTGAAGAGATTACATGAAATAAAATTATAAAGTAGATTTATGTAAAATGTAATACTGTACAGCTCTTTATTAATTGAATATTTACCACAATTATAAATTATTATATTAAAATTAAGTAGGTAAAGAAAAGGTATGAAAATAAATCAAGAAATCAGCTGCTGAACAAGAAATTTTTTGATTTATTTTCATACCTTTTCTTTACCAATTTATGATACAAATCTAGTTATCGCTGCTTTTTGGCTATTTGGTTCTTGGATATCAAATTGATTGCCATTTTGTCTTTCATTCTTTGTTGATACTAAGATTAAGTATAAGAATTATACACCCACTAATAAATATAAGAAAAAAAAATTAGTTAGAAGATTACCCACCTTGTTGGAAATCACTTGTATAAAAATGTTCCTCTTCTATCTTTTTGAATTGCAAAAACTCGATTACTTTGGTTAAATTGAGGTACATTTTTCAAGAGTTCTTTACGAACCGATAGCATCGTCAATGCATTTAATTGTACATTAATTATAAAAAAAATTATAAATTGAAAATTATTATTTATCATCAAAAATATCAATTGAAATTTTTATTTATGTAAGTAGAATGAAAAGAATAAACTTAGGCAAGTCGAAAGCAAACCAAACGCTGATGCAATTTAGGGCAAGAAGGACATGCATATTGGCTATATAGCACGTATCGGCAACCTTTAGCATTTAAAGAGCCATTTGGTCTCGTTTCCATGAAACTAAAACCTACTCTGAGCCGCAATATGTAATTGACTGCTCAAAACAAAAAACCTAACGCTAAACGTGTAATTTAAACTAATGTTTTATAGTTACACGTTTCTTTTACTATATCAATTAAAAAGCAGAACTGACTTGTATTACCATTTCAACAGCAGTCAAGTGTCAACCTGACTGGGAACATAACAAATCGGTTCATGGTCTGATATAAAGCATAAACATAATCTTTTAATGATTTATTTAACTTAGTTAATGTGATTTCTGCTCCCTATCAACGTATCTGCGTCAGGCATGTAAGACGACATTTTTGCTTTCATGCAGGATTGCAAACTCTCATTTGTGAGCCGGGAGCGATGTTTGCGTTTGATGTAGTTCATAGGGGAAAAACTCTGTTAACACAAGAACGTGAATCCAAAGATCGAAAGGACTCCAAATGCATATTTTTTCATTTTTATATAAGAGTCAGGAATGGCGTGCCATGTATCGAATACAAGTGTTGTTCAGTTTAGGAAAATTTTCAATGTCATTCCATTTATGGCTTTGAGCAAGACTGGCCTTCTGGCAGCCATGATTTTCAAGTTAAGCTTCGGAACTTGGATGCCCACACATCTTTGTTGGCTATGTCGGCAAGTTCAAGTTCAAAATCGGGTAGTCTTACAGCTGTGAAAGATTTTATATTTATCAATGATGGGTTGACATTTAGAGGAGTGATAGGAAAAGATAACATTTTTTTTCCTTTCTAAACTCACAGAATCTTTTCTAAAATTTGCATATCGACGATAGCGCCGTGAAAGTATTTAGTGTTAAACTAATTGTTTGCTTCTTGAAACTTTTTCAAAAATGGAAGGTGATGGAGTGCGCTTCTCCGTACGTTTGTGGCAAACATTGTCATCTTCGCGCTTAAAAGCCAAAACCTCCTCCAGCATCTGCAGGGCTATGGTTTCTTTTTTCTTGCAGAATTTTGTTGAACGTGTTAAGATGCGCTGTCAAATCCACCATAAAGTGTAACTTTGCATACAATCTGGCTGGTCCAAGTGAGTCCTTTGATTTTCAGAATTTTTTTGTGTGGCAGACACACAGCAAAGCGTTTTAGTACCTCCCCTTTAGACATTCATCAAACATTGTTGTGCAGCAGCAGAACAGGATATATGCTCTCCAGTTCATCTAATAGTAAACGGAACTGTCGATGGTTAATCCTTGTGCCATTATTTTGTTTACTATCCGAATGATAAGATTCATCATTTCCTTGCACTCTCGGGAAAAGTTTGAGCGCACAAAGCCTCTTGGTGTAAGATACAGTGAAACGATAGCAGCTTTCTATCCGGCGAACTCTAAAGTAAACTTACAAACCCTCGCTGCGCTCCTCTCATATTGGGTGCTCTAACAGTAGGCACTGAAATCAAGTGACCAGTGTTTATTTCTTTTGTTCTTAAGCAACCCAAAACAGCTTTACAGATGTCTTCACCGTGTGTCTGGTCTTTAAGCGGTATGTTACCTCGATCATTTCTTCTTTTGGTCTTGCAGAGTTCACATATCTACAAAACAGCAATATTTGCTCAATATCGCTAATATCTTTTAACCCATCACAGGCAATTGAGTATGCTGGGGCTGAATTAATGTCCAAAATTTGTTGAGAGCTTCTATTCTTTCTATCTTTCCATTCTAATTACCCTATCTTTGACAGTTTTTGCCGAGAGGGGCATATCTCTAATTTTCTAAAGAATTTCTTTCTTGTTTTTAAAGTCCGAAAATAGATGTTCTGATATCTTGATTAATGATTCTTTCATAAATTCTCCATCTGTGAACGGCTTTCCACGACGGGCTATCTCTCGAGCCGCTATAAAGCTAGCAGAAGTACTTGAAATGGTAGAATTCATCCACTTTTTCAAGAAAGTTTGACTCTGACCAACTTTCCACTGCAGTTCCAAAATCGCTCTCTCTCTCGCTCATTTCCAGCGGGATACTTTTTTGCAAAGACGATGTGTTTATTTAAGAAATGTCTTTCATCGTTTGATTTTTTTGTCGTTTGCTACTTTTTCACCACATATTAAACATACCGGCAAACCAGTACTGCTAGCAGTGAAAGCAAATGAATCTATCCATGACGAGTTAAATTTTCTGTTTTGGTCAGAAACTTTTCTCTTCTTGCATTCTACCATTACTTATAATTGCTCAATACAAAACTATACCGGTGTGCGTGAGTTGTCTAAAATGATAAGAAATAAATATATAAAAAATAATATACTGCAGCTAATCTGATGTGTAATTAGTTAGTGGTAATTCGTGATTGGCTTATGCCTACATAGCTTCTAATAAAAACAGCTGCACATGTCGGCTTGCTGTACAGTCAAATTAAGCATAGGGATGAGCACTTTCTCAGAATAAACCATTACCATTTTGAATAATAATCTGACAAACGCATTGAGTCAGCGTTTTCCAAACTGGGAGGCGCGCACCGATATTTGATAAACTTTGTCCTAATAGACAAACACATCCATCTCATTGAAAGTCAATAATAAAATGTTCTTTTTTTGTTTTTTGCCATAGATTGTATAAACAGATTTTTTTGTGTTTGTATGATTTTATAAAATGGAGAGAGAGGCGTCAGATGCTTGAATATTTTTAAGGAGGTCGTGTTAACATAAAGTTTGAAAAACGCTGCATTAAGTTATTACATTGTGACATTAACAAACGCCATTATTTATTCACATCAGGTTTACCTAAGTGAGCTCGCTGTCTCTGAATTACGAAGCCGAAGCTCAAACCAAAAGAGCCGCAGGCCACTGACCGCAGCTATATAGATATTGAAGCGGTTTTTTCGCAAAATTGAACCTTTTAAATTGATTTTGGGAAAGAGGCAATTGTAGTCCTAAATTAGATTTATTTTATTTTTGTGCTGAAATTATTCATGAAAAGTTGGGATATTTTCCTGCTTTTTTTTTACAAAACAATGAAATATAAGACCATAGTGATTCCATATTTCTATTATCCATATCGTAAAATAATTATATTTATTGTTAATAAAATTTTTGTAAGGTGCAAAATAATAGATGGGGCAGTACCCCACCTGCTCATACGCACGAATCGCCATTGTAAACAGACAATTCTATTTCAGTCGCTCATTGTTTATTTTAATATTTCTTAAATTTTCATAATTATTAAAATCTTTTTTTCATTTTTATATGATTAATCTAATTTTTATTTCTATTTGATTGATATTATTTTATATCCCTTCATGCTTTGCGGAATTTATAAGATAATTTCTTGTTTATCAAATTTAAACTTCAAACTTAATGTACAGTTTAACCTTAAAATTTTAGTGATTGTTACACCATCAAACAATTTGTAGTTTCGAAAACTGTTCAATGTAAAGTAGGGCCGTCCAACCAGCGGCCGGCAAAGGAATTTTTAAATCAGGTACTCCATCAACTTGAATTATTAGAGTGCCTTTAAACTTCCTCAACCTGTGTTGCGCGAGAGATGCCGAAGTGTTCCGCAAAGCTTTTGAAAAGCATTAATTCAGCGACAAAATAACGTCACAAGCAACAGTGAAACGCTTCTTTTTTTTTAGAGAATACATTGTTTTGTGAGACGAAAATTGTAAATCAGACCCTGATTTTGAGTGAAGACTTTTTTTTAGAGGACACCTGTTTTGGAGATGGAAATTTTCGAACTAATTCGCATGACAACATCACTTTGATTATTTCAGCGATTGCGGCCCATTATAAACTTAGAGACAAAAATTTGGCCCACGACTAGCAAAAGGTTGGACACCCTGATGTAAAGCAATCAAAAATCGAAGAAAAAAATTGACTCAAGTTCACTGTTGATGTCTTAATAACAGGAAGTTTTTTAGGTAAAATTTTTCAAATGGAACTAAAATTGAATAAGCCGAGATGTTCGGTTATGTTTCATGTAAAAATTTTGTTATGTTTCATGTAAAGTTAATTATGTTCAAGGGTTCATTGTTGAATTTTTTCGTGATATTTTTTTTCTGATAAGGGTCTTTGAATTGTCTTGAAAACGTTCAGATTAAGTCAAATGAAAGCGCTCGCGGAAAAAGCAAGCGAAAACCGTAATTTGAGAAAGTGTAGCAAAAATTACACTTTGTGAAGAGAAGATATCGAACTTGTACAGATATTATAACAAAATAGATTCGTGACATATACATAACAAGCTAAAGCAACATACACTATTTTCAGTTTCAAAATGTTTGGACAAAAAGAAAGAGAAAACTGCTGGAATTGGACGAAATAAAGACATAAAAAAAATCAAAATATCTTACACTTATCTACATGACTGCATATCAAAGCCAACATATCTGTAGGAATGGACGTGACATTTTTTGCAAATTTTTAAAAAAATCTTTTAGCTTTAGCTGAGATTCGAAATCAAAAATAAGTGTGAGATTCAAATTCTAATAAAACTGAATTGGAAAAATTCTAATAAAAAAGACTAATTGGGAAATGCCAGAATATAATTATTTGATGAATGTTAGATATATCATATGCATACTAATTTTATATCCTTTTAATTATTTAGTAGGCAACGATATTGTGCTGATAGTATAATAAAATATTCCAAATTAGTTTAAGCGATATTAAACAGATCACGATTTGGTAAAAGCGATGATCTAAAATAGCAATGCATTCACACACGACTTTAAGTCTGTTGTAGCCTAGACATATTTGTTTAAACTGAATTACAAGCAAAACTGTTTTTAACTAAGTTAGCAAACTTTAAAGAATTGCTCGAAATACAGGAAGTATTTCTAACGCCTACTTTGCATTGTGACGCAATCAATGCGATAAAAAAATAATGAATGCTTTATAAAAGCGAAAAAGTTTTTCAAAATCATCAAACAAAGATTTCTGTTTAAATTTTTTTGACCAACCAAAAACACAGTTTAGCGATGTGTAAGCTGATTTACCTTTTAAAAGTTATTTACATTGTTTTACTTGAGTGTTTTTTTTTGACAGAAGCACAAGGTAAGAAAAATTTTACGTGCCATTACGAATTTAACGACAGTTTAATTGAATATTCTGCGTAAAGTATTAAATACTTCAACTTTCTTCACTTGTGATAAAAATCTTTCAATTTTTTAAACTAACTGATAAATCAAACTTATTTTGTTATTATAGCTCAGGTTTTCGAAACTGAGGTCCATAAACTCTTAAGCTTCCATAGTGACCTATCGAGGTCTACAAGAATTTTATATAAAATTCAAATTTGTGATCCGCATTGCATTTAATTTAAAAGTGTACCATTTTGTTCTTTCATTTAAGATTTGTGCTTATTTTTATGAAGATTGTATTAGAGCAGGCATGTCCAACCTGCGGCCCACCGCTTACTCAAACTTTTTAGCTATATTTTCGTAACTATATAGCAGCGTTTCTCAAACTGTGTTCCGCGAGCTTACTTAAAGTGTTCAGCGAAACACTTGGAAGTTTTTGTTTATTAGAGATCACTACGTTTTTGAGACGAAAATCGAGAAATCAGAGCCAGATTCAAAGTGAAGACTTTTTCGTAACCCCTCACTATGATTAAATTTATAATTTAGCTCATTATGAAAAAAGGCTGCACATCCCTGTTTTAGAGATTTGCAGTGCTTATTTTTAAGAAACGCATGTGAATACTCGTATTTTGAAATTAATTGCTTGAAGTTTTTCTTGATATTGGTTTATTTATCAATTGTGTTCCTAGGAAACGTGTTTATTTACATGTATATTGGTAACGTCAATGGAAGGCAAAAAAAAGGCCTTCATTTAACGTTGCCAATACAAACAATTTTAAGACTACTACAGCCAGAAGTTACAGTGATCCCTCACTTTATCTGGGGTCCACAAAGTTTTTTTAAACTAGCCTAATGGTCCAAGTAATCAAACAATTTAAAAAACCTTATTATATCTAAACAATTATTTAAAAAAAGAAACAAGTTTGTTGATGATCATAACTTGTTTAATGAATAATCTTATGATTGGAAAAATAATTGCTTGCCCATTCTGCTTCAGACAGTTGGCTGTGATTGTTTCCAGCTTCATGAAATACAACAAAGTGAATTATTTTAATCTTTGTAATTATGAACTTTGCAGCATTAATTCTAAGTTCAGCAAATGCTTTCCATGAAATAATTAAATAAAAAAATCTAATTATAGTAGTATTTTCAACTTGTAAGTAATCTCAACGACGTTCAAATTAGTTTATCATTTTAATATTCATATGTTCCTGTTTTTTTTGGTTTTTTGGATATGATCTGTCAGAAAGGACGTCTGCTTAAGCATTAAGTACTTTTTAATAAAATCGCAAACACAAAGCAATCGTCAAACAGCAATAACTATACTTTGTGACGTATGGAAGAAAGCAGGCAGCGTTAGCCAAAAGTTCTTTAGAGCAGGGCTTCTCAAACTGTGGGTCGCGACCCCATTTGGGGTCGCGAAACATATCAGCTTTTTGTGCTTTTGAAATTGGCTTTTTTACAATAATATTTATTTACAATCAAAAACTAGAAAAGGTAAAGTGTTATTTAGTGGTGGATATTGGGTGAGGCGAATGAGGCAGTTGCCTCGGGCCCCCCCTCGAAAATACCTCATAGAGGCTCGTTTTGCTATAGATGTTATTTTAGGGATCATTATGAAGTTAGGACGAAAAGTTGAAAATAGGAGTTCGATTCGAAGTGAAGACCTTTTTTTTTTTAGAAAATACCTAGATTTTGTAAACGCTTTAGATTACTATTTTGTTTCTCGTTGCTACTACATGGTTTTTCATGCACGTGCGTGATTTTCCATAGAAAAAAATTAAAGTAAAATTAGCTGACACATATTGGGGTCGCATAAAAATTTATTTTTCAAAATGGGGTCGCAAAACAAAAAGTTTGAGAAGCCCTGCTTTGAGCAGAATACGCAATTAGCGGTCCCAAGTCCGATTTGGGTTTTGAAAAAATGTAAAACTTAAAGTAGATACTCTACAGCAGTGTTTTTCAAAGGGATGTATCCCGATACTTTACTGTGTTGCGAAATGGGCTTCGGTTTGTCGCAAACATGTAGTGTTTAATCAGTCTTACAGAAGAAACGTTAACTTTCCTGAAAAAAAACTTGGCCAATATTTCCCATCAATAGATATTAAATTATTTGATTGGGTGGGAAATTAATTTTCAAAAACCAATTTGGAAGCAGTGTGTATAATGCCATTAAGTGACGAACAAGAACTGATTTAGGTAAGGAATGATCGCACTCTTCAAATACAATTCAATGATGAAATTAGCTTAGGCAATTTTGGTATTAGCCTCTCGAAGGAATTTCCTGCGTTGTATGATATTGCCATAAAACATTTAATGGCATTTTCGACTCCTTACTTGTGCGGGCTGGCACTTTCCGCCCTAAATGAAATAAAAAGTAAAAAACGGGAAAGACTTCTTTCTGTAAAAGTGGAGCTGAGAGTGGCTTTGTCCGACATCGAACCTCAAATCAAAAAAATTAAGCAGTCAAAAGCAAGCGCATATATCTCACTAATAGGCCTATAACTAATTGGTTTTTTTTGTTTTTTTTTAAATTAATATTTATTTTTGTTGTATTGAAATATAATGTTTATTAATTTATGAAAAATTTTATTTACTAAAACGTGTCGCGATTGACAAAAAGTTTGAAAAACACTGCTCCAAAGTTAATACTTCAAGCTTTTTTTTCTTGCAAAAATAGTAATTCTCCTTCATTGGCCTACAACAATATGCAACCTCTAATGCAGTGGTTTCCAACCTTTTCAGTGTCATGGTCCCTTTTCGTGATATGACTGAAACTTTAATAAAACCAGTTAATATTATTACATGTATATGGTCTCTGCTGGAAAATGAAACAAAATCTCAAATATTATTGAAGAGCATACGAAACACCTCATGAAAAAGTTTAGCAATCTATGCTTATAACGAAATAATAACAGTTTGCTGAGTATACCGTGCCAAAAATAAGATGGGAGGAAAGATTGCAAAAACATCATTGTTACGTCATTTTAATCTCAAACTAAGGTTTTGCAATTTTTCACTGAAATAAATAACACATCATAGGTGTGCTCTGTGTCCTGCATCTGCTAATTAAGCGAAAGCTAACGGGGTTTGCTTTATATTTCGTAGAAACTGATTGGTAGGCGTACCATATTTTCGAAGGAGCAAATCAGGACACAATTTTCAATTTTGTACCCAAGGAATTGTAATTTACATATTTTCAATCTATCAAAAATCCAAATTTTTTTTTCTCTTCTCAAAAAATTTTCACTCAGCTCTTTACAGTTCAATCATATTTATTTTTTGGTACATTTGCAAATCAATCATATTTATTTTTCGGTACATTTCCAGACGCAATATAAGAAATAGATTGGTTTGTTTATCATCTTAAAAAGTAGCTAAAAAAAAGCTTTGCCATGACAACTAACATAGAGTGCTTTTTGATTGCTCAAAGAGCTGAGTGATAGAGTTTGAAGCGTAATTTGCAGCATGTGGAGCCCTATTCTAAAAGATTATAACAGCTGATTAGAATCGTCACAAAGACGTGAAGTAGGCTAACATCGTTTAAGAACTGTTAATTTGCACTGTTAAATAAATTTGACGGATTGAACAAGGTTTTCAATAAGCGCATCTGTTATGCATTTTTATTTAGTTTAAGAATGAGCTGCAAGAAGCAAAAGTAACATGACTCATCGGCTACATTGAGTAACGGTAGGGGTTACCTCCATAAATACTGTTTAAAAAGAAAAACATTGATTAGTTTCCAAGTTCTCTCTAATTGCTTATGAAACTCTCAAAATTAAAATTGCATTTTTCATCACTCAAAATACTCACAAAAAAACTGAGCATTTTTAAAAAGACTCAGAACCTCCCAAAAGTATTCGGAATTTAATGAATCCTCAAAATTTTCATAAAAGTTTAAATGAAAATAATGCAAAACTTCTTGTAATTTCCATCTCTCGCTATTGCAAAAGAAAAAAATCCTTATTAGAAGCTCATAAAGCCGTGTGAAAAAAATATTGCCGAAATTGTGATTGGAAAGGAAGCTTTCAAGAAAACAGTCGGCAGCATGGTCGGTGGGGTTAAAGTGCCATGATTTAATGGCAAATTCATCGACACGATCACTATTAAAACCTACTGTATTAACGCCATTCTGTTATGTCCTTGGGAAAGATATTTGATGGCACTCTCCTCTGCTTGGCGGCCCTAGCAAGCAGCTCTAGAATTTCAGTCATACCTCTAATAAAAAGTAAAAGCCCAAAATAGAAAATTTCGACTGGACAACAATATCTTGGCTTTTCCAGAAGCAGATCGAGATAATCACTATGCAGTTGCTCTTAGTATAGGCTAGTGTCTCCATTACTTTCCTGTGAGTTAAGAAGATAAATAGAGAAATTTTAAAAAAAGAAAAAAAAAACGTAGCTGCTTTATTACTTTCAAACAATACTCGACTATAATACCCGGTTCGACTTCTTTACCAGGCTTTTTGCCCAAATTCAAAACTACGCAAAAAATCGTCTTAAATTAGAGAATGCAATAAAATGTCTGTCAGAAATTTTTTCACGAATAGACAAGCTACACAAAAATATACAATCTTAAAATGTCGCGTTGAGTTTTATTACTTTAATACCGTTTTGAAATAAATAAACATGTTTGTTCATATGGTGTAGATTTTGTGCTAGGTTATAAAGTGGAGCTTGGTTTCTAGCGTTGTGCAGACTATTATTTTTTGCAAGCTATACCATATGGCGGGTTCGTTTCTTTTGCTATAACTTATTGCTTTTATCTTGTGCATGAAAAGCTCAATAACCCTCGAAAATCACTTTGTGAACCCCCGGTCGGGAATCACGAAGCTAACTTTAATTCAGTGAATTCTTTTAAAACGTATTTTTATGGACACAATTTTTTGCTCATAGTCTTTAATGTAAATTTTAAAATAAATCTAACCGCACCAAATAGGCGATGAAATTTTTTTATTGATTTTGATAGAACGCAGTCGTTGTTTTGAAAATCCCTTTCCATGCGATATTAACGCTATCTGTTCATCAAACACTAACCGATCTTTTACTTGTCGATGCCGGGATACTTATATCGGTGACGGAGTGACTAGTTGTGTTGGTAAGTTTAATACAAATTACTAATTTTATTTTGGAAACACTGGTTTTCATTTACATCACAACTGTGACGTTTGTGTATCTTTTTCGTACTGCTGAATCAGTTAGTGTGTCACTTTCTGTTTTAAGCGGAATGACCGTTTTAGGCAAGTAGCGTGACCCCGTTGAGAAATTAGTCGAATATTTCCTTTCTTTAGGGCACAACAGAAACAAATCAGTTTACTGAGCATCGAACTCGCGTCTTTGAGTTCGCAAGTCACGCAAGTTCTCACATTGAGCTATTTTTTCAACTTTGTGTTTGCTGTATACTGTATACCTTTTAGCGTTACACTAACAAAAGGAAGATCAATATACAAAAAAAAACTAAAAGAAGGTCAATAGCCATGTATTTATATTTGCTGTAAACTTGACTGTTAACCTTCTTTTAAGGAGTGCGCCGTTAAATTGCAAAACTGGTAGAAAATTGGCGCGTTTTTTATCCAAATAACTTTTGTACAACAGCTAGGGTTACCAACTTTTTGCTTCGCCATTCCGGGACACCTTAATACAGGGGCGTCAAACCTTTTTAAGCCGAGGGCCATTTTGGCTCATCAAAAATATTGGCAGGCCAAACAAATGAAACACCTCAATTTTTGTCCCAAACTCATAGTGATCTCTCAAAAAAAAAAGGTCCTCACTTGAAATCAGTCTCGGATTTCATTATTTTTCTCTGAAAACTAGTGATGTCGGAAAAAACAAGAGAAAAAGAAGTTTTTACATAAAATCTGTCTTCGATTTCCTGCGAAATTTTTGCCAAAATAGGCAGGACAGAGCCCCAAAAAGTTGCCCCAAAACAATCCAAAGAGCTGTCAGTAAATTCCGGGACAAAAGTGACCCAGCCCGGGACAAGGGACGCCAGAAGTCAATTCCGGGACTGTCCCGGCCATTCCGGGACTGTCCCGGCCATTCCGGGACGGTTGGCAACCCTAACAACAGCGTGTAACTCAAGATATTCTTTAATGAACAGCTCGTCCACCACTCGATCCATGCGTTCCTTCACCTTGTGTTGAGTTTGCCACTTGCATGTCAGTTAACGGAAGACCCGATTGTCAATGCAATGAAGGCTACAGCGGAAGCGGTTTCATCAGCTGCTCACGTATGTTTCTTTTTCATTGTCAATGCCTTCCTTAAAGCTATTTTATACGATTTATTTGTTGCAAGGTTAAATTTGATTACATCTCAGGAAAACTGGTCACTGGAGAAAGGTTTGGTTAGCTTTGCAGGTTTCATGTAATTTTCTCCCCATGAAATATTTTTATCATGAATTTTTCATCCCAAAGTAATTTACCACAAGGGGTGGATTTTTGGGGTGGAAAATACGTGGGTGGAATATAGGAATCACAAGCTTTGCATAACTTAACCTTCACATGTCTGATATAATACCTTCAATCATATCTAATGAAGTTTTTCTTTTAATCCAGTGTTTCCCAAACTTTTTCGGCCTGGCGCCCCCTTGGCTTCCAGATAAATTCCCAGCGCCCCCTTGATTTTCAGCTTGATTCCCAGCGCGCCCTCGCTTCTTTTTTAAGTGAAAAGAATGTTCGACAGAGAATATTTATCTGTAATTTTGCTATTTTTCTCCCAAATTTTTTGGTGATCTCTAAAAAAAAAAAAAAAAAAGGTCTTCACTTTGATTTCAACTGTAATTTTGCTATTTTTCTCCCAAATTTTTGGTGATCTCTAAAAAAAAAAAAAAAAAGGTCTTCACTTT
Organism: Diplosoma virens; assembly: GCA_963680785.1. Lineage (NCBI taxonomy): Eukaryota > Metazoa > Chordata > Ascidiacea > Aplousobranchia > Didemnidae > Diplosoma > Diplosoma virens. The sequence goes on along the minus strand of OY796890.1, from coordinate 11,560,286 downwards.
GATTTCAACTGTAATTTTGCTATTTTTCTCCCAAATTCATTGTGATCTCTAAAAAAATAAAGGTCTTTACCCTGAATCGATCTTGTATTGAATACTTTGGGAAACACTGCTGCGAGATCACCTATAAAAGGTCTTTAATCGTCCTTCATGTATATTTCTTCTCATTGTTTCCTATCGCCCCCTTGTTCTCTTACCGCCCCCCAATCGCCCCCTTTCTTCTTACCGCCCCCCTAAATCTCGCCAACGCCCCTTGGGGGGCGGTAGCGCCCACTTTGGGAACCACTGTTTTAATCAATCGTATATTAATAATATTTAATTGCAAACACAGTTTGTGGAAATTGGAAAAAACGAGCGGTTGGTCCCGGAGTTTCAAGCGGCCTATATATTATAAATCTGAAACCGACATGAATTCGAAAATACAAGCCCGATTCGAACAATATATCCCAAATCAATCCCAAATCAAGCCGATGTTAAATTACTGAACAAATTAAATCGGTCTTAAAATTCACAAAATCTACGGTTGAAAGTATCAAATTAAAGACAATAAAATATTTCAAAATTGATCAGTTATTTCATTGTAGAATTTTATTTATTTTCATACCTGCAACATTCTACCCTAGTTTTTGCTAAACACCACCTGCTGTCAGATGACATAACTTCAATTCTTAATCCGGCCCAAATTTTTCAAAAGCTTATCTTGAACCAGGGCCAAAAACCCTGGCCCTATTTAAAACTCTCGTATGTTCTTTATACAAAGTTTTAAGCAAATTTTAAATTGGAAAAAAATCGGATTATACTAGTTATTCAATGGTAAAAAAATAAGTCAACCAAAAAAATATTGAATAAATAGGAATAAAAATTGAAACAAATATAACTGAAAAATAGGGTAAAAAATGAAGCAAGTTTTATGACATTATGCAAGAATGCCTACTTCAATATGACTTGCAATGCCAACGATTTAAGTTGTTGTTTTGCTCCAAATCGTAAAAAAATATTATTTTTTAAAAATAATACATTGCATTTTGACTTTATTCCTTTTTAAAAGGACGTGTCGTTTGTATCTGTTGATAAAGATAGTAGCCTATACACAGTATGTAATTTAATTCAAATTGTAGTAACAAAATTGTTCTTTTTTTTACAACTAGGTAAATGAACTGAGAATGTAACCCAACCCAACCCAATGTAGAGGCTCATTCGCTTATGCTTCTTAGGGCTCCCTTACTCACCTTTACTGTTTTAAACTTTTAATTGCGATTGACCTTCGATGTTATGATACTTTTCTTTTGTATTAAAGTGTAATATATGCACTGAATGGACACCTTTTGCCTAGAAAAGAAACTTTAATCTCAAATGTTAGGATTACAAAAGTTTTTTTTGGGAAGGGGCTATATCTCGCCTTTTGGTTTCTTTGTTTATAGAAAAAAACTACGAAAAGTCGTTTTTAAGTAGTCAATGATACAATGTTTTTCATTTTTTTCAACTTACAACAACGCTTTTACTTAGAATTTTTAAAACGTTTTTATTAAAAATCATCCCATATTTTGTGCTTTACAACAAATCAGGTTGTAATTAAAAATTTTTTTTGCATATTGATTTCAAAAGTGTTTCCATTAATAGAATTATCAAAACGCTTGATTTTGGCTTTAATGTTTTTGTTTTCATCAATTAGAAATTATAATTTGTTTACTCGTTTTTTGTTTTAGCTATTTAAAGCCGATTCTATTTTAACAAGTTGGCCGCGTTGTGCGCCGTATAGGCTCACAATGAACTTTTCAGACGTGCAATGTATGCATATATGGTAGACGCTTATACCGTAAAAAACGTACTTTTTTAAAAAAACGTTATTTCTGCTCCAAATTGAAAAATTCTGTGATATGACTCATCCAACCTGCTAAGAAAAGCTTTAATTTATACAACTATAAGAACAAATACGTAGAGGTGGAGCTGCACACAACCTCCCGCTTTGTTGTCTGATTTGGCACTGAAAATAACAAGTTTGAAACTGTCGCCTACACTGTATACACGCCACATGGGTTACGGCGGGCAACGTGTTAAAGATCAAAATAAATTTAATTGCTAATTTGTTTTATATGATAAGCAATGTCAAGTATCTGTATTTCTCCAAACGATGACAAAATTTTTAGATATTTTTACCTTTTTCACCTAAGATAATGCTACTTTATTAAAAGTTTTTTAAAATCAAAAATGAACAAACAAAAGCTGCTTAATTTTATCATTTTTTAAACGGTAGAACGTTAAACTCAAACAATCTGCAAGTAATTTTTTATAAGTATGATATCACAATAATTTAAAACCACCTCCCAAAAAAGTTCTTTAAAAGTTTCTCACGTTTCCCAACGCAAAATAACATGATGATGGAGTTGAACTCAAACGATGTTAATCACGGTTTCCTTTATCGTCTTGACGAGCAGACAACGGGATACCTCAGTATGCATAAACTTTTACTTAAAAGCCGAAGGACTCGAGTTTGATGCTCCATCTGTACAAAAGCTATGGCTTAGTTCGTACTATTGCGTCACAATATCGTTTGTCTGTATAATTGTTTTCTGTCTTACATCGTTTGTCTGTACAGTTGTGTTCTGACTTAGTATGTGCTAGTTCAGTAAGCTTAAGCTCTAGTTTAGTAGCGTGTTTAGTTTTGAGTTATGTTGTTATTTATTCTTTTATTTTGCAGACGAACGATTTTGTCATTTTCGTTTTGTATATTAAATTGTATCATTCCGAAAATGAGTCAGGTTCTTTCACCGTCAATCTTTGAGGTTTTCGTTGCGTCTTTGGGAAAGGCACTTAGCGGCGAATTTCTAAATGGGATTGTGTTGCTTACCTACAATGGTAACACCACTGAACAAAAAAAAGCAACTATGTCAAAATCTAAATAAGTACAATTGGCCATGCATAGCAGAAGAAGACGAAATAAATTATGCTTATGTTACTATTACGAATAAAAAAACACAAATTTTCCTTGACGGCGTAAAACTTACATCTTCAAAAGCAGTTCAGCGTAATCAGATAGCGCATGTGCTTAATCTTTCGCAACCGTTACCTCTGCTATTGAAGACCATAGGTAACCAGCTTGATAATAATTCAATTAATCACTGATTTATAGCAAACCTTCCTTCCGATCCTTGTTCTCCGAATCCTTGCCACGAATCCGCACAATGTACTTCACTGGGCTCCGAAGCACTTTGCACTTGTTTGTTTGGATTCACCGGAAACGGTTCAATCTGCGAACGTGAGTTTTAAAAGCATTGAAATTGCGTCAAAGCCCGACATGTTTTAGAGTTACTAAAATCAAATAGAATAGAAGCAACAACTTTGAAAGAACAGACGTTAGGTATTTATTCTTTGATAACGTTTGGTTCGTGTGTAGACGGTGATGGCTTTAGTGTGGAGCGAACAAGGCGGCCGCACCTGGCACCTCTAAAAAGGGTCAAAAGGGGGCCTCTCCTTAAGCAAAATATTGCTAGGTTCTTATTAAGATCCTGCTTAAATGTTATCACTCAAATCTTATCCAAACTTTCGACATGCATTGGTTTTGGGGAGTTGCTAATCGCTATCGTTGCTTAATTACTTTTTTGAGGTTTATGGAAATAGTTGTGTAAGAGAATCGTTTCAAATTCTATTTATAAAGAATTTTTTTTTTTGATCAGATTAACGTTTCTGTTTGCATAAACCTCTTAATGCTGTTTTAACCGAATAAAGTGTTTCGTATGATAATTAGCAAAGTTTTAAATTTAAAAACGTCAATGTCTAATTCCTACGTTGCGTATATCAGATGGGAAACCTTATGCGGCAATTTACGGGTGAATGAAGTTTAAAACATAGTGGTCTGACCGCAATAAACTTTTTATGATTAATAACTTTCGATGACGGGATTTTTTCCCAAAATCAAGCGCTATTATTAAAAATCGATGAATTGGCGATCAAGCAACCTTTCAACAAGACAAAGAGAGAATTGAATTTCTTGCCAGCTAAAGGTTTTCTCTTCCTTGGCGTATATAGATGAACAAATTGCTACATTTAGTTTAGCTTTAACAGTTTCAAATTATCCGTACAATGAGAAAGCTTTTTTAAAAATAGTTGGGAAAAAATTTTGTAGACTGGCGTAAAAATTCTTTCAACTTGATTAGACTCGTGCTTAGTCAATTTTAATCATGAACCATCAAGCGTCTGTGTTGTCATAACCAAATAAGAGTTATTTCTTATATAATTTATTAATCGTATTATTTATTCTCTATTTGGTTTAACGCTGGCATGGTTATTGACAACATTGCATTTTTTAGAATTCTAAATAAAATTTTATAAAATCATTAGCGTTTTATTAAATGGCGCTTCAAGTTCTGGGAAAAGTACGAGTGATGATTTGAACTGTACGTCAACGCCAGAAACTTCTAGCAAAGAATTTTTTGAAAATAACTAATTTCGGTTTATTAGCCTTTGTCTATAGATCATTTAAATCTAGCTTGATCAATTTTTAAGCGTTTCCAAAAAGCAGTTACTTTATTCAAAATAATTTTGCATTGCTCTGTTATTTTAACAACGTTAAACTAATTTTCTTTAAGATTTGATTTTGAAAAAATTGGCTAAAAAAAGTTTATTTCAAAAACTAAAAAGAAATCAGCCACAATTCATCCACCAAACATTCCTTTAACTGTCAATGCCATCCGAAATAGTAGGACAAAAGCAGAGTAAAATGAGAATATTCTGTAAACGATAAGCTAGATCCTTTGAAGAAAATTTAATTTCTAAACCAGCCTTTCTCAATATGTGTTCCGCGAGCTTAATGTTCCGCTGAACAAGGAGCATGACGTTTTGCAAACACGTCATAGTGAGCTAGCATAACGATTATTCACAGGGTGTCCGAAAGTAACTCCCTATTCTAAAATAACTATAATTTATTCAAATGCTGTAATATGCTTCTCAATTTTTGTGTGTATGTTACTTAATGTGTGGCAATTAAATCTATGCTCTTGTTTTCGTTTCTCGTGAAGATCCTCGTGTTACTAGTGAAAAAATACAGAATCGACCCAAGATAACGGTATGGTGTGGAATGACTTCGGACAGGATTGTGGGTCCCCTCATCCTTCATGATACCATAAACGCCGAAAGGTACCTCACTATGCTGAGAAAAGAAGTTTGGCCAATTATCAGTGCTTGGGACAATATTGAAGATTTAATTTTCATGCAAGATGGAGCTCCTCCACACTTTGCTATTGTTGTTCGTGAATGGCTGAATGCCCAATTTCCTGGAAAATGGATGGGTCGTCGTGATTCGCACAAATGGCCAGAAGTCCTTACTTAACACCCTGCGACTTTTTCTTTGGGATTGGTTAAAAGAACAAGTCTACTCAACCAAACGAAGAAATTTGGAATAACTTGAAGCACGGTTCCCTCTAAGCTGCGCGCCTGCGCGGCCGCGCAGTAACGAGGGAACCCCCGCGCAGTACTTTCGTTTTGCCGCGTACTGCGTAAGTTTTGGCAAGACATGCTTGACATGCTTTCGCTGTATGAGCGTTGGCAAGGTTTGATTTTGGTAACAAAATAAGAAATCAAAGATCAAGGAATTGAAGTGAAGACTTTTTTTTTTTTTTAGAGAACACCTTCATTTTGGGAATAAAATCAGGGAATTGGGGAGCAAATCGAAGTGATGACCTTTTTTTTTTTTAGAGAACACCTTTATTTTGGGACAGAAAACCAAAACTTCCTTGCCTCAGGTAATATTCACCACTGCTCACACAGCCTTTCATTCCGCGCACACTAAGCAAGCTCTTAGAGGGAACGTTGACTTGAAGGGAGAATACGTGAAGTTATGACTTCCATCCGTCAAGAGTTTCTTGTGAAATCAGTTGATGCGGTTCATGGTCGACTTGAGAACCTGGGGCGAATGATGGTGCCCATATTGAATTTTAAATAAAAGTCCATGCAATATACTTTCTTCTCATATTTATTAATTGGAAAAATTACCCTCAAAAATAAATTATAGTTAATTTAAAATAGGGAGTTACTTTCGGATCACCCTGATATATTTTTCAAAAGTTCACATTCTTATTTCATATGTTGTGTTCTGTTTTGACAGTAACTTAAAGAAGTTTAGTTTTTTTTACGTGCAAAATTGAAGTCCATTCATATTTTTTACAAATTTGTGATTAGAAATTTTTTGACTAAAGAGTTCCGTGAATAAAAAAGTTAAACAAACTCTGTTTTAAACAATACATCTAGAGCAGATGCTCACAAACTGCCGTCAGTTATTTTTTAAATAAAGTTTTGTACGTTTTACTTGGTTTCTGATTTATAACATGAACATTAAATGAACATGTTATTGGCGCAAGTGACATTTTACGCTTCGCCTCTCTTAAGATCACAAGCTCTCTACCGGCTATAGAAGTATTTGAAATTAATGTGGGCACTTTCACCACAGCAATTAGGTCAGTATAGTGATTGATTGACAAATTCTCAGCTTCATAACATTTGTTCAATCCGGTCTATTGTGATGTAATCGCATGTCTCTAAACGTACACCGTGTTTTGAAATGGCAGCTATAGATCCGTGCTCTTCTGTTACGTGCTCTGAAAATGCTCGTTGCGTCAACGGCTCGTGCGTGTGTGCTTCTGGTTTCAATGGAGACGGAATCACTTGCTTGCGTAAGCAATTTCATTTTATCACTTTATGAGAAAATCTAATCAATAAAAAACGTGCAATGCAAATGTTAAGTGACGGATGTATTTCTTGACTGGCTTGCTTTTCAACACTTTTTTACTATTAGCATTACCGCCTCCTGATCCCTGTTTTCCGAATCCTTGTAATCAGTTTGCCGTATGCACGGTTGTGGAGGATCAGGCACTTTGTACTTGTTTGATTGGTTTTAGTGGAAATGGTATCGATTGCGAACGTAAGTAACTTCGATTGTAAATCAATAAATAACTACTTCAAACTAGAGCATTTCAGTTTGCTTTTACTAGATCATATTTCCTACCAAATGCAAGTAAAACAAATGACCGTAATTCTGTCCCTACTTTTAACCTCTGAGCAAAGGAATGACAAAGAATTCTTTACTCGGTTGAATCAAACGAGAAGAAAATTTATCAAAAACGAATTAAAAATCTGTCAACGTATTATAGCCAGTGCTCCCAGTCCTTGGTTTTTCCACCGAGATCTGGGTTTCTAGGTTTTATTTTTGATAATCTGTTCAAATCTTGGTTTTTTCGAAGAATTAGCTGTAATTAATTATTTAATATTAATCCCTTCCTCCGCACGTGTATATAAAAATGATACAAAAAAGATCCCTTTTTGCCTAGTAGCAATATTTTTTTTTTAATTTTTTTCTGTTTCGTTATTCGCCGATTACCTTCTAAATTTTTGGGAGATCCCCGAAGCCTGCTATGTTACTATTGGCGAATAGTAAACGTGACCTTTTCTTTTCGCAACAAATATTTAATATAGTAGTTTGGTAAGTGCAGGAAACCTCAGATTAACGCCATTAATTCATCCCTTAAATAGTGCGCCCTAATTTGAATCGCGTTAATCGAACTTATAAGTCAATGAAAAAAAATATAATATGTTCTACAGTGCGGGTCAAAAGAGTTTGCAAAATTTATAGTTGTCTTTAATATTGACTGTATCTATTGAAAGTTTAAATATCCAAATAAAATCTGTTTTCAAACATAAATATGAAGTATATGTTAGAGGTTTTTTTAAAGAACAAAATATTACAAACAAGAAAATAATGAATTTCTTATTTTTAAGGATATTAAATGGGCCAAAAAAGTTTGCAAATCTTTATATTTATGTAAGAAAAATTACAATAAACTATGAATTTACGGTATTTACAACATATTTTAACAGAAAATATTAAAAACAAACCAAATTGTACAAAAAATAAGCAAACCTTCTGAAAGTACAACATATGGTGGTGTTCAAGAATAAAATTAAAAGGAATGAATAAATTAATGAAAATGAATATATTTGTTTAATATTTAATTTGCTTTCCACCGTTTTGAATTAACTTCACCAATCTTCCATCAACTGAAGAAGTTAATTTCTTGACTACTTCAGGTGAAATCTGAGAGGAAACCTTCAAAATTCTCTACCACAGTTCCTTTTTGTTACCAAATTGACGTCCTTTTTCATAGATTTTTCTCTTTATAATCGACCAAAGGTTTTCAATTGGGTTTAAATCTGGACTCTTTGAAGGCCAATCCATCAGTCGTTGTCCTGTTATACCCACACCTGAAAGCCAACCTTTAGTGAAGCGAGAGGCGTGACTTGGGGCATTGTCTTGTTGAAAGATAATGTTCTGTTTGACATCATCATTTTGAGAATTTAACCAGGGCATAAGATTCTCTTCCAGGAAGGCATAGTAATTGCCAGAATTCATTTTAAGTCCATCGGGGACAAGAAAAGGCCCAACAATCTCATCACCAATTATTCCAGCCCAGATCATCACTCCACCACCTCCTTGTTGACGTTTGTACCTCAGACGAAGACTTGTGTTCTTTTGGAGCCAACCTCTCCTCCAACCATCAGGACCATCAAGCGTAGCTCGTGCTTCGTCTGTCCAAATAACAGTTTGGAAATCGGTTTTTAAATACTTAGTAGCCCAGAAAAGTCTCTTTTGGCAATTAATATCACTTAAAGGCGGGCACTGCCGGTGATCACTGATCTGCCATGTTATTGAGGATTCGATTGCGAGTCCTTTTGGACACATCCGTTAGTTCAGCCGCATCAAAAATGTCTTTGCTTGTGCAGTGTGGGTTCTGAGACAAAGCTCTCTTGATTTTTCTCAAATCTCTGCTCGTTGTCACTCTTGGTCGACCGCTTCTGTGTTGTTTTCGATCTACCTTGCCCTCATTCGTAAACCTTTTCACCGTACGATGATCTCGTTTGATAATTTTGGTTATTTCCAATGTGGACTTCTTCATCTTAAGCAGTTTTACAACGTTAGCCCTTTCACTTGCTGTTAACATCTTCCCTTTAGCCATATTTTAGCTAAATTATATAAACTGCAAACACTTTTGGCTCACCTTAAAATGACTAAATTAAAAAAAAAAAGGCATAATTAGTCATGCACAACATTATAAATGTATGATTACTTGTAAATGGCTGAGCTATTAGTGATCATGGACGTACTACTAAATTTAATTCAAAAACTGGCCTAAAATAGAAAAAAATCAAGATTGCAAACTCTTTTGGCCCCCAGTATATAACAGCTTAAATTATTTGAAAAGTTTACAGCAAAAACAAGACGCCGTAGAATTTTATTTTGTAGATATATACATATGTAATTTTAAAAGTTTTATCTAAGCAAAAGAAAAAATATGTAAATAGTAATTCGTTAACTAATTGTAAAGAGCTAACAAAATATTGAACATCTAAAAGTACACCGAATTGTTATTTGAGTAAATAAACAAGCTCAAAATGAAATGCTTTAGCATATGATTAAACGTAACACAAACTGAATTTGTGTCAACGGTGAGGCTCACTACGCGCAGGAGGCGTGGTTGTCATGAAAATGTATTAAACAAAACTTTTTCTTTATTTACCGAATATGGAATTTTTTTAAACAAAGATTTATTGTAGCTTGGAACATTTTTTATTAAACAAATTAAGACTTGAAGAAATTAGCCATAATTAGCAAAAAAATCGAATGGCTAAAAAGTTTTCTTTGTTTTAGTCAGCAAATCCTGAAATTAGCCCTATCTGGTAACTCTGGCCCGAGGGTAAGCCCGGATGGCCAGAAGGCTAAACATATGTACAGAGTCATATGATCAAATTCGAAGCCAGTTTCGTCAGTGCGTTAATTGAATTCCAAGTTTGCGCTAATCGGTATTCAAGTACAAAAAAATAATAACGCGTTAATCAAATTCGCGTTAATCGGGAGCTTCCTGTAATAGTTTTTGTAGCAAAAAAGCATCCTTGATTTATCGGACAAAAAATGTTAAGGCACTCTGAACGGGATTGAAGAGTGGTGTTGGTAACTTTTCTCTAAATTTTTCTCAACTTTTTGACGTATATTTTACATAATATTTTTCTAAAATATTTTATTTTGCAATAATAAACTAAATCATTTCAAATTCAATATACGTTTTGAAAAAAATATAATATGTTGTTTTTTTAAAGGTATCTAGGTTTTTTCTCATGCAATCTGGATCTTTATAAGATTCATCTCTGGAGGCCTGATTATAGCATATAGTCTTTTTTCTATTTCCAAATAGCAAAAAATTTTGAATACGTGATCAGCGTTGTAGAAAAATCAAACAGTTTTTGATTAAAAGAGTAGGAGTTTACAACTTAGTCTGAACTGCACTTTTTAAAAATAAAAAATAAAAAATCTATTTAATTAAATTTTCAACTTCTATTTAAAAGATAAAAGCATAGTAGAGTGGTTAGAGCGGCGGAACTGTGATCGACATGGTCTCGGTTCAAAACTTACTCGCGCCATTTTGTTATGTCCTTGGGAAAGACACTTTACGGCATTTTCCCCTGCTTGGTGGTCTTGGCAAGCAGTTCTAAATTACAGTCATATCTCTATTGAATTTAAGCGGACAGCAATATCTTGGCATTTCCGGAAGCAGGTGGGGATAATTACTTACCCTATGTATTAGAGCCTCCGTCGCTTTCCTGCGAGTCAGGAGGATAAGTATAGAGATAAAATAAATAAATAATAATAAAGCATGTCAATGTGGCATGTTCTTTTAGGGTAAAATCAACAATAATTTCAATCAACAATTTTTTTATATTTTCGTTTTTTGTAGCTATTGATATTTGCTCATCCGTTACGTGCAACGAAAACGCAGTTTGCGTGAACGGAACGTGCGTTTGTGCGTCAGGATTCGAAGGAAACGGAACTGTGTGCAGTCGTGAGTCGAAAAGTTTTATTTTTTTATCCGAGAAATGCGAACAAATTTTCGTGCTTTTGTTGGGATCAAAATTTTATACAGTATGATAAAGCATTTTCTGCTTTAAATGAAAACATTCTTCAGAATGTCTAATTAGCAATTTATATTGTATTCTATACAATTTTTTTAAAGCTTTTAAAGCGATGTAATTACGAAGGAAAAAATTGCAAAATATAATGTTTTTTTGTTTAAAAGATAAGTTTGGATTGGAATTTGTGACTAAATTTTTTTGCTTCATTATACAAAAACACTTAGCTATCTATAAATTTGATTTTAACCAAAAACATTGGATAAACAGCTAATAAATTCTAAAAATAACTATCGCTTCGTTTATATTTTTTCAATTTTTTTTCATACAATTAAGTATAGTCAACTCACGTTGATTTGGTTACTTTTCAGTGATTAAGTGATAAACTTTTATTCATGTACAGTAGCGTATTTAGGGGCGGGGGCATTGTGCCATGCTCCCTCGGAGATCTTTTGGGTAGAAAATGCGCCAGAAAACAATGACAGATTTTCTGTGCAGACCCCTTTTTTGTTTTTCCAGAGATCAGTTTTTAGAGACAAATATCTTGAAATCTAGGACCGATTCAAAGTGAAGATCTTTTTTTTACTACCACTTGAATAAATTTTTCCACTAACTACGTTTGATTGTGGTCGTATTCCCCCTCCTTTTCAAAAATACTCGGTACGCCACTGTTCGTGTAATTATTTTATTTTTCCGGAAATACTGAAATTGTTTCTGCGTTTTGTAAATAAAATATGAATAATCACGGCCAGGTAATTAAAAAAAGGGTATCTCTATTATAGTGGTTCCCTCTCCTGATCCTTGCCTTTCAAATCCTTGCGATCCATTTGCGGATTGCAGCGTTGATGATGATGGTAAAGTTACTTGCACTTGTCAGAGCGGTTTCACTGGGAACGGCTTAACGTGTGAAAGTAAGCTGCCGAGACGTTGCTCAAACGTTTATTGTTCTTTATTGTAGCAGATTAATTGAAATGTTGTGTTTGTTGTAAACGTTTTGATTTGTGTTGCAGGTCTTGACCTATGTTTGTTTGTTACCTGCCCTAGAAATGCAACTTGCATCAACGGAACGTGCGTATGCGACGATGGGTTCGAAGGAGATGGTTTTGATTGTCAAAGTAAGAAACTTTTTAATGGTAGGCTTATGATATAAAAATATTTCAACCATAAATGTTAATTTTTGATAATGAGTTAAGCTTTGCTTAAAACGAAAAAACAAATTGAATGATTTCAGTAATTTTGGCACTTTTTAAATTTAAAATCGTATAAGATCAACTCTTTAAAATATATGGAAGGAATCAGAACGTCATCCAATGTTAAATCGATTTGAAAGTAATCTAATAAAAAAAAGCTTTGTCAAGTTGTAGACTAATTTTTGTGTTGACTGATTTTCTTCCTTTTCTTGATCTTTTCAATATTTATGTTTTTGTGTTAAACTGTATAATAATGATTGAAATAAAATGAATGAAGGAATGAATACTAAAATGAAAACTTGAACTGATATTCGTCTCACGAGCAATCGTCGCAAAATCGTCATACTGAAGAGTTATCACTGATAATCTGAGTTTTTTAACAAACTTATTTTTATTTTATCTATATACGTATTTATCCTTCTGACTCACGGGAAATTAATAGAGGCGCTATACATAGGGTAAGCAATTACCCGGACCTGCTTCCGGAGATACCAAGATATTGCTTTATTTTGGTGTTTTAGTTTTATAAAGATATGATTGAAATTTAGAGCTGATTGTGAACAAGACTACCAAGCAAGGGAAAGTGTCGCAAAGTGTCTTTCCCAAGGACACAACAGAATGGCCCGAATCGGTTTTGAACCGAGGCGATGTCGATCACAATCATAGCACTCTAACCACTCGACTACGCTGCCAACTCAATTAAATAAAATTGTTTTTAAATTAATTTTTTACAGACAACTTCTAAAAACCTGCTATTTCGGTCTAATAAATTACTTTACTAAATAAAGACTTATTTTACTATAAATGACCTAAGACAAAAACTTTTTAAATAATCATTTAACTTTTCTCTTGAGTATTTGATCATCTCGACAAAAAAAAGATAAATGAGCTGTAAAATTTTTAAATAATAACAAAAACATCTTTCTATTACAACAGGATCTCTTCCTGATCCCTGTTCTTCTAATCCTTGTGATTCATTTGCAACATGCAGCAACCAAGATGGCGTCGCCAGATGTTCTTGTCGGGACGGATTCACTGGAAATGGTTTAGTTTGTGTTCGTAAGTGCAGTTTAATAGAATTTTAAAAATTTTGTTAAATTCAACTTATAATGATTGTCGTTATACTATTGGAGTAGTTATTAAGTTCAGATTTCGTAAAGCCCTTTATGGTTTTAAATAATTTATTTATATATGGTTTTAAATAATTTATTTTGCTTCATTTTTTATCCCATTATTTTTTAAAAACCAAATAAAAAGTAACAAATGGACGGCAATAGGCCTACACCGGATATCTAAAACAATCTTGGACAGTTAATCGCAAAATAACCTTTCTGTCGTTTTTCTGCAGTGCGTAAACAGTGAATATAAGAATAAGATTGACTGTTAAAGTTCTTTCTGTCAAAAATTTTATTTTTGTATTGGTTCCAGGTAACGATCCTTGCCTTCTAGCTGGTTGTAATGAAAATGCGACTTGCATAAACGGGACTTGTACTTGTCTACCTGGTTTCGAGGGAAATGGGATTTCATGCACAGGTAAAAACATATATCTACGCCTATTCGAAAATGTTTTAAGTTTTCTTTTGATCAATTTTTGCTTTGGATTCGGCGACTTTGCATTTAAAGGTTTGATTTCGTAACAAATTATTTTTTAAGTTTTTGATTTAACTATTTTTTAAATGCAAATGAACAAACAACATAATAAAATTTATAAATTTTTTTTATATCAAATTTTACTGATAAAAGTTACAATTTGTAACTGGAAAGTTTTTTTTTTCAAAATTGCACCGTTCCTGGGTTTCTCAAAAAAGCCATCAAGCATTCACCGGGAGCCTCGAGCAGAAGCCTTTTTTTTTGTCGTCAATAGTCTTTTAGGACGAAAATGAAGAAATCAAAGGCAGTTTGAAAGTGATAACCTTTTTTTTTTTGGTCTTCACTTGACTTTTAGGACAATATTTTAAGCAAGGGCCACTGGTGCTCAGAGTCTCTAAAAAGGGGCCACAAACCATGAAAGTTTGAAAACCATGTCCTACACTATTGTTCAGGATAATAGAAGAGTCGATTGGCGGTACAAAACTTCAGGATAGCTTTAAAAAACGTGCTCATTCCTCGAAGATTTTTCATCTGACACTCATCGGGAGGAATCGTCAGAATGAACCGAGAGCAATCCGATTGTGGTTATATAAGAAAGGAGAAATAGTCTGTTCGGTTAGAAAAGGCGACCAATCAGGAATAGAAAAGAAAAAAAAGCGAGAGTGCTTCTGGTTGGTCAAGAAACCAATCAGAAGCGAAAGAAAAAGAACGTTAATGAATAAGTTTTAGACTTTAAAGAATCGGAAGCGAAAGCGAAAAAGACTTTAATGAATCAGAAGCGAAAAAAAAAAAGAACGTTAATGAATCAGAAGCGAAAGAAAACGAAATTCCTTGTGTCGACATAGATTAGATTGAAAACATTTGATAAAAATAACTTTAAGACCGGAAATGTGGAAAGAAGTACGTTCTCAGGCAAGGATAGAAAATTTGGTATCACTGTATTGGCTGGCACAGGAAGGATTTTCCAAAAAATGTCCAATAGCAGAGTCATGATCAATAATTTGAGAGGTGCTGTTTGTATTGTTTTAATAACCATAATCGGATCGCTCTCAGTTCATTCTGACGATTCCTCCCGATGCGTGTCAGATGAAAAGTCTTCGAGGAATGAACACGCTTTTTAAAGCTATCCTAAAGTTCAGGATAATATTGATAAAGCGTGATTATAGTTACAGTAGCGTACTTTGTTGACGACAACAAATATAAAATTAATTTTAATAGCGCTGAAACAAAAGTTGTTTCAGTAGCATAGAAAGCTATAAATAAATACTTTTCACAAAAATGTGTCCGTCCTATAGAAGTAAGTAAATTAAAAAAGTTATTGAAGTGAAGCCACAAAAGATACTTTTTTCAGTTCTACCTCCAATTGATCCGTGTACCTCAAATCCTTGTGATCAATCCGCTATTTGCGTAAATAACAATGGCGAGGCCACTTGCACTTGCTCGGATGGTTTCACTGGAAATGGGTTTACGTGCGAAGGTAGATAAAAATTATTTGATTGTTTAGTTCATTCGAAATGAAGTTGAAAGAATGTCTGCCACCTCAGCTATCAATTTGTAATCGTAGAAACATCAATTAACCTACTTGTGTACTCATAGAAGTTTTGTTTCGTATCTTCACCGTTTTCCTCCTTGCCATCGGTCCCCATGTTTTGAACACTGTATGCAACAGCCTTATTCTGATATCAAACATCAATCAAGGGCGTCATGAGCTCGACTTATCACGTGCCGCTTTGAATTTCTGCCGTCGTTACAACATTTGAACTGCGACCGTTATCGAGCTGAAACTCTAATAGCACGATTTTACTGAAAAATATCCTTTGACAAAACTCGCTTTGGACTGAACGGAATTTTGTATCGACCTACAAACAAGTTTTTTTTTTAACTTTTTTTCTTAAAACAAAAAATTTTTGGGCTATTAAATATCGGGTGTAAGAACAATTGTGTTTATTTCCTATTAATTTAAGCACTATATTGCTGTCAAGTTAACATTATTAAACAAGAAATTCTTGCACACGCAAATTAGCTTAGAAGTACTGAAAATATGAAAAGTTAAAAAATCGCAAACTCGGACATGAAATGACATTATAGGAATAAAAAATAAAAAAATTGCCAGTGGCTACTTCATCATTATCACGAATATAAATATGCAATAAGCAGTTTAAAATATTAAAATAGCAGTAAAATTTATTTGCCCGAAAGTCAGATATAACGTTATAGACGTATTTGCTTTTAATTATTTGCATGAAATTTTTTTCGAATAACTCGCGCTAATGTAAGCGGACTTCGAACGCAAAGTATGTTACAGTTATTTATTTATGTTCGCAAATTAGGCTAACATGTTTTGGTAATACCATTTGTACAAAAGATACTTGCGTATCTGCGCTAGGTTTCGCCGAAAGGGTAAAATATTATCGTTACTGGTTTCTGAAGTACATGAAATTTCATTGAAACGGAGATTATCATGGAATACAAGCCAATCATTGAGCAAAAGTTGAAAGGTCGATAACGGATAAAACTTCACAAAATTTAAAAAGTTTTTTAAAAAAAAGTTTAAGAATACTCGAGAATATTCACTAAAGAGTACTTTTTGAAAACATATACAGTAATCCCTCGTTACTTGCGGTTAATGTGTTCCAGGACCATCCGCGAAAGGTGAAAATCTGCGAAATAGCGACAAAATATTTATTGTATTATTTGTTATAATTTAAACGTTTATAAACCCTCCCCATACTGATATTAAACCACCCTATATCTGTACACTACCTTTTCCTACACTCTTATAAACTGTTTAAAACACTTTTGTATTAAAGAAAAGTTAATCTGTGTACTGTACAAAACTCTGTTACCTGAAGTGTACAGTACTGGTACTGTACACGGAAATATCACTTGTTACTAATCCCCTATATGTACTAACATATTGCAAAGTGGAAAAAATCATTAAGTTCCTTTTGCTTCATACAGTTTTAGTAACAACATTTATAGGAAGAAGCGGCTATTCCCGCGAAATTTACATTTATATATATATAATTTAAAAAACACGCGATGTAGCGAAGGCGCAAAACTTGAAGCTCGATTAAGCGAGGGATTACTGTATTTGTGCTGGGGTTAAGTTTTAATAAATAGATGTATTTCGTCATATCTTTTGGATGTTTTTTCATTTTCAGCATTTTTTTTAATTTGATAAACTTTTCGTATTTATTTGGTAACAAAAATGATTGACTTTAGAGCTTCCCTCTCCTGATCCTTGCCTTTCAAATCCTTGCGATCCATTTGCGGATTGCAGCGTTGATGATGATGGTAAAGTTACTTGCACTTGTCAGAGCGGTTTCACTGGGAACGGCTTAACGTGTGAAAGTAAGCTGCCGAGACGTTGCTCAAACGTTTATTGTTCTTTATTGTAGCAGATTAATTGAAATGTTGTGTTTGTTGTAAACGTTTTGATTTGTGTTGCAGGTCTTGATCTATGTTTGTTTGTTACCTGCCCTAGAAATGCAACTTGCATCAACGGAACGTGCGTATGCGACGATGGGTTCGAAGGAGATGGTTTTGATTGTCAAAGTAAGAAACTTTTTTGTGCGTTTGTGAAAGGTTGTGTTTACAAGAAAAAAACACCATCAAACTGATGGCCCAACTCTGGTTCCTTTGTCGTGCTCTCTTATATTTTATTGTGGATTGCAAACCTAACATGCCTTTCTTAATCTTGGTATATTTTTCTCCATGGCTCGTATTTCTTGCTCTAGTGGTCATTTGGGTCGATTTCTTCTACTTCTCACGTTAATAGCGGAGGGAATCGTTGCGCACAACACATTAATTGCTCGTTTACCCTTAAGGCTTCCGAAAATATTCCTGTCGAGTTGAACGTTTAACCGTTTAATTTGTGATGTATTATTCGCAATAACTTTGTATCAGGTATGAAATGTTTTTGATTTGTTCAGTTGCAATGTTGTGGAAAGGTGGTACCGTGAATTCGCGACAAGTGTCGGTGTATTAATCAAAGATTATGAAAGGTCTAGTTTTTTGTGATATAAATTTGGCCCTCAGCAACTTATTTGATGCAACAAAGGAATAAAATTTTGAGAGAACTTTTCAAAAATTTAACTCGAAAAGCTTCGTGGATGCGAGTTGAGTCGTCATCGAACCGGAATCACAAGAAACACGAACTCAAACTAGCTCCTTAATAAATGTGTCCTCTAAATTTCATTTAAGTTTTGATACCGAATTTCTACTGAATTTCATTTAAGTTTTGATCAAAAGTTAATAAGTCTACGGTATTTAAGAATCTAATATGTTTTTTTTCAAAATCCTACTTCACAGGACTTTCTCCTGATCCCTGCTCTTCTAATCCTTGTGATTCATTTGCAACATGCAGCAACCAAGATGGCGTCGCCAGATGTTCTTGTCGGGACGGATTCACTGGAAATGGTTTAGTTTGTGTTCGTAAGTGCAGTTTTAGCTAACTTCTTTTTTTGTTCTTTACTTAAATTACTTTTAAGTGGCTCAGTTGTATTAAGAAACAAATGTTATGACTTATTTTAAAAAACTTTCGCAAGTTGCGCAATTGCGAAAGTTGCGCTGTGCTTTCATACTTTTTTAAGAAGCGTTGCGCATTTTGCGCTGCACTCTTGGTAAGAGAATTACAAGTTGCGCTTAATTCCACTGCGCATGAAAGATTAAACAAATCAATTGCGCTTTGTTGCGCTGTGCTATAGTCCTATTATGCAAAAGCAAAAAGCCGAATTTATTTTGTTTTTTTCTTCAATGTTGGAAATGAGAAACCGATTGGACTGCGCTTATGATTTGAAAAAGTACATTATGTTTTAATTGATTTAAAAATCACGTTGCACCTCACTTAATCTAGTTTAAAATAGTCAACATTGCTCTCTACATGAATTTCAAAATGCATTGCACATGTTGCGCTGCGCTTTGAATGAATTTTAAAAGCGCAATGCGCTTTATATGATTTCAAAATCACATTGCGCAAGTTGGGCTGCGCTTTCCAAAAGCAAGAAAAAATGCCCACCTCTGACCATTACTAGCGGCAAAAGGTCACCGAAATATTTTGTGCATAAAACCAATATCTTTTTTTTCTTCACAAAAGAAGATGCTTTATTAACTTAAAGCACTACTTTTCAACTGATTAGATAGCAATAGCTATTAAAACAATTTCTTCGTTTCTTTAAACGTTTTCCAAATCTTGTCTTTGATTTCAGCTGAAGATCCATGTTTTGGAGTTAGTTGCAATGCGAACGCAGTGTGCGCTAACGGAGATTGTGTTTGTACGACAGGATTCGAAGGAAACGGAAACGTTTGCACGCGTACGTCGAAGAAACAAAAACCTAGATTACGTCACAATTGCATAGAATAATGTGAAAACTACGTTTTGCATTTTAAGTAAAATAAAGTAAAACTTTTAGTAAATTTAGCTTCAAACGTTGCGGCACTTCTAAAGAGTGTTGCAGACTAAGAGATACAACGGGTAACGTTAAAAATCTTGTTCCAAACATGGTGTACTGTTTTTAAAAAAAACAACATTGTACTTTTTACTAAAAAAATATTGTTATTTCACCCAAACAAACAACAAATAAATAGCAGTAGTGAAGCGTTTTCGGAAGAAACCGAACCCTTCTTACGATTCGAATCATAAAGAAACAAATAATATATTTATTTTATTTTATTTCATTTCATTTTATGTCTATTTTTATCCTGCTTTGTTGCAGGAAAGCGACGGAGGCGCTAATATATAGAACAACTGTCAAGCAATTACCCCGACCTACTTCCGGAGATGCCAAGATATTGCTGTCCACTTGAAATTTAATAGAGATTTAACTGAAATTTACACTGTTTGCCAAGATCACAACAGAATAGCGAGATTAAGTTATGAACCGAGACCATGTCAATCACAATCACGACGCTTTAACCACTCGATTTCTTCGCCTACACAAAATTTTGACATCACATTAAAAAAAAAGATTTTGATGTTCTTTCAGCTGTTGATCCATGTTTTCAAGTCCTCTGCTCTGACAACGCAATTTGTTTGAACGGAACATGCGTGTGTGAGTCAGGCTTCACTGGAGACGGAATAGTTTGCTCGCGTGAGTCAAAGGCCCCTACTATAATTTTGAAAATTTTTTTATACCAATTAAAGTGTCATACTGATGATGTTCTCTTAAATTATTACAAAAACAACAAATGAAAAAACTTTTTGAATTAAAAACCCGGTCGCGTACATAGCTGGAACTAATGCCCAGTGTGAAAACACGACAAAGAACTGTATAAGTATGAGGATTTTTTTACGACAACAATTTTTTTTCACAAATATTCACCCTAACCCTGTTGTCAAAGTATTTCGGCAAAAGAAATAATGATAATGTTTTGTTTCATATCATTTTTGCTAATCAGGAAAAGAATCTTAGCTTGCATAAATTTCTGGAAATTTTATAATTTTTTAAATCTTGTTTTCAATTTTAGCTGAAGATCCATGTTCTGAAGTCAGTTGCAATGCGAACGCAATTTGCGTAAACGGAGATTGTGTTTGTGCGACAGGATTCAAAGGAAACGGAAACGTTTGCACGCGTACGTCGAAGAAACAAAAACTTAGATTACGTCACAATTGTATAGAGCCGTGCTTTTTAATTATTTTTCTTTTCATGCATTTTTATCTCGTAAAATCACCTAAAGCACTCAAGACCTAAAAAATCTTGTTTTTACAATCCGAGCTAAAAAAAAGCCTTATAATTTGTTAAATTTGCCCAGCGAAAGTGAAATAAAGATCTTTTTTGGCCTTTAGTTGACTTTTCTCGAACAAACAAGCTTATAAACACCAACGAATGTACCTTTGGCACCTGGCCCTGTCCGAGAAAATGATCAAGTTTACACCAGGAAAAGCATCTGGCATAAAAAATTACAAATTTAAAGACGCAAGTCAGAATAAGTTAAAGCACAGTCGATCAGTCGAATCACGAATTCGCAACGAACATTGACAGGCAAACAAGGAGACAGCGGAATATATACACGAACACATGCTGATGCTTGTATAATATCAGAAAGAAGAGAAAAGCGAGTTTGGAAGCAAAAAAAGAAGAAAAAAGACTGAAGGCTATATTTCTAAACCTTGAGCACAACGACAAAAAAATAGCATTAAATTTTTTTCTCTTTTATATCATTCCTATAAGACAAACAGTTAACTGAAAAAGTCTAAAAACTCCAAAGTCTAACATCAATAGTAGCAAAATATCTTTCAAAATAGACATCAGCTTTACTTATGTTTCGAATCATAAAGAAATAGGCAAAACATGCAGCATTATTCTGTTGAATATAAATAGTATTTTCATTAAAGAAAAGGTTTTGATGTTCTTTCAGCTGTTGATCCATGTTTTCAAGTTCTCTGCTCTGACAACGCAATTTGTTTGAACGGAACATGCGTGTGTGAGTCAGGCTTCACTGGAGACGGAATCGTTTGCTCACGTGAGTCAAAGGCCGCTACTATAATTTTGAGGTTTTGTTTTATGTGAGTTGTCTCATGTTGATAATCTTCAATCGAATATTTACAAAAAACAATGTGTTTACAGCTGTTGAACACTTTTTGGACATCGACAAATGTTTTATCAAGTATTCACGATCCAAAAACAATAATTTATTTGATATTAATTTTGCAAATTAGAAAAGTACAGTTTTTAGAAATCTTTATTGAAAAAAAGTAAACCTTAAAAAATGCCAAATTTTTGTTGCCTTCTGAAGATATCTCTAAAATACGACTGCCAAGTTTTCTAGTATGAAGCTCTTTGCTTACTTCAAGTACGACGTAACAAAATACGTTTGAAAATATTATCTTGAAGTTGCTTTTTGCAGCTATCGATCTATGACAAAGAATAATTAGTAATGAAAACGCAATCTGGGTAAATGGAGCTTGTCTTTGTAGTCCTGGCTTTTTTGGAGATGGAAGCATTTGTTTGCGCGATTTTTAAAAATAAATTGTTAAAAAAAATATTCTAAAAACGTTATTAGAGCCACATTACTGAAAAAAACTCTTTTTTAATATACCACTGCCCAAGTAGCAGTATGAAAAGTGAGACATACTATATTTCCAAAGGGGTAAACCGGGACGTTTGTTAAAGGAAAAAAATTGGTCTCTAAAAAGCAGTGTTCTCTAAAAAAAAATCTTCACTTTGTATCTGATTCGAATTTTTTACTTTTCGTCCCTTAAAAGTAGTATTAAAAAAAGGGCCTTCACTTCGAATCTGTCTCGGATTTCTTGATTTTCGTCCCTTAAAAGTAGTATTATTTAAAAAAAAGGGCCTTCACTTCGAATCTGTCTCAGATTTCTTGATTTTCGTCCCTTAAAAGTAGTATTAAAAAAAAGGGCCTTCACTTCGAATCTGTCTCGGATTTCTTGATTTTCGTCCCTTAAAAGTAGTATTATTTAAAAAAAAGAGCCTTCACTTCGAATCTGTCTCAGATTTCTTGATTTTCGTCCCTAAAAACCAGTGTTCTCTAAAAAAAGGGTCTTCACTTAAATTTGCAAATATCGAGACATAATGTTAACCGGGCAGGATGCGGGGACAAAACCCTAAAAATCGGGACTGACGTATGGTAAGCCCATGTAAAGTGAAAAAAAGAGTGTTAGAAAAACGAAGCTTCCTTACTTGTAAATTGCCTGATAGATTATTAAATTTTCTCAATTGCTTTTTTCTTTGATGGAGCAGCCGGTAAAAACGCCACAAATAAAATGAATCCTGACTCAATCAGGAACCATTTCAGTTTTAATTGATTTGAACTTTATTTTTATTCGTTAGACTCCACCAAACAAAGGTAATTGCTATTCAGTGCTTCCTTTGATAAACACGAAGTTTTATTTAGAAGTGGATCCGTGTTCGACCGTCACGTGCGTCAGCAACGCTAAATGCGTTAACGGAATGTGCGTATGCGTAGCAGGATTCGAAGGCGACGGAAGCGTTTGTTTGCGTAAGCGGAGCTTTTTTGCATTTTGTATTTTGCCTTTTTAAGTGCAATATTTTGTACATTCTTGTTTTTCATGATCGTTGTAACAAATTCTTTTTAAACCAATACAGGTCCGACTCCTCCGGACCCATGCTCGTCAAACCCTTGCCATCGATTCGCTAATTGCAGAAATTCTGAGAGAGCAGCTTTATGTGTGTGTCAAAAAGGTTTCACTGGAGATGGAAGAACTTGTGAACGTAAACAAGCTCAAGATTTGCTATTTTGTAAAGGAATACGTTAAAAAATTGTATGCAAACAGCTTTGCTAAGCTTTTCAAAATCAGCCGCTTTAACTTGCCCGGATGAAAGCCGCTGTAAGTTGAACGGTGGCTCTCACTCAATGACTGATTGAGAATCAAAACATTTCGCGAACCCTTTTGTCTGACACTTTTCAGAATAGATTGTCAGAATGAATGTTGGCCCAGATGGTAGGTGCTTTCACGCAGCCTGGGCCGTAAGTAAGTCTGTTCATTGATTCTAAAAATGACAGACCGAAACCGAACCTTCCAAAACGGAAGGGTATCCACCCATTCCGATGTTCAGTGTGGGTCTGCTAATCGGCAAACGTCCTTTTCAGGACGGGGCAATGTTAAGATAAAACTGCCCTTTTCAGGGCACATTGCCAACAAGTTCCGAAGACCCACTATTCTTCAGCTGAACATCGAAGGCCTAACTGCAAGCAAGATGAACGTTTTTCATCACCTCGCTATGCAGTCTGAGGCACTCGTCATCCTACTGCAGGAGACCCACTGCACTGATGCGGAGAAGTTGGTACTTCAAATTACCAACTAGCTGGGTCTTCTTTAAGCAGGAAGCATGGCCTTGGCACGTTTGTCCACGAGTGACTGAGATACATGCTTTTGGACCAATCTCCATCGACATCGGAGATCGAGTGGTTGTGTGTGGACGTTGATGGCTATAAAATAGTCAACGTCTACAAACCACCGCCAACGCGATTGCGAACCCTGGATCTTCCAGTGTATCCTCACCCCTGTCTGTACGCTGGCGATTTTAACTGTCGTCATGCTGACTGGGGTTACCATGACAACAGTCCGGACGGTGAGTGCTTGGCTGGTTGGGCAAGTATTAATTGTCTTGCCCTCCTATATAATGCCAAGGACGCTGCCAGTTTTTATTCCGGCCGCTGGAACACTGGCACCAATCCAGATCTAGCTTCCGCTAGCGTAGGTCCAAACAGTCGCTTACCGGATAGATGTGTCCTTGACAAGTTCCCCAGGTCACAACATCGACCTTCGCTTATTACTCCACCAAGGTTTGCTATGGCTGTACCAAGCATGCCTGTTAAGCGATGGAACTTCCGCAAGGCCAAATGGAGTCATTACATTGCTTTGACGAATAAATTCGCAAAGACTTTGTTGCCGACTGATTCACTTGATGTGGATGCGGCTTACCAGGACTTCTGTAACACCATTAAAAAAGCAGCCAAAAAGACTATCCCACGCGGGTATCGAAATAACTATATTCCGTGTTGGGATGCAGAGTGTGAATCCCTCTATAAAACCTTTCTGCAGTCTCCTCAGGGAGACGACTCAAGTTTGGCTGCTACAGCTCTGCTTGCCAAGCTTGACATGAAGCGGAGGGATCGATGGTCCGAAGCAGTTCGGAGCATTGACTTCTCACACTCTAGTCGAAAAGCGTGGAGTATTTTGAACAACCTTACTGGTAGGTCACGACACTCTACTCGTTACTGTCCCGTTTCAGCCAATGCTATTGCATCTCAGCTGGTTAAAAATGGGAAATACGAGGCTGTTGACCGCAAGTCATCTCGACTTGTCTTTTAAGAAGTGTCTGACCTTTGGAGGGCCACAACACCAGACGCAGTAAATATCTCTGACAATTTTTCACAGAGAGAATTTACTGCTGCCCTTCAACATTTAAAACCAGGTAAAGCTCCGGGACCTGATTCCATCTGCCCCGAGCTTATACTCCATGCTGGAGCTGTTTTGAAGTCCTGGTTACGTGACTTCCTTTCTTCCTGTTTGCGCCGACTCAAAATTCCCAAGATCTGGAGAAGAGCGCTTGTGGTCGCGATCCCAAAACCAGGAAAGCCCGTGGGGGACCCAAAGAGTTATCGACCGATATCTCTGCTCTGTGTCCCCTACAAGATCCTCGAGAGGCTTATCTACGCCCGCGTTAAACCATTAATCGATCCACTGCTCCCTAAAGAGCAGGCTGGGTTTCAACGCGGAAGTCAACCGTAGATCAAGTTGTTCTGCTCACCCAGAACATTGAGGATTCTTTCGAGGCTAAAAAGAAGGCCGGTGCCGTATTTATCGATCTGACAGCTGCTTTTGACACTGTCTGGCACCGTGGCCTTACCTGCAAGCTGCTGAGACTACTTCCGGATAAGCACATGGTCAAAATGATCATGGAGCTTGTCCGAAATCGAAGTTTCACCCTTACCACCGGTGACAGCAAGCAAAGCAGGCTACGCCATCTTAAAAACGGCGTTCCTCAGGGATTGGTCTTGGCTCCCCTCCTATTTAACATCTATACGTACGATCTTCCTTCCATGATTTCCAGAAAGTTTGCTTATGCTGATGATTTTTTTTTTTTTTTTTTTTTTTTTATCTCTATATTTATCCTCCTGACTCGCAGGAAAGCGACGGAGGCGCTATACATAGGGTAAGCAATTACCCCGACCTGCTTCCGGAGATGCCAAGATATTGCTGTCCGCTAGTAATTTAGTAGAGATATGACTATGATCTAGCATTGCTGCATTCTTCTGGAAACTGGAAGGACTTGGAGGGGATCTTAAGCCAAGACATGTCTACACTTTCAGCGTATCTCCAGACTTGGAGGTTGAAGCTCAGTCACACTAAGACGGTGACGGCAGCCTTTCACTTAAATCAGGGTGGTCCAACTTCTGCACTCTTGTGGGCCACTTTTCAAAATTATTCGAGTTTGCGGGCCTCAGCCGGCTAAAAACACCTATTTTTGTCCCAAAATCAGAGTTCTCTAAAAGAATCGGTCTGCAAAATTCCTATTTTCGTCCCAAAATCAGGGTGTTCTCTAAAAAAAAAAAAAAGGTCTTCAATTGGAATCGATCTACGAAGTTCCTATTTTCATAGCGTTCTTCAAAAAAAAAAGTTGCCGCTGCTTGTAATCGACAAGACTTGTGCAAAATTGTTCCGCGGGCCGCGGCCCGTACTTGGACCACGCTGACTTAAATAACCGAGAGGTTAAACGTGAACTAAAGGTCTACAACAACGGTAGACTTTTACCGTTCTGTCCAACCCCTACTTACCTTGGGGTAAAACTGGACAGATCGCTCACGTTTCGTCATCATTTAGTGGCATTGCGCAAAAAACTATCCTCGCGCGTCACACTGCTGAGGCGACTCGTGGGCTCGAGATGGGGTGCTGGTGCTAAAACACTACGCATAGCCACCTTGTCTCTAGTCTACTCAGCAGCTGAGTACTGTGCGCCAGTATGGTGTCGCAGTGCTCACACTCGTCTCATTGACAGTGTCTTGAATGACGCCTTGCGCATAGTTACTGGATGCCTGCGTCCCACTCCAACAGACCACCTACCTGTACTTTCAGGCATCCAGCCAGCTGAGCTTCGCCGACTGGGAGCGACACTCTCCTTGGCTTAACATGGATCTCTGGACCCCGATCATATCTTGCATGGTCTTTTAAGTGGGTCCTCAGATACTCGCCAAGTGAGACTAAGATCCAGACGCCCGTTTGGGCCAGGTGCGCGGAATCTTTTGGACAACCTTGCCAGACTTGGTATCCGCGCCTCTGAATGGACAAATCACAAATGGAAAACGGAGTACTGTGAAAATGCTTCCAGGCTCTGTGCTTTTGTGCCCGAGACCGGTGCCAGGCCTGTTGGGATGGGCTTACCCCGAGCAGCTTGGGTTAAGCTCAACCGCCTGCGGACTGGTGTTGGGCGATTCTATTCGTCCATGCACAAATGGGGTCTCGCTCCTTCACCGAATTGCGAGTGTGGCGTCTCTGAGCAAACCGCAGACCATGTACTAACAGCGTGCCCTATACATCGGGCACCACATGGAGCACGAGGTCTGACGGTTTTGGATGACGAAACTCGATGCTGGCTTAATGACATCACTGCCAGCATCTGATCCAGGCAGTACAGCAGTCTGGGGTAGTAAAAGGATAAACCCTCGGCCCCAGTCCTGTTTGTGTCTGACCTGAAGTAAATACCCTTCGAACGACGACGACGACGTCAGAATGTTTAAAAAATCAAACTGAACCGAATTGAATAACGGCAAAGAAAAGCGAAAGAAAAGAAAAATATAAGATCTTATTGGTCGAAATTAATTACACAAAGAGTTATAGGAAAGAGTTATAGGAAAAATTTAAAGAGTTATAGGAAAATTTAAAAGAGTTATAGGAAAAATTTAAAACCGTAAACAAGTTCTTTTTGTTTTATTAATTTGATCAAAGAGATTTAGTGAAAATATAAAGCGAATAAAAAAAAAATTAATGTCGGGGTAATAACGCATATACTTTTAATTTTTTAAAAGATGTTGACCAATGGCAGAGTTGCAGAAAATAGCAGATTATATTTCGGTATTGACTTGCAAAGAACGGCGGAAAATTCTTGCTGGTTTGAAAGAAAAGTTAATTCTCTTGATTTCAACTTTCTTTTTGTACTACTTTAATTATACTTTGCACCATAAGATTCTAGTGAAATGTGTCACGAAAGTGTATGTCGTCATAATATAGCATATTTGAAGAATTATGAAAAAAAATTTGAAATTAATTTTTAAACAAGCTGCATGAGAAACACCAGACTCGAGTTTCGCTCTTGTTAGAGCTCAATCGAACCTGGAACCTGTAGTCTTCCACGCAGGTTACTATACCACTAGACTACAGATTCCGGACGACAAATGGACTCAAAGCAGCTGTTATAACTTATTCCCGGATTTACTGAACAAGGAATACATAGAATCCACTATGTTGTAATTCCAAGGCCGTACCTCATGACCGGGACTTACCCGACAAGCGTTAAGCATCGCGCTTACTCTCCTAGAGCTTGACGAGCGAAGAAGAATTTTATATTTGAAGAATTATGAAAGCTCTAACAAGAGCGAAACTTGAGTCTGGTGTTTCTCATCTTTATGCAGCTTGTTTAAAAATTAATTTCAAATTTCCTCATAATTCTTCAAATATAAAATTCTTCTTCGCTCGTCAAGCTCTAGGAAAGTAAGCGCGATGCTTAACGCTTGTCGGGTAAGTCCCGGTCATGAGGTACGGCCTTGGAATTACAACATAGTGGATTCTATGTATTCCTTGTTCAGTAAATCCGGGAATAAGTTATAACAGCTGCTTTGAGTCCATCTGTCATGCGGAATCTGTAGTCTGGTGGTATAGTAACCTGCGTGGAAGACTACAGCACCCAGGTTCGATTCGCGGCGAGATAAGCATCACTGACGAGCTCTAACAAGAGCGAAACTCGAGTCTGGTGTTTCTCATCTTTATGCAGCTTGTTTAAAAAATATAGCATATTTTGGTATACTGTATTTTATAAATAATTAATATCGCGACAAACTTATCAATGGTTATACTTAGCAATGGAATTCTTTGCTAAAATCTTCAACCTGTATTTAAAGTAACTTTAAAGTTTGATGTAACGATATTATGCCTAATTAACATGTTTGTATGAAAATTGTAGCCTATATACTGAAACTAGCAGTTGTAGTTTTGACAAAGAAGTAGTGTTTCTGCAAATAACTTATGTAAAATGAGATTTCTTTTTTCTAAAACTGTTTTTTAAAAGCTAACTGTTGATTGTTTACCAGGTATTGATCCTTGCTCTGTGGTGATATGTCCTGCAAACTCTTTTTGCGTCAGAGGTTCTTGTAAATGCCAAAAAGGTTTTCAGAGAGTTGGATCGTTTTGTCGTGGTACCTAAATTTTGATTTTATTTTTAAGTTTTATTCAATTTTTTTTTCAAAAATAGGATTTTCTCCTTATTTCTTTAACTTGAAAATAATTCCAAATATGCACCGTCTACTAACAGAATTTTATGGTTTTGGTGAAGTTCTTACTGATAACTATTATTTAAAGCTTATAAAAATAAATTTGTTTATAATATATTCCTTCTTTTAAAGTTACATGTAACAATTTTCAACAAAGATTTCTTAGGAATGGCTATATCTGAACAATATTATTTTAATTTCTTTGGTATTTCGTCAGCTGCCAATCTATGTGAGCGCCGAAGTTGTCCTAGAAACTCTATTTGTGTTTCGTATCGATATCAGCATTCCTGTAGATGTAAATCCGGTTATTGGAAAAATGGAAATCGCTGCGAAAAAAGTGAGTTTTTGAATTGATGTCAGTCTAGTCCTATAATTCCACAGCAAAAGTCGGCTTCCATAAGCGTTTATTTCGTTTTTAAAGCTAACATTAAGTAACATGACGTCTAGGTAGCGCAACTGCTTTCGTGTACTTATTGAAACAGAAAAGTGATATTGGCAACATTGCCTGAGGTTTGGCTCGCTCAGGAATCGGACCCAAAATTTCTGCATCGACATCGGAAATAATCAGCACTTGACCGACCGGGAAGTTAATAAAACAAATAAACAAAATAGCTTTATACTGCCCGACAAAAAATAAAGACAAAAAAAAAAAACTTTAACTACGGTTTCAAATAGATCAACGTAGCCTACAGACCGAAAAAATTTGTAAATTTTTACAATCACGATACGACTCTGCTTTTTGTTTTTAGAAATCTACAAGAGTCTTTGTAATGGTGTGCAATGTGGTAAAAACGCTTTCTGCGATTACTCGTATTTCTGGGCTCAGCAATGCAGGTGCAAGTATGGATTTTATGGAGACGGTATCAATTGCGCAAGTAGGCGTTAACTTAGTCTAAAAAAGTTTTTTTCTTAAAAAAATAAAAATTTTTTTTTATGAAGGCAAATTTTCCTGTCGGAACCGTTGCGGAAGACATTCAAGAGGATTTCCGTGCCAATGCAGCTTCTCATGTCGTCGCTATGGCAACTGTTGCCAGGACTTCCGCCGATATTGTAAGTGTAGTCTACATTCCGCGTTACAAATTTCAGTAGCAAACGATAAAATGCAGTTGCCTTACTTCAGCCGCACGAGTTTGGTAAGCCGGAAGTTGGACCAATTTTATTGATTAACTGTATTATCAAGCTTACTATTGTATAAAACTATCAAATGAAATTTACTACAGTCTGTTCCGCCAAATTATTTCGTCAAGTAAAAATTTTTGTTAAAATTGTTAAATAGAATTCTTATAAAATTCTACCTGACAAACTGCTTTGGCCAAAC
Organism: Diplosoma virens; assembly: GCA_963680785.1. NCBI lineage: Eukaryota > Metazoa > Chordata > Ascidiacea > Aplousobranchia > Didemnidae > Diplosoma > Diplosoma virens. The sequence continues at coordinate 11,530,274 of OY796890.1, read as the reverse complement.
AGTTTGTAATAAATTTCATTCGATAGTTTTTTATTGTTGTATGATAAAATATATATATAAAGTAAGGCAGCTTTTTTTCTTGCATTTGTAAAATGTTTTTTTGAAACATTTCGGCTTCAACAAAATTTTTTATTGCATAATTGGTTTAAAAGATATTTTTCAGTTTGCTTTTCATTCAGTACCGAAAAAAACTGCTGCAAGTCGGTTTAAAACAAAAAAAAGTATTATGAATCTTCTTTTTGTTTAATCCTATCTTTTTCTATAACAGGTCCTGCACCTCGTAGCTTTCACTATTATCCTCAGTTTTGGTAAGACAGTTTTTCGATGACAAGATGAAATTAACCCCAAATCTTATACCGCTCCAGTTCAATTTCAACAAAGATGTTAAAATTTATTATATTTTTGAGTTAAGTCTCTTAAAATGTTTTATAAGTATTTTTTACACAGTATATTTTTGTAAGTATTTGTTAATAAATTGATGAGGATGCGTAAAACCTTTATTGATTAAAAATAAAGTATTTTGTACAAGTGTGTTTAAAAACTGGAGCGATGAAAGCCTTTCTCACGTTTGTTTCAGCTTTTCACTTCAAACACAAAGATCTCAAATTCAATTCTTTTAAGATTTTTAGAATAAAATAGGACAAAATTAGGTTTGTTGTGAAAAAATTAAAAAATTTGGATGTAACGTATTGCCTTCAAATTCCAGTGCTTTTTAATCTTTTTAGTAGGGTTATCATAAAATCGCAAAAGTCATTGAGCAAATTTTGCAGTACGGTATTCAACTTTATCTCCAATATTTCATTTACTAAGTGGAGCTGTTACTTTGACCCAGCAACTTTGAACAGCCATAACTTAAAAACTAAAGGCCCGTTTCCACTACGAGCGTGGAAAAGAGCATTCTTTGTTTGTTTTATTGATTTTTTTTTGCGCTTGCTTCAATCGAAGATCAATAATAGAAACAAAGAATGCTTTTTTCCACGCTCGTAGTAGAAACGGGCCTTAATGCGATCAAATTTCGTAGAGTGGCTTTTCATTGCTTTTTATGGAAGAAATATTTCTAAATTTATTGACATTGAACTTTTTAAATTTAAATTCGAAACCTATTTGTAATCAATAATTTTCAAAAAAATTCTCATAATAGTCATCTAGATTTCTATTAATATAATATCGTCTCCAGCGACGCAACATCCGCAAAACGATAAACTTTGCCCAATCAAGACACATTCACTAAAATCGATGTCTAAAGTGCGCACTTAAGGCTTTGCATTAACATCGAAAGCACTTCTTTCTTCTTGTTCTAAAATTGTTCCGCCATAATTACATTGTTCAAGTATGGGAAAATTAACGCCAAATTTGAAATGATGGTACAGTATTCATATGCTGCTGGCAAAAGGTAAATTTAAATATATTCTTGGGAAATATTTACCTAATGGGGTAGTAAGTTTATTGAGAATGTTTGTAGAGCAAAAATTAGAAAAGTATTCCATTAAACTTGTAGCTAAGCTTTTTTCGCTGTTACGCCTTGGGAAGAATTTACTGGATTTGAAATGCAGTAGTCAGAAAATTTAATAAAGACAAATAACCTATTATCACAGTTTGATTCACTAGGAAAAAATGTTTAGGAGTCAAAAAATCACAATTAAGAATAAAATCGACTGGGCCATTGGCTGAAATAAATAAATAAAAAAGTTTGACGTTTTTGCTAGGCACCCAGGCAAGTGAAGACTTTTTTTGGTCCTCTTCAACTTTGTGCAGCCAGTCCCATGCATTATAAGGAATACTACAAAATTAATTAAAAGTGTAGACTCAAAAAAACTTTTCGTCTGTTAAGAAGCACGTTTCTCGCTTATTCAAGACTAGACAAAAGCAAAATTTAAATCTAAAATCCCGGGTGAAAATAGTTGACAGGGCGGGACTCTGGAAAAAGGATTCAAAAGCAGGACTGTTATGGTGAATCAAACCCACATTCCAAATTCTTCTGTTCAATGCAATCAATAATTTTTCTGTTCAATGCATGGACCAGTGATAGCCTTACAAAAAAGGGGCCTGGTTCAAGAAAAAAGGGGGCCATTTTTTTAAATTTATGTTGCAATAATATTTTTAAAAAGTACCCTAGTTCAAAGCAAAGTGAAAACTTTTTTTTCGTCTCAAAAACGTAGTGATCTCTACAAAAAAGAAGGTCATCACTTTCAATCAATGTTCAAAATCTCCATTTTCGTCCCAAAAGCATAGTGATCTCTACATGTGAAAAAATGGATATCGCTTTCAATCGAGTACATGATCCCTTTGTACTAAAGTTAAGATGCAGACAAAGGAGAAGGGGGAAATTGCCGAAAGCGGGGAGAAATTAGGCCCGGTCATGTTGCTACTATAAAGAGATAGAGCAATATTTTGCTTAGGGGGCCACTTTTTGATGTTTTTTAGGAGGGGCAAGTGCAGCCTCTCCGTTCGCTCCGCACTAAAGCCACCACTGGCATCAACTTGTTGATCGCTTGTAAGATTTTAAAGGCTTGAATTGAAGATTGAAGAGATTGAATGGAAGCCAGAGAGAGCAGACAAGAGACGACTGGAATTGGTGAAGGTTGGCAAACTTGGCAAAGATAATCGGCAAAGAAAAGAAAGAATATTACGTTTGTTCCGCCGTTTGGGTCCAGAGACAATTTTTGCTTTGTACTTAAATTTGCATAAGAGTTTATGTTTTGGTGTTTACATTGTTACAATCTTTCAATAATCTTTTATAAATAATATACAAGTTTAATTTTTAATAAAGTTTTTTGATTGGTTGCAATTTTGTCTTTCCCCAAAGCCACAAAGCTCCGGTTAAACCCGGGCAAATGGTGAGCCTACAATTAAGTGAATTCTACAATTACAGTGGAAATCCAAAATCATTTTCACAAAATAGAGGTAGACCGTAAAACCAAGGTGAAACTCAGTTACCGTTAAAGACATCTAAGCAAAGTAAATGTAGCAATGAAAGAACGAAAATTAACATTTTACGGTCATTGTCAAAAAAAATATGTTCAAATAATCAAACGAGAAACTCAAACATTTAATATCCACAGCACTATAAGGACTTCCGAAATTTGAATTTATTAACAAACTTAAGCTTTACCCTGCTTGAAAAACACAAGATCAGCAAACTTTTTAGTGTGTTTACGTCGCAATAAGGAAAAGCGAAGAAGAAAAAGACAATTTAGTAACGCGTTGACAACTTATTTATCACGGCGCTAAACTTGCGCCACCACAGATATTTTTAAAGCTTAACTAGCGCTATTTAAAAGCTAAAAATAGTTAGATTCAGTTTTTTAATGTTTAGCTTTTAATAAAAAGGTACTACAACAGTTCATCGAACGATACTTGATCGAAATGACAATTGATAGAAAAGACAGTTGAATGAAAAAACAACAATTGATTTCTTGCTTAGGTTTCTGTAATTGAGTATCTCTTCATTATTTTAAATAAGATTTATTAAAAGCAAAGACCATTAGTAAAGATCCATTTCCACTACGAGGGCGGAATGGAGCATTCTTTGTTTGTCTTATTGATTTTTTCATTCATTCATTCATTCATTCATTATTAAACAGTTTAACACAAAAATTATAAATATTGAAAAGATCAAGAAAAGGAAGAATTTTTTACACGCTTCAGCGCAAAGGGAAGCAAAATAAATAAATAAATAAAAGAAACAAAAAATACTCCATTCTACGCTCGTAGTGGAAACGAGCCCTTAAAAGCAAATTTGTTTCAGACTAGGTTGTGTTTTGAGTGGAGCAGGGAGCCATAGGTGTTTAAACATTTCGGACAACGAGCCAAGAACCATGAACGGTTGAGAAACACTGGCTTAGATTGTTTTATTATAGTAAAAATTAAAAATCATTTGATAAGAACCAGAGTTGTAAAGACTCGAGTTTAATTTTGGGGGAAAATTAAAAAATTGTCTCCCATTTTATGATGACTCTTTTTGCTATGGCAAACTCGCTAAGGTTTCCTCTTTTTGTTTCATATTGCGCTTTAGGAAGTAATTGTTAATTTAGTTTTTGTAACAAAATTTATTTTTAGCTCTGTTTATTGATGTAGGATTTAAATAGGTTTAAGAATAATTTTTTTAGAAAATTAAAAGAGAACAGCAATACCTACAGTCATAGGCGTACGCAAGGGGGGGGTTTCAGGGGTCAAAACCCCCCCTTGAAGAATGGTGTTCAGCCATATATACATGGTAATAAATAGGCTTCAATAATAAGATTTTGGTTTTTATTGTTTACCGCATTTTGAAATTTAATTACTGCTTGCGCAACAATTTTTTCTATCGCCTAAATTGCGATTTTTTCTTTTTGCAATTTCTTTTTGCAATTTTTTCTATCGCCTAAAGTTAGCTAATGTACAGCTGCCACTGTGAAGAAAACTTTCGAACTTGTAAAATATTGAAAGTTAAGTATGGCAATGGAAATAAACTGCATGGAAACAATAGCTTCAGTTCACAAATTTTTTAATGCTTTAAAACGTCAAAACATTTTTACGCAACTCCATCAACACGATTTCGTCAACAACAAAAGTTCAAAAACTTGTTCAAATTTATGCCATCAGATGGGTCGATCGACACGAGAGTGTTAGTACTTTTTCAAATTTACAATTTACCGTTGTAGAAGCTTTGGCAGAAATTTTAGCATGGCCAGACAGAGAGGAACTTCATCACGAGCTTTGCAGTTGCTTTCGACAATTACGCAAAGTGAATTTCGCATTGTTCTTTTAGTTTTAAAAAACATTTTTGGATACAGTGTTGTTTTGTGCAAAGTTAAGCAGAAAAAGTCGATAAACTCTTTTGCGGCTGTCAACATTGCACATGATATTGCAAATGAATTGAAGTGTCTTAGAGAAAAAACGAATATTAATTTCACTAGTTCTATATTTTTGCGCAAAAAAACGGCCAAAGCCGAAGGTTTTATTTTGGAAACACCACGCCTTACTTCAAGACAGACCAATCGATGCAATATTGCTGCTGAACAGATGAAGAATATTTTAGAGTAGGGATTTTTATTTCATTTCTTGATAACTTTATTGTCACTCTCGAAGCAAGATTTACAGCCCACAAATCGATTATTGATGAATTTCAGTGTTTAATTTCTTCTGATCCAACTAGTGCACCAACTCCTCAACAAATTAAAAGTATTCAAGTTTTGGAAAAATTTTACGAAAATGATTTAACGAAATTCTCGGGAGAACTAGTGCCTGAACTGATATTATGTTACAGGAAGCTTTTTCGGTTGAATGCAGCAGAAAGACCAACTAATGCGTTGAGCATCATCAAGGAATGCAGTTCCGATGCTTTTCCGCACATATATTTACATTGATGACCATTTTGTTAACTCTTCCAGTGACAACATGCACTAGTGAACAATTGTTTTCCATGTTACGCAGACGAAAAACGTGCTTACGAAACACAAATGGTACCACTCGAATGAATGGACTTGCATTACTAAACATTTATAGGAGCCACACGCCTTGCCCTGGTGACGTAATTAACAAATTAAGTGAAAAAACAGGCGTTTGAATATAAGCCTTTAAAAAAACTTTAAATATTTGTCAAGTAATTAGGTTATTTTTTTGTTCGTTTGATTTTTCACCTATTGTTCTCATCATTTACACGAATTGCTTTTACTTTAGAAAGTTTCTTATCATAATTGAATTACCTGCACATGCCTTTTCGATAGTTAGTTTTACGATTTGGTAAAAAAAAATTCATGCTACTGCAAGATGTTCTTGAAACCAAAACACTTTATTTTTGAATGTAGGCCTAATTTTGGAAGTTTTTGCCCATTACCAGGACCACTTAGAGCAGGGCTTTCCAAACTTTTAGTTGATCGGCACCCTTTGGACACTGTAGCAGGTTTGCATGTACCCCCAAAATGTTGTGACGTTTCTCTAAAACAGGGTGGTCCAAACTTCTTCACTCTTGCGGGCCACTTTTCGAAATCGTTCGAGTTTGTGGGCCTCAGCCGGGTAGATATTGTTCCAAATCATGGTGTCCTCTAATAAAAAAAAAAAAAAGTTTTCACTTGCAATCAGCCTTCGATTATTCCTATTTTGTCTCAAAATCATGGTGTCCTCTAAAAAAAAAAAAGGTCTTCATTTTGAATCAGAAACAAATTTTTCCAATTCATGCCGAAAATCAAGGTGATCTCTAAAAAATGAAAGCTCTTCCCTTTTCAGCAGCCACAAATTTTCCCCATTCAAACCCAAAATCACGCTGATCTGTAAAAAAGTCTTCCCTTTTAATTGTCCTGTTTGACGTAATTATAATCGACTGGATTCGAAAATTCTAGACATTTGAGTCCAATATTTCTTCCGGACACGAAATTTAACTTAAATAAGGATATTCTCTTTGATAATGTACCCCTTGAGAAGTCTAAATGTACCCCAGTTTGGGAACCCCTGACTTAGAGCAATCGTGTTTTCGGCTCCAAAACCCCCCCCTTCACAAATTTCTGCGTACGCCACTGCCTACAGTAGGGATCGCCCGAAACGGGTAAGCATTTTTTGGAAAAATCGCACCAACTTTAACATGAATAAAAATTGAAAAAGTCACAAAATTTGAAGACAAATTGTACTGATAGTTTGAAAGCATCACAGGGTTTTTTTAATAGCGCGGCCACTTTCCGCCCTCTCCCAACCTATTTTTAGCTGTGTAAGATGCAAATTTCCATCCGCGCTCTCGGTCTTATCATTGGCTGAACGGAAATTAAAATTTTCTGATCGCAACTAAATTAATTGAAAATTTTTCTATACAGCTAATCTATGTTTACGGTCTAAGAACTGAAAACAAAGGTGGTTTAAATCGTAACACATTATTAAAAACATACGATTGATTAATCGTAACGAAAAGTTTTGTTATTATAAAGAAATTTTTAAACCTGGTTGCCTAACACTAAATTGAAACCGGACGAATTGAAAATATGTCAATTTAATTATTGTTAAGGAAAAAAATTAAAATTGTTATCATATATGTCAAATTACTTGATTTAATAGAAACCAAAAAAAAAATCATCGAAAATGTTCTCTTTTAACTTACTGTAAAAAAATCATGATAACTTTGCAATGTTTCGTTAAAAAGTTTTTTGTAATAATTCGATCAATTGTCGTTTCGATCAACTGTCGTTCAATCAACTGTCGTTCGATCAAGTGACGGGTCACGTTGTAAAAAATAGCTCGAGTAAAATTTTTTAGCTTACCCGTGAAGCAAACTTGTGATTATTATTCATAAGAAGACATTATACGATCTTCTTTCTAATTTATAGACCGGTTTTACTCATCTCAGTTAGGCTATGTGTCAAACTGTCGCATATTAAAAAATAATATTTTTGATAAACTAATGGTGAGTAGAAATGGAATATAGCATTACAAAACACAGCAATATAAACGTATATGATGCTTTTTTTAAAACTCTTCAATGGTACTTTTACCATATTCTTTATACATCAGCAATCATCGTTAAATTGTATAATTTGCAAAATAAACGCTTATGAATAAACGTTTCAAAAATTTTTAATCTTCTAAAACTTCTAAATAATATTAATAACTTAGTGTAGACACATATACTTTGACTAATTTGGCAAGAAAATTACCAAAAAACTAACATTGTTTATATCAAAAATCTGGGATTAACTTGTGCGGAACAAAACAAAAATAAGCAGCCTAAGATTTCACCTAGAAAATGACATTTTATATTTTAATGCAAAAGAATTAGCTCTTGCACTAATAGAACAGTAAAGAAAAATGGCTTCAGGGTAATTATAGGTAGGCTACTTAAATTAAAGTTATTATTTTTATTGTAAATATTTTTTACACTTTAGTTGGTCTTGAAAGCGTTTGTTGGAAGCGTGCTTTTTTACAGTTTTTGTTCCATTGCATTTTATTTTCTTTTTTCCCATAAAAACCTTGGCAGTATGGTTTATAATAACATTAAAAACAATTTACAATCAAAGGCAAAAATTGCTCATGCAGAGAAAAAATACTGTAAATGCGTTTTTTAGTTCAAGATTTTGACGAAAGAGAAAAAATTTTTTTCAACAAATCGATGTTATAAAATACTGTATGATCATAAACGGTCATGGCCTTACAAAACAGGGGGGAGGCGGTACAACAAAAATAGAGGAGGCACTTTTTAGTGTTCTGAAACAATGTGATTTCTAAAAACAAATGGTTCTCACTTTAGAAGGGGCCACTATTTAGTGCTTTAAAACAAAAAGTTCTCTTAACCAAAGGTCATGGTTTTAGGGAGGGGGCACTTTTTAGTGTTCTGAAACAAAATGATTTCAAAAAAAGGAAAAAAGGTCATCACTTTAAAGGTGCCATCGTCATGGTGTTACTATGAAGAAATAGACCAATATCTTGCTTAGGGGGCCACTTTTTGACTTTTTTAGGGGGGGCGATGTGACCCCTCCGTTTGCACCCTACTAAAACCAGCACTGATCATAAACCTTCTATAAAAACATAAATATTTAAAATTAGTAGAAAAATGTTTTTAAACTCTCAAATAAATGCATTGCTATATCTCATTTTTTTCTATATTCATCCTCCTGATTGGCAGGAAAACGTCGAAAGCGTTATACATAGAGCAACTACCCCGACGTGCTTCCGAAGATGCCAAGATATCGCTGTCCGGTGAAATTTTCTATTTTGGTTTTGCAGTTTCATAGAGTTAGCCTATGACTGAAATTTACAACTGCTTGCCAAGACCGCCAAACAGGAAAATTGCCGCAAAATGTCTTTCCCAAAGACGTAACAGAACCACGCGAGTAGGTTTTGAACCGAAACCATGTCAATCACAATCACGGTGCTCTAAGCTACTCAACCACGCTGCCGACATTAACCAATTTTTTTACATTTTGTTACGCCCATGCTCAATGATCGCTTTAGTACGGTGCGAGTGGTGCAACCGCACCAAGCATTTTCTAAAAAACGTCAAAAAGTGCCCCCTAAGCAAGATACTGCTCTATTTTTTCATAGTAGCACCATGATGGAGGCACTCCTAAAGTGATGACCTTTTTTTAGAGATCATTTTGTTTCGGAACACTAAAAAGTGACCTCGCCTATTTTTATTGCACTGAGTCCCCTTTTTTGTAAGGTCATCATCACTGCCCAAGCTATTTCAAAACATTTTAATTGCAGCAATTGCTTAAACAACCTCTTAAAGAAAATTTTCTAAACCATTTTAAAGTCAAATTTATTCGATTTGGTTAAGTTTGACGAGAGCAATAAAAAAATTGTTCAAAGTGACTTGGTAATTTTCCTTTTTTAAAGGCACTTAACGCTTTGTTTTCCGTTTTTCACTTCATTGATTGCGTTCAAAAAAAATTCATTGTAGCTTCTTTTTTTTCTCACTAATATGTTGTAGAAGCGAGAAGCCGAATCACATGATTATACGAATTGCTGTAAAAAACTTTTTTTTCTAATGCTATAAGCTTGTAGCTCGGTACCAAATCAGTGCAGTACGAACATTACGTTGTAATAGAAGTGGATCGGAGCTAGAATGGGCTCCGTGCGTCACACGACAATGATAGACTGCTGCTTTCAATGCTCTGCTCTGCTCTGCAGTCGAAGTATCAAAAAAAGCAACAACTCCGCCTGATTATACGAAAGTAAAATTTAAAAATGGCTGAAGAGGTTGTTGGGCGGTTTTTCAAACGTCGTGAAGTTAAAAACTTTTTTTAAGTCATAAAATGTAGGCTACATTAAAAAAAAAACAATTATATTTTTTTCGAAACATTATCGACCTTCATAGAGGCATTGCATTTTTTAATTTGTTTATTGCTTATCATAAATGTTGTAGTTCTTAGTTAATTTACCGAAAGTTTTGGGTTCTCGTTCATCCTTCGCCGTTACTAACCTCGCAGACTTTGAGGATTCCCTATATTTAAAAGTTTACAAAGTGAGCAAGACGAACAGTGAACGAGAACCAAGTTCTGTTGACATGTAGGCCAAAATTCAACCAATTATCGTGCCACTAAATTTTTTTACAACTAATTTCACAGAATTTTTTTTGCAAGTGTTTTTGTTTTATATGGAAGTAATTGTTTTTAATTTTAAATTATCGCTGTGGATTAAAAATCATCCAAAAGGCTACACTGCTTTTTAATCATGACTGAACTCTCCAACATTGATTATTGTTGTTTGGAGCCTCAACCAAGAGGTCGATCACGCACTTGGCCTTTGAAAAGACCAGCCGGCTGTACCAAAAAAATGTCAACTAGGAACAATTTATTTCAGGCAGTAGAACCTACTTTGGAAAAGCCAATTTTCACTGATGAGTCAATAAGTGATAACATTTCTTCATTTTCTGCAATACCAGAACATGATCTACAAGAAAAAAATGAAAATGGATTTGCAAATTTTGGTCTTTATGTTTCCACTGATATTGATAGTAATGCTGCTTCAAAAGTGTCTCTTAAAGAACAAGTTACTGAATATACCAGTGATTTTTCTCAAATTTTGAATCCAAAAAAAAAGAGGACTTTAGCTTCTAATAATCTTAATGATAACTTTGTTAAATTGGAAACAATATCTCAAGAAAATTTGTTCACTACGAACTATAATTTTGATAATTCTTTGTCAGAGTCGATACAAAACACTTCTGAGTCTAATCTCAGGTTTATTAATAATCTTTCAATCACTTCTGACCAGCAAACAATAATTTTGGCTTCTAATACAAGTCAAGTCAGAACAAGCAGCAATGCTTCCACATGCAAACCCAAATCATCATCTCGCAAGAATGCATGGGGAAACTCTCGATATGCTGATCTGATAACCCAGGCCATTGAAAGCTCCCAAGAAAAACGTCTTACTTTGGCTGAAATCTATGACTGGGTGGTTAAGAACATAGATTATTTCAAAGATAAAGGAAATGACAATTCTTCTGCTAGCTGGAAGGTAAGCACTTTGAAAAATTTTGTGTTTTGTTTCTATTTTGGTTTATATTACTTTTAATTGTTTGATTGATAAGATTAACAAAAAATTTTTTTTCCCTTCAAGAAGTCACCGTGAGTGATTTTTTGAGTAAAACTATCTCAAAAGCCCCCTTTCAGCACCAGAATGGAATAAAGAAGAAACCAAAAAAAAGGATCTCCAGAAGTAATCAGTAACTGCATGGAGATTTGGGTTAGTTTCACAAACAAAAATTGCTTATTGTGACTTCTTGAAAAGACCCAAAAAATTTGGGTCTTGTTTACCCATTGTCATTACTAACCTTGAAAGCTTTGGAGATTCCCCAAAATTTAAAAGTTTATCAAGTAAGCACAGCAAATAGTAAGCGAGAACCAAAATTCAATTCTAATCTTAAATAAATGTAAGTTCTAATTAATTGTTATACAAGCTCTCCTTATTTACAATTTTTTTCTAGTTTATGTTTATCTTAGATTTAAAACATCTTTACTAAAAAGTTTTACATAACAATTAGACAAAGGTTTATATATGGTGTAACATTATTTCTGCCCTATTTTCTTAATTTTGCTTTATAAAAATTTTAGCGAGAAGGTTGCATAATCCAATTTTTTTCCTAAACACTGATGTATTTGTTTTGAATAATTACATATAAAGCATCTTATGAACAATAAATTGATAAAATTTGATTTTATTTATTAAATTGTATAGTTGTACCTAATACCATTTTTTAATTTAGATTAAGTTACAGCTTATGTCATATCAAAAAACAGTGGATTTATTCATAAAGCTGGAGAGTTGTTAATATGAAATACTTTGTACTATCTTGAAGAGTTAATTTTACAGCTTATTTTAGACTAGATTTAAAATTTAAAGCTTTGTGGCTAATTTATTTGCAACTAAATACGGTCAAAAATAATTGTTTATTATATAATATTATAGGTTTATCTAGTTGTTTTTTATAAATTTGTACTTATTATTCATAGTCAGGAGAATAATTATGAGATGGTTGTAACTTATAAGAAACATTTTGTTCTAAACAGTAATGTACATGTATGTGGAAACCGTATATATTATGCAGCAATCTCAACAATTTTGATTTTAGCAGAAAGATAAGTGTTGTTGCAAATTCAGCTTTTGATACTAATTCTTTCATGTAAAATACTTAAAATGAAGTTTAATTTGGCTAGATAACAATATGAAATTTAGTGAAAGATATTAAGTTGCTGTGTTAAAGTGTTTGAGTACGCTGTATTTGTTGCTTTTTTTAATTTGTGACATAATGATTATCATTTTGTGATGTTGTTTTACAATTAAAATCTTATATTCATGAAGGGGTTAATATGTAACTGCTCAGATAGGCTCACAATTCTGTAGTACTTTCACAGTCTTACTGTCAAGAATGGCAAGCTGTAGGCATATTTTGGTCAGATTTAGCCTGCTCCACAATCAAACTTAAGCTCCCATTTCAAAGTGAGTCCTGATAAGCACTCCTGCAACAGAGCAGCATATTTTTAAATCTAACTTGCAGAGACATTCATCTTTGCATGGCTATATATTTAATCATTTTTATTAACATTGATATTGTGGTCAAGTATATTACTGTATAAACAGCATACAGCAATATCAGTTTTCTGGCATAATCAAGAAAAAGTTTTAGTGGCAAAAGTTTGCAAGTGATACAACTGTGTCTCTTTGTTCAAACAAACAAAAATAAAGTAAGTACCTGTACTTTGCATGTCGTATTTTATTTAATAATAAGATGCAACAAAAACTATTATTTTTGCTGTTACTCCTTCTGTTCATGCTTGTGAAGTTTTGTTTTGAATTATACAGGGTGTTTCAAAAAATTTGACATCATTTGACATGTAAATATTACAGAAACTCGAAATCAAAAAAGTCGAATCAAATGAAATTCAACAGGTTTAAGGTTGGGGTCTACTGCAGCAATTAAGCAATGGTACCTTCTTTGCAAAGGTGTCAAGCGAAAAAAGATATGATTTTAATGTGAAGACTTTTTTGGTCTTCACTTGTTGTTTTTTACATTTAATAAAAAAAAACATAGCTGCATGAAAGTGAAGACCCAAAAAAGGTCTTCATTTTGATACTAAAAGCTTGTACTGGATTACAGAGTTAATAACTAATTTTTACTAGAATTGGATCGACGTGCAGAGAAGTTTGAGAACCACTGATTTAAGGCTCGTTTCCACTACGAGCGTGAAATGAAGCATTGTTTGTTTCTTTTATTGACCTTTCCGCGCTTAAAATCTAAGCGAGCGCTGAGCGAAGCAAAAAAATCAATAAAACAAACAAAGAATACTTCAAACCACGCTCGTAGTGGAAACGAGCCCCCATGTCAAATAGTTGAAAATACAGTAATAACCTGCTGAAAATATAAACACTTCTTTAAAACAGCGCTCGTCGATCGAAATTCCCTGAAACATTTTAGTAGTAGTTTGTTTTTGTTTGCATCCAAAAGAACAATCGATAATAATTGAAAACAAAATAGAGCAAAGGTTGCAAATAGGGAGACGGCAACTAAACGATATACGTTTCTTGAATTCTGTAAACTTTTAAGTTTTTTCCGTTGATTCTTACTAAATATATTTAATAGGAGTTTCGCAAAATTAGCTCAAGAACTTCGTGATACCATAAAGGCTCGTTTCTAATACGAACATTGACCGGAGTATTCTTTGTTTATTGATCTTTTTTCTTTCTCTTGGCACTTCAGCGCGAAAAGAAGTAAAAAAATCAATAAACAAACAAATAATAATCCCCCCAACGCTCCTAGTGGAAACGGATCTTAAAGGTTACGAGCACTCCTTTAAGAGTAAAAGCGGGAAATGTAAATACGATCATGAAAAATGCGTTTCAGCAGATTTTTATCTGTGAATAATTTGTTTTTACCTGAAAGTTTTTTTGATTATATGTTTAACCTTCTTCACTGTTTGATATAAAATACAACAGAAAAACCTGAGCTTGCATTTTTATAATAAGAAAATTAAACCTTAGAGAATTCAATGTTTTATTAAGTTCGCTTTAAATCATTCGAAGCTGTTTTTTTGTTTGCTGATTATGTTGTAATGTGAAACACGCTGATAGTTTGAGGTTGTCATAAAGTGAACTCGAAAATTTATACTTCGAATAATGAATCTTGACCAAATCTCTTCTGGTTAAGATTGTTTTCCACTTAAACCCTTGTGTCGCAATTGATGACTCACCTGGTTAATGTTATTTGCAATTTTCAAATTGCTGTGACGACGAGTTTGTTGCTGCGATCTCTTAACTTACTTTTTAAATTTATTTTGTCCAACGTTTGAATTTTCACGTAGTTAATTTTGCAATTTGTGATTTGCAAATTTCGCTCTATGGCAAAAAATCACTTTCACCTAAATTTTCCTTGCTCAATTTCTGTAAGGTGTTATTAGTTGAGGAATTTTCGCAAAAAGCTAATTAAACGTTTAAAGTCGGTTGTCTCGGTTAAATTAAATAATGTTTTGTTTTCGTCATCTTAATGTTCGATTTCTACGGCAAGAGCAGCAGTTCCAAATTAAGTCACCTAACAGCATTGTTATTGTGGAAATTACATGTAATTGCTTAAAAAATATCTTACTCGCGTTATGTTGGAAGAGCTGGTCATATAAGGAAAAAAATCCAAGACATCTTATAATTTTTAATCTTAAATGACCAGCTCTGCGAACATAAACAGAGCAAGCAGACTGTCTCTAGTGAGAGTTCAAAACTCAAAAACGTTATTCAAAACTCATAATTCAATAATCCAAAAAAATAATTCAAAACTCAAAAACGTTTAAAATACAATTTTCGTGAAGGGTTGGGCGCGCGACGCCGAATGCCGGCGATGGTATTTTTCGTGCTGTCTGTTTACTCGTACAACTTGTATGTTTCTTAGCATCTGGTCACCGTCGGGCGCGATGCACAATACCGTTTCTCTCGGTGTAGCATTGTATTGGTTGTATGTATTTATAGCAATGTTTAAAATCTTGGATCTTTTTCTCCAAAAAAAATTTTTGGAGTATAGATTTACTCCGAGTAAAACACTATTAACGGGACGAAAATGCGGTGACGTCACGTTACCGCATTTTCGTTTTCTAATTTAAACAGATAAATCTTACAAATCAACCAGCACGAAAAATGGTTTTGCGTGCTAATTAATGTTGAAAGTAACCGAAAATAATTTTTCGTCACGTTAATAATGCGAACAATTTATATTCGGTTATTGCTATTTTCAACCTTCAAAAGTTGTTTACGTCATTCGGTGTATAGTTACTGCTTGTTTTTTATCACTCGTTGTTGTTTCGCCGCCATTTCACGTGACAAATGTTCTCACTGTCCTTCCAAGTTTGTTTACCAGAGTTTTCGATTTAATCTCTCGTCACCGTAGACCACGTTGCTTTTATCTGGCTGCCGTTTGTCAAAATCGTTATTGATCGAAATTGAAGTATTTGATTTGTTGTTTTCACTTTTATTGAAAAACTCCAGCATATAAACTAATTATCTTTCGTTTACTGTAGGATGACTTTGTTTCAAGTGTGTTGTTGTGTTGGAATGATTGTTATTGTCTTGATTTTCCAGAACACTTAAAGAAATGGTTAACGTTAAAAGACCAGCGGTTGTTATCAAGATGTCGTTTTTACTTGATTTGCTTGTAAATTTTTCGATTTGCTTCAATATTTTACAAAACACGAAAAAAAATAAAAACTATTTGATTTTGGAATATCCAATAAATTGCAAACCGAACTCACAATATAATAAATGCTGAATTTTCAATTAAAAAAAATATTGTTTTGTTTTTTCTGACCGTTTATACAACTTATTGATAGATAAGTGGCATATTATTTTTGCACCAAGTCAATTTCACAGTAAGCGACATTTGATTGACTTAGCGACAAAAGATTTTTTGATAAACTTTTGTCCAACTATAAACACCATTTGCAAAAGAATAACATGGCTGGTAACTTTTTAATATTTTTATCTTGTATTTTTGCTAAATCTCTCAATCAATTAGGTGAGGTTTGTCTGCCCACAGCTTGTATTTATTTTTAAAAAACAGTTTAAAAAAACTGGAGATCGGGATGCTTGGAGATCTCAATTCGAGCTGCTGCCCCCGCAACCCAAAAGGACAAGCGGGCAAAGGAAAATATACTGAATTAATTTAATGTTTTCCGCGAAAATGATAATGATGATGAGTTTAATTTTTGTTCATGCGTAAATAGAGTTGCACTGTTCCCCCCCCTATACTTGATATATTATTTTCGCCAGCCGTCTGAACATTTAACACAGCATTTGCTCTGCTCTCTTCCATTTATTTTGTTATTTTGATATATGTCCTCGTTTGGCCTTTAATTTTTTAAATCAGCTTCCGCTCAGCAAGTCACGCGAGTAAATAGTAAATAAGATTTTAAATTATTGAATCGTTTTTAAAAAATTTCGTACTCTTTTTGAACAAAACAAAGCCAAGCGGAGCGTTTTGAGGAAGACGAAACCGAAGATTGAATTGCGGCTTTTCGGGTTTATTTTATGATGTTGTCCATACGTAGTGATGAAATAAATCATCAGCGGTAAACGCTGTATGTATCTGGAAATCGCCACGCCTATAAACTTTGACCAATAAGGAGGTTTTTTAAGTAATTTTTGCTTGAAGTGCTTAAAAATATGGAGACGAATGGTTTTTTAAAAATTACTTTCGTACTTTTTTTTTTTGGAACAAAACAAAGCCAAGCAGAGAGTTTTGTGGAAGAAGGAACCAAAGATTAAATTACGGATTTTTTGATTGTTTATTTTATAATGTTGTCAATACGTAATGATGAAATAAATCATGGGCAATAATCGCTGTTTGTATTTGGAAATCGCCACGCCCATAAACTTTGACCAATAAGGAAGTTTTTTAAGTAATTTTTGTTTCAAGTGCTTAAAAATGTGGAGGTGGTCGTGTGTGAATTGTCATCGCGAACAAAAGTCATGACCTGATCGCTTCTTCGAAGTGTTTTTCTAACGTGTAGCTTTAAAAAAAAGGTTTTGAAATGAAGTAATGTTGTTTGTTAGCTATATCAAGGCTGGACATTGTCATCGGTTTCCTGATGGTTTTTTAAGGTGTTATTCATGATTAGCACTGAATTTTATTGTGATTTGTTCCGTTAAAATGCTATCGATTACATTCTAGTAAAACACTAAATTTGCTGTTCTTGTGGTGTAACGATTAGAGTGAGATTTTCTCATAACAACAACACTGTATGAGATTTTAAAATAGTTCACTGATTTGAATTAGTCCAATGTACGATTTTTAGTCTCCTCTGCGAGATGTAAAATGATTGGTTTTTCGGTTTACGCCTACCCATATTATCATACAGGTCTTTATGCGTTTTCAACCATTTGTTTTCAATTTTTGATGATATTGTAGTTTATCAGTAAAGTGACGACGGTAGCTTTATAGTATCGATGACGCATCTTTAACCAATACTTTATTGATTTTCATCAATGCCGAACATCGAAATGTTTTTCTCGTAACCCCAAGTTTTTTGCATAGAACTCAATACGTCACAATCTGTCTCTACACAACAAGTTCAAGCGAGTGCAAAACGAGGGCGCGGGAAAATCGTCGTGGTGGATCATCAACTATGACGCCAAGCCTCGAAAGCCCCGACCCCCCCGACCCCAATCAAGCGCCACAGCATGCCATCCGATAGCAGGACGATCAAAGCCGCACGCAACAAAGCGTTAATGAAGATAGTAAGTATGAGGGAAAGTTAATTTTTGGTGTATTTTTTCATTGCCTATTTAAATAGGAAATGTAATACTGATTGTAATAAAGAATCCCGCTAATTACTTATTTATTCCCTCTTTTTTTCTTGAATTTCAGTTTTTTCAAAAGTAAATTTTCGAAATGTATGTTTATTCATTCTTGTTGTTAACAAACAGCATTAAGTTTTATTAAAGCAATTTTTGTTTAATTTTTAGAACAAATTGATGAAGATAAAAAAGTTAAAGAAAAAATCAAATTTAAATGAAGAAGACCTTGTAGATCATGATTGGTCACATGATTTCCCTTCTTTCTCTGATTTTAGGTAAATCTGCCTTAGCACAATTAAAGTTCCATTCATTATTGCATTTTTTTAGTTGCAAATAAAACCTTATGAAAAACGTTTAAATCTAAAATTCCTGAGTTTTTATGATGTATTTTTTATACGTCAAAGCGTCTAATGTGTTTGCGGCGCCAAATCTTTGGAACATGGCGCCAACATAATTATTTTTTTGAATCTGCCTCAGACGTGGCAAGGCTGACAACACTTATGTCAGATTAGGCGGCCCGGATATCAAACCCTGACATCCCACGAATATGGCAGCATTACAAACGTAACCTAGCATTATGTTTTTCAATCTATTTTTTTGTTTTTATTGGTTAGTTCACTGTTGGATGTCTTTGCTGTTTGAAATGCAGTAGTACTTGCAAAGAGTTTGTTTAAAGTTGTACAACTGCAGTTCGGCTATTCGAAAACTAATTTAGTTTTTTAATCCTGATCTTTTGCTAATCTGTGCAGACATCGGACCAATTCAGACGCAAGCAGCACTGGAAGTCGCACTTCACCCAATAAATCTCATCTCCTTTCCGATCTCGAACCTGACGGCCCCACACCCATGTCACCCACCGGGTTGTCCTCTTCTTATACAGCTCCAAGTACATGCGCAGTAATTGAAAAATTGTTGTGATAAACTGAAAATTAAATTTTTACCGAACGAGTTTTCGTTTGACCGTTCCCAGTGTGATGAAATGTCTTCGTATTTTTTAGATGTTTTTGATTTTATTGGGAGAAATGGTGATTTTGACATCACCGACAAGGCTGATTGGATGGCCAACCACGAAAAATTGTTGGAGCCATTGGAAAGTGAGTTTTGCTTTTTTTTGTTTGTTTTTATTGTTTATTACATTTCTACAAACAAATTTACATAAATGATCTGCCGAAGTCGCGAAAAATAGTGAGAGAAGAGAAACTATGGCCAACCCTGAATTGTTTAAAACAGTATTCTCTTGTAATAAATAATGTTTTTTTTTTAATCAAAACGTTTCAGCTGTCAACAGAAAAGGTTCCTAAAAATACGTAGGTTTGAGTTACTCAACGTCTTATGTTGATGAAACATCAATTCAATTCACTTTATTTCAAGCTAAAATATGCTTAGTTAAGATGAGAAATTCTAAGTTTTTTTGACTATTTTACTTTTTCGTCCAATTCCAACTAGAAATTATGGTTCCGATTCCGATTTTTGTGTTTTAAAACAATTTGTAAGAACTGCAAATGATCTTGGGTTGAGTTAAACGAGTTTCACAAAACTACGACACGCTGAACTGTACTGCAAATAAACTAGAATAGAAAATTTGAAGGAAGGATAACTTTTTAAGGGGCTCCGTGGCTAATGAATAGTTGAAAAATATTGTTCTGAACATTATATTGTATTTACTGTTGCGTGGTCTGTTTTTTTTGTATACCTTTTTTTAATATGAATTGCAACAGGCAAACTTTATCGATCTACAACTCTTATCACAAGCGTACTAAAGCCTAAATGACGTTTCTGCTAAATGAGCAGAGCTTGTCAGCAGCCAGCTGCCTGTGTCATCCGGTCTCTCTTTTGTCTTTTTGAACTAAATCTCGCAATAACACTGTAGTGTCGATTCAGTTGATCTTCAATGCTCATAACTTAGTCAATATTGACTTTTTGGCTTATTTCGAATAAAAGTGTGTAAACAATTAGGCTTAGTTTACACCGCTGTTTAGGTTCGATGCGCGTGCGTTTGATTAGGTACCTATTGTAATTCCCACGCTCAGCGTACGAAATTCAAACAAAGAAATTTAGCCGAGCGGGCGTAGACCAATAGTGGGCAAGTACCATCCGCCAAGTATCCAATGTTATATTTGTGTCTATTTTTTTCCTCGAGTAAATTTGAGGGGCGGACTTGGCGTTATTATTACTAATGCGTTCCCCGAGGTAAAAAGTTTGCCCAATCCTGGCATAAAATGATATAGCTTTTAAGCGATGTATTTTTTAACCATTTGATGTTGTTCATGTAAATTCTAATAAGATAATTTTAATAAGATCTGTCTTCTCTAGTAATCGTCTTTAACGAAATGGTTTAAGCGATCCACTAATCCAACAATATTATTTCTGTTTTTTGACTGTTTTTGTCAATGATTACTGGTTTTGGAACTTTAGATTCGGTTGTTTATTAGTTCTATCTTCGCAGCATCATTGTAAGTCATTTTTGTCAAATGATTTTTTTCAGACATGGACATACTTCCGGTATCACCTCCCAAGCCAGAGCAAGCAAATGATGGAGCTTCCGTTTTTTGTAATCGAACGACATCTGCACAACCTCATCAACACGTAAGTTAAATATTCGATTTCGCACAATGTGATCCAAGACCACGCTATGTTTGCTAACCGATTTTATAAATGTCATATTTCGGTCAGTCATGTTTTGCCTATGTTATGCCTGTTAAAACGAGTTAACCAGTTCAATTTCAAGTTAAGTTTTACTTATTGTTTAAGTTTGATAGACTGTTCTTTGACTTCTACAAAAATATAAACCGAAAAGAAAAATAAATTTTTTTGCGTTTCATTTTATGTCTTGTAGTGTGTTATATTGAAATGACTTTAGGAGGTATTGAATTTCTTAATTTTCAATTAAATTTCAATACTGATTTTTATCAAAATTTAAGTATGGCTTTTCTGTTTCAAAAAAGCTACTAATCATGATTTTAAAACTTATGTTTTGATTGTAAAATATTTTTTAGTGTCGATTTTGGTTGTTTCGAATTTTTTAATTTTTCGCATTCTTGTTAAAGCAAATTCCTGTTCAGTTACTATTGCCTCCTTTCTGAAGAATAAGTTAGCGTGACGAACAAAACTCTTTTCGCTTTTGCTTAAAAAACCTTTTTATCTTTTCTGAAAACAACTCGTTTTTCCTACATAAAAAAAACCACAATGTTTGTTGACTTATTTTAAATCTTTGGGCTCATCTTAGGACAAAAGTTCAAACAGTTAAGTTAGTTGGTTGTTTTTCAGATGAAAGATACTTGCAATTCGTCGGCAATTTCCGCTGACGACGCTATGTCAAGACCAACTACGTCTTTGCTACAAAATCAAACTGACCAAGGATCTGCTAATGTAAGTTGGCAAGAAATTTTTTGTTTTACTTGAAATCTATCATTTAGGTGTTGAGTTTTGCTTATTCATCGTTAACTCTTTTGACTAGGTAGGAAAACTTGGTTTTAGAAATGAGCATGTACTGTATAATGAGTCATGTGATTATTTGTTCCTTTCACCTTTAGTCGAACGTTTTTTCGATTCACGTTCACGATTCAGATCCTTCATAATTTGACCTTTAAACACTGCTTCTAAGTAGATAAAACGTCAAAAAATTAAAAAGATTCACGCTTTAAAAACACAAGGCAAGTAAGCAAAATCTTCTAGCTCTTGTAATCTGTTGTTTTTGACGTTGATTTTCGCTTATTCTGTTTAAAGTACTTTTCACGAGATAGAAAACCTTGAGTGTAAAAAGAGATTTGTAGTTGGTCACGTGATTTACTGATTACGAAAATTTAAGCAAAGGTTTTCTCAATTCAGGTTCATCCTTTTGTAATTCGTACGTTTAAAACATTGCTGCTAATTAGACATCAAAACCGTCAACATAAGAACACAGCCTTGGAATGCCCTTGAATTTTAACAATGGTTGCTATCTCTATCGAAGGTTATTGTCGGAGAGTGTGCACGATATGGTACTACGACAGTTGATCGAACGACACTTGATCAAAGCGACATGTGATCGAAGCGACATTTGATGGAAATCATATTTGATAAATAAAAAGATTTATTTGGTATATTCATGCCATTAAACAATCTTTTTGTCACTGTTTATAATTGTAAATTAGATTTGTTTATTGTAAATTAGATTTATAGAAAGCAGAGGCCATCAGTAAGAAGACAGTTTGTTTTTATTTTCATAATTTCTTGCCAATGCTAATGTCAGATTTTTTTTTACAAGGTCCCTCCCTGGTCAAAGAATTTTTAGGGGGGTAACAAGTAGATCTCTAGTCATGGTTTTGTTTCGTTAGATGTCTATTGCTGCCATTTTTTTGCATTCTTTTTATAATGTAGTCAGTAGCGTATTTAGGGGAAGGGGTATTGTGCCATGGCCCCGCCTTTGTAGAGACCCCTTGAAGAAATCAGAGACAGATTCAAAGAGAAGACTTTTTTTTAGAGATAACTATGTTTTTGAGACGAAATATTGACAAAACCGGGACAGATTCAAAGTTGTAAATTTTCTCTTTCATTCTTCGATCAGATGTCGTTTCGATCAACTGTCGGCAAAATATCGTTTGTTTGTTCCACTCTCTTCATCATTCGGTTTGCGCGCTTTCCGAGTCTTGCATAACAAAGATGTGTGTAAGCCATTGATATAAACATTTCATTTTCAAATGCTCGTGTTGAAATTTCATGATTTTTTAAATCGACTTTGCTGTTTGAATGATTCAACTATAATTGTGCTTATGAAGGGTCAGCGATTACTTTTACGCACGATCAAAAAAAATTCTTCATCTCTCCCGACCTAAATATTTAATGACTTTAAAGTTTGTAGATGATATTTGTAATTTTAAGCTTACTGTTGATTATAGTGTAAAGTAACTTACTGTGTCTTAAATTTGATTTGTAAAACTATTGGCTCTGCGTCTAGCTTAAACTGAATCAAACTAAAGCAGGGGCGGGCAAACTTTTTAGCTCGAGGGCCGCATTCAAAAGTTGATTTTGATCCATGGCCGCATCAGTATTCACAAATTGAATTTGTGCCACAAACCTACTTGAAGACCAGAAAAAAAGTTTTCACTTTGGTTTGTAACATCTACCTGGGAGCTGAAGACCAAAAAGAAAAAGTTACACTGTTCGCATTGAATGCTTTGCCCCGGATTTGGTCCGCGGGCCCAAGTTCGCCCACCACCGACCCGAAGTTTAATTTTAGACCAGTGGTTTTCAACCTTTTTCATACCGTGGCCCACTTTCCAACCCAAGATACTTAACGACCCACTTCGGTCAACAAAATTAAATTCCCATCCCAAAATCATAGTGTTCTCTAAAAAAAAAAAAGGTCTTCACTTGGAATTGCTGTCAATTTTCCCTATTTTTGTCCCAAAACCATAGTGTTCTCTAAAAAAAAAAAAAAAAAGGTCTTCACTTGCAATTGCTGTCAATTTTCCCTATTTGACCGGACAGGACGCCGGAAAAATGCCTAAAAAACGGGACGGATGGTAATCCTGATTATACATATTGCTTTTTTTTTTTGATTTATGCTCTGTGGCCCACTACTGGGCCATGGCCCATAGGTTGAAAACCTCCGTTTTAGACAGAAGCTGAAAAATCTTCTTTTAGTCTCATCTTGATCTGGATTTTCTTTTTAATGAATGTTAATACAAAATAAGAACAATAAGCATTGTTAACTATCTTCTATTATTTCTTATTTGCTTTAAGTTTGTGCACATTAAATTTAATTGAAGTACAACGGAATAACTTAAAGGGAAAGTCTCCTAAAGTAGCTTTAAGATATTTTTGACTTACTACTAGACTTCAAAGAATATTTTCTGTCCCTTAAACTTTATAAATGCGAAATTGCCAACGAGAAACAACTTGTTCAATTCTTGGTTTAAAGCCGGATGTCGTCCGATGCTTATAAACTGCCATAGCAGAGGGACAAAAAATAGTCGGTTGATGTATTTTGATCGGAGATTGTTTTGCAATGAGAGCCAAAAACAAACCTTGTTTGTAACCGCGCAGAGAACTCGTTCTTTAATTTATATCAAGATGCGCTGCTGACGTTTTCTTGTCAGCTTTCGATTAAAATTGTTACAAAATCAAATCAATTTCTGATAATTCCTCCAAATTCACAAATATTTCCTGTAACGGATAATTTCGCGTCATGCCATTGTGTTTGTCTTAACACTTTATTGAAATCGGTTATCATTCATCATTGTGTTATCAACTTAAAAAGCTTTGTTCAGGAATTTTTCTGGGTTGTTTTTGCGGAAGCGAAGTGTTTATTCCTAAGGCGCGTAACAGAACGAGCTTTAGATGCCAACAATACAACGTTATGAGAGAGCAATTTGATTGGTTGGAAGTTTTTTTTACTATTGAACCTATGCTACGTAATAAACAATTTGTATTAGCGACCTTTTTTGTGATTAGATTGCTTGTTGAAACGACCACATTGAAATCTTAAAAGGAAACAGATAATGTAGCAGTGAAATCCTTTTTATAGCAATAAGTTTAAAGGAGAAAAATTTAATCTATGAAGAGCTTTGAGTTCTACTACCTAATTTTTTAGCGTAAAAGCCTACTTTTGCTTTCGAAAGAAATCGATTAAGTTCAGTATTTTTGTCTTGACAACTTCTCTCAGCGAAACGGTCAAATTTTTGTACTAAAATCTTAAAACTGATCATCATTGAGTACTGATGAGTAGCAACTACTCGGCTGTAAATTAATTATTATGCTGTTTGTTTTAAATTTAAAACAGTTTATTTAAAAAAAAAATAAAAGTAGAAAACTGTCTATTTAAATTGTTATTATATTTATTAGCTACCGACATTTTGCTATTGTCAATATCCTCTTATATTTAATTTGTTTGTTTCCATTCTCCGAGTTGCTTGAACAGGCATCAAATATTAATCAGCGGTAGAGCTGCAAGTATTACAAAGCGAGAACATTTTATTTGCCCGATTTTTTCCACCACTGGAATTGTTTAAATGTCGTTGTTTTTTGCATTTACAGACCGAATTTCAACATGGTACGCCTCATAAGTCACGATTTCAGCCGAGAACACCACAGCACAATCAATCTCAACAAGTACAAATTCGTTTGTTTTCTATAAACTCTGGTTGTTTCTTAATAAGTTGAAGCTCATAAATGACGTACTTCAAACGGTTTGATAATTCAACACCTCTGAATACAATACAAAAACAACATATTTGGGGTCTCATTTCTTTTACAGATCTCAAATCACAAACATATATGAGACAAACAAGCATATTATCAAGGCAATATTGAATGCTGATAGACTCTTCATCTCTGTTCAGAACAACATAAACTGCAAACACACACACTCGCGCGCACACACACACACACACACAAACACACCCTTGCGTATTTGCAAGCTCATCCAACATCTTATTCAAATTTTGAAACAAAATCAATTACACAAAAAAATCATTAATCTAACAACCACATTAAACAAGCAACTACATGGACACAGAAAAAAAACTGAAAACAAGACTAAAAAACCAACACAAATCCAACTCTTTTTGGGGCCTAATAACAAGATTATTCCACAAACCCTTCACACAAAAAAATAGAAGCATCTGCTTTAAACCTAAAACAGCTATCACTGTCAAAGACAAAGCAAAAGCTTTTTATGGACAAACAAATGGTATTACAACAATCCATCGAAAAGACAATTTATCGAACAATAGTTGATTTAACTGAGCAAAGCTTCTGTAATTGAACTACTTCTGTTATTTTAAATTAGATTTATTAACATCGGAGGACAGCTGTGAAAAAATGATTTCATATGGCCCCATTATACAACTTTTGATAAACCATTTGACACATAGGCCACATAATCAAAAAATTTTTACGCCAGACCCCAGCAATAAACATGGCACAAGCATTTCACAACTAAACATTACCAACAACAGAACACCCAAAATTCTTGGAATGGCACTAGAGTCAGAGGTAATATTTTTATAACGCATAAATATCCTTAAAATCAAAACAAAACAAACTCTTAACCTCTAATTCAGCAAATGAGTTAAACAAAAGTAATTATGCATCTTCTTGTTTAAAGCTATCATTCGCCCCATTCTTGAATATGTTAACAATATAAAGGATATCAAAGACTATCATCAAAAAACCGTTTAAAACACAGTTCTTCACATTGCAAGAGCTCCACAGAAACACCAACACTCAACACTTACATGTCAGACTCACATGACGAATCCAGTGTTTTCCGATGAGCACCTATTTCAATCTTCTTGTTATTCAACTCTAACAAGACACACACACGTTCTCTACAGTACATTACTTCATTTGCGTATTTGCCTAGAAATATGAAGTCTTTAATCTTTTACAACAAAGATCACACTATTAGCATCATCATCCCAGATTTAGACATCACACTTTAGAAATGTAAAAAATTCACCCAAATTCACTATCACCTCGCTATATCTAATCTGCAAAAATGGCAAAGTAACCAATACAATGCTCGATGCCATACATCCATTAAAGCAAACGTTATCGCCGCACATGCGTACAAAACTGGTTCAGCTCGAAATCAACAAACCACCCCCTCCTACGACATTAACTAAACATCAAACCCAGACATTTACTCGCCACAATTCCCACGATGTTTCACAGACATACGACACTAATCATTTGTTAAATAACAACAAACTACTACACCTCTAATTCATCAAAGAACTCCTTTCAAGGGGCGTAGTTTTCCAAAAGTATGAGAAAAGTTGGCTTTATTTAAAGATTAAAAAATGGTTAATTCTTGGTGATGAGGAAACAACAGTATGAGGTGTCATCTGAAGCAGGGGCGTCAGGCCAATCTGCTGACGAAAGAAACACTGCCCTTGTTGATGGCGCAATTTTTTGCAAGAACAACTTTTTTGAAATTTTAACTAGTTTTTGGCTTCCCTGATTTGTTTTGCTAACTGAGTGATTTTTGATCAGGTCTTCGGGCAACAACAGTTTAGTGATGGAAATGTTTATACTTTGGTTCAGCAAGTGACTTTTAACAACCAGCAGGTATCCAACTTGTGTTGTAGTAAACTTGCTTTTACACCTTATAAGCTAATTTTATATGAAACGTTGTTTGTTAAAGCTGTCTGTTTAACAAGCCTTATTCCTTTTCTAGACTTCATGTATATTTCATTTAAAAACGACATTTCTTCTGCTTTCAGAAGTTTGTTTTTACGCCCCTGGCTGTTTTAAAGCTTTAAGCTTTACGCACAAAAAGTTTTAATGTTTTTTTTATTAGTATATAAAATATCTTTAAGCGAAATTAAACCTGTGTTTTCGATGCATTTTTCTGATTACCTTATTAGAAATATCAAAGCCTTTCAATTTTTAAAAAGATTCTCAATACTCCAGATTGTTACGAATATGTACTGTAATTTTAATAATATAATGCTTTTAACATGCGCACCAAATCTGCATCAAAAATAAAAATAGGAATTTTGCTAAAGATAATCCATTAAATAAACTCAATAAATCATGCTTGTACAGCCACCGACGATGACGTCACCTGAACAACAGAATTTTGCTCGAACTTCTACTGTTTCTGAAAATAGAATCATTTCTCAACTTCAAATGGTATTTCGTAATTTTTCATCGTTATTGTATTGTGAAAATAGAATATTCTTTTAACATTCTTGTTTGACGGGTCAAACGCGCGCGCGCGCGCGCACGCACACACACACACACACACATACTGTTATTGTTATTTTAAATAAGTTCATTTTAAAGATGGGACAAGTAGCTACTCAACCAGTCGATGGAACGAACATGGCGTCCAATTCGGAATATCCATCTGATCTTGACAATCTCAATAAAAGCGACATCTTTAACCCAGGATCTTTTGATATCACCGATCTTTCGCAATATACAAATCTTTTCGGCAAAGATTTCAGCTCTTGCTTTCCTCAAGAAAGTAAGAAATTAGTTTTGATTTTTGCTCTCAGTAATTATAATATTCACGATGTTGTTTCTAGACGCTGATCTCTATAACATGAACAACACTGCCGACGGCAGCTCTATGTCGAGCGGATTTGAATCAAGCGATTTCTCCACTCCGCAGTATCTTGCTAATCCGCAATCGCTAATGTCAGGATCTCGCAGCTCCAGCAGTGAACAAGCGACTCAACTTGAAAACTCGACACCGATCGAGAGTTGCCAGTCTCAAATCTTTACTGTCCTCAATGCCCCACTCAACGGTGCCCTTCAAAGCAACATCACTAGGTACTTGGGCAACAGCAGAGGGGATTTTTCGAATCGCTTTGGTCATTCGCATCCTGTAACAATGGAGCAGTTGTCCCAAGGTGTCGGCACCGAGTTCTATATGCGTTGACGGTCGGTATCCTCAAGTGCACTTTTCTCGTACAAGAGAGTTACTTACATTGGTGCCGAGATTTTATATTGAACTGAGTTCAGATTTGGTGCTGAAGATGCTGTTCTGCTTCTGAGTTCGTGGTGTTTTAATTTTTTGTTTGGTTGAATTTTTTCAGCGGCGATACGATCTCTTAGCTGATCGTTGTCGTTTGCACTTTTTTTTCCAAATTAACACATAAACTGTAGCAATTTTTATATCAGTTCAAGTAGTAACAAAGCGTTGTATAAAGTTGACGCAATTGTTTATTATGGTGCTAACTATATTGCAGATCTACAGTTTACTAACAGCACGATGTAAAAACAGCGTCGTTTGCATCAACAGTTGATATTGTTCGGCAAAGTTTTTCTACGCTTTTATTTTGTAAATTTGACTTATAGTTGTTAATCAGCCGCATGTTTGCAAAGGTGTAAGTATTTTCAATGTCGTTATTTAATTTTCGTTTTCCAAAGTGTCATTAATTGCCTTTACGCATGGTTTTTGAAATGTTTTTGATCAAGTTGTACTGTAAATATATTAGTGATGATATTTGTCCAGTTCTTTTAACCAAATTACTTCGTAATTACTACGTAATTACTTCGTTTATACTTATATCTTATATCGATATTGATCTAATTGCTGTTTTCTGTTTTTAGTCACTCTTTATAAGTAAGTAGCTTGACGTCATTTTGGCGTTTATCGTGAAGAGCTTTTCCAGGTGCACAATGGAGATCATTCAGGTAGACTGATGATCGAACTTACATTAAAGTGAAGAGCATCGAGTTGTTCCGCCTTGTAACGAGAATCTTATAAACTGTAATGTATCTTTTGTTTTTTATTTAAAATATGCAGTATGGTGCTTTTCAACGTTGCTTTTTGAAGAAGATGGTGCAGTATACGTCAGTCGTCAAGTTATGTCATTTAACTATAACACATCGGCCGAAAA
This sequence comes from Diplosoma virens, assembly GCA_963680785.1. Classification (NCBI taxonomy): domain Eukaryota; kingdom Metazoa; phylum Chordata; class Ascidiacea; order Aplousobranchia; family Didemnidae; genus Diplosoma; species Diplosoma virens. The sequence goes on along the minus strand of OY796890.1, from coordinate 11,501,196 downwards.
GTGCGCTATAAGTCAAGTGCTTAAAAATTAATTACTTTTACTTTTTGGTTACTGGTGGTTTTTCTTCGATGTTTTGTTCCCAGCTGGTTTGAAAACAATTGCGTCCACAAAGAGATAAAGCTATTATGTATTAGAACAGGGATGCCTACCCGTGACCCCGTAAAAGTTTGAGTGTCCCTCGTGAAATTTTCGAAGTAACTTTAACTAAACAACCAAACAGGGCATACAGTAAAACCTTATCGGACATGTGAAGACCTTTTTTATTAGGTCTTCCATTAAGGTGGAACGTAAAGATTGGTTTTAATAAAGAATCTATGTATGCGTATGTACATTCCATGGTTTTAAAAGTGAATTCCATGGTTGTAAAATGTAATAAAAGTGAAGCCCTTTAAAAAAAGTATTTATTTGTTAAACTTGTACACGATATTTTTGGATGTTGTAATTTTTAAATTGTTTTTCTATCAAGTCACCAATTTTGTCCGCGAAAAATTTTTGCTAAGCCGAAATAGCCTTTACCTTAAAATGGTTTGACACACCTGTATTAGAACTTTACTGTAAAAGTTTGCATATATACTGTAGACAATAATTAAATTTTGTCGCTTGCTATAAAATAAACTTTTTCTTTGCGACTATCTCAAACCTCAATTTTTCTTTCAAGTTGAACTCGGTGGTACCAAATCACTTTATCCAGAAAGTTTGTTAAAGTTGAAATAAATCTCGTGTTATATTGCACTCGGTGCAGTAATTAGTAGCATATGCTGGAACGTGCTATTTCTCGCTAAAAATTGCTTCGGTAAATTAAATCCGTAGCAAACTTGCATTGATTGGTTGCAATCACTTATAATTGTTTTTCATTTCTTGCTGTAACTTGAACCTCAATAATGTAGCTTTTTGTGATAACAGCGAACAACCTATGTGCTATGTCATAACTTTGCCAAACCATTTGCCAAACCACATTTTTATCTCTTCTATCAGGAAAACGACTACAACATGGCTCTGCATTCTAAAGCCACAGCAACCAGTAAATGAGACTTTGGATTAAACTTGTATTATTTTCTTTATTTGATAGTACGTCAGTCTTTTACTGTGCGAAACCTTTATTTTGCTTTCTTGCTCTATACAAAGTTCGTAATTATGTCTTGCTCAGATAACCTCGCGTTTCGTTTTTGTAAAACTTTTGTTGGTGATCACGTAACTGATTATAATAAAAAAGTATTTTCACTAATCAAATAAGTTCCCCTGTGTTTTGTCGCTTCATGCAAATATATAGTCCAGAACTCACATATGTGCTGTGTCTATTCAATTGTGAGCTACTTGTGCTTGCACACTCGCCGGAACACAGAGCTCGAACATCTGTTCATAGGCTTTGTAAAATATCCGTTGGTGGGCGCTAGTGAAACCCCGGCCTATCTTACAGGAAAAAAATCCAAAACGCGCTTCTCGTAACCCGGCAAGCTTTTTGTGTGCTCACGACGGTTCTCACACCGACACTTGACAGCAGTAAACTTTATTGACTGTTCTTAGAAAAAGCGGAACAATGTATTGGTTAATGGCGATCGTGTGCGCGGCAACTAAACGGTTGTGATAAACAAAAAGATCTTTTATATAATAACCAATAAACTCCATAAGACTTTTACCTGGTTATTTTTTATACAAGTTTCGAAGATTATCATTATACTAAAACACAAATTAACATGAACCAGACACCAATAAATGTCAGGAACATACTCCAACAATTAAGCAAAGAATGATTAATGCTGATTACAACCAAAGCGATCCAGGAAAGTTTCTGACGTGAAGGCACGCAGTCGCAATAATTAAAAATAGGCAACGAAAAATAAAACTGAAGTTCGAACCGAAATACGGAATCGGGACTTGGGACTCGCCAATTCCGAGCAGTATAGGTAGACGCCAGGGCTTTGAACTCGAACTCGAAGAACTCGGCAATTTTAACCGAACTCGAACTCGAAAAATAAAAATTTCTGAACTCGAACTTGAAAAAAGTTTGTGGAGTTCGAGTTCATTTAATGAGTAAATTTGACTATAACATTTCTCAGTGATGGTGCCAAATTATAATTTGCTACCCTCTTTTATTTTGTTTAATAATAGATTAAAATTGGTAACATTGATGACAAAGCATTTTTAACATGTGCTCAGTTTTTCGCCGTTGAATTATCCTCTTAACTCTATTTCGACTGTATTTTTTCAACTCTATTTTGTAAACTCGAACTCGAACTCGAAAAATTAAAATTTAAAGAACTCGAACTCGAACTTGCAATTTTTTTGTGAACTCAACTCGAACTTGAACTCGATTAAAAATGCTTCGAGTTCGCAGCCCTGGTAGACGCATTGAAAAAGTAGCGAATCCGACGGCAAGATTTTATACAGCATCGACAATTTAACGGTTTCGCAGATTATTGTTTTATTCCTTTTCACTATTCTAAAATTTTTAACTCATTCTTATTTTGTTGCGCTCAAGGTCGTCGCTTTTTTGTAATACCGAGTGTTCATCAGGGGGACAGGAAAGCCATTTTGTCAGAGAGGGCAAAATTTTAAGAAAGGTTTTACAGAGTTGCCATTTCATATCGCGACCGTTTTCAACCCAAAAATCTACTGAAAAATAAAAAGAATGTCATCACTTCCAACCAGAGTCCAAAATCTTCAGTTTTGTTTCAAATTTTAAGTGAAGACTAAAAAAAGGTCATTACTTTTAATTGAGTCTATAATCCCTACATTTTCCTGTATTTAAGGACAAGGTGCAAACCATAACTAAAATAAGTGTCGGCGCCGTGATCGTGATGGACATGGTCTCGGTTCAAAACCTACTCGCGCCATTCTGTTGTGCCTTTGAAGAAGACATTTAACAGCAATTTCTCCTGCTTTGTGCTCTTGGAAAGCAATTCTAAATTTCAGTCATAGCCTATCTATAAAATCAAAAAAAACTTAACTGGACAGCAATATCTCTGCATATTTGAAAATAGGTCAGGGTAATCGCTCGACTGTTGCAACCGATGTTTTCCTGCGAGGTAGAAGGATAAATATGGAGATGTAAATTTAAAAAACTCATAATTTTTCAACAGATGTTCTTAGCTTTGTCTTTTATCGGCTCTTGCTAATCATGTTCATCGTTTTGCTGACCCTTTTTCTTAATCTGGTTCTCTGGTAGGCCTATTTTTTTCTTATCTTTTTTTGTTCTTGGAAGGGATGCAAAAAATAATGACTATAAAAAGTTCATGCTAATACGTGCATTATGCCCTGAGGTTGATACCATCGTCGTTGCCGTCGTTTGGAAGGGCATCCACTCCAGGTCAAACACAAACAGGACTGGGGCCGATGGTTTATCCTTTTACTACCTCAGACCTCTGTACTTCCCGGATCAGATACTGGCAGAGATGCTGTTAAGCCAGCATCAAGTTTCGTCATCCAAAACCGTCAGATCTCGTGCTCCATGTTGTGCCCGACGTATGGGACATGCTATTAGAACGTGGTCTGCAGTTATACAGAGGCGCCGCACTCGCAATTCGGTGAAGGAGCGAGACCCCATTTATGCATGGACAAATGGAATCACCCAACACCAGTCAGCAGGTGGTTGAGCTTAAACCAAGCTATTCGGGGCAAGCTCATTCCAACAGGCCTGGCACAGGTCCTGAGTATAAAAATTGCAGAAGGTTGATACCATGATGGCAGCAGATGGGCAGCAGATGGCAGCATATAGCAGGCAGAGGAAGCACGCTAATTTCAGGAGCGCTGTGTTACAAAATTCAAGCTAAACAGTAGTTACAAAAATTGGCTCTTTAGCAAGTAAAGCAGTTGAGATGTAAATAATCTAATGATGGACACGAAAATTATTGAGTTGTCGAAAAGCGTCGAGTTACTTAGTTAGGCAAAAAATTAGTTATCTTTGACTGGAAAATAGGTGTAAGTTGTGGTTTATTGTTTTAGAAAAAGACAAATTTTTATTTTATTATTAAAGTTCTTAGCTTTTGTTTGCATTTAGGCCTTCTGGTTTTAAACTAGATTAAAATACATTATATATCGAATTCCTAACTTGACGTTGATCTTGACAATCTAATCGTCATAGTCTTCCTACTAAAAAATTTCTAATCTTAAAAACTAGCAAAACTATCTTGGAAATTTAGAATTAAAAACAGGTCTTTTGCTTCTCTGTTCATCACATCCCAAATGTGTGTTATGTTTTATATTGTTAATCTCTGAAAATATTTTACCTTGTAGCAAATTGTACAGGCAAATATGTTTTGTAAGAAAAAGACTAGAAAAGACCACCATGCATGTTTTACAAAATGTTAAAAAAATTAATTATTTATGGATTGTTTACTAAAAAAATATTTGCATTACAACTTGCTAGTAAACTTGCAAAAAATTACTTGTTTAAAAGAAATAAAGTTTTTCATCTTCCAAGGCTTGTCAGTGGAGAAATAAAAACATATATGGATTATAACTTAGCAAACAAAATTGTGTTTCTTCAAGAAGTCATCATAAGTGATTTTTGTTTGTAAAACTAACCCAAACCTCCTATGGTTACTACTGTAAACCTGGGTGACTTTGATCATTTTAGAGCTATCCTAATTTACACTTAATAAAACTCAATAAATTTTTCAAAACAAATTGACTAAACCATTTTAGGTTACAATTTAGGTTCTTTTCAAAAAGTCACCGTAAGCGATTTTTTTTTGGTGAAACTAACTGGACTCCCTTTTCAGCACCAGGATAGAATAAAAAAGAAACCAAGAGAAAAAGGATCTTTCAAGAAGCTATAGTAACTGCAGGGTGATCCGGGTTAGTTTTACAAGCAAAAGTCGCTTACAGTGACCTTTTGAAGAGACCCTTTACTTCTGGTTATGTTGTCCAATCAAATACAAAATAAACTCTATGTTTAAATACAAAAAGTGCTTTGTTACAGAAAAAATATAAGCATCAGAAGTTAAATTAAATCTTAAGTATATGTCAAGTTCATCTATTAAAATTTGCATAAAAGATGAAATGTCTTTTAATATTTAAATAAACTTTCAAAACTTATTTTAATTGGCAGCAATTGAAAGAAAATTTGATGTGTGTTGAACAATCTTAGAAATCATATGATTGATTCTAATTGTCAATATCTAAAACCTGATATTTTTTATAAATAAAACAATGACAAAAAAAGTATTGTAACTTCAGATTCTATTATCTGGAAAAACAAAAAAACAAAGCTAAAACTTATAAGTTTTTTGAAATCTCTCCACATTACTGATTCCAAGAATGTATTTTGTTGTATTATTGAGCTGCAGTCTATCATAAATAAAAAAACTTTAAAAAATGTGAATCAAGTATCACTTAACTTTCTATCAATGTTTTTTTAGTAATCTTTACAAAATTAATTTTTATAGTTCTTATAATTATTTCGTTGTGTGGAAGTCTGAGTCTGCTTTAAATTAGCACTTAAATATTTTTAAAACATCAAACTGTTTTTTGATCATGAATGAACTCTCTGACAATAATTATTATAGTTTAGAGCCACAACCAAGAGGTCGGTCAGGCACTTGGCCCATGAAAAGACCAGCTTGTTGCACCAAAAAAACATCCAATGAGAATAATGCATTTCAGATGTTAGAACCTGCTTTGGAAGAGCCAAGTTTAACTGATGAGTTGATGAGTGATGGAATTTTTTCATTTTCTACATTACCTGATATTCAGAATGAAAACCAAGATGAATATATTTACCCTAGTCTTTTTGCATTCACTGATGTTGTTAATAATAATGGTGCTTCAGAATCATCAAGCAAAGAACCAGCTACTGGAAATACTAGTGATTCCTGTCAAGTTTTGACCCCACAAGAAAATATTGCAATTACTTCTGATGCTCTCAATAATAACTTTGTTGAACTTGACACAATTCCACAAGAAAGTTTTTTGAATACAAACTATGAATTCGATAGTTCTTTGTCAGAGTTGCTGCAAAATAGTGCTGAGAGTAATCTTTCAACCAGTCCTGACAAGCAAATGCAAATATCTGCATCTTCCACCGTTTCGGCTACTACTGAAGCAAGTTCTAGTAAGAGTGCTTCTATATCCAAACCCAAATCATGTTCTCGCAAAAATCCTTGGGGAAACTTTTCATATGCTGATCTGATAACTGAAGCCATTGAAAGTTCATTGGAAAAACGGCTTACTTTGGCCCAAATCTATGACTGGATGGTGAAGAACATAGATTACTTTAAAGATAAAGGAGATAGCAATTCTTCTGCTGGCTGGAAGGTAGGCAGGTTTTTATAAACTTTTGTCGTTCTTTTTTGTATTTAATGTTTGTTTTAGTTTTGATTGTTTAAGATAAACTTTTGTGTAAAAAAATGTGTTTAAGCAAAACATCTCTGATTTTTTTCGACTTGCTAAGAATCAGCAATGGCAGTATATTTTAAAGTTAAACAATCTTTCAAAAAAATTTAAACTTAAACTTCATACCAACATATTGTTTTGGAGATCTATTTAAGTTTCTTTTATTTCAATTATTTTTGCTTTTTAATATTGTATTATGTGCATTGTACAGCGTCCAAGATGATGATTGCAAGGTGTATTCTTTATAGACAAAGCAACAAGAAATCTGAACATTAACACTGCATTGAACACTTAACCAAGTGGTTTAGATGAACTAAGCGATGTTGGCATAAGAAACTTGACACTTAGAAAACTGAACGTGTTTTTGCTTTAATTCAGGGGTGTCCAAACTTTTTCCAGGAGGGCCAGATTGATAATGTGAAAGTGACCGCGGGCCAGCAACGATCTCTAAAAAAAAGGTCTTCACTTCAATTTCATCTCTAATTTCGCTATGTTCCTCCCAAAATCGTTGAGATCTATAAAAAAAAAAGGCCTTCACTTCGATTTGATCTCTAATTTCATTATTTTTCTCCCAAAATTATAATGATCTCTAAAAAGAAGTAATTAACATGGTAAATGGGTTATTTCGGACATAATTCTATCCAACTATGGTTCAAAGTAAGTGCATATCGCCACATTTGGTCCGCGGGCCGTATGAAAACTCATCGCGGGCCGGACTTTGGACACCCTTGCTTTAATTGTTTCGTCTGCAAAAACACGTTTATTTTGTTGGGTTTTTTAACTAACTTTTAAAAAAGACTAGCGCTTATCAACAAACAATCGAAGATATTTTACTTTGCCCCTAATGATTTTATTTTCATGAAACCAAATCATTGTATGCATAGTTTTCAGCATAGCGGTTTTTTCTGATCTTGCATTGTTCATAGATCAATCGCACAGATTTGCAAAAGTTTAAATTATTGTCAAAATTTTAAAAATAAAACTATAAGAGTACAAAATGAACGAAAAAATAAACTGCTTTTGTTTTTTATATACTTTTTAGCAGTCCAGTTTTATAATGATATTAAAGTAAAGTAAATTCGGTAAAAAAACCCTCTGTGGAAATGCTAAAATTAAAAAATTACCAATACAGATTTTGAATTTAGAGACGTCGATTATGTGTGCAACTGTGCATGTGCCGTGTGTGTGTGAGAGAGAAAGAGAATGTGTGTGAATACAGTAAATGTGCATTTATAATAGTATAAATAAGAGAAGTTGATGTTATTTGTTTGTCGTTACCCGTACCCACGCTCCAAGATCTGAGTCCCTAACGCAGTGGTTTCCAATCTTATCGTGGTTTGTGTCCCCTTTCGAGAGAGTCTGAACGCCCGTGGCCATTTGCTAATTAATGATCCGGAAAGTTGTTGGTTGGTTTTATCCCAGTAAAAATATGGATTGAGTGGTCCATCATTGGCGAAACTGGGACTTATGTATAAGACGATGATCAATGAAAATAAACCATCGTTTTTTTTTAATATAGTCTGATATAAAATGTTTTCAAGTAAATGTTATACAAGAAAAAAGATAAGCCATTAGGCAAAAGTTGTAAAGTTTTAATTTTAAATTGAAAACGTTTTGTTGTAACCATACCTATACCAGTTATTGATTATATGAAAACAGCTAATAAAGATTTTAGCAATTTATTTATCGTTTGTTGATAAACTTTAGCTTTTTTTATTTATTGTTTTCTGTATCAAAAACTAATAATAATAATCGCGTTTTCACCAAAACCACAATTTTAAGTAGAAACGTTCTCAGTTTCGTAGTGTCCGTTTTCGTAGTCATTGATTTTTTTATTGCCCAGTTTAGTCGCACTGTAGCGATCGGTTAAAACTTTTTATAAACTCTTAAAATGTCTATAAATTTGGTAAGATTTTTATAAGTTCTGTTTTCACAAGGGCTTTTATTAATACAGCCAGCATGCAAAAGCCAAAGTATTTACCCGTGTTATTAAAATGATTTTTGTATGATCCTAAAAAAACTATAAAAATTCGAGTCTTTTTTTTTCAACTTACGCGAAATTAATGATGAGCAACTGGGCATTTGGGTCTTGCATGTGGTTTTTAACTTAATTATATTTGCTTTCATTTGAGGACTATACGAAGACTTTTGTTTGCCCCATTGTGCTTCCTAAACCGATAACTGTTTGTTTTTTTAAATGAAATATCACATTTATATTTTTCGAGTTTCTATCAAATTGATTTGATTATAATTTAACAATTTTATTACGGCTAATTAAAATATTCCACTGTTTAATAGTTAATGGACAAGAACACAAATTTTCTCCAAAATTAATTTTATTATTTAGATTAGGGTTGCCATACTGTCCGGAAAATTACGAATATGTCCGGAATTTTATGTCAAATTTTGCGTCCGGAAGGAATTTAAAAAAAAAGCTCAAATGTCCGGAATTTTAGTATCAACTAAAAACAACGTGCAATTTTTTTAAAAAACACGTTGATTATGCGACGAAAATAGCAAATTCCAAGACCGATTCGAAATGAACACCTTTTTTTTGGAGAACACCATGATTTTGGGACGAAAATAGGAAAATCGGAGATCGATTCAAAGTAAAGGCCTTTTTTTTTTCGGTCTTCTTACTAGATTCGTACGCAAATTTATTTTGTTCGCCCCTTCAAAAATTTTTTTCGTTGGTGCGCCTATGCCTGTCTGGAATTCCGCCTATTCAGATATGGCAACCCTAATTTAGATACATTTGCTACTGTTTAATATACCAAAGCGATTCTAGTTGTAATATCATTGATATTCTCCTTTTATGTCGAGCAGTCGAAAATCCGTTAAAGAAAGCGAGGCAAGAAAAGAGAGAAGCAGGAATTGTAGAAGAGATAACAAAACTTTGTATCAGCAGATTGTTATCTGTTAATGGCTTTTTTCTTCGAACCAAAATAGGTTATTTCTTGCTTGGAATCTGAATTTCATTTATTGTTTGGCGTAAAAATGCAATACCAAAACCTGAGCTTGGATTATTTATAATGTCAAGGCTAGTTTCCACTACAAGCGTGGAAAAAATTATTCTTGTTTTATTGATTTTTTTTGCTTTGCTTAGCGCTCGCTTCAATTTTAAGCGCGGAAAGATCTATAAAAGAAACGAAAAATGCTCTTCCACGCTCGTAGTGGAAATGGGCCTTTAATGAGGTAATTCAATCCTTATCGATTTTTTCGAAAAGTTTTCGAGATCGTTTGATATCCGTAAATCTGTTTTTTTCATTGATGTGTTTTGATATAAAGGACCCTATTAGTTTGAAGTATTTCAGAGAATGAATTCAAAAATCTCGTTTTGTAAATTTAAACCCTTGACCGTATCTTTTGTGGTTGAGATTGTTTTCGACTTAACCCTTGTGTGACGTCATCGATGACTCAACACGTGGTTAAAGTTGTTTACAATTTTTAAACCGTTGCAATGTCGAATCCCTCGCGGCTATTTCTTAACCTGCTTTTTAAATCTATTTTCGTCCAACTTCTGAATTTACGCGTCGGTAATTTTGCAATTTGTAATTCGTGCATTTCGCAAGATGGCAAATATCCTTTTGCTTGTTATCTTACTTGACTGGCTTACGTATATAAGGTGCAATTAGTCCAGCTTTTTTTGCGAAAAAGAAATTAAGCGTTTGCAAAAGTTGCTTGTCATAGTGGAAAAATTCAGTTTATAAATTGCATTAATTTATAAAGCTTAAGAAGTGTATTCAGCTTATAAAATTTATTGCGACTTCATAACAGTTTGTTAAAGCGTTTCCAATTTTTTAAAAATTTGTAATTCAAATTTCAACTTGATAGAAACAATATTTTTGTATAAATAAGCACGAGAAAGGGTTAAAACAATTTTAGTCACATGAATGATGAAAATGATTTATTTTCTGTTGCTGATAACTCGAAACCTTCATGTCCGGCTTTGACTTCATTATTTATATCATCGGGTGTATAAGTACTTTTAACGTACTATCGCTGACTCATCATATGACCCACACCTCGACTAGGAATTGCCTTCAATTCGTTATCAAATTTTCTTCGTTGTTGTTTTATGGCGTAGGTGTTTCTCGTTTCAGGTTTGTTTACGAGAATTTTCGATTTAATTTCGTCTCTGCAAACCACGAAACGCCCTTATCTGACTGCCGTTTATCAAATCCGTTATTGATCGAGATTTAAGTAAACATTTGATTTGTTGTAGTCGCTTTTATTGAAAAAGCGTTATCGCTAACTTCATCCGATTGTCGACATCACTAATTACCTTTCATTAACTGTAGTAAGACATTTGTTGTCAGTTGATTTGTAGTGTAATGATTGTTATGGGCCAATCTTTACACGAAAGTTATCAATGCTAGTAAAAATTGATATATGTATTTAAAATGAGCAAAAAAAAAAAAATTTAAAAAGAATTGTTTTTCTTTTGAAAATAGGTTGCAGAATTTTTTTGTTTTAACATTTTATCAAAACACATACAAGCCACACGAGTAGGTTATATTTATTGGTCCGAGAAAATTTAAGTTTTATATGTTATAATGTTGTATTACTACGTCTGTGTTGATATATAAGCACCTTTGGAAAACGCTTTCAATTCCAACAAATTTAAATACGGTTGCACTGTTGAACCGAACACCTGCTTACGTTGATTTCAATATCTTCATCGCACTTACAAAACTTGTTTGCTTTACTTTTTATTTTCGTCGTTCACATTCATTTCGTTATTTTGATAGTAAGACCCGCTTGACCTTTTCCCTTCGCTTGCCAGCCAATTGAATCCTCTTCAAGTAAGCGTTGTTATGGCCGTGTTTTGTCACGGAAATTTGTTATTGAGCTCTACATAGCTATCACTTTTAACTATATTCTATACCAGGGATGGTTAAATTTTTTATGGTGGAGCCTATTTTTGCTTTATTTTAGACAGACTGGCCTGATTACCCACGATGCGTTTTGTTTTAACAGCTTTTTTCAACTTTACCTCGAAACAATGCATTAATTGACGAAAGAATTCGAAAATTTGCAGTAACGCGTTTTATTTTATCAGCTTTTTTGAAATACAGCTTAAAACAATGCGTTTAACGGCTAAACAATTCAAAAATTTATTTGGCGGGCAGCATTACTTAGCGAAACGTTGCGGTTCTGGCCCGCAGGGCGTAATTTCATTCCTGTTCTATACCATTTTTTATAAGCGTTGAACTGGTCTCGATAATTGTTTTCTCCGACGTGGTTCCTCGAAAGAAAGGTTTTATATCATAAAAAATTGTTATATCAAAAATGGCATTTTCCGAAGTACGAGTTTGAACAATTTTTTTCCTCTCTAAACTTTTTCATGTTCATTGATAAACAACCGAAAAAAGGACTTCGGCTTTCAAATTAATGTAGCTTGCAAATAAATTATTTTTCTTCTTAGTTGGCAATATAAGTTGATTTTTTGTAAGATTAAAGCTAACAGATAACTATTTGTCAGTAGAAAATTCAAGTACGATCCGTGGTCTATCCTGTCTAAAGTAACGACGGCAGCTGCACAATTCGCTGAGTCTAATGACCTAGCTTTTGTATATTATTGTTGTCCAGTATTGCTGAACAATAATTTTTATAATTTCCAATTTTTTCGCATTTATCTTTTTGTTAACATCGAAGTCTTTTTTTTTAATTCAAATTTTGTTCAACTATTAGAACTTTTTTTAATAAATTGGTTTTTCTGTTGCAAGCCCTTTTTTGATCTTCATCTATAATTAATTTTAAAGCAATCTAGATGCTCGTAAGAGAAGTGCTATTGAAAAATATTATGTTTTGTCAACACATGTATTGACATTTCATTTTTTTCATAATTTGACTTCACCAAACAAACTTGGTTTGACTGGCCTATTTTTAAAATATTTACAGTAACTATATAATAGATAATTGATTATTTGAACTGCCTTTTAGTGTCGGCGTAAAACAAGTTTATAATTGTGTGGTATTCGGAATTTTAAAGCACACGAAAAATGATGCAGCATAGCAATTTTTTGTTGCTGCTTAAAATCAATTCCTCAGTCTTCTGATTCAGGAATACAAAGCATGCAAAAATTGCAGTTGTTTGTATTGGAAATCAAATAAAGAAAAATTGATCAATCTCCGTGTTGCATAGAACTCGATACGTCACAATCTGTCCCTTCACGACAAGTTCAAGCGAGTGCAAAATGAAGTTACGGGAAAGTCTTCGTGGTGGATTATCAACTACGATGCTAAACCTCGAAAACCGGTATTAGATCCCAAGTTGAAAAAATCGAAGAGCATGGACGCTAAAAATAATAAGATGAAGCAAGCTCGATTGAAAGCGCTAATGAAAAAAGTAAGTTTATGCGAAACTTTGTTTTAGAAATGTTTTTAAAATTTTTAGTTTAAACTATCTGACTGCCCGAATGCCAAATCTTGCTCATCCGTCTCCAATTTCTAGCCCACTATATATATTTCTAGTCCGGTCTTAATTTGAAGATTTTTGGGAAAGAAATACAGTCATTTAAAAACAGTATGTTTAATGAGTCGTATTATTTACCCAGCAGTACTCTTTGAACTAGATGTTGTAACTTTCATATTTTGTAATTTATTAGAACGAGTTTCTTAAGAAGAAGGGATTAAAAACGAATTTAAAGGAAGGTGGATCGGATGATTTTAATCGGTCGCGTAATTCTTCGTTCTCGGATTTTGGGTAAATATTGTTTGGTACTTTAAAAGTTTTTTTTTGCTTTTTGAAATTTTTTTCATCGATAGGTTTACTTAAAACGTACTTGAAAAATTTTATCAACAACATTACAATAATTGTTAATAATATTTAAGTTTTTTTTTTTTTTTTTTATTAAAAATCAAGCTTTCTCACAATTTTTCTCAAAAACAACAATTAGATTAGAAAAGTAATCCCTTGGAGAAATTCTATTAAAACTTTGAGATTGTTAAAACGATTTCTTTATATGATTTCAAAGCATTTGTAGAACAGTTCAATATTTCACGTCCTTCATATGGCAAGTATTGTTTGCAAAAGTTTAATACTAAACATTTACCGTTTGATTACTTGCAATTTATTCATTCGTTGCAATTGCTTCTTTTCGTAACGGTCTTTGTCCAGCCGTTTGATTTTAATTATTTCTTGGTCCAGAAATAGAACACGAGCAGACTCAAGCAACGCTGGAGGTCGCACTTCACCCAGCAAATCTCATTTCTTTTACGATCTCGAACCTGACGGCCCCACACCCAATGCACCCACAGGATTGTCCTCTTCTTATACAGCTCCAAGTAAGTGCGCAGTGAATAAAAAGATGTTTTTGCATCCTAAAGTTAAAAGCGCTCACGGGCAGAAACGCAATTTTCTTCTAGCAAAACTAGTCATGTCCATTTACTTTATGTTGGTTTCGTTTTGCGACAATTGTACTTTTCTCTTTTGAGTTTGTTGTGTTCACGTATTCAGTCGATTGATGTGTAGAATTAATCAAAATGAACGAAAACTAGCTGTGCTTGTTCAAGTTGACTTGTGTAAAGCACCGTGAAGCATTTTAATGCTTGTATTACAAGTCGTTGTCCCTATTTAGTTGGAACGAAGTTCATTTATGGCGGCATATACAGTACTAGGTCTGCTGACGAAACATTTACTACTAGGAGGATGAAACAACGCAATTGTTTTAAAATAGGATTAAATGCGATTATTTTTTTTAGTAATGTTAAATTTGTGATAAAACAGAAAGTATGGCAACGTGGTCGAGTGGTCAGAGTGCCTTGATTGTGATCGATATGGTCTCGGTTCAAAACCTCGCGCCATTCTGTTGTGTCCTTGAGAAGGACACTTTATAGCACTTTTCCCCGCTTGGCGATTTTGGCAAGCATTTTTAAATTACAGTCATATCTCTATAAAACTAAAAAAACAAAATAAAAAATTTCAACCTGACAGCAATATCTTGGCATATCCGAAAGCAGGTCAAGGTAATCGCTTGGCCTTTGTATTAGCGCCTCCGCCACGTTCCTTCGAGTCAGCAGGATAAATATAGAGATAAAACAAATAAATAAAGTCGACATTTTTCCATCAAGTGCAACGTCATTTTCCATCAACACATAATTGTGGTTAACAATTTTTAGACGCTTTTGGTTTCATCGGGATCAACGGTGATTTTGACGTCACTGACAAGCCCGACTCGATTGCTGACCCCGAAATATTGTCGGAACGATTGGAAAGTGAGTGCTTCTGGCATCCGCTGCTTTATGTTTAAGTTTATCAATATTTGAGATTTCTACAAACAAATGAGGTGGAAAAAAGTGAAAGTAATGAAAAAAAATGGCCAATTATTAACTGGTAACAATGGTATCCTTTTAAAATAAATTGTTTTGTTTTCATTAAAACCTTTTATCTATTAACAAAAAAAACTTTTGACAGGATAAAGGTTTTTGTTATGTTTTATTGCATAAAAAAGACAGTCTGCTATGATTGTAATATCACTCTAAGACTGGATAATTTTTTACCGTTTTTTTTCCAGCTTTTAGTAAAATTGAGCCAATCTTACAGAAATCTAAGTGCTTTATCGAGAACCAAGCGTCAGTTTCTTTCCATAAGGACACCACAACGTGTTGTTTGAGTCTGGTATGGAACCGCTGCTGACTTACTTTGCAATTGAGCTGCTCAGCATTTTTAACGTCTTTATGTCGCATCAATCCTAGGATAAGAATCAGTATTTGACAATTATTTTCGATTACAAATTAAAACAATTGTTTTTTTAATATCTGAAAAATTTTCTTGAAAACTTTAACCCGACATTCAGCAGTTTGTTACATACAAAACTTTTGGGCCATGATTTCAATTGTTTTACCTTGAAAGTAATGCAAACCGAGCTATTTATAGCACCATACTATTGTCGTTTTAGTTGATGAACAAAGTAGGTAGAATCTTGTTTTTACGTCTCTGCTATCGAATATTTTGTCAAGTCATGTCTACAATTGCTTGTCTACAACTTGATCCGTCGGTCATTTTTTTCCGTTACACCCCACTTTTTTTTTAAGTGCGTTAATCGTTTTGCGTTATATTCGTAATTTTGATTTGCTGACTTTTTCTCCGTCGCATTTGCTGTAATCGACCTTTAAAGTTTGGCTTCCATCATACAGTTGTTTACCTACTCTAAAATGTTTACCTCAAAATGAGAAGTCTACAAATTTTTGTTTAATTTTAGCAGCATTAAAACAGCTTTTGAAATTAATATTTGTAAGAATTAACAAATTAAATTCCATTTGATTCGTTCTAAATTTTTAAGCACTATCATTTTATATAACAACATTCACGTTGAAGATTTTTGAAATGACTCGAAAGTGACTCGAATTGAACTTTGACCTTTGAATTTGTCAAAAGCTTTTTATCCAAGTCATGAAGTGTAGCTTTTATATGAACCAGGGTATTAAGCACATATGATTTGTTTATTAATAAATTCCAGCTTTTGTTTGATTTTCACGAGATAGCTGCAAAGTTTGCAATTTTTCGTTTCTCGCACTGTTAACACTTGGCTTTTGCTGTAGTCTTAAGACAGAAAACAAATTTTTCCATATACTTAACATACGTACTCTCCGTAGACTAGACTGAAAAAGTTTCTTTTGCACTAAAACAATTGATTTTTAATTGTTATGTTAGTGTTCGCCTTTGATTTAACCTGCAAACTCTTGCTATTACACGTAATTCATCTCTCGATTGTAAGTAATCGCTGGTTTTGGAACTTAAGTTTAATTTCGTTTTTTTTTGTTCTATCTTTTAGACATTACAGTAGAACAGTAGATCAGTGTTGCCAAATGATTTCTTTTCAGACATGGACATACTTCCGATATCCACTCCCCAGCCGGTACAAGCAAACGACGGAGCTTTTGTCTCTTGTAATCAATCGACATCTGCACAACCTCATCAACAAGTAAGTTAAATATTTGATTTCGTACAATGTGATCTGCAACCATGCTATGTTTGCTTATCGACTCAATGAATTTCATATTTAGGTCAGTCATGTTTTGCCGGCGTTATGCCTGTTGAACGAGTTAATAATTAAGTTTATATTAGGCTTTACTCGTTAAATAGTTTGTTGAAACAGTTCAAAAACTTCTTGGTTCGATTCCATAAACTGTTTTTGAGTTTCTCAAAAATATGAAAGCAAAGAAAAAGTACTATATTTGAGTCTTGTACATGTATTTGTTAAATTCTTACTATTTCATGAATTATTCAATATCTTAACCACCGAATAGATATTTTGAATAAAAAGTAAAACCCACATACATCGAAACATAGTTTATTGAGGACATTTCGGAACTGTAATTCATTTCATCATCAACTGCATTTAAAGTAATTAATTAATCGTAAATTTGAAATTTTTCAATAAGGGAGACAAGAATCAGTCCAAATTTATTAAAAACTTATTTATTTTAAATTTAAAATCGATTTTAAAATAAATTATACAATAGTAAACATAATTTAATTGGCACTAGCAGTTTACAATTTTGACAGTAAGTTTTTACTTTACTATTTGAAAAGAATTGTTTTGTTAAGTGAGTACATTTTATTTTATTCTATGACATTTACTAAATTTAATCATTAATCAATAATTTTCAATAATTTTCTATTAATTTTTATTCTTAAAATTTCACAGACTTAATAGAATCGTTAACTGATGATGATCTTTTGATCGAAATCGATTTTAAATTTAAAATAAATAAGTTTTTAATAAATTTGGACTGATTCTTGTCTCCCTTATTGAAAAATTTTAATTGAGATGCGTTTCACGAGAATCGTCCTAAAATCTTCATCCAATAGGGTTGAACAGATCCACTGGGTTTTTTAACAAACTAAGCGTAAATTTGAATATTTAAATTCGGATAATTTATGACGTAACAGAGTAAAATATTGCCAAAATATGCAAATTAAATAAAACGGAGGCTATCTATCAAATTTTTTGAAGACGCCTAAATTGTTTTATTTCAAAATCTATTATTTTCAAAATCAATCATATTATTTTCTATAAGCGTAGATAACTCCATTTTATTTAATACATATATTTTGGCAATATTTTACTCTGTTACATCATACTCGTAAATTATATTCATATATTCAAATTTATAGTTAATCAATTAGTTTAGTGGAATGAGTTACAATTCCGAAACGTCCTCAATAAACTATATTTTGATTTATATTGCTTTACCTTTTATTCTGAAATTATTAAAGCGTTCCGCATTTTATTCTTTGAAATTAGATTTTAATAATGATTTCTATCGGGATAAGAGGGCAGCTTTTTTGATCAGAAAATAATCAATAATCTGTTATCTGACCTTGAACCACGTTTTAAAAGTTGTGCTGTTGATTGTACGAATAGTTGTTTGTTGTTTTGTTGTGAGTGAACTCGTTAGTTTTGACATTTTCCAACTTAAACGTTTTGGTTCGATGCAAATTTCTACCTGATTCTTATCGCCTACATCTTGAAAAAATAAGTTTGCGTGACAAAAAACTTTTTCGGTTTTCTTAACTTTAGGAAAGCAGCTCTTTTTTCTCATATAACTTGCAGCAGAAACAAAAAAATGTGAAAGTGTTTTTAGAATTGTTTTGAAAGTGCTTTTGATTTTAAGTGTAAAGGGTGGCTGCTTGACTTAAAGACTGAGGAGGTTTATTCGCAGCTTCCCCGTCGTCAAACAACTCATTTAAATATAGATAGCGTTAATTCTATTCTGTTACTATTTTGTTCATTATTCACTATGTACAGTACATGTTTTTTTGTTTATTTGGCAATGTTGTGTGATGGCAAAAATAAACCGATGTTTATGTCTATGTCTTTAAAAGGCGAACAACCTTGTTATTTTTTCAGATAAAAATAACTTGCAATTCGTCGGCAATATCCGCTAACGATGCTATGTCAAGACCAACTACGTCTTTGCTGCAAAATCAAACTGACCAAGGATCTGCTAATGTAAGTTGGCAAGAATTTTTTTGTTTTACTTGAAATCTATCATTTGGGCGTTGAGTTTCGCTTATTCATAGTCAACACTTTTGACTAGGTAGGAAAACTTGATTTTAAAAATGAGCATGTATTGTATAATGAGTCATGTGATTATTTGTTCTTTTCACCTTTAGTCAAACGTTTTCTATTTATTTTCATGACTCAGGTCCGTATATGATTTGTACTTTTAAACACTGCTAAGTAGATTAAACGTCAAAAAATTAAAGGAATTCACGCTTTAAAAACGAAAGGCAAGTAAGCGAAACCTTCTTGCTCTTGTACAGTAATCTGTCGTTTTTGACGTTGATTTTCGCTTATTCTGTTTAAATCACTTTTGACGAGGTAGAAAACCTTGAGTGTAAGAAGAGATTGGTAGTTGGTCACGTGATTTATTAATTCTTACGAAAATTTAACCGAAGGTTTTCTCAATCCAGGTTCATGACTCGCATATTTATACTTTTATAGTTTGTACGTTTAAACATTGCTGCTAATAACAAATGAGATATTCAAACCGTCAACGTAAGAATACGAAACGCCCTTGAATTTTAACAATGATTACTTCTCTATCAAAGGTTACCGTCGGGCAGTGTGCACAATATCGTTTCTTTGTTCCACTCGGTTTAATATTCGATTTGCGCTCTTTTCGAGTCTTGTCTAAGAAAGATGTGTGTTCGTAACAAAGACGCGTGTACACTGCACATCATTGAAATAGAGGTTTGGTTTTCAAGTCCGTGTTGAAATCTGTTGACGTTTATCATTAAATCAATTTTGTTGTTTGTATAATGGAGCTTCAATTGTGTAGATTGTGGGTCAATAATTAGTGATTTGATTTAAATCCGTTGAAACTTGTGTAAACAACATTTTTCACTGCGCACTCGGCAATAAGATACTTCAGAAAGATTTTTTTGTTGAAGTTTATAAATGCAAGATTAACTAATTACGGTTACACATATAGTCTAACTACTCTCACACTTTACAATTCAAATTTACTTTTCTTTTATTTGCTTTAGAAAGCAGTCATATTGAATTCAGCATTTCTTTCTCAATTTATTTATTTAAGTTATCCACATTATTAAAATCAGTAAAGAAGAAAAAATGAGACAAAACAAACATTTGTGCACTAATGTAGATAAATAATCCAATATGGCTGTTTTCCGTAGCAACTTTATGGTATAAAAAAGTAGTTTCTTTCTCGCAGCTGTATTTTCTTTTTTAGATTGAGCACAACTTGTCTCAGTTTAACTACCGTAGCAGAGGTGAAAATAGTCCGTTGATGTACTGTATTTCGATCGGAGATTGTTTTGCAATGAATGCCTGAAACAAACCTTGTTTGTAACCTCGCGGAGAGTTCATTCTCTACTCTATATCAAGATGCACTGTTGACGTTTTCTTGTCGGCTTTCGATTCGATTTGTTACAAAATCAATTCAATTTCTGATAATTCTTCGAATTCACAAATATTTCCTGTAACGGATATTAATTTCGCGTCATGCCATTGTATACGCCCACTCACGCTATTAAAATTACAAATCTCCTTGCTGACTCGGAACGCTTTTGTTGAGAATATCTTGTGGGTTGTTTTTCTGGAAGCTGTGAGGCGAAGTGTTTATTCGCAATAGGCGCGTGACAGAACGAGTTTTAGGTGATCAACAAAACAACATCGTGAAAGGCGTTTTGATTGGCTGGAAGTTTTTTGTTATTGCGCGATTCTACTCTATAATCAACTTGACTGGCGGCCAGGTGTCTCAAGCGAGCGACTTCGATTCGTTTGAAACTTCGATTGTTATTCGTAGACTTTGGAAAAATTAAGGCGAAGAATTACATTTAGGCATCCATTTTAAAGTGAAGGCTTTTTTTATTTGCCAAATTTTACATAACAGATGCTGGCAAAGTTGCTTTTCGGCTTTGTAATTGAAAGAAGATATTAATCGTCTCAAAAATGTTTAAAGCTTTTTTTCTAGCAGCCTTCGTATAAAAATAGATTTTATTTGTCCCTGTTTTGCTGAAATCCAAAAAAAGTCTATTTAAAATGATAACAAAAAATTGTTAGCATTTTTAACGATATTACATCCATTAACTGCTAACATTTTGCTATTGTCAGTATCTCTTGCATTTAATTTGTTTGTTTTCACTCTCCGAGTTATTCCACACGCAGCAACAGATATTAAATATTAATCAGCAGTAAAGCTGCGAGTATTACACAGCAAAGTTGGTTATTTACTCGATTTTTTCCACCCTTAAAATTTTGTAAATGTTTTGCATTTTTTCAAAAGCAGGTTTAAGAAGCAAACCAAACCACTGTTGAATACTTGTTATTAACCGGTTGTTTTTCAGATTCGTTTTTTGCTAAGCGACAACACGAAACCAACCGTACATCAATCAAGCGCTGACTTCAACATCTCCATGACTCGCCCCAATGGATTGTCGAACTTGCAACCCTCGACTAAATACAAGATTCCCACCAATAGCAGCCTCAAGCAGGTAGATATCCAATGGAGTGATTTAACATTCCGCCGCAGTAGAATCCGACACCGTTGTTGGTCCTCGCTTGAGATAGAGGCATTCTTTTACGAGTATTTCGCAAACACTGTTTTTGCTTTAAGCATACTTTTGTACTGAGTTCGCGTTATATTAATATCTATTTGTTAAATCAAAAAAAGGTAATTTAATTTTGCTTATAATCATTTTGTTTCCCTTTGAGATAACTGCGCTTTAAAGCAAGTTTAAGAGTTGTTTAAGTGACTATATCCTGCTAACCATAGCCGTACCTGCCGGGGGTGCAGGGGGGGCAATTGCCCCCCCAAGTTTCGAAGATTTGGGCAAAATTAAGATTTTTCGGGCAGTGAGAAGAAAATATTTGGGCAAAACCATAGTTTTTCAGGCAGCGATATGAAAAATTTGGGCAAAGTCAGGAAATTTAGAGAGGTGATGATGAGGAACTGCAAGAAATAATAATCCAAATTTAGGTGAAGACCTTTTTTTTTTTTTTTTTAGAGAACACCTTGATTTTGGGACGAAAATTAGGAGACTGAATTTAAGTGAAGACCTTTTTTTTTAGAGATCACCATGATTTTAGGACAAAATTGGTTTTTGTCTGAGAAACTCAGACAATTTTTTTGTCATATCCGAAATGTACTCTAAAATCATGATTTGGGCAAAACTTCATTGCCCCCCCAAAATTTTTTGGGCTGGTACGGCTATGCTGCTAACAACTTAAATCGTTTGTTCTAGAACGGAGAACAACTTGTGCAACGCTCTGTTCTTCTGAACAACGTCCCAAGCAATCAGTCTTTGCTTAATTCCGCACCAATTAATCATGTAAGTTGGTTGCACTTCATCTTGTAATCAATTTATTCACATTAAACTAAACTATAAACCTGGTATCAATAAATAGTTGCTTCTATAGATCTCCGTTTTGATTTATTAAAAAGCTTGAACACGACAATACGCCCCGAGTTTGGGCCCTTTGTTGAAAATCAAATTTAAACTTCTTTGTTGCCTTAAAGTCAATCTCAGTCAGTCAGTTTTTGGTTAACAAAATCTCTTTACAGATTCAGGTTCAATATGCCCAGCCTAATCAGGTGCAATTTCAACAAAGAAATCAACAACAGCATTATCAGCCTCAACAAGTACTATTTAACTCGTTTATTTGAGTTTATTTTATTTATTTATTTATTTGAGTAGAAAGCACATTTTGTTTCCTAATAACTTTGATTAAAAATATTGTTTAAAAATCATTTGCAAATATAACATGCTCATAACCAAGCTCAGTTCAGTAAAGAAATTAAATGTTTTTTAAAACTCGGTCATTGTTGCAAAGTTTTAATCGAATCTTTTCAACGTCAAGTTGTCTGAGCCTTTTGCAATTTAATCGATCGCTTCAGGTTTTATCTCCATTAAGGTTCAAGATTAATTTAATTTGAATTTTTAATGAAATTATAAAGATCGTGGCTATGATAAATGGTGCAGATGCTAACTTCCGATTCGTTTTATTAATCAAGTAATTTTGACCAGATTTTCGTACAACAACAGAATAATGGTGGAAATTTTTACACTTTGGTTCAGCAAGTGGCTTCAAATAACCAGCAGGTCAGCCAATTCCTGTCATTATGCATGACCTTACTATTACATTATATAACTAGTTTTTAAGACAAAAGTTTTTTATATTTCATCCCAGTTGTTATCTGTTAAATCATTAGCTGAATTTATCGAGATTTATTTCAGAAACGGCTTGACTTGGTTCCATTGCATTTTTTTTTAGATTTTGCTGTTAGTGACTTTGGTTACCCCTTGCAAAAAGCGCTTAGTTGAACCATAAAAAAGTGTTGTTATTTTTATAATGCTGTATAATGTATATATCTGTGATCAAGATCAACTATAAACAGATCACAGACGCGCGCACTTTGTTGTTTTTACCCTCTTTAAAATAAATTAATTAATTCTAAAGATGGGACAAGCACCCGCTCAGACAGGGGATGGAGCGAACATGGCGTCCAATTCGGAATATCTATTTGATCTAGACAATCTCGATAAAAGCGATATTTTCGACCCTGGATCTTTCGCTTTTCAAAATAAAGATTTCAGCTCTTGTTTTCCTCAAGAAAGTAAGAAATTAGTTTTGATTTTTGCTCTCAATAATTATAATATTTACGATGTTGTTTCTAGACGCTGATCTCTATAACATGAACAACACTGCCGACGGCAGCTCTATGTCAAGCGGATTTGAATCGAGCGATTTCTCCACTCCGCAATATCCTGCTAATCCGCAATCGCTAATGTCAGGATCTCGCAGCTCCAGCAGTGAACAAGCGACTCAACTTGAAAACTCGACACCGATCGAGAGTTGCCAGTCTCAAATCTTTACTGTCCTCAATGCCCCACTCAACGGTGCCCTTCAAAGCAACGTCACTAGGTTCCTTGGTAACGAAACAAGTGGCGGAAACGTCAGTGGTTTTTCAAATCACTTTGCTCATTCACATCCTGTAAAAATTGAGCAGTTGTCGCAAGGTGTCGGCGCCGAGTTCTACATGCGTTGACCGTTCCGTTCTCTCTGTTAGTGCAATAGCGCACTTCACGTACAATTGATTTTCTTGCTTTGGTGCCGAGATTTTATGTTGAACTGTATTTAGATTCGGTGCTGAAGATGCTGTTCTGCTTCTGAGTTTGTGGTGTTTTTTTTGAATTTTTTTCAGCAGCGGTACCATCTTTTTAGCTTGATCGTTGTCGTTTACACGTTTTTCTTAAATTATCGCATAGACAGCAGCATTTTCTCGGACATTTACATGTTTAACCAGTTCAAATAGTGGCAAAAACGTTTAATGTTGACTTATACACCAATGTTCATCATGGTACTGATTATATTGCAAATCTAGTTTTGTTCTTGGTTGTAAGAAACAATAGTTTGTTACTGACACCATTATTTATTTCCACTTGTGAAAATAAGTCTTTTGTGTCAATGACTGTTATTACTTTGCGAACAGTTTTCTGTTTTATTTTATTTTTGTAAATCTGACTTATAGTTGTTGATAAGCCGAATGTTACAAAGGTGTAAGTTTTTTGTTTTATTTTTTTTTAATGTAATCTAATTGTGTTCTTTGTAGTTAGTTTTGCAAATCGTTTCAATTAATTTTTATTGTAATCATATGTCTTGTTATGTTCGTTCATGCTTGAAACTTAAATCTAATAAACTGTAACGTATGTTTTGCTGTCATCAGAAAAAATTGTTATTACGGTACTTTTCAATGTGATTTTATGAAGTTTGGTGCAATATACTTCAAGTATGTTAAAATTAAAGTATCCTAAATACCGACTTTTAAGAGTAGCTAGTCGTCTATGACTGTTAAATGTTTTATCTATACTGCAATTGCTGTTAAAATTGTCTTATTAACTTTGTGCTGAGAAATCAATAACTGCTGTTTGTTGTAATTGCAGGTAGTTTTTGACAATATTTTGTATTTCGGTGTTTATTATAAAACTTTATTTTTCGCAATTGTGTTCCAAGTTTAATGATTATCTTTAGAGAAGTTTTCTGAAAAAGTGGTTATTTTCTTTTTTAAAGTTTTGTCGTTTGCTATAAAATAATTTTTTTTACGATTGTCCCAAATAGTAATAAAGATAACTCAACCCAAACTAATCATCCCGTGAAAATTCTCAACTTTTTATATGAAATTGACTTCGATTGTGCCAAATTACTTTATCCAGAAAGTTCGTTAAAGTTAAAGTTAAACTGAATTATTTTACTGAACATTGAATCTCGTATTGTATTGCATTTGATCCTGTGATTATCTGCAATGGCTGAGACGTGCAACGATTTTTGGAAATAGTAGCAACTATGATTGAGTTTTTTGTAAATTCGATTTAACTATCTCGTAACAGAATCTGTATTTTTATTTTTTACTTTCCGATCAAATTCGTTGCAAACTTGCATTGTTGCATTTACAACCCCGACTGAAACGTGAAATGTAGTTTTTTGTAATAACAACGCACAAGTGCTCTGGTATTTGAATAGTTTAATTGGTCAAGTTACTTCTCACATTTTTCTAAGCAGGAAAAGCATTGCAGCATAAACCAACATGAAACTTAAATCATATTTTTTTTCTAAGTCCGCAACAACTTGTAAATAGGTTTGCGATAATATGATACTTTTTGATTGTGTGGAACAGCTTATTTATTTTGCTTTTTGATCATTATTAAGTTCGAATCGTGATTGGTTTTTGTAAACTTTTCGTGAATGTGTTTTAACTAATAATGAAATATCTTTTTGCTAGTTTTATGGCAAACAAAAATTAGAAAGATAAGTAGGCAAATTACTCTTTCCTCTGCCAATGCTTTAAGGAATATGACAAAAAAATCATTGGCAGATTTAAAAGTGATACCCTATTCATCTTTCTAGGATCTCTTTTAGCTATTGGAATAAGATTGCTTTTTTCTCGTGATTTTAATGTACAATACACAAAACCCCACCCACACTGTGTTGACTGAAGCGCAGACGTGCAGGTGATACAAGAGTGTAGGTGCTGTAGCTATGTGCACACTCCTTCCGTTTTCATCGACTTACATGGGCGAAAGTGGCTTTTCTTCCTAGGTATGAAGACAAACACACGAACGAATTTGACTGTAAAGCCGATCTAAGGTGCGTTATCTGCTACAAAGTCACGAATTAAACTTTTGGTTTCCAAAAAACAGTTACATCCATTTTATTAACGAAATTTAGGCTAGTTATGTTCTGTTCGATGCTGTTAGATTTTTTAAATATGATCGGGGTCCGGTTTTGTTGGTATTATCAAGGGGAACAAGTTTTGTTGACATGATAAAAGGGGGGCGCATTTCAAAAAGTTTAAGAACCCCTCATTTAGATAAAGAAAAGCAGCACTTGAGATTGATTGACTACTTGAGAATAAGGATTGATTCTTCTTTATTAATTAGTATGAACTTACGCACGGAGGGGGTCAACACCCCTTTGAAAAATAGAAACCAGAGATATGAACTTATACATAATATCAGCGACAAGTAGTCTACATAGTATGGTATAAGTTTTTATCGTTACTGTGCTTTGCTTTTTTTAAACTTTATTAGCGATTTATTTATAGGCTATTATAGAAATTGTTTTTTTTTCTATCGCCCAAATTATGTCATAGTTGGGTGTTGTACAACTTTTAGATCGCATGTGTGTAAAACTTTCAAAGGCGAAAATATTTAAACATAAAATCTGGTCTTCTATGCTTCGCTTTTAATGTCTATTGTTTTAACATAAATGCCTGCCAATCAGATGCAAGCCTGACCTACTCCGCATTACATTGCTACGAAAAGCGAAATAAAAAAAATGAAATGGAAATCTATAATATGATAAAAAGTAGTTTAACTAATCAGGTTGCCATTATAAATAAACTGTTCTGTATCAGATAAAGATTAATAAAACTTTAAAAAGAAAAAAATTTCAGGTCTATGCACAGCCTACAACAAAACTAAATCAACATGTTTAACAAAATCGATTCGTCATTTTTGCAGAAATTATTTCATTATGTAGATATGTTAGTGATTCGCAAATTTACATAGTACTTTCAAGACTCAGGGACAGCTGTTACCCATTTCAAGTATAGCGTATATGTGACAAAAATTATCTTGAGAAAAATTCTTTTTTGTTATTAAGTGTAAGAAGACCTTTTTCGTTTTTTTTGTAAAATGAAGCACCGTGGCCTTGCCTACAAATTGCTAAGGCTTCAGCTGGATAAGCACATTTTTAGAATATTCATGACTTAAAAACTTGTTCGGAACCGCAGTTTCGCTCTTTCTAGCGGTGACAGCAAGCGAAGCAGGCTCCGTTGTCTGAGAAATGGCGTTTCGATAATAAATCGGTCTCGGCTTTCTCTCTTTTTAACTATCTGTACGTACGACCTATCTTCAACAATTTCCGGAAAGTTTGTTTATGCCGATGATCTAGCATAGTTGCACCCTTCTGGATATTGGAAGGTCTTTGAAGTTAAGACAAGACTACGGTTTCAGTGTATTTCCAGACTTGGAAGTAGAAGTTTAGTGACACAAAGACCTTTACCGCAGCCTTTCCTTTAACTAACGGAGATGCCAAGCGTGAACTAAAGGTTTGTAACAGAAATAACCTTTTACTATTCTGTCTGGTCCCGTCTTATCTTTTCTTATCAATAGATTGCTCACATTCAGTCACCAGCTTGTGGCATTGCGCAAAAACTTATCTTCACATGCCACCCTGCTAAGACGACTTGCGCATTGTCAATAGATGCTTGCGTCCCACTTTAATGGACTTAGATTACTTACTTATAGTTTTAGGCACTTAGCCAGCTGAGCTAACCATGGAACATTATTATATAGTGCATGGTTTTTAGATGAGTCCTCAAATGCTTGCCAAGAGAGACTAAAACCTGGACGACCGTTTGTGCAAGTTGAGCGGAATCTTTTAACAATCTTGCCGGACGAGGCATCCGCCTTCATAGAGGACAAATTATAGATGGAACAGGGAGTACTGTGAGAGTACATCCAGGCTCCGCACTTTTATTTTCATCACGAATATTAGAGCTGCTTGATCCAAACAGCTTGGATTAAGTTCAATTGCTTCCTGACTAATGTTGGGTGATTCCATTTGTTCATGCACAAATGGGATCTCGCTCCTTTATCGGATTTGCAAGTGCGGTACACTAAACAAGCCACAAACCAACGTCTTAATAGCGTGCTTTATAGCGGGCACATGCTTTGACGTTTCTTGATGAAGAAACTCGATGCTGGTTTAACACCATCACTGCATTTCGTCACCATTTAGTGGCATTGCGCAAAAAACTATCCTCGCGCGTCACACTTCTGAGGCGACTCGTGGGCTCGGGATGGGGTGCTGGTGCTAAAACACTACGCATAGCCATCTTGTCTCTAGTCTACTCAACAGCTGAGTACTGTACGCCAGTCTGGTGTCGCAGTGCTCACACTCGCCTCATTGACAGTGTCTTGAATGACGCCTTGCGCATAGTTACTGGATGCCTGCGTCCCACTCCAACGGACCACCTACCTATACTCTCAGGCATCCAGCCAGCTGAGCTTCGCCGAATGGGAGCGACACTCTCCTTGACTTACCGTGGATCTCTGGACCCCGATCATATTTTGTATGGTCTGTTAAGTGGGTCCTCAGATACTCGCCAAGTGAGACTAAGATCCAGATGCCCGTTTGTGCCAGGTGCGCGGAATCTTTTGGACAATCTTGCCAGACTTGGCATCCGCGCCTCTGAATGGACAAATTTTAAATGGAAAACAGAGTACTGTGAAGGTGCTTCCAGGCTCCGTGTTTTTGTGCCCGAGACCGGTGCCAGGCCTGTTGGGATGGGCTTACCCCGAGCAGCTTGGGTTAAGCTCAACCGCCTGCGGACTGGTGTTGGGCGATTCCATTCGTCCATGCACAAATGGGGTCTCGCTCCTCCACCGAATTGCGAGTGTGGCGCCTCTGAGCAAACCGCAGACCACGTACTAACAGCGTGCCCTATACATCGGGCACCACATGGAGCACGAGGTCTGACGGTTTTGGCTGACGAAACTCGATGCTGGCTTAATGACATCACTGCCAGCATCTGATCCAGGCACTGCAGCAGTCTGGGGTAGTAAAAGGATAAATCCTTGGCCCCAGTCCTGTTTGTGTCTGACCTGGAGTGAATACCTCTTCAAACGACGACGACGACCATCACTGCCAGCGCCTGATCCATGCAGTACAACAACCTGGGGTAGTAAAAGGATGAACTCTAGGCTCCAGTCCTGTTTGTGACTGATCCGGAGTGGATGCCTTTGCATATTACTATGACGACAACCCTGTTCCGGTCTTTGCTTTTTTTTCTTGCAGTTTTTTCTTACGAGCAAGGTGGGACATCAAATAAATTCGGTTTGTTTTCATGGATATGAAGACTAGAAAAATGGTCATCACATTAATAAAACAACTTGTCAAGGTGTAACTATAGAGGACGTGCCAATTATTGTTATCAGTAAAGAACTTTGAATCAACTTACATTTTTTTAAATTCCTCCCTACAGATTATGAATTCTTCTTAGGAGCCAAATGGCTCCTTTCCAGAAATACCAAGCTAAATATGGTTAATGTTATTTGCAATACAGAGTGCTCAATAAGGTAGTTAGAGTTAAACATTTCTAAATTAACATATCATGCTATCAAAATATAATTTACTAAAAGTCCAACTGTTTGTCTCACCCAAATGCTATCATTAGGGTATCCTATTCAAATAAAATTATATCAAGTTATAGGACAGTTGGGACTAAAAATCACCAACTGTGGCATTGTGCAGCACGCACGCAAAACCCAAGATCGCTGCTCGACCATGGTTTCGAGTTTTAAAGTCTCTTCAGGGACAATCTGCTTACCCAGGTTTAGTCGCAGAGCGTTGCTGCACTGGTAGAAGCGGCATCAAATAGAATTCAATATCCAGCTACATAAAGTGAATTGTCTCCATACTTTAATAGCAGCCTACTGCTTTGTGATTGTAACTGTTATTGTATGTACTTTAGTAAGGTAAACTCGAGAAAACTTTTATTAATATTTAATGGTTGCGTTCACGGTTAGACGAAAAAAATTCAAGCCATGCAAAGTACATAAAAGGCCATAATTGGCCTACTTTACTTTTGGATGTAATTTTGAAAAAGTTTTCCGCTCATGACTAGAACCGTTTATTTTAATTCTGCTGTCGGCTCGCGAACCTCCCTCTCCATGACAAATTTCTGCGTACGTCACTGGTGGACTTAAGTAGGTTTATTGTATCTTAGGTGAAACAAACAGACTTGGTTTGAGTTTTCAATTTTTTTTCTTAAAATTTTATTTGACCTACATTAAAAATTTCTGTTCCGGCCGCAGCTGACTAATAATGGTGATTAATGACAATAAGTAATTTTAAATCTAAAATTGAAAGAAAAACTTTTATATTTTTAATTAATCATATTATAACGTCAGTAATTGCTCTTATTTAGATAGACTGAAAAAGTAGAAGATTTAAATAAAAGTTTTTAGCGATAACAAAAACTATTGTGTAAACTAAATCGAAAAAAGGTTGAAGCAAAATTACTATGGTCGGAGCAATTTAAGCCTTTAACAAACTCTTCTAACGAACGTTTGGGGTGGTTTTACTTGGCTTCGTTCAAATATTTCGTGTTGCTTACATGGCGATTTTTTGAATACGTTGCTGTACAAGATTATACTTGAGGGAAAACTCATTAGAATTACAGCCTTAAACCGGGGTTTCCGAAACAGCAGTCCGCAAGCTTTTTTCACTTATTAATTGGGCCCGCCAAATAATTTATTTTAATTATAACGTCATTTGATTGCAATGCTTTTAATTAAAATTTAAAAAAATTATTGAAATTAAGTGTTTTGTTTGTGGCATTCTGACTCGTCTGTCAAAATTTAGAAAAAAACTGGCGCGCAACCAAAAATTTGCCCAACCTTGCTTTAAACAATGAGCAAAAAACTTAAAAAGTTATGCGTACTAAAAATTGGATTTCTGTTAGGTCTTTGAGAAAGACATTTTCTTCTGCTTCGCGGCTTTTGTTAGCAACTCTAAGCTTCAGTCACGAGATATCAGTATGTTGATGCACAGCCGTACCTGCCGCGAGGATGGGGGAAAATTGTCCCCGGTAGACCTTTTTTGGTCTTCACTCGAAATTTTAGACAAATTTTCTTTTTATATTCTAAAGTTCAAGAAAATCAAGATTCGGGCAATCGTCACAAAATTTGGAGAAAACTCTACTACCCCTCCAAATTTTTTTCGGCTGGTACGCGTATGTGTTGATGTCCCCAAAAACAAGTCAGGGTAATCGCTTTTATTGCCTTCGACGTTGTCCTGAAAATCAGGAGGATAAATAAAGATAAAAGAATAAATTTCATATGTTTGCTGTTATTTTCTGCAGAGCTCCCACAGCTAGTTGCTTTTAAGTTTATCCCTGCCTCTGATTCCAGATGTGAAGCTTATGGCTCACCAATTGATTTGAAAAAATTTTTGAAATCCTAGCGCTTTTTCAGCCCTTTTCCGACATACGTACAGTAGAGATTGCGGACGAAATATTTTTTCTTCTGAAGTTGCTCGGGCGCATATATTCTAATTACTGTTATCAGAAAATTTGAATGGTTTTAAAATAGTTTAAGGCAGGAGTGGCCAATTTGTCTGGCTGTTTGATGGACTTTAAATTTAATAAAAACTGCATTGACCACTGCGAATATGCGATCTTAAAAAGTAGTGATCTCTAAAAAGCAGGTCTTCACTTTGAACATCACTTTGATTTCTCGATTTTGGTCCCAAAAACAATAATTTTTAAAAACTCCATAGTTCACTCAAAATCAGAGGCAATCGACCAAGCTAAGACGCCGCGATTGATCGATCGATCGATCGTTTTAGGTTTTTACAGAACAGTTTGAAAGGAAAAATCTGTAAACTGTTGAAGTATTTTGTATAATCGGTAGCATTATGACTTTAGAGAATTTTAGTTAAGGTACGAATTCAGACGACTAATTAAACAAATTAAAGCGAATAACAGCATTACTAGTAAATAAATGACATTAAGCAAGCTTTTTGTTTTATTAAAGTTTATTTTATAAAATTTTTAAGTGTAGCGTTTCTGGTTACGACTTTAAATCATAGTTTTGTTTTGATTTGAGTAAAATTTAGTTTTGAATTAATCAATTTTTCGCCATAAAATAAATTTTTTTGACTTTTAAATTTAAAATTTTTCATGTACAGATTAATTTTAGAATATTATAAAATACATTAGAATAAAAATTAGTTCTTTGCGATTTAGAAAGAAAACTAAATATTTGGAATTATAACATTGATTCTGTTTTAATTATTTGAAGAATGATTTTAGTTATTACAAATATTGTAAAATTTAGCATTACTGAACAAAAATGGGAAAAAAAAGGATCTCTTCAAGAAGTCACCGTAAACAATTTTTTTGGTGAAGCTAATCCAGAAACCTCCTTTCGGCACCAGAATGGAATAAAGAAGAAAGCAAAAAAAAAAGGAGCGATAGGAATTGCAGGGGATCCGGGTTAGTTTCACGAACAAAAATCGCTTACCGTGACTTCTAAAAAAGACCAAAAAAAAAAACGTTTATAGCTTGAGTAAAAGAATGCAATTTACTATATATAATTATCCGAGTTGCCTTTGATGTCAGTCAGGAAAAAATACTCAAATAATAACTTACCATAATATTTAGTTCTAGACAACTAGTTTTATTGTTTATATAAATCTCTCTTATTTTTTCTAAGATATTATAACTCTTTTGTTCATTACATTAGTTTTTGTACTTTTTTTTTACAATTTTATGTTAATCGTTTGGGTACCGGGTATTTCAAGAAAAAAATTTTGAAGTTTTTCTGAAATATGCTGTAAGGTTTACATCTTAAATAAAAGATAAAAACAGTTATTTGAGTATCATTTAAACTTTATTAATAATTTATTTGGATAACTATATTGAATTAAATTTTCTAATAATTATTGTTTCTTGTCAATAAAAGTACTTAACTTTATCGTAAATTAGTTCTTAAACTTTTTTGAATTTGTTTAATCATGAATGAAATTTCCAATGTTGGCAATAGTTTGGACCCACAACCAAGAGAACGATGCCGTACTTGGCCTTTGAAAAGGCCAGCTTGTTGCACTAAAAAACCACCCAATGAGAATAACACATTTCAGACGCTAGAACCTGCTTTGGAAGAGCCAAGTTTAACTGATGAGTTAATGAGTGATGGAATTTTTTCATTACCTACATTACCTGATATTCAGGATGAAAATCAAGATGGATATATATATTCTAGTCTTTTTCCATTTACTGATATTGATAATAATGGTGCTTCAGAATTTTCAAGCCAAGAACAAGTTACTGAAAATACTTGTAGTTTCTCTCCAATTTTGACCCCACAAGAAAAAATGACAATAGCTTGTGATACTCTCAACAATAACTTTGTCAAACTTGAAACAATTCCACAAGAAAGTTTGTTGACTACAAACTATGAATTTGATAGTTCTTTGTCAGGGTCACTACAAAACACTGCTGAAAATAATCTTAAGTTTATGAATAGTATTTCAACCAGTCCAGACAAGCAAATGCAAATGTCTGCATCTTCATCTGTCTCAGGTATTAATGAAGCAAGTACAAGTAACAATACTTCTACATCCAAACCCAAATCATCTTCTCGCAAAAATCCCTGGGGAAACTTTTCATATGCTGATCTGATAACTCAAGCTATTGAAAGTTCAATGGAAAAACGTCTTACTTTGGCCCAAATCTATGACTGGATGGTAAAGAACATAGATTTTTTTAAAGATAAAGGAGATAGCAATTCTTCTGCTGGCTGGAAGGTATGAAGTTATAAAATCTTATAAAATTTTTTCTTTTTTTATTCTTGTTGTATAGCCAAATT
The DNA here is from genome assembly GCA_963680785.1 of Diplosoma virens. Taxonomy (NCBI): domain Eukaryota; kingdom Metazoa; phylum Chordata; class Ascidiacea; order Aplousobranchia; family Didemnidae; genus Diplosoma; species Diplosoma virens. The sequence continues at coordinate 11,467,946 of OY796890.1, read as the reverse complement.
TTTGTTGCAAAAAATTGTAAAAAATTTACAGTTATCTTAAAGAGTTCAATAAAAAGTTACATTTACATGCCAGTATTTTTAGCTGCAACACTTTAGTTATTTGATATATTTATATATAATGCTGATTAATTTTCAATCATTATTGTGTTTTTATGGAAAAATGAAAGTCTTTTGTCAAACATTTCTTCAGAATGGTAAAACTTACTTAAACAATGTACAAAATGTTTAAGAAAGCAACAATTTAGGGTTCAACTTTATACTAATGTTTGCTGAGACATTTTTAACAATCATTTTTAAGTCATTATTTAGTTTGAAGTAAATGTATCAATTTTATAATTACATTTGGCACAATACTTGGTAAAAATTACATGTAAAAGCTAAAAAGTTGCATAATAAAATTAGTGGAACACATGATAAAATTTCTGAAATCATCTTTCTACATAAATTTTGAGCATTGCAGAAGGTAAAAAAAGCTGCAAAAAGTTGTCCTAATTATTTTACACAAATGTTGGTTTTAGTTTTAATTGTGCCAATAAAAAGTCAAATAAAGCTTTGATATTCCATGGCTATCATTTTTGCAATAAAATTATAGTGTAATAATGTTCAATATGGAATTATATTGTAATCACTGGTTGATAATTGTAAATTTAAACAATATTTCAGATTAACCTAGTTTTTTGCAAGCTTAAAAAAGATACACAGTATTGTCATTGTAGGTGTTTTTTTAAAAGTGATATTTTTTAACTTTTGGAGATGTTATATTCAAAACAAGCTTTAACAAAATAATTATCTTTACTTAACCCTTTCAAGACTCCTGGGACATATATGTCCCGCTCGATAGCAAATGCCATCTTGCAAGGGTTAAAACTCAATTATACCAAAAACAGAGTAAATTTGGAGACTTAATTAATTTTTTTGGGAAAATCTTACTTTGATTTTTTTTATCATGATATAGACTGCCTTAAAACCAAAGAAGGTAATTTTAAGATTTATTAAAGGCAAAGTAAAAAATGTTTTTAACCAGGGGTGTGCAACTATCTATTGCAATGAGATATAGTGTACAGTTATGACAATGCTGAGGGCCAAGCTTTTTACAATACACCAAGTTTTAGAAGCACAAAAGCATTTTCAACCAATTTATACAGAACATTAGTGTAAGTTATGAGTGAGATATCTAAAATCTTCTCTGCTGGCATAAATTGACAATGTAATGGTATATGCAAAAATTTGTCATGGGGGGTTTACAAGTTGAAAACATGGATACTACTAGTAGTCATGGGCTGAAAACTTTTTAAAACTGATATTCCCAATTGGAGTAACCTTATTACACTTTTTAGAGCGCATTGCAGTTGCATGAGTTTTTTTGGCTAATCCTAAACGCAACCATTAAATATCTATAAAATTTTTCTGGGTTTAGCTCATTGATATAATTGAATTGATTCAGCTCAAATCGAAGTCAATTTTAATAATGACTATGATCACAAAACATTGCTACAAAAGTATAATGATAATTAACCTTGCATAGCTACATATTGAATTTTATTTGAATGAATGATGATCACACTGGAGTGAAATAGACTATTGGATTTTTTAATAAATTATATTTCACTTGCATAATAAATAGTTTGATTTAAAAATATTCAGCTCTAACTGCCTTAATTAGCACTCTGTATTGCAACTAAAATCAACTATATCTAGCTCAATGTTTCTCAAAGTTAACAATTGGTTCCCAAGGAAAAAATTGTGGAGAAATAATTATTGAGGGAGAAATTTGAATCAAATGTAAGTTGATTCAAAATTATTAACTGATAACAAAAACTGGTATGTCCTTTAAAGTTGCACTTTGACAGCTCAAAAAAATTGTTTCACGAAAGTAAGGACTGAAAAAAGATTGTTGTTATAGTATTGAAGGCCATTGACTTTGGGTCAAACACAAACAGGGCTGGGGCCAAGGGTTTATCCTTTTACTGCCCTAGGTTGCTGTAGTGCCTGTATCAGATGCTGGCAGCAATAGTATTAAGCCAGCATCAGGTTTCGTCTTCAAGAACCATCAAACTATGTACTTTATGTCATGCCCAATGCAGGGTATGGGACATGCTGTTAGGATGTCTGCAGTTTATTGAGTGGTGGCATACTTAAAATCTGGTAAAGAAGTGAGACCCTATTGTGCAAAGATGAATTGAATCACCCAACACCAGTCTGCAAGTGATTGACCTTAACCAAAGCTTTTCGGGTTAAGCCCATTCTAACAGGCCTGATACTGGTCATGGGTATGAAAGCATGAATTCTGGATGTATTCTCACAGTATTCTGTGTTCCATCTCGATTCGTCCACTGAGCTAAATCAGACTGTTGTGCCGTATTCAGCTGTCAAGTAGGTTATAGAAAATGTTTTGGCCCATCACCCCATCTCTGCAAGTTGGCTCAGCAGTGTAAGGTGTGAACATGCTTTTTATGCAATGCCATTAGATGGTGATGGAACGTGAGCGATCTGTTTAGTTTTTCCCCAAAATAAGTAGGGACCAGACAGAATGGTAAAAGTTTATTGCTGTTATAAACCTTAAGCTTTCGTTTGGCCTCTCAGTTATTTAAATGAAAGGCTGCCCTCACCATCTTTAAAAGACTGAGTTTCATCTTCTTGGTCTGGAGATATGCAGAAAATGTAGTCATGTCTTGACTTGCCAATCCTTTTAGTCTCCAGAAAAGTGCAACAATTCTTGATCGGTTGTGTAAGCAAACTTACTGAAGATTTTGGAAGGCTTATTACACGTATCGATAATAAAAAAAAGAACCAGTACCGATTTCCGAGGAACGTGATTTCTTTGACGGCGGAGCTTGCTTCGCTTGCTGCCAAGTAGTAGGAGTGAAACTTTTGTTCCAGATAAGCTCCATGATTATTCTAATCATGTGCTTATCGGACAGAAGTTTCAGTAGCTTGCAAGAGAGACCATGGTGCCTCACTTTATAGCAAAAACAATAAAAGCTTTTTACTTAATAAAAAAATAAATTTTTCTCAAAAAATTTCTGTCATTTTCTTTTGGGGAATAGCTGTACTTAAGTTTTGAAAGGAAGAATACGTCTTAAGCTTTGAGAACCACCGATCTACCTGCACATTGAAATAATTTTTGTAAAAATGAAGAACCATTTTTGTTGAATTCGCGTTTACTTTTAATTTTTATTATTCTGTTTTTCAAAGCATAATCGGGATTCTTTTAGAATTCTCTTTCGATGCTTTGCTCTTATTTCGCTTTTTATAGCAATGCATTTTACAACGGAGTAGAATAAGCTCGCATCTCACGCGCAAACATTGCGATAAAACAATAGACATCAAAAGTGCAGCATAGAAGAGCTGACTTTACGTTAAAGTATTTTTCGATTTTGAAAGTTTTACTCGGATTAGCTAACTTTGACGCAATTAGGGCGATATACGTAAAAAGCGATTTTTAATAAAATTACCAATAAAGTTTAGAAAGAACAAAGTGCAAAAACGATAAAAGCTTATGCCGTACTATTGTACTCTATTTGTCGCTAATATGTTATTTACGTGTAAGTGCATATCTCTAATTACCATTCTTCAAAGATTTTGACCCCCTTCTCCCCGTGTGTACGCCTATGTAATAATATAGGTTTTGACAGAAGATGTGGCAACTCAAAAGTTGACTAGACTTTGAGTTGCTCAGTGATGTGCATCAGTAATGAAATTTTTTCGTTTTAAGTTGTGCATCAGTAATGAAATAAGAATATAAAGTTAAATGAAGTTATAAATGCCAATAAGGACATTAAAACAACAGCCTTCTTCCTGTCTTAAAATTGAAACTCGAAAATCTTGATTTTATAAAGCGCCATAGCTGTACATGTTGCATGCTTCTGCTTTAAAGTCTTTGACATAACGTTTTAATGTGGATAGAATGAACCATATCTTCCATACATTATTAAAATTAGGTAAAAAAAGTATGAAAATAAATCAAGAAATCAGCCGCTAATTATTCAAAGAAATGGTACCAGACTATTCTTCGACTGTATTAAGACGGTCATCGGGAAAGGTCAAGCAGGGAAAAACAAGAATTCCATGTTGTAACTCTTTCGAAAATTTGGAATTCTAACCAAGAATTTATTATTCCAAACTTAAATAGGAGCAGTAAACATCGAAAAAGAACCGATTAGAAAAGAGTTAAATTAAATTTCGGACTTAATCAAACCATTGGGAATAAATTACATCGAAAAGAACCTTGAAGTAACATTAAAAAAAGTTAATGAAGTTTGAATTTCAAACTTCATTAAATTGGATGGAATGAATTACATCGAAAATATCTTGAGGCAACATCGAAAAAGAACCAATCAGAGAGGAGTTGATAAAAAATGCATTTCGGACTAAGCGAGACAATTGTAAAAATTGAAAAAAACTTTAGCATAGAAAATAAAGATTTTGGTTAAAAATTATGAAAATAAAAGTGTATAGACGAAAAATATCTACACGGGGGTGCAAAATCCTCTGCAAGACAGTTGTTTCGACTGTTTGACCTTGCAAAAAATATATATACATGTATATGTATGTAAGCGAAAAAAAACTGAAAGGTAAATGAAAGAAAGCTAAAAGTTCATTGCAGGGGACTATTCAAATCGGATTATCATATCAAGAAAGAATGAAAAACAAATTGGTAGTCAATTTGATACCCAAGAACCAAATAGCCAATAAGCAGCGATAACTAGATTCGTATCATGATTTGGTAAAGGAAAGTATGAAAATAAATCAGAAATCAGCAAATTTGTAACTTTTTTCTGATTGGTTCTTTTTCGATACTTACTTCTCCTATTTAAGTTTGGAATTATAAATTCTTGGTTAGAATTCCAATTTTTCAAAAGAGTTACATCATGGAATTCTTGTCTTTTCCTGCTTTGCCTTTCCCGATGACTGTCTTATACAGTCGAAGGATAGTCTGGCACCATTTCTTTGTATAATTAGCGGTGATTTCTTGATTTATTTTCATAATTTCTTCACCAAATCATAATACGAACCTAGTTATCGCTGCTTATTGGTTATATGGTTCTTGGTTATCAAATTGACTACCAATTTGTTTTTCATTCTTTCTTCATATTATAAAAGTTAATTAAGCAAAATTCTCAAGCATTTATCAAATTGGGTCTCTGTTTTCAGTCTAAACGTAATTAAAAGTAAGCATCGGCACTTCACATGTGATTTTCGACTTTTAAGCCTGTGTACATCTGATGTATACACTCAGCGTGCCCTTCTTTTCGAATTTTTGTGTTAATGCCCAGCGTAGATGCTCGTCGAATGTAAATATACAACCCAAAGTTTGTTGAGTGCAGGTGTTGATTAGACCTTGTTACTGGAAAAAAAGGCTTCTTGTTTGTTCGTTAGGTTTGGTGTAATCGAACGAATTTTATTGATTTTGGTCTTAAATCGCCAGCAGTTAAGATTTGGTCGAAATCTTTAAAGACAGTATGTCTGTCTATTCGTTAAGTTTTATACTGCATGTCTGTCTATTCGTTAAGTTTTATACTGCAACTAAGTCAAAGGTACGTCAAAATACAAGACGAAGAAAGTAACCTTGCTTAAGGATAAGCTTGTTCTGCCTTTTCGAATTGCCCACTCTCCGCATTCATCTGGCCACAAATGTAAAAGCCCAGCAAAAACAAAAAAAAGGCCTTTACATCAAATCAGAGTTGAAAAGCACCTTTTTACGATATCTATTTCCTCAAGACCAAATATTGACCTAGTGCAATATAATGTAATCACGAAATAAATATACATCAAAATGAAAATATGCAATTTGAGTAAAATACGTGCTGTTCAAAATTTCCATGTGGGCTGCGGCTAGACATGCGTCAATAGAAAAGCGTATCATTATAAAAGAGATTGTCAGAAATGCTTTTTAGCAGATTTTTATCTTCGAAATAGCTCGCTGTTTTTGCCTAGTGGAAAAATAAATTTTGCTTTACATATAACTTAACTTTATTTACTTTTTGACATGAAATACAATACAAAAACCTGAGCTTGCGATTTCATAACGTTACATCAGAAAATTAAATCTTATCTACTTTTTCTAAAAAGTTCACTTAAAGTGATTCAAAAGTTTGTTTGTTTTTTCTGTTTTTATTCACTTATTAATTTGTTATAGAAAGAACGATATTAGTTTGAAATGATCATTGAATAAACTCGAAAGTTCCTATTTGTGAATTAATGACCAAATTGCTTCTGGTGAAGATTGTTTTTGACTTCGCTCGGATGACGTAACCAATGATTCACCCTCGTGGTTTAGAGTTGTTTACCATTTTTCAACCGCAGCGATGTCGCGTTCGTCAGACGACTTTTTCTTTAACGAACCGTAAATCTATTTTCGCCGAACTCTTGGGGCATGAACTTTGAAGTCGAAATGACTATTGTGCTACATTTCCTTCCGTATGTTTCGAAATTAGCGGTTCGTAAACTTCGAATATGACAAAAGTTACTTTTGCTTATCAATTCTTTGTTTCTTAATTTTTATAAGAGGATTTTTTGCCGAAAAATTAACTTTACACCCTAAATGACAATTTAAACCTTTTAATAAAAAAAGTGGTATCGGGTAGCTTTTTTACTATTGCGAGTGCAAATAATTAGTTAAACGTTTTTTTGATTAATAATTCAGTGAATAGATTCATTAGTCATTTTGGAATAAGATACTATAAATGGTTTTCTGCATTTTTTGTTTCTAGGTTTCTGTGGCTTCTAACAATGCATTGCTACACCGATAGGAGCGGTGATACATTGCCATTACACCTGACGAAGTGAGCTCTTGCTCACAAAAGCTCATGTGATAAAAAAAAAAAAAAAGCTTAGTTAGTTTACGTGCATTTTTTTCATTCATTTTTGATTAAAAATCATGAAAAGTAAAGTACAAAAATAAAGAATGTTTAATTTAACAATTATTTTAAAAGGTTTCAAAACAATTTTTGTCACTTGAATTGTGGGAACGATTTGTTTTTGGCTACTTATGTCTCAAAACCTTTTTTAACTTAATTGTTTACCGCCTTGGGTGTATAGTTAATTTAACGTGCTATCGCTGACTCATCATATGATCCACACGTCTACTAGGAATTAGCTTTTATTTCTATTCAAATCTATTCGTTGTTGTTTCACGGCGTGGCTGTTTCTCGTTTCAGGTTTGTTTACGAGAATTTTCGATTTAATCTCGCAAATCATGAAAGGCCTTTATCTGGCTGCCGTTTATTTAATCAGTCATGGCTCAAGATTTGAGTAAATATTTGATTTGTTGTCGTTTTTAATGAAAAAGCGTTACCGCTAACTCCACTGGTTTGTCGACATGACTAATTACCTGTCATTAACTATATTTATTTAATTTGATTGTGTTGTTATGGTTTATTGTATTGTTAGTGTCCTAATGTCCAATTTAAACCAAATGCTTACCATTTAGATCAGTGGTTCTCAAACCTTTCGGCAGGTCGATTCTTATTCGATTAAAAAATTTCTATCGACCCTTAATCCAGTACACACTCTTCACTACCTTAATGTGTCATTAAAGTAAAAGCTATTTATTTTTTTATATTTTTCGGTTTTCACTTTCATGCAACCATATTTTTTCTATTAGATGTCTTGAGAAAAAGTGAAGACCAAAAAAAAAAGGTCTATACAATACTTAGTAGCTTTGTGAATAAGGTATCCTTGCTTTATTGCTGCAATAGACCCCATCAGTTTTTCATCGACCCCCATTTGATCTCTTGGATGTTCCAGGGATCGATATTGACCACTTTGAGAGCCACTAATTTAGATATATGAAAAGTAATTAAGATTTAAATGATGAACTCTTTTAAATGAGATCGTCGTTTTTATTTAATGGCTGCTGGATTTTTAATTTGCTTATTTTAATACTGTATTTCAAAATAGAAGAAAGATATTCGTTTTTTGATTGGAAACAAATAATAAACAACGAATTGAGCTTTTCCATGAAAATAATAATGATGTGCACTATAAAAACAATGTGGATTTGATTTTTTGACTGGCTATTTATATGTTAAATATAATAGAAAAATTGGCTTATTGATGTTGAGTTAATCATGTTATTTAAATTGTTGAGTCTATGAGTTACGTTTCATTAGCAGATTAACCTAAATTTTTGTCGAAGTAAAAGCAAAATTTAGCGCGAAATTATTGACGCAAATGATTTATTTTGTTTATAACGTTTTGTTTCTGTTATATTTTTACTACGTCTGTATTGATAATATTTTAAGCAATTTAGGAAAACGCTTTTAATTCCAACAAACCTAAATACGGTTGCACTGTTGAGCCGAACACCTGGTTAAGTTAAGTTCATTAATATCCTCATCGCACTTACACAACTTGTTTACTCCACCCTTTGTTCCCATTCTTTTGTTATTTTTATCTCTGCACTTTTTTGACCTTTACTGTTCGCTTACGAGCCAATAAGATGCACTTAAGTCACGCTTGATTGCACCGTATTTCGTCAATCCGTGACGTTGGTTTTGTTATTGACCTTCAACTCGAGGATCGTTATTTTCTCAATACAATTTTTGGTAAACATCGAACAGCTCAATTTCGAGGTTTCTTTAAGTTGATTCCAAAGCTTGGCTTTTAAAAACTATTTTTAAATGAATATTTTTGTTGAATAGAATCGTTTGCAAAGCTTCAAGTTGATGACTGTTTGATTGTGGAGAATCAAAGCATATCTAGACAATATATCAATAAAAAGTTTAAGAGGTTTTTGTGTAAAAGAAGACTTGAAATATTAAAACTACTTCAAAACCGTTTTTATAAATGCTTAACGGATAAACCATGGTTTTGAATTGGCTGTCAATACGTGATGACGTAATGTATCATGGATAATTGCCGGATGGACATCGACCAATAGGAGTTTCATTGGGTTTTTGAGTAATAAGTGCCTGAGGTATCTAGAAATCTGGAGGTGTTCTGTGGGAATTGTTGAATTGTTTATCGCAAACCGCTTGTAGCTTGGTCTTGATCACGTGATTTCTTCGAATTGTTTTCTAACGTTAAAGATCTTTTGAAATGTAGTAGTGGTAATGTGTTTTGTTGTCGCATGTCAAGACTGGACATTCGCCAGCGGTTTCCTGTTCGTTTTTTCGAAGTTGTCATTTCTGATTAGCACCGAATTTTATTGCGACACGTTTTTTTATTATAAACGCCGTAAATTACATCATAAATTACATTACGTATCTAAATTTTACTTGATATTCTTTTTGTTTGTAATTGATATACTTCTATCGCTTTATCTGGAAATAGCCATTCGGTATGAAAAAGAGAATTTATTTTTGTCGCCATTTGTGCCCATACGAAAATTGCAATAAACAAAAGTAATTTACGCAAATTCATCGGGTAAAAATATATAACCGAAATTTGATAATTCAACGATCTAATTTGGGAACAAAAAAATCTGCTATTATATGTGAGACGTGAAATAATTTTATTTGAAGTGGCACAGCCCTGCGTAAAAATATTTGTCATCCAGTCATTTATTCTTTTTTAATAATTATTTTCTAATTCATGATTGTTTATTGGTTAAGAAACGATAGTAAGCTGACAGCTCGCTTCATCTCATAATTTCCAGTATAGCCAGACAACAATATTTAAGTAATGTTTGAAAATCTTTTTGTTAAAATGTTTTCCTAGAATTCTAATTTTGTTCAATCGCTGAAGAATGAAAGTGTTCTATATTTTATAATGCACCGAGCAGCATTTTTATTAATGGCAAAAAACTTTTTGTGTTTGGCAGAGATAAAAATATTAACAAATTTTAGAACTATTTCTTTAAATCTCGATTGACGAACCTGAATGCAATTGTTGGCAATGAAATTTAAAATATTGCATAGCTAAATTTGCCTGGACAGTTGTTTTTAAACAAGCTTAATAGCTTAAGAAATGATCGTTCTATTTAATTATTTAGATTCATTTTTTAAGAACATCCTGACTGTTCTGAATGTTTTTTCAAAGCAAACTTCTAGCTACTGCTTTACTTCCTCTGCTGTAAACGAAAATAAAATCTATTTATAACCGTTTAAAATCAATTTATCTGCCTTATAATTCAAGAAGGTGTTTCTAATCTCAATCAATTGAAATTAAATCTCGGATCGATCAATCTCTGTATTTTGCATAGAACTCAATACGTCATAATCTGTCCCTTCACAACAAGTTCAAGCGAGTGCAAAACGAGGGCACGGGAAAGTCGTCGTGGTGGATCATCAACTATGACGCCAAGCCCCACAAATCCCGACGATCAGATCCGAACAGACGACGAGCTAGGAGCATGGAGACCAACAATAACAAGATGATAGCGTCTCGCGAGAAGGCATCGACTAAGAAAGTAAGTTTGAATAAAGGTTTTTTTGGGGGGAGTTTTTTTCATGAAGAATTGAAACAGGAGTGTCAGTCTAACTGTTCTGGGAAGAGTCCCGCTGTTCTTGCTTAGATTTCTGCCCTATTTGTTTAATTCGATCTTGCCTTGGCTTTCAGTTTTGTTTTGTTTTTTTTACAAAAAGGACGAATTTCTCGAATAAATGTTTATTAATTTTTATTATTAACCCATCACTACTAATTAAACTCGATAAAACTACTTGCTTGTACAATTTATTAGAAGGAGTGGTTGAAGAACGGTGGGTTGAAGAGGAATTCAAATGAAGAAGGACTTGGTGATTGGGATAAGTCACAAAATTCCTCTGTCTACTCGAATTTCAGGTAAATTTCAGATAAATTTTTTTAATAACTATCGAAAGAACCTTGAAAATCAGGATTAAATGTATTCTTTTGGGTACATTAGAGTAATATGCAGCAGCTTGGGTTTAATTACACGTATTTCTCGGTTCAGAAATCGAACACGATCAGACGTAAGCAGCATTGGAGGTCGCACTTCATCCAATAATTCCCATCTCATTTCTGAACTTGAATCCGACTGCTCCACTTCCATCTCGCCAACAAGACTGTCCTCTTCTTATACAGCTCCAAGTAAGTTCGCAGTTATAAAAAGATGTTTCTGTTAGCCCATTGTTGCAAGTGTCCAGTACATGAGTGGAAAGCATATTGAGTCAGTTTTACGGCAACAGAAATGTTTTTGCATAAGCCGACAGTGTAAGTTTGGCGACAAACTGCATTTCGCACAGTTTCTTCTACTCATCCTGTCAGCTGCGCATCCATGGGCCATTGAACAAGGGACGTAAAACGCAGTGATAGGCTGACTAGCTATTCGGTCGACATATTCAAAAAGTTAATTTCTTAATCAAAACTGTTTTGCCTTTATAGTATAACAAGATTTTGACTCAAAACCAAAAAAAGTCCTTGCGGAAAGATGTTCTAAAACCCAAAGGAGCACGCGTTTAGCACTGAGTAGAAAACCGCATTTAATTAAACATTTTCTTGATCAATACAGTTTTATGACGTACTTCAGAATACAACATACAGGGTGTTTTATCTCAATATGTCACTTTAGAAAACCTCATATCTCGGTAACTGGCAAAAGTAGCAGGATAAAATTGGTTTCGTTGGATAGGTAAAATCTCCAATTTTTATATTTTGCCAGACCATTGTTAGTCACAATAAAATTTCAGTTTTTTGCGTAAAATATCATTTCCATCAATTATTTGCTTATTTGCTTAAAATGTCTTTTACAAGAAAGGAGAAAGCGTTTTGTGTTTTAGAATTTGATAAGAACAACTCGTGGACATGTGTTCAACGTAAATTTTGGACAGTATTTTCAAGCAGCCACCAGACCGACATACCATACAGAAATGGCACGCGAAATTTAAGGAGGAGAGATGTTTGTGCTGCCAGAAAAGAATTGCCCCATCACCGTCAACTGAAACCATCAAAAGAGTTCAAAACATCTTCCAGCGGAGCCCCAGGAAATCAATCAGAAGAGCTAGTCGTGAACTTCAGATGTCTTCAAGGACGGTTTGGCGAGTGGTAAGAAAACACCTGCATATGATACCTTATAAACTGCATTTGCTCCAGCATTTGAAGGACACCGACAAACCAGCTCGCGAAGACTTTTGTAACCAAATGCAGGCGATGTTGGAAGAAAACGGATTTGATGATCGTCTTTTGTTAAGCGACGAAGCCACCTTCCACCTAACTGGCAAAGTCAACAAACACAACACACGGATATGGGGAACTGAGAATCCTCATTCAACGCTGGAGCATGTGCAAGATTCTCCTAAGGTAAACGTGCTCTGCGCCATATCGAAGAAGCGTGTGTATGGGCCTTTCTTTTTTGAAGGAACAACAGTTAACAGTGAAGCCTACCTTGATATGCTGCAGAATTGGTTGATGAAACTTTTGTTTGACGGAGAGCAAGCAGGCTTTATTTTCCAACAGGATGGAGCACCACCTCACTGGAGTCTCATTGTAAGACAGTATCTGAACGCTACTCTGCATAGCAGATGGATCAGACGTGCCCGAAATGATGATTGCGTGTTCCTACATTGGCCCCCTAGATCTCCAGACCTAATTCCATGTGACTTTTTTCTCTGGGGCTATGTAAAAGGCTTGGTCTACATTCCTCCTCTTCCAACGTCAGTGGATGATCTGAAGATTCGGATAACTGAGGCTTTGATAACCATCGATCCCGATATGCTTGTTTGAGTTTGGCAAGAAATGGAATGCCGTTTCGATGTGTGCCGTATAACCAAGGGCTCGCATATTAAGCATTTGTGAAAGTTTAATAAAGCGTTTATTTCTTTGATTTTTGCGTTCAAATTTTTGCTGCGTAAACTTAAGAACATTAGTTTTCAGCAAAAAAAGTTTGGTTTTCATATCTCCAACAGTTATTAAGATATAAGTTATCATAAAGTGACATATTGAGATGAAACACCCTGTAGTTTTAAATGTTCATTGAGATTATTATTGCGATAAAATCAATGTTATTCAACCAGTTTGTGGTGAGACAGACATTTCTAGGTACGCTCTAAACCAGTGGTTCTCTATCTTTTTGCGCCTGCGGCACACTTCGGAACCTTTTCAAACTTCGCGGCACACTTGGACCAGAATGCAGATCTTGATTTTCGTCCCTAAAAGGTAGTGTCCACTAAAAAAAGGTTGCGAAGCAATGTTTTTTAAAAAGTTTCGCGGCAAACAGGTTGAGAACCACTGCCCTGAAGTTTTTAGAGGTATTTGGAACTATGCACTGATATAGGCAAATTACGGCCCGCGGGCCCAATTTAGCCTTTTTTACTTACTAATACGGCGCACCCAACAAATTTAGCTTCGTCATTTGTTAGTATTGTTTTCGACCGAAACTTATTAAAATTAAATGTGTTGTGTGTGCTCATCTGGCCCGTTCGTCAAAATTTGGAAAAAATTGGCCCGCAACGTTAAAAGCTTGCTCAATCCTGTTCTGGTGCAATGTCCAAACTTTCGTCGAATCGCAACAGTACAATCAACAATCACCAACTCAGCTCGCGACTTGCAGGATAACAGCAAAGGCTCAAATCCACGACCTGCCTTCTTAGATACCAAGATACAAGATACTACTTATCGATTAAGTTAAGATTTTTAAATTTGTTTATGACGTATGTGACGTCATTAAACGAAGAAAATAACCCCAAGGGACACCGAGATCATGTGGCCATCAATACAGTGCTCGTAGACGTAGTGCGCTAAGTAGAATCATTTAAGTTTTTCTTGTAGAAGATTCTATCAGATAAGTGTTCTGCTCACCACACATTCAATGCAATCAATCTCTACTTTTTTTTGGTAATTAATTGAGTAAAAAAAGATTTTTTTACAAACTCGCGTTTGTCAATCTTGCGTCGCATTCTTCTTGGAAGATTTTTATAAAGGATTTTTCATGTTTACAAGTATAGAACAGAGAGGAGGAAGACAGTTGTAGGCCGATCTAAAATTCTAAAACGTGACCATGAAGCACAACAGAGTTAGAAACGCTGTTTTTTGTATTTAATGTGCTACAAAAAAAGGTTTATTTTCCTTATCTACTTCAAGCAAGGATAGTTGAAGAACTATTTAATAAAATAGAAAATTGACTTTTCGAACGAGTGTCCTATTTCATTGATGGCGCGCGAATGTTTCCAATGTGACATGCTAACTTTTATTTTAGACGGTTTTGATTTGATGGCAAGAAGCGATGATTTTGACATGACTGACAATACTGATTTGACAGTCAACCCTGAGAAATTGTCGGAACGTTTGGAAAGTGAGTGTTTCTCTTCTTTTCTCTTCTTCTCTTCTTTCTTCTTTCTTTTCTTTCTGTTTTTTTTGTTAGTTAGGTTTTATATTTCGATGAACAAATTTTCTATGTAACTACAGCAAATGGCTAAACAACTAAAAAACAGTGACTACTCAAAGCAAACTGTTTCATACGTTATCTTCTTTTAAATAAGTGATTATAAAAAAAGCTACTGAAACTGTAAGGTTTCGACGTGTGATTTTAGTGTAACACAATCTTCGTTGATAAGAGTCATTATTCTAACAATCAGTATGTTCTGAAATTATATTACAAAATAGAACATGTTGTTGCCATAATTCAAGCAATTCTGTCACGAAAATGTGAAAAAATTTTTGATTTTAAATTTTACTCTTTCAAAAGCAAGCTTTTTACAACAGTAAATGCTATAGCAATTAGGTCGTCACAGAAAATGTTACAGACCAAAAATCACCCGAATCTTTAACAGAATTAAAAAAATTTTATACAGGTATATAAAAAACATATTATTGTCCGCTGTGGTGTTAACAAAAATTAAACCTACCAATTATTGTTATTAAATGCCTATGATAATCATCTGTCGATTTTAGTAGTTTAGAAACTTTAAAAATTTAAATTAAAATGTTTACTAGGTTCTATTTTTCCGACATCACACTAGATCAGTGTTGCCAAACGATTTTTTTAGATATGGATATACTTCCGGTATCACCTCCCGAGCCAGTGCAAGCGAATGACGGAGCTTCCGTATTTTCTAATCGATCGACATCTGCACAACCGCATCAACAAGTAAGTTAAATATTTGGTTTCGCCCAATGTGATATACGACCGTGCAGTGTTTAGCTAATCGACTCTATAAATTTCATATTTCGGTCAGTCAAGTTTTGCCGTTGTTATAAGCAGGGCTGGGGAGCCACTGTAGAAAAGCACTAGCTCCGGCTCCAGCTCCGGAGCTATCAAGTACTCATTCACTAGCTCCGGCTCCGGCTCTCCAACTCTTTAATAAACAAGTAGTTTATCATTTAATGTTTAAATCTTTTTTGCGATAAACTATTCTATTCGAACAAGAATTACGACTTCTGATCTTTACAATTATATTAATCAAATCTGAAAGCGAGTACCAAAAAATATAACTAAATGAAAATCAATTGTGGCGTTATCTAAACATTGAAAAGGTTAAATCGTAACTATTATGAATTGCAAACTCCACACTGACAAATACCTAAACATTATCTTTTTAGTGGAAAACTTTAGAAGCACATGTGTGCGAAACAAAAAACTCCCAAGAAATTTAACCCACGAGGAAATAAGCGAGAACGTTTGTGACGAAACATTAAGGCAATAAAAAAGATTGAGTCAGCCAAATCTTCATTCTACAATTTTAAGAAATAAATTTACGACGTGACAATCATGCGAAAATTGAACCAAATAAAAAATTTAAGTGATCCAATTCTCAGGCTACATTATGTTTTAGTCGTATTAAATTTTGATATTTATTTACTCTTAATCATTGAGTGTTTAAATTAGTGATAGGATGATGTCAATTTTTTTTTCTTGGCTCCGATGCCGATTTCAACAATATTTCTCGATTTCGATTCTTTATCAGAATTCACCTTGTTTTTTGTATGAGGCTAATAATTTTTTTAAAAGCATCTAGTTTAATTAGTTGCATAATTCATGTACAGTGCCTCTTCCTTAATTGTTTTAAATTGTTCACCATTAGCCATTGTAAATTAAAGATTATATGTATATTAAAAAGTGAATCAATCGTCCTCGCAGAGTGCAAAGAATAAGAGCAATATTTTAATACAAAATTTGTTTAATCACTGTTTTGAAAAAACCACAAACATCAGTTGCTTCTTTATTTGAATAGAATCTTGATCCTTATTCAATTAGAAAGATTCTATTTAAAAAAGGATTTTTAAATATATTATACAAAATTATTTAACTACTTTTTAAAAAACCAAAACAGTCTATTTCATTCTATTGAATTTTCCTGTGTTTACAGGAAAAATAAAAAATAGGCTATAATCATTAGTAAACATAGTACTATGCTTTCATAACATCATTAAGAAAACATAGTACGATAAGTCAATCTTATCCGATAAGTAATACGTAATTCTGCAAAACATAATTTATAAAAGATCATTTCAAAATTTTCAATTATTTTTAACAATAGAAATATTATTTAAGCTTTTCAAATTTTATGCTTCGAAATATGTAGTTTGTTAAACTACAAAAATAATTCAAAACTATCGAAAAGTAAAACAGGTCCAAACTTGCAAAGAGTGGTATATTTATTATAGGATACATAGACTTAGAAAATTATTTAAAAAAATTATTTTGAACAAAAAATCTCAGCTAAATACCATTCGGCTCTATAAGCTTTTTTTATTCAGTTTTTTCAGATAACTATAAATAAAAACAGCTAATTAAACAGCTGATGAAGGACAGCTTTTATTCTTTTTATTTCTTTTACCGTAATATCTTTTAATACCAAAAATTTTTTACGTTCAATCATCATCTGTTTGCTTTTATTTATATTTATTTGAAGAAGTTGAATAAACGAAAGTTTATAGAGTTGAGTGCTATTTAGCTGAGATTTTTTGTTAAGAATAATTTATTAAACTAATCAACCAAATAATGCAATTCCTGTGATGTCATATAGGAAAAAATGACTCAGGTTATGCATTCATATTAAAATGACCTGACTCCCCTTCTCTTACCTTAATATGAATAAAAAAGACTGATTTTATTGGATGAAATAGACTGTTGAGATTTTTTAAAATAAAGTTTAAATAAATTTTGTACAAAATTGCTCTGATTTTTTCTTTGAGCACTTTGCAATGAAGATCGATTCACTCTTGCTCTCTCTCTCTCTCTCTCTACATACTGCATATATATATGTTGTAATATTATATGAAACTTAAGTAATATACATAAATTAGGAAAAAATTAATCGACGTGTTTTTGTAGAGCCCTTAATGAAAGTCGGAACAAATACAATGATTTTTCATTTATTAAAAAACAACCCGACAGCCTGTTTCATCTATTTCTTAATTTCTTAATCAGATAAAATAGGCGTAGAGATGTTTTTGTTTAATAAATGAAAAGAAAGATATCTATATAACACAAAATTTATTTTTATATTAATGTTTAAAAATCCATAACAATCAATTTCATTCTATGTAGCTAATTCTATGAACCATTACTGGAGCCGGAGCTAATAAAATTTTTGTGGCTCCGCTCCGGCTCCGGCTCCGCAGAAATATTTAGAAAGGCTCCGGCTCCGGCTCCCCAGCCCTGGTTATAAGCCTTGTTAAAATTACTTAAATTTGATGTTAGCTTTTACTTGTTAAATAGACGTTCATTATAACTTTCATATGCAATAAACAAATGAAAAGATATATATATATATACTGTATATATATAGTATATATATATTAAATTACAAAAGCCACAAAAGAGATTTTATTAAAATCTCAACAGTCTGTTTCGCCTTTACGGCTCATCAGGAGGTGATTCTTATTCAAATAGAAGTAATTATTCAAATTCTATTTGAATAAGAATCACCTCCTGATGAGCCGTAAAGGCGAAACAGACTGTTGAGGTTTTAATAAAATCTCTTTTGTGGCTTTTGTAATTTAATTTAATGCTCTGAGTTTTCATTGAGCTCTTTACTGACAGTCTTGCCACTTTTATTATTAGTATATATATATATATATACTATATATATACTGTATATATATAGTATATATATATATATATATATACATATATAATCCAGTAATGTTTCACCTTGCCGGTACAGTGCTCAATAACACACGGTTACAGCCAAGTCCGGTACCGAATATATAATGCGCAAATAGAATGTGTCACGGCCAAAAAAAAACAACGACAGTTCAGCAATTGCTGTTTGTTGGTCAATTTTTGGATCGATTCTACGAACTGTTTTTAACTTATGCAGAACTATAAATGCAAAAAAAGAGAAAATTTGCCATATTTGGACTTGTATTTGTTATGTTATCATGACTTTATGGGTTGTTTCGATTTATCACAAACTGAATTTTTATATTTAATAAAAATAGTAGGGTCGCTTTTCTAATTAAGGGAAAAAACAGTGTATTATCCGACTTCTATCTCTGTTTGAATCATATTTTTTAGAAGGTTTCACATTGATTATAGGAATGGTATATGTAGTTGATTGGTTGGCAGTGGACCAGAGCTGCATGCTGTTTGTTTTTACAATTTTTTAAACATTTTAAAAACCAAGTTTAAAACATTTTAAAAAGAATAAGTTTTCGTGAGAAATAAAAATCCCTTTTCTTTGGTGTTTAAAAATTTTTTTTAACATTTGTAAAATCAATTCGTTCACCTTTGTTATACAGCAGCAGAAATAACAAATGAAATCAATAAAATGCGCTAACTTGATTTAAAACCTTTTTCATTACAACTCGTAGGACGCGAGTTCAAACAACAACCTTGTTATTTTTTTAGATGAAAAATAATTGCAATTCGTCGACGATTTTTGCTAACGATGCTATGTCAAGACCAAGTACTTCTTTTTCACAAAATCAAGCTAACCAAGAATCTGCTTCTACTGTAAGTTGGCAAGAATTTTCGGATTTCGTTCACTCTTTATCGTTACTAACCTCGCACGCTTTAGAGATTCCACAAAGTTGAAAAGTAATCAAGTAATGGCCCGTTTCCAGTACGAGCGTGGAAAAGAGCATTCTTTGTTTCTTTTATTGATCTTTCTGCGCTTAAAATTGAAGCGAGCGCTAAGCAAAGCAAAAAAAATCAATAAAACAAACAAAAAATAATCTTTTCCACGCTCGTAGTGGAAACGGGCCTTAAACTTGGGAAAATAGCGAACGAGAATTGAATTTTTCACAGTTATTGTGATCTATCTTTTTTTGCGTTAATATTCGCTTATTCAGCTTTTGCAGTTACTATTCGCTTTCCGTTTGCTTTTTCCGAGTCGATCTTAAAGGCCCGTTTCCACTACGAGCGTGGAAAAAAGCATTCTTTGTTTGTTTTATTGCTTTTTTCTTGCGCTCGCTTCAATTTTAACCGCTCGCTTCAATCGAAGATCAATAACAGAGACAAAGAATGCTCTTTTCCACGCTCGTAGTGGAAACGGGCCTTAAGTTGTATGCGCTTTTGGGCTCGCATTATTTTTTGGCCACCGTTGTTTATTTATCGCATTATTGTATTGCAAAGCAAGCTTGTTTAAAAATCAGGAAAGCTGTCGTTTCAAAAGTGGAAAATATTTGAAGGTCCGGGATTATGGAATTAAAACTCAATCAGCATGAAAAATTTCTGACCCATCTTTTAATCGGTTTCGCTGCTTGAATAATGCTTCTTGGATCGCACAGATCTGTTTGAATAATGCTTGAGTAATGTTTCTTGGATCGCACAGAACTTTATAAATATAGTATTAACCATTAAAAACAACTTGCAGCTCTAGTCGTCATAAAATTGGTTAAAATAAAACTTGCCATACGCACTGCAGCCTAACACTTTGGAATTGTCCTTTTTTTCAAAATTAAGCTTGAGTTGAATACATCTTTCTAATACCTAGGTTGTTTTTGTAGAAGCGACTTTTGAAAGCTGGTGCCGAACAAAAATAGCAATTTTGTCATACTTGTAATAAAAATTTATTTTGTAATTGTCTCAATAAATTGAGTCCAATATCAAATTTTTTCGGTTAAACTGCCATAGCAGAGGGACAAAAAATAGTCGTTTGATGTATTTTGATCGGAGATTGTTTTGCAATGAGAGCCAGAAACAAACCTTGTTTGTAACCGCGCAGAGAACTCATTCTTTAATTTATATCAAGATGCGCTGTTGACGTTTTCTTGTCAGCTTTCGATTAAAATTGTTACAAAATCAAATCAATTTCTGATAATTCCTCCAAATTCACAAATATTTCCTGTAACGGATATTAATTTTGCGTCATGCCATTGTATACGCTCACTCACGCTATTGAAATACAAATCTCCTTGCTGACTCGGAACGCTTTTGTTGAGAATATCTTGTGGGTTGTTTTTCTGGAAGCTGTGAGGCGAAGTGTTTATTCGCAATAGGCGCGTGACAGAACGAGTTTTGGGTGATCAACAAAACAACATCGTGAAAGGCGTTTTGATTGGCTGGAAGTTTTTTGTTATTGCGCGATTCTACTCTATAATCAACTTGACTGGATACACCCTAGGCAATTAAGTTAGGTATTTGTACGATTTCATGTCGTACCTCATTGCGATCAATTTTCAAAAAAATTTTTGTTTAATTCGTTGACAAAAAATCGGCTGAACTGTTGTTTTTATAGTAATATACGTATTTTTTACAAGGTTTTTGATAAATGTCAAGAATTTGTACCAAACAAAACTGTATTGTATTCCGAGCATTTATAATTTAATCATATTTATTAATTACCCACTTTTTTGCATTGTCAGCAACTCCTACATTTAATTTGTTTGTTTTCACTCTCCGAGTTATTCCACACGCAGCAACAGATATTAAATATTAATCAGCAGTAAAGCTGCGAGTATTGCACAGCAAAGTTGGTTATTTACTCGATTTTTTCCACCCTTAAAATTTTGTAAATGTTTTGCATTTTTTCAAAAGCAGGTTTAAGAAGCAAACCAAACCACTGTTGAATACTTGTTATTAACCGGTTGTTTTTCAGATTCGTTTTTTGCTAAGCGACAACACGAAACCAACCGTACATCAATCAAGCGCTGACTTGAACATCTCCATGGCTCGCCCCAATGGATTGTCGAACTTGCAACCCTCGACTAAATACAAGATTCCGACCAACAGCAGCCTCAAGCAGGTAGATATCCAATGGAGTGATTTAACATTCCGCCGCAGTAGAATCCGACACCGTTGTCAGGGCATTTGTTGATTAATCGAGATAGGGGCGGTTTTACTGTTTGTTTTCTTGTTTTACGTAGTATTTCGACTTGGCGTCTGTTGACGCTGTGACTATTTTGTGAATCATTGCGCAAACAGTTTCCATGCCGCTCTGGCTGCTTTGCTTGTTTAAGAAAAGCTTATTGGAGTTACATGTATTTTTCCGCACTGCTTGAACAGCGAGGCGCAACAATAATAATGGAACTCTACACCATCGTCTTTTTAACTATCGAGTTTTTCGAGCACACGAATGCTATTTTGTTTGCATGGCAACGAATGACTTGTGACTGGTGATTTGTGACTTGTGTCTTGTGGCTGGAGTGGGTTTTACTCAAAAGAATGTAAAGTTTTATTTTTTGAAAAATGGTTGGGGTTAGATGTTTTGCTGAAATTTTGTTTTGTTGCTACTGTTTCGCATTTATTTTAATTATAAAATTGTGAATTGGTTTTACAATTATTTTTGCTACTTTTTTCTTATAAAATACGCTTCAAAGCAAGTTTAAGAGTTGTTTAAGTGACTATATCCTGCTAACAACTTAAATCGTTTGTTCTAGAACGGAGAACAACTTGTGCAACGCTCTGTTCTTCTGAACAATGTCCCAAGCAACCAGTCTTTGCTTAATTCCGCACCAATTAATCATGTAAGTTTGTTGCACTTCATCTTGTAATCAATTTATCAGCATTAAACTTAATCAACGTAAGCCTACAAATTGTTGCATTATGTATGCTTTTGTTTCAATTCAATAAAATTGTTTTCGGACACAACACACACTGAGTGCAAACGACTTGTAAAATATTAACGTTAAACATTTGACCAACGTCATAAAGCTCAAGGTTTTTTATTATCGTTGATTTCTTTTACAGACCCAGGTTCAATACGTCCAGCCTAATCAGGTGCAGTTTCAACAAAGAAATCAACAACAGCATTATCAGCCTCATCAAGTACTATTTAATTCATTTATTTAAGTAGAAAGCATGTTTTGTTTCTCAATAACTTCGATAAAAAATTTTGTAATAGAATTATTAAACAAGCTTAGATCTTTCAATTGTTCAGTAATCAGTTCTAGCAAACTCGGTCATTGTTGCAAAATTTCAATAGCATTTTTTCTACGTCAAGTTGCTGCAGCCTTTGAAATTTAAGTCGTTTCGGCCTTATTTATTATTAATGTCGAAGAGTTATTTGCTTCTAGAACGGTATAAAATTAGATTCGAACTATAGTGTAAATTTGATGTGCAGAAGAATCAACACTGCTTTGTAGATAGTAAAATTTTATTTATCGTCATTTTGTTTTAAAACGATATATTGATCAAATAATTTTGACCAGATTTTCGTACAACAACAGAATAATGGTGGAAATGTTTACACTTTGGTTCAGCAAGTGGTTTCAAATAACCAGCAGGTCAGCCAATTTGTGTCATCATGACATTACTAGTAGAATGTATCAGCTAATTAATTTACTGTATATAAAACAAACTCTCTTTTTGCAAACCTGTTCGTTTACTGAGGAATTTGCCGTTGCTAAAATGCGTTCAAATTCTTTTCATTTTTTTTAATGCATTGCGGTTATTTAACGATGCTATTTGAAACCCAACAAAGAAAGCTTTCTAAAACTAAATCTAAAATGTTTGATGTTTTTGATACTAATCATCGTATAAGCGAAATAAAATCTATGTATTTGCGATCCAGTTTTTTGATTGCGTTAGTAAAACTATTTCAAATTTCAAAAGATATTCTCAGTAGTTGAGGTTGTTACCAACGTTGCGTATTTGGGCGAGGGGCATTGTGCCATGCCCCTCCCCCCCTTTTGGAGAAAATCATTGGAGAAGAGATAGATTCAAAGTTAAGATTTTTTTCATTAGAGGTCACTATGTTTTTGGGACGAAAAATCGACAAAAGCGAGAGATTTAAAATGAAGATCTTTTATTACCACCTGAAAAAATTTTCCGCCAAGCATATTTGATTGTGGTTGTTTTCAAAAACCCTCGGTACGCCGGTGGTTACCAATATCTACTTTTTCATGATATTAAGATGTTTCAAATGCTTGCCAAATCTACTTTGAAAATATAAATCTCGCAATGCTAGTCGAGAATTGTAAACGAAGTAGTTGTGATTGAATCCTGCTTTACAGTCACTGACGATGATGTCTACCGAACAACAGAATTTCGCTCAAAATTCTACTGTTTCTGAAAATAGAATCATTTCTCAACTTCCTGTGGTATTTCGCAATTTTTTATTGCTACTTTATTGCCATGATATTACCTTGGTAAAAAATCCTACAAATTTGCTTTTTTCAAACTGTCAACAGATCCAGCACACGCAGGTTGTGGCTGTAGACTAGATGACCTCGTGGTCCCTTCCTAGCCTTTCTGTCCTTAATTAAAACAATTCTTTTTGTATTGATCTGTTTGCGTCTGTTTATTGTTTTGTTTTTTAGCGACAAAAAAATAAACAGACACATACGCACACACTTTATTGTGAATTTAAAGTAAACTGTTTTAAAGATGGGACAAGGGCCCGACAGAACAAACATGGCGTCCAATTCGGAATATTTGTCCGATCTTGACAACCTCGCTAAAAGCGAGATTTTCGATCCGGAATCATCGGACATTACCGATCCGGAATCATCGGACATTACCGATCTTTTGGAATATATAAACTCTCAAGAAAGTAAGAAAGTAGTTTTTATGATAAATACTTCACTAATCTCATGACTAATCCTATTTTATTTAAATTTGATCAAATTTATAGAGTTTTTTATTCTGTTTATAATTGCTGGAATTTTCGGGTATATCGAGCACCTGGCTATGAACCTGTTGACTTTGTTGTAATTCCCGATCGGGCTTAATCGTTGTTTTCTGTCAGGATTTTAGTATTGAGGAAATGTTGTGCAATCCTCTGAATTTGGGAGGATTTGCATTTTCAGAGTCTGAAATACTAATATTTTCACTGACTTCTGTTTTGAACAGCCAATTGTAAGATTATCTCAATTTTAAAATTCAAATTATAATATTTATGACCTTTGTTTCTAGACGCTGATCTCTATAACATGAACAGCACTGCCGACGGCAGCTCTATGTCAAGCGGATTTGAATCGAGCGATTTCTCCACTCCGCAATATCCTGCTAATCCGCAATCGCTAATGTCAGGATCTCGCAGCTCCAGCAGTGAACAAGCGACTCAACTTGAAAACTCGACACCGATCGAGAGTTGCCAGTCTCAAATCTTTACTGTCCTCAACGCCCCACTCAACGGTGCCCTTCAAAGCAACGTCACTAGGTTCCTTGGTAACGAAACAAGTGGCGGAAACGTCAGTGGTTTTTCAAATCACTTTGCTCATTCACATCCTGTAAAAATTGAACAGATGTCGCAAGGTGTCGGCACCGAGTTTCATATGCGTTGAACGTCAAAGGTTCTCGACCGTTGCCTATTGAAGGCCACACGCACTTTACGAAATGTTTTTTCTCGCTTTGGTGCCGAGATTTTATGTTGAACTGTATTTAGATTCGGTGCTGAAGATATTGCTCTGCTTCTGAGTTCATCATATTTTTTTGGAATGTTTTTGTTGAGTTCTTTCAGTAGCGGTACCCTCTTTTTTTAGCTACATTATTGTCGTTTACATGTTTTTTTAAATTATCACATAGACAGCAGCAATTTCTCGGACATTTACATGTTTAACCAGTTCAAATAGTGGCAAAAACGTTTAATGTTGACTTATACACCAATGTTCATCATGGTGCTGATTATATTGCAAATCTAATTTTGTTCTTGGTTGTAAGAAACAATAGTTTGTTACTGACACCATTATTTATTTCCACTTGTGAAAATAAGTCTTTTGTGTCAATGAATGTTATTGCTTTGCGAACAGTTTTCCGTTTTGTTTTATTTTTGTAAATCTGACTTATAGTTGTTGATAAACCGCATGCTTTTCCAAAGGTGTAAGTTTTTAATTTTTTGAATTGTAATCTACTTGTCTTATTCTTTTGTTTTTGTCTTTGTAGATAGTTTTGCAAACTGTTACGATCAAGTTGTACTCTAATCATATGTGTTTTGACGTTCTTACGCTTTCAACTTTAATGTAACGAACTGTAATTTAGACTTGTTTGTCAATGAAAAAGAAATCACAGTTATGGTGCTTTTCAATTTTGGTTTGTATAAAAAGATGCTTCCTATTTTTTCCTGTATTAAAATCAAATGTCATGATTTGAATAGTGTGCTGAAAAATTAATAATTGCTTTTTGTTGTAATTACAAGTAATTTTTAACAACGTTTTGTGTTTCGCTGCTTATGAAAGCTTTATTTTCAAAAGTTGAATCGAACTTTTAATGATTATCCTCAAAAAGTTTTCTAAAGAAAATAGTCATTTTTAAAAATTTTTGTCGGTCTGTGTAAAAAGAACTTTTTTCTTTACCATTATCCCAAATAGTAATGAAGATAACTCAAACCAAACTAATCATCCCATGAAAATTCTCAACTTTTGATATCAAATTAAATTCGGTCGTGCCAAATTGCTTTATCCAGAAAGTTCGTTAAAGTTAAACTGAATTATTTTACTAAACATTGAATCTTGTATTATATTGCATTCGATCATGTAATTATCTGCAATGACTAGGTTTTCTATTTTCTTATTGGTAAATGCCACTTTGGGAATAGTAGCAATTATGATTCATTTTTGCAAATCGATTTGGACTATCTCGCAAAAGAATCTGTATTTTTTTAAATTTACGATCAAATTCGTAGCAAACTCGCATTGATTTGTTGCATTCTCGTATTGCTTTTCTTTTTATTTGCGACTTAAACGTTTTAACGTAGTTTTCCGATATGAGCCGCACAAGTGCTATAGTATTTGAACAGTATAATTTGTCAAGTTACTTCTCACATTTAATTTTTAGAAGCCGGAAAAGCATCACAGCATAAACCAATATAAGCTTAAATAATATGTTTTTTCAAAGCCTCAGCAACTGGTAAGAAATTTTTTATAATACGTCGGTTTTTTTATTGAGCGGAACCAGCCTGTCTGTTTTGCTTTGTTGTTCGATTTTATTGTGTATTGCCCCATAAATCGTTTTTGGTTTATGTAAGCTTTCGTTTGTGACCGTGTGAATTGTAATTAGTTTTATTGAAAATGTCTTACTAATCCAATAAGTTCGCTTTTTGACGCTTTATTTAAATGTAAAATGAACATTGCACATATGCTCTATTTCACTTCATTGTAAGGCGCATGCCGTCGTGTTTTGCCTGGTTACCGAAGATCCAACCTGGACCGGCCAGACCAATCAGATAACATATTCCTATGATGTTGGAAAGCGCAAGACACGGCTTGCAATTGAGTAGATCCAAAAATAAATTCCTTTGTATTTTATATGAAGGCTTTACTGGTGAGCGAAGTCTTTTTTTACCGCAAGAATTATGCTTTTGACGTGATTATGCTAATTATGCTTTTGACGTGACATACTCCGCATTTCACTGAGGTGCGGTAATATGCGTGTGTTGTTTGTTGAGAACAGTTTTTCTTTCTGAAAGCGCAAATGCGTTTTTGAATGTTTCACGTTCTCTTATTGAAACGATTTTGGGATCTTGTAGAAAGCCCCCTCCATCTATTACGAGTAATATTTTTTTTTGGTGAAACTAACCCGAAATTCCTCTAAACACTAGGATGAAATAAAAAAGATACTTGTGGGGAGGATTCTGGGTTAGTTCCACCAAAAAAAATTATTTGCTATAGATGGTGGGACGATAAAAATCACTCGCAATAGATGGCGGGGGCTTTCTACAAAAGATCCCGATTTTGTAAAAGAAAGCCAGTAGAACTGCTGAAGGAATGTGAAAGTGTTTTTATTGTAATAAAGAAAATCCAATTTATAATGTTATTTATTCTAATACAAGGGTAGGCATTGAAATCTCTTAAAAACGTTGCCTTTGTCAAAAATTCAGAAATTCATTTCAACAAACTTGTTGGGAAAAAAAATTTTGGCAGCTAAAAGCCGGAACAATATTTATTTAATATAGGCCAGTGATTTTCCAAGTACTAAATATTAACATTTAGGAGTTGAATGGAATCAATAAATTGCCAGGGACTTGATATATAACTGTAAGAGTTTACTGAAGCAGTAAAGCTGTTGCTTTTTTTGCAATAGTAGTTATTGAAGTAAAGAGCTTTTTTGATTTCACATCTAATGAAGAAAACATAGTGCATAAAAGTAAACAAAAAAAAGATCTTTATTTGTATTTACTGGAGAAAGGTTCGATAGAATATTTTTTTACTCAAATTGAGGTCGACGTGCAGAAGAGTTTGAGATCCAGCGATATAGCCTGGTGGGAATTAGTTAATGAAGTCAAATTTTTTCAGGGCTTTGTTACGTTGTAAAATTTACACAAGTTAGTTTTAGTTGCTCAGTGGTCCTTTTGCTGAGTTTTATACGTCAAAATTTGTCAAAATTTTACATACAAAAGCTATTTTGCAATTTTTTTAAGTATAAAATTTATTATTTTGCTTCTGCATTTTATATCAAGTATCCTAAAACTTTGGGGTTGTCACGTCCTAGAATCAACCTTTCAAATTTTTGCCCTCCTTTCCATCAGTTTTGAATCAGTTCTTTTATGTTTTACAATATTTCATCAAATTGGCACCTCTCGTGGAAACTTTTATCGTCTCCAACCACGGGGTGCGCAATTTTCAGTTTAAGTCTTTGATTTATAAGGAAAAAATGCTTGCCGGTTTTAAATTCTGTAAAAATAAGTATTATCCTCATGTAAGTGAAAAGAAAACATGTCTCTCTAAACCAGCGGTTCTCAACCAGGGGTCCGTGAAAACCTTTAGATTTGCAGTACATGGATTGATACAAAATAATTTTTAAAAAGCAAACGTGCTGTTTGTTATCGCTCTTTTAAATAGGCCAAACGTTTTGATAAATTGTGATATTGTAAACTTGAGATTGTGACGTGACAAAACAAAAACATGTGGCATTTTGTTCTTTAGCCCATTGTGATGACAAAAACGAAATTGTAGTTTATGGTAAATGCAGCAAGCTATGTTAGTTACTTGAAAGGACAAGTACTTAGTTTCTCATTTGATGATTTCTTTGAGTAACGTGTAGAAAGGAAGTAGTGCTCTTATTGCTTTGATAACTTTACCAAAATGGCTAAATTAAGAAAGTACTCAGAAAGTTATCTTAAAATGGGCTTTACATCAGTGATAGATAACGGCAATGAGAAACCGCAGTGCGTTTTATGTTATGCTGTCCTTAGTAATGAAGCAATGAAGCCGTCAAAGCTGAAGCGTCACTTGCTGAAGAAACATCCAGAGTACGTGGGGAAAAACTTATCATACTTCAAAACACGAAAAATGTCTTTAAAACGACAAAAGCTGGATAGCAGTGGATATTTTCACCAGCAAAGCAGTGCATGCGTCGAGGCTTCTTTTGAAGTGGCTTTGCAAATTGCCAAACAAAAAAAGCCCCACACGATAGGAGAAACGCTTATAAAACCTTGTGCCTTAAGTATGGTCAAGTTGATTTTAGGTGAAACAAGCGCTCAAAAAATTCAACAAGTGTCTTTATCTAATGACACAATTAAAAGGCGAATTTCACAGATGTCAGCAAACGTGAAACAGCAAGTCATAAATGAAATCAAAGCTTCTCCTATGTTTTCTCTCCAATTGGACGAATTAACTGATGTCGCATCATGCTCGCAGCTTTTAGTTTTTGTACGATACGTACATATGGAAGACGTAAAGGAAGAATTTTTGTATTGCAAAGTTTTGGACAGCACAACCACGGCTCAAGATGTTATGGACAGCATCTCGACGTTTTTTGAGACGGAGGGTTTGCAGTGGGAAAAGCTTTGTGGCGTATGCACTGATGGCGCGCCGGCGATGCTTGGAGCCAAATCTGGTTTCCAGACAAAAGTAAAACTTAAGTCTCCTCAAGTCAGAGGAGTGCATTGCATGATAAATCGCTACGCGCTCGCTTGCAAGACCCTTCCGAGTTTCTTAAAGGACGTGCTGAATTCTGTGATAAAAATAGTCAATTATATCAAGAAGAGTGCTGTCACCTCTCGTCTGTTCAGACAGTTATGCAAAGAAATGAACGCCGACCACGAGACTCTTTTGTATTATACAGCAGTACGCTGGCTTTCTAAAGGTAATGTTATTGGCCGTTTTTTAGAGCTAAGATCTGAAATCAAGCAGTTTTTGGAAATAGAAAAGAAGGCAACCTTCCTCAAATTCTTCAGCGACGAATCGTAATTACGCGGCCTGGCATATTTAGCTGATATTTTTGAACAGCTAAATAAGATTAATCTGAGACTTCAGGGGCCTAACACAAACATATTGCAATTTAAAGATGTTTTGTGTGGCCTTGTTGAAAAGATACAAAATTGGAACCGAAAAGTCAATCAAGGAAACTTTGCTATGTTTGAAAACCTTTCAAGATTTGAACCTTCTGGCATCAGTGCACAAACCCAATTGGATATTAGTGAACATTTACAATCGCTTGAAAGAGAATTTCGGAAGTATTTTCCAGATTTGGCTGAAGGGGTTGAAACCTTCCCGAGAAATCCTTTTTTGTTTAAGTTAAATATAGAAACTGTTCCAGATGAAGTACAAGACGAACTCCTGGATTTAAGAAATGATTCAGCGGGCCGTGAAATATTCAAAGAAAAATCACTCTCTGAATTCTGGTGCACCATGTTTCGAACGTATCCAATTTTATCTATGGCAGCACTACGCGTAATTGTTCCATTCGCATCCACTTATTTGTGCGAATCAGGATTTTCTACTCTCGTTCACATCAAATCAAAAGCACGTAATCAACTAAACGTCGAAGATGATATGCGATTAGCAATTTCCAAAACAGAGCCATGTATTGCAATGCTTGCTGCTGAGATCCAACAGCAAATATCTCACTAAGTGTTTATCTTTGAAATAAATATAATGTGTTGTGTTCATTTCATGTTATTTCGGTAATTTTCAACGTAGGAAAACAGCTACATAGGACGATATACACTTGTAGTTTGCGAGCTTTATGCGACGCGTTGCAAATGTGTTTTACAGTGAAAATAACGAAATTTCATTGAAAGTTTATAGTTAGGGGTCTGCAACTGCTCAAACAGTACCCAAAAGGGTCCGCCATGAGAAAAAGATTGAGAACCACTGAATTATACGAATTAATAGATATGTAAGAGAACATTTTATATATTTGTAATTGTGAATCACTAATGTAGGAGATAAACTAAGATTTTTATCTCACTCTTGACAAAAAAATACAATTATTCTTTTCTAAACTGATGCAAATAAGAATTTCTCTAAAAATTTTTATAACAGGCAAAAACTGTTAAGTCCAAGTAAAGTAAAATTTAAGAAAAAAAAAGTTAAAATAATGGTCCCACTGACGAGACATCTTCAAGTACGGACATATGTGATTAATCATTCCGTTCGTCGCTCTACAACCGATTGCTGGCTAAGTAGGCTACGTGCTACACGTCCTGAAATGAAAACCTGTTAAAATTAACTTCTTTTATTATGTGAAAGTTAAAAGTTTTATATGATATGAAATATGAAAATCTAATTTCAATTTCTGGAATACAGTTTCGGCTCCGATTAAATGCTTCTAACTAGAACAATAGTTTTTTATTTGATCTTATAGATGCCAGTACTTATAGTATTTCAACTTCAATAAATACGGACCAAAGTAATTTTAATATGTTCCAAATTGTAATAATCAGTAGTTACACAAGTGGCGTAATCAGGCACCAAAGCAGCATAAAAAAAAAGTAAAAAAGCAAATAATTTCTAAACAAAGCAGAGACTAACAGCATGAAAGGGTGTAAATTAGGTTATTGGATTGAAAAACCAAGCCAATAATTAAAATATTATATTGTAGATGTTTATAAACGCAATTTTTAATGTAAGGCACCAAAAAATTTTCCTAAAATAAAGATAAAAATACTTGAAAGCGAAACAGTACGAGAAAAATACTTTTAAAAAAATGCTGACCCAATAACGTAAGACAGCAGACAAGGTTGGGTACGGCGAATTAAAAGCAAAGACAAGTAAGTCAAACAATGACAAAATAACCAGAGTTTTTAGTATTGGTAGAGTTTTATTTTGTGGACTTCTTTATCCTGGCATTCCCGGTTCCGATTATAGTAATAATAAGTTCCATCTCTTCTTTGCAGCTTTTTCACATAACACGGAGAGACCGACCATCTCTCAGCTTCCATTTTTTTGATTATTTTGTATTCAATTTCGTCGCGATAACCGGCAGTTTGAAATCGAAACGCGTTTTCCACCTCGTCGCTCCAGTATTTTGCGCGCACCATTGATTTTGGTTTAGGCCCAATAGGCACTTTACTAACAGCGGTACTAGATGCCATTTTATGTATTTTATATGTACAAACGATTTACATTTACAAAAATCTGTAACAAATAATAGTTTTATTTATTCACAAAAATCTTGCAAAATAGTCTTTTGTTAAGAAAATTCTCAAATAAAAAATCAAAAACACACTGCTGCAAAAATTAGCACTTAAAACTACTCAAAAAGTTTTTTTTGGATCAAGTCAAGATTGAGGAATCCAGCATTACCACATTAAGTTTAAGGAATCCAAACTATATCATGTCAAGTTTAAGGACCAAAATTTTTCAGATAACCTCAAATTACATATTTTAAAGAAAAATACAATTCCATCACAACAGTGCTTTTCAAACTTTTTTTCGCCATTACAACCAAGTAAATTTTGGGTTTGCCTGCGACACACCAACTTTATGAAAGCGAAAACCTACTTAATACAATCTACAAGTCTACACACTAAAATGACATTCAACACATAACAACAGCGACATTTAATGAAGAAAGTGCGCCTGCATGCTTGCACAAATTGTTTCGATACGGGGCAAAATGTCTGACAAAAACCTCTCTGTTCCTTCTCGAGATTTGCTAGTCCCCGTCTTTGTTTTTGATAAAAAAATCTTATTTATGAAAGTAAATCGGTCAAAAGTCAAAAAGTAAATAGCTATCAATGTTTTGTTGTCGCTTGCTATCTTAGACCAACGCTTTTCAATCAATAGGTCGCGGGCCACTGGTGAGTCGCAAACCTTTTTGACGAGCCATGCATTTTTGATTGAACCATTGCAATTTGGTACATGCAAGTAGGAATCACTTTTATTTTAAATGATTTTTGTTATTTGTTAAAACTGGCGCTAGCAGTGTAAAGCTACTTTGTTTTTTTTTTTAAAGCATGTATAATTAAAGTAAAAAACTTTCTGTTTTACTTTCATTTTAAATGTTCTTTTACCAAAGTGAAACCATGATGCACTACTGGCAACAATTTACTTACAACTTTTCTGGTGTGCATGCTAAAAAGGTAGAAAAGCAGTTTTAGATTGATAGCACTTCCTCATCGCTTTTACATACGGTACATTCTTTTGCTTATCTTTAATACAGGTTACTTCAACATGAATAAATAGAGGAGACAGTGATGGCCTTACAAAAGGGGGGCCACTTTCTAGTGTGCCAAGTTTTTTTCATTCCAAAATGAAGTGATCTCTAAAAAAAAGTTATCACATTTAATTTATGTCCAAAATCTCCATTTTTTTCTCAAAACCGTAGTGTTTTCTAAAAAAAAGTCTTCACTTTCAATCGAGTGCAATATCCCCACTTTCGTCCTAAAGTTAAGGTGCAGACAGGGGTGGCCACCTTCATTGTGTTGCTATGAAGAAATGGAGCAATATTCTGCTTGGAGGAGACCATTTTTTGATTTTTTTAGGGGGCCGGTGTGGCCGCTTCGTTCGTTCCGCACTAAAGTCGTCATTGAGAGGAGACTTCTTGGGATAAAGTTGCTTGTTTACGTGCAACAAACAACTTTGTGCAAATGAAAGCTTTTTTCTATTACATTTTTACTGAAGCAGCTTGTATTAAAGATTTTGGACAACACCAAAACTACATAGAACACAGAAGTCATCTTTGGACCAAAACTCTAACTGCTTTCGATCAAAACACGAAAATATTACGGCACACAGCTTGGGAAACCCTGCATTACAACATTACAGAAACACAAATTAAAATAACCATCCCGTGCCTATCTTCATTTTTAAGCAAAGCGATATGGAAAAAAACAATTATTTTTTATTTATTTTTATCTCTATATTTATCCTCCTGACTCGCAGGAAAGCGACGGAGGCGCTATACATAGGGTAAGCAAGTACCCCGACCTGCTTCCAAAGATGCCAAGATATTACTGTCCGCTAGTAATTTTAGTCGAGATATTACTATAATTTAGAACTGCTTGTCAAGACCACCAAGCAGGGGAAAGTGCCGTAAAGTGTCTTTCCCAAGAACACAACAGAATGGCGCAAGTGGGTTTTGAACCGAGACCATGTTGATCATTAGTCTGGTGCTTTAACCACTCGACCACGCTGCCGACAAATATGCAGACAATTAAGTTTATGGAACCAAAATATTTACATGTCAAGTTTGAAAATCCCTTGTATGAACTATGACAAATTATTCGATTCGACAATTTAGATCTGGTTCTAAATGGGATGAAGTCATACAAAAGTCCTTACTTTGTGTTTGGCTAACTCTTTTAATATATATGAAATTTTTTGCATAAATAGTGCAATTTACTGAAAATGCGATGGTTCATTAAGCTCTACTCATAACAGCTCTGGTCACCACTAAAAAACGAAACGTTTTGGTGAAAAACGCAACAATTGATATGCAGAAAGTTTCTTAGTTTTAACGGCTTTGCATTTTCGACGTTCTTGACACAATATCTAAAGTTCAACATTAGAAATTGTATTTGTTTGATATTTACCAGGGCAAACTTATCGGGCTAAGGACCCCAATCTTATGTCACATCAATTTTTTGCTCATTTAACAAGGAAAGATCATACCACTCAAAAAGACGATTGCAATACATAAATTCAGCAATAAAATCCGTCAAAAATTTAATTGGCTGAAAATTTAATACAGAAATTAAAAATTAAAGCAAACTAATTCAGCACGAAAAATCGATTTCGACCTAAAAAGGTCATCATCAGTTTCTTATTCAAGACTATTTGAATAAAAAACTGATGATGACCTTTTTAGGTCGAAATTGATTTTTCATGCTGAATTAGTTTGTTTTAATTTTTAATTTCTATATTAAATGTTCAGCCCATTGAACTTTGACCGATTTTATCAATAAATTTATGTATTGCAATTTAATCAGTTAAATAAAATCATCGATTTGACTTCGCTGAAACGGGTAATAGATTTCTGTTAAAAAACTTTTAACACTCAAAAATAAATAACAGAAAATCCGTTAAAAAAATAAATCGTTATAAACAGGCATACCATACTTCCGCAGAGGCAAACTGGGACGCTCGTTAATAGAAAAAATTCCTTCCTAAAAAGAAGAGTTCTTTTTTAAAAAAAAGGTCTTCACTTCAAATCTGTCTCGAATATCATAATTTTTGTCCTTAAAACGTAGTGTTCTCTACAAAAAAAAAAAAGAAGGTCTTCACCTCGAATCTGTCTTGGATTTCATGGTACGGCAAGTACAGGTATATCTGTTTGAAAAGTTTTGTCATATCCTCGCGCATCCCATTTTGGCAAACTCTGTACTGATAAAATGCACACTTTATGATGGCAGTAATGGCTAATTTTTGAGCGTTCTTTTTGCTTATCTGCTTTGGAAGCAACTTATATTAGATATCTTGATTCCTAGCTAGAGTAAAAATTTTTTTTAAATCAATAGCCTACGAACTTAGTCAGTTGCGCGATAGTCCACAGAATTTATAAGGTGAATCAATATGTAACCACCATGGGTGAATTTATTTTGTATGAATCTTAAACATTGTTATCTTAAGCATTTTGAAAACGTAAGTTATGGAAATTTTATGCCTGAAAAAACTTGGGGGAAAATATTTCTTCAAATGCCTCCAGTTGGGACAGGATTCATGCTAAATTGTTATAATGAGCAAACTTGATAGCAGTGGTTGCGTTACTACGGCCTGCTGCGTTGCTTAATTTAAAGTTCGTTGTAAAAATTATTTTCTCAC
The DNA here is from genome assembly GCA_963680785.1 of Diplosoma virens. Taxonomy (NCBI): domain Eukaryota; kingdom Metazoa; phylum Chordata; class Ascidiacea; order Aplousobranchia; family Didemnidae; genus Diplosoma; species Diplosoma virens. The sequence goes on along the minus strand of OY796890.1, from coordinate 11,432,792 downwards.
AATAGGCTAATTTCAGTATAAAATTTTAAAAAATTAGGATATAAAAGTTGTTATGCTAATACAAATTGTTTTTTGCTTTATTTTAAAACAATAGAAATGTAAGAAAAACCGATTTTTAAGTTAAAAAAATAATAAAATTTTCGTGCAAATTTTTATCAAGACGCGCTACGTTTACCCTCACTTATGTTGCAATTTTGACCAATTTTTTAAAGTGCGTTTCACCATGAAAAGTATAAAATCACTATTTTTTATTAAATAGACATGTATTCACTACTTTGTTAAGTGCTTGTAGTAACTAAACTGTCAAGCATTTACGGTCTAATTTCTCAGGCCAGGCTGGGGCTTCCCCACTAGTGTCGGTCATACTATCGAAAGAAGATTTGAAAATTAGTATCAAAACTAAGCATTTTTATATTTTCCTAGGGCAACTTTTAAAGAAAATATTTGCAAGAATTTTTTTGGATAGCCGTAAATGCAACTATCAGAGAAGCACGTACGGGTATGTTTATTTAAGTTTTAATTAAATTGTGGCAAAAATGTTATTTAAAACGAGATATTAATAATCTAGATGGCTGTAAGAATTATATAATGAAAACAAATTAAAAAATAAGTGCAGTGCATTACAAATGTTGTAAATTTTCTATACAAGCTCATAACCAAACACTTCTCACGTCACTTAATCGGTTGATCAAATTTTTAGAGCAAGGTCTTCCACACTCTCTTCAGAGAAAAAACATTACTTGTCCACGAAAATTATCCTTAATACTCAATAAAGTTTCAATATAAACAAACCCTCAATATAACACTGATTTTAGCTGGGCCCCGAGTTGTATGAGCCTATTCTGCTAGAACGAGCAATTTTGTCTATAAAGGCTTTTTTTATCCACTAAGACATCAAAGTCAGGTACATACGTCGAACATCTCAAAAAAAAGAATAAAATTAAATAAAAAATTACAAATTTATTGGACAGCAGGTATGTGGATCTTCTGCGACAACAGTCCAGGAAAAACAGCAAAATTTTTACGACACCCACCAGCAATTGTACCCGTGGTTCTCAACCTTATATTATATAAGATAGATTAAAATTGGTTCACCAACAAAAAAAAAACAATTTAGATTTGTGTCTCGACAAATTTATGTTTGCAATTTTATTCACCATGGTTGATGATAAATAAAAAAATACAAATAAAATCAAAATAATACATCAGTATACAATTGCCTCGAATAAATGTACAAGACTTAAAGTAATTTTTAATCAAAGAAAAGTTACAGATGGTGCTTTTTCCATTTACGCTCCAAAACTGTGAAACTCTACCTGATCGACTAAGGCAACCAGCCGATTTTAGTCTATTTAAATGTGATTTAAAAACATATCTATTCTCTCAGTATTTCCTGTAAAATTGATAATATTGACTGCTGTTCACCAATACTATTATCCATATATGTGTTATCCAATTGTAATATATGTGACTTAATTGTGCTAATATTGCTTTTCTTGTATTATATTACGTTGTTTTGGCATATTTTACTTGTTCCACAGTTCAGCAAAAGCGTTAACTTTAGCAATCATTGTTGCCATTGTTATCACTTAGAATCTGTGGTTAAACCTACTACCATTATTATTACTATTATTATACAATCCATCTTATACAAAATCTTCAAATCCAATCTAATTTAAAACCAATAAACATTGAAAATACCGGTACTGGGATCGTTATCGCAAAACCAATCAGAAATTATATAAAAAAAATTTTTTTAAAATGATGTTGAAAATAATTGGCAACAGCATTGAAAATTTTTGAAAAAAACAGATTAGTTCTTTGATAACAATGCAGTATTTTCAGTGATGGCCTTACAAAAACTATAAAACTTCAAGTTGTTTTAATTTATGGCAGTAATTACGCCTACAAAGATATATTTTATGAATCATAAATATGCTGCAGAACTATATTTCTGCAGATTATGGGAATCAACTAAAAACTGAAATAACTGTATCATAAAAAAAAAGCAAAACTAAATTGACAAAAAAATTTAAAAACTGCTTATGGCACAAGCTTGAAAAAAATTTTGTAACCAATTTGTTACTACTAAACAATCTTAATTTCCTATATTATTTTATATCTGGTGTGTTGATAATCTATTACTTGAAATGTCTCATTAAAAATATTATTTAAAGTAATAGAATATTAATGCACAAGGAATATGTAAAGGAAAATATTTTCATTGAAGTTTTAATTAAACAATTTTTGCATATAACATTATAAAGCTTGACTATTAGCATTTATAAAGAAACACCAAAAAATGTCATGCATAAAAAAGTACAACAAAATGTCAATAAACACATAAAAACATTTTGGCAAACTTTTATGACAGGAATACACAATAAAAATTGTAAATGTTCATAACAATTATTAAACTGCATTATTGCATAAAGCTACAACTACTAGATAAATATCTATTGAATACATTTTTAATAGAATTATTTTTAAGTCTTAATTTTTTTATTATTAAACAAAAGCTATGTAGGCCTATATATATATTTTTAAATATATGTAAAATTTTTGTCAGATTAATTTTTTATCAACTTTCAAGTGTAATATTATAATTTTAATTCTTTTCTAGACAACATTGCAACTACATACCATACTGTTAAAATGTTGAAAAAGTTGTAATCTAATATAAGTAGGCTATATATAAGTGTATATACAAACAGCAACAATATTAAATGAATCAATATTATGTAAAATACAAAAGTTTTTGATTAAAAAAAAAAGAGATACAAAGCAGGAAAATTTGTTTTAGCTTTTTGGCTGGTTGTCTATTTTGTTTTTTGAACATATATTGTTCTATGTTTGCTCTTGACATAACTAATTCAAAACAAAATGTAAATTTTATTTCCAAAACTAATTAACAGAAATAATTATATTTTGATCATAGATGAAAATCACATGTTTTACTCACTCATTATAAATTTAAATATGTTTAATATACAAGGAGCACTCAGAAAGTAATGCAACTGATTTAATTTTTTGCAGCATTCATTTAACTAACATCTGATTTTTTTACAGATTATAGATTAGTAACTAAGGTTTACATATTTTGTAAAAAATAAGGGTTTGAATTACTGCAATCTGCAATTTAAATTTTAAGCAATCCCTCTATGTCTTCTTTGTTAGCAGGTAAAACTGGCATGATTGCACCAAAGCAATCTTGGCAGAAGCAAAGAGTTGTTATTGAATTTCTACTGTCGGAGGGAAAAAAAGCTCAGAACATAAGCTAAAGGCTAAAGCAAGTGTATGGTGACAGTGCAATAGACTACAGCCCAGTGACAAGGTGGATGAAGCAAATCAATGATGGACAGGAAGAACTTGCTGAAAGCAATCTTTGCAATAGGCCAAGAAGTGGTAGGCTATCTTCTGCTCACAGTTCTGCTAACATTAATCAGGCAGATGCATTGATTAAAGAAAACAGACACATCACTGTTAATGAGCTTGTTAAGTGATTAGCAGTAAGTGCAGGGAGTGCTGCAAAGATCATGGATACCCTAGGGTATTCAAAAGTGTATGCAAGGTGGGTCCCAAAGCAGCTCACAGAGGCTCATAAACAATCCCAACTAGAAGCTTGTTTTGAACTTCTGGAGTATTGCCATGGTGACAAAACCTTTTGGAGCAAATAGTGACCAGAGATGAGACTTGGGTTCACCACTTTGAACCAGAGTCAAAGAGAGCATCAATGAAGTGGCACCATTCCACCTCACCACGCTCGAAGAAGTTCAAATCTCAGCAGTCTGCAGGAAAAGTGATGGTGACTGTGTTCTGGGATCGGTGTGATACTGGTAGACTTCATGTCCAAAGGAGCAACAATCAATTCAGATGTTTACATCAATACATTAAAAAAGTTGAAAGCAAGAATACAAAGAGTTCAACCTGCTTTGGAAATGTTTAAGGTTTTATTGCAACATAACAACACTAGGCCTCACACCAGCCTCAAAACCTGTGAGGTCATCAGCTCCTTTGGCTGGAAAACAATTTCACATACCCCATATTTGCCAGACCTGGCACTGTCTGACTTCCATTTGTTTGGGCTCCTCAAAGAAAGTTTAAGGGGATGATACTTCTCCAGTGATGAAAAGGTCAAAACTGCAGTTAGGAAGTGGTTAAAAAAGCAGCCTGTAGAATTCTACAATAAAGAAATATGTGCACTCATTAAAAGATGGGAAAAGGTGGTTTAGAAAGCAGAGATTACATTGACAAGTAACTATGAAATGCTCATGCTATATACTTTCTTGTGATGCACAATTTGTGTACCTTTAAAACTCAATGTCATGAAAAGAAACCTGGTTGCATTACTTTCTGAATGCCCCTTGTACATTACAGTAAAGCAAATTTTGAGTTAAATAGTTTTAAACAATTAAAAAAATTAACTCCTTAAGTTAAACAATAAAATACCAACAAATAAGAAAAAATTAAAACTTTTTTTAACCTGTTAGCATTGAAGTTGTTTAAAATTGATCTTAAAAGCTAGAAAACTATACCTATATTGTCTATAATCAATAGGTTTATCAAACTATTAAGCTAAACTTAAAATATGGATCATTTAACAGTTTAATTTTATTAACTGCTATCAAATGTTTCAATTAATATCCAAAATCCTATTCCTAAAATTTTATTTAAATTTACTTTATTCATTTCGACATATTAAATTTTAATTTCACCCCAACAAGAAAAATCAGTGAATAAAAATAAATGATACGATACCTATAAACTAAATAACCAAGACTGGGTCCATTTTTATGGAATTATTTGCAAATAAAAAAATAGAAAATCTGATTAAAAAATACCCAAAAGTATATTTAATTTTCAAAAAATACATTAAATCTTTTTATATTTAAATAGTCTTATCTATTTTAATTATGCTATATATGTTTATTTATTACCCGGCCGTTACAAGTTACAAGACTTCTCCATTTCTTCAGCAAAACTTTTTTCTAATAAATACAAATTGAAGACATCCATGTTAAAAAACACATACCTAAGTATTACATTAGCTATTTTCAAGTAATTTGTTGCACTAGCTACCGGTATCCTCTTGAATTACATCTTCAATGAGCTGTTTTGCGTTGCCAGGTAAAACATAAACAAAATGAAAAAAATGAATAAGAACATTGTCAGTCACGCTTGCTTAATCAACCAAATAATACAATTAAATAAAAAAATATTTTAGATAGAAATATTTTTGAAAATTTTTACAATAATTAGGTCAGCAATTATTTTTATAGAGTTTTTTAATCTAAGTTATGAATATAAAAATTTGTTATATATAGTTATTACTTTAAGTTAATGATTGCCTGACCTTTTCAATGAATTGATTAGTAAAAGGGGTGGCTTATTCAATCAAACCATTGTATTTATTTACTAAACAATTCTACATCAAAACCCAAGATGAATTAAATAAAATTTTTCAAGTCAAAGCCATTATTTAGCAATAACATAGCAAAAAGGAAGACCAACAAGCTACTGAGTAGTTGCAAACTTACGAAGCAAAAATTAAGTTAGTGTAAAAAAATTGATTGAAGTTAAAATTGAGAAAAATGAATAAAAACAAAGTAAATCCTAAATTTAGGTTTCACAATCATTTAAAAGTCTTTAAAATTTTATTCGTTATGTTTGGGTCGGCGCACAAGTAGACAATGGCATTATACTTAGCTTTCAGAAAGCCAAAGTTTGCAATTCAATTAGCCATTGGCTCACCCCTTCGGTTCAATAAAAAAAATTTATGAATTATTAAGACGGGAACAGAAAAAAAAAAGGACGTTTTGACTTTCTAATTAAAGAATTAAACGTGTAATTAAATGTATTAGGCTTAATGAAAGCAAGGTTATTTCACCTCCAAAATTTGTATAATAGGGGAAGACGGGGCAAAACGGTCATAGTTATTTTAAATTGGCGTAACGGCTCCGGTGGTGGACTTAAAAAAGATTTTATAATTGCTCGGACAATATACTATCTCATGAATATAATTTAAAACCCGTGGCAACAGCATAAAAATTTTATTTTAGAAAAATGTATATTTTACTTACATGTCCGTTTTGCCCTGGGCTCGGGGCATAATGGCCATAGTGTCCGTTTTGCCTCAGGTAAAATTAAAAATAGTTATTATTTTTGTTTTAAATTTCAAGTAGCCTATTAATATTAGTACTTCTGCATTGTGGCAACTAAAAAAATCAAATAGAAACATTTTTTACACAGACATGGTAGTATTAAAATGATTAAACACAATTGATTGCACCTAAAATTGCACGAAAAGATTTTTGGGCAGTAGTTTATAATGCAAACATCTATCGTGACACCACTGCAAACATTTAGTAGAGTGGTGGTCAGTGAAGGCCTTACAAAAAGGGGGGTCTGTACAAGAAAAATAGAAGGGCAACTTTTTAGTGTTCCAAAGTAAAGTGACAAAACGATCTCTAGAAGAAGTTTATTGTTTTAGGGGGCCACTATTTAGTGTTTCAAAAGTGGGATCTTAAAAAAAACGTTTATCGTTTTAAGAGTGGCCACAGTTAGTGTCTCAAAACAAAATGATCTCTAAAAAAAGGCATTCATTTTAAGGTGACACCGTCCTGGTGCTACTATGAAGAAATAGAACAATCTGCGTAGGGGAAACTGCTTTTTTATGTTTTTTTGGGGGGGGCGATGCGGCCGCTCCATTCGCTTTTTATATGCTAACTTCGCAGTAGGATGACGGGATATAAAAAAATTTTTTGTCCTCATTAGTTTGTTTAGAAACACTCTAGCCAGTTTATTACACTCATTTACAGTAAAATTTAATTCTTTGTTTAAAGTGCTTGTCGCAGCTACATTTGAACATATATAAAAAGTTTAAAGATATAGGCTATTAAAGTCTAAATCAGACACACAATTTATCAGATTTCTGCATCAGAAACTGTGATAGCTTTCATTTGGTACAATTTCAGTTGCTTGGGGCAAAACGGTTGTAGGTATGACCGCAACCAAGCATGCTGCTTTAGCAATCAACATGCTAGGCGGCTATTTAAAAAAATTTTTTTAAATCATAAACATTATTTAAATTTTACTTTTGTCACACTACACTTAGCATCAAAAAAAGTTTAAATTTAGTCACCGATTGATCAACAGATCGACTTTACTTTGTATCCAATTTTACAACAAATCTCTGTCAAACATAATTTCACCTGTAAAACACCCGAAACAATTACAAAGCTTCCAATTTTAATTAAATAACTTTAACTAAAATAGGAAAATAGAAAGATAAAAAAATTAATGGAAACTTTAAAATTGAAAGGAATAGAGTAGATGTCCGTTTTGCCCCGCCTTCCCCTAAGCAAGAAAGAAGGATACTAAAGACTGAGTTTATTTACATGTATTAAAAGAAAACACTTCAATGGGTACGGATAAATCTTTTTTTTTCTTTAAATACTTTTTTTTAATTTTTTGGGGGTTTAAATTGTGCTTTTTAAAATTAATTTAGTGCTGGTATAAAGTTAAAAAGTATTCGAGGCTTTAGTAAAGGCAAATCACATATATTCTTAATTTTTACTCAAATTTCAAAAGAGTGATGGGAATAAAATATGCCTAATTTTTTTGTGGATTAAGACATTTTCATGAAGTGGCTGTTGTGCGTTAAGAGAACAAAATTTATACTCAATTCGGTTGCCTGGAATTTGTTGTCTTGGCTCCCATCAAGTAGGAACAAAACTTCCGGTCTGCATGTCCAAATGTTTGAGATGAAATAGCTTTATTTAACCAACTTTTTAATTAGGATGGAGCTTTTTAGCCTATATATCGATACTATAGCCTATATGAAATACTAATACTATGTCAAAATAGTAGGCTTGGAACTTCGCCTCCGCCTCAGATGGTCACAAGCATGTCTGCGAAAAGAGAAGCTTGGCGTCTGGAAGGGCATCGACCGTAAATTTATTGCTTGTTCAATAAAATACAAACTTTAAAAGACAAGTTATTGTTCCTTGCTACTGGTCCTTGGGGTAAGGGGTATCAAGAAAAATAAGAGCTACTATGAGGAAGCCTATTCTGTTGGAAAGTAGGGGAAGCAGAATGACGATTTTGGGAAAACCTTTCAGGAGGATAGCAGCAGTCTAATGCAGCTGTTCGAAAGACACAAGCAAAGCTTAGACTGGCGATTATCAATGTAGGTACATTGGTGGGTCGTAGAGAGGAGGAAACCGTTGAAAGAAGATTTGATCTAGTTGCTCTGCAATAAGTAAAATGTAAAAATATTGTCACTAAGTTTCTGAAGGGAGGAGGGTTCACGCAGAAGATGTATCGTGAAGGTGACCAGCCACTTTTTGTAGCCAAATTCCGTGAAATGAAACTTTTACCTAGTAAAATACTCCAAAATACTTTGCCTAGTACGCGTAGATCCACTGTCAACGTCTGTTTACCAAGTAAAATGCATATGGAATTTTTCCCAGCTGTTCCAATGTGATTTTAAATGTGAAATTCGTGACTTCACATTTGAATTTGAAATTGGAAGCATTTAGATTCCCTAAAAAGTGGAATCACGGCGGGAGATCTGATTGAAAAAGTGGAGGTTTTGCTATCTTAGGAATGCTTTGTGTACTGAAGGTGGAGTTCAAGCAGTGACCTGAAAATAAGAGCTGGGTGAAAGAGATTTAAAAATGTTGCAAGTGTTTTATGCAAGAAAGATCTGTGTAGCTCGTATACGAAATGTATATCAGAAGTGCCATGACTTATGGCCATTAAAGGTAAACGATATAAGAATGGATCCATCCAAATAAAAATGCTTCGATTGATATGTTGCAAGAAGCAGAAGGATAGAGTAACAAACGGGTTACTATTAGGTGACCGGCATTGAACCATAAACCGTTGAATTTTTCAGAAGTCAAAAACTGAGATGGTTTAGGCACATTGAACGGATGAGCAAAGAAAAAGCTTCAGCGATGGCTATGACAATACGATAAAAGGTAAGGAAACCCTAGAAACGATGGGTGGAGGTTTTGAAGAATTACGAGAACTGGCAAAAAAAGTGTAGGTGTAGGCGCGGCTACAAAAAACGGCTAAACACGGCCAGCTGGGAAACACGTCGTGTTTCTTACTTCGAAACGAAGAGGATGAGATGCCCAGCTAGTAAGGCGAAATGTTAAAGTGGTTGTTGTTCAATTTTTTAGTTGTACTTGTCAGTGCCATAAAAGCTCTTTGAAATTCATATAATAGATGAATTAACATTAAATTACACAATGCTACATTCTGAAATCCTTTTTGTTTTCTTAAACAGAAGCAAAATGTTGAACGAAAATGCAGAGTTTTAATCATAAAAAAGCACTGCCAAATAACTTTCTGGTTTATAACAGAAAGTCAGCCTACAACGCAATGCCGAAATTGTAATAATTTTTAAAAGATTTGTTTGTATTAATTACGATTAAAAACAAATACATCTAACGGTAGGCCAATACTTATCAATATGATACTGTTTCAACATATCGCATCATAACAGATCAAGTATTTTTTTTCTAAAAGCGCTGATTTTTTACATTAACAAAAAAGAGTGAAGGAAAGTTTCGAATGTTTGCGACTATACACTACAGGTGGGGTTGCTGAAATTAAAACTAATTTTGTTCGAAACATGTTCTTCTTTGGGGTAGGGGTAAAATTGTTCGTATGAAACTATGGTGAGATTGTTGTGTTTACGATTGCTCAAAAGTTGGAATAGAAAAAAAGATAAAAATTTTTGAAGTAATTTATACAGCTGCTTTCTCAGCAACAATAGCAAAATTACGGAGAATTTTTTTATTCATGTTTAAGTAGTTTCAATTTTAAGCAATTTCTGAGCAGAAACATCACCAATGCGTAAACAAGAAACAATTTCGAATACAAAATTTCATCCACAGTTTAGTGAAAATTGGGCTCTCTTATAAAAACGATAACTTGCAGCTCAAACTTGCCTAATATAGTTCAAAATAATTTGATCGTCACAGTTTTTAAATAAAAGCAGATCAACAGACGGGGTACAACAGCACAAGGTCGAAAACAAGAAAGCACTGCAAATGTCAACGTCACTAACTTTTCTTGCACATACAAAACACATATTAACACTAAAGCTAGTTGTCGACGCGAGTAAAATCAATGTAGACAGTTTATACAACATATACAAAAAGCGTAAATAAATATTAGTACTGTGCCAAAGCACCTTATTTACACAAGCTCTCAATTTTTTAGTTGAACTTGTCAGTTCTATAAAAGCTCTTTGAAATTCATATAATTGATAAATTAACATTAAATCTGAGATTTTCTCGTTATTGTTCGACCTTGACAGAAGGCAAAAAAATCTTAACAATTTGTGGGAGTAAGATTGCAAGCGATTATTTAAGAAGTGGGATATTGGAAACAATTCATTTCCAGCATAAAACTTCACATTCAACACGCATTTTAGTCTCTTATAACAAACCGAAAAATAAAATAACATACAATGCAACGAAATACTGTGCAATACGCATTGTTAAAAGAAAATAATGTAAAGATTTTGCATATAACAATCTTAACCTGTCGGTAAAGGCGATGTCTGATGTTGATACCGTGTTTCCCCGAAAATAAGACAGGGCATATATTAATTTTCACTCTAAAATATTGCACTAGGGCTTATTTTTTGAGAATGTCTTTTATTTTTATCTATTAAAAAATAAAGTTAGAAAGTGGAGAATTATGAGATTTCTACATATACAAAAAACATGAAAACTTTTTCTTTTACTCATCTTGTCTCGGGATAAAAATGTGCAGAAAAAATATTTCTTATCCAATGTGGCAATGTTAAACTGTTTATTTAAAAATCAAGCAGTCAAGTAATTGTTGCTACCTAGGTTCACGTGTCTTGTTGCTTGCTGCAGCGTGCCACTTAAAAGCCTAACTTTTATGACGTCATAATTTCCCACTAGATGTAGAACCTATTAAAGTCATTATGAAAATTTACGCTAGGTCTTATTTTCAAAGTAAGCCTTATTTCCGGGGAAACTCGTTGTTATGTTAAAGTTAAACATTCATCAACTTGTTACATAAAACTAATCGTGTTAACTTGCTTGACCAAGTAAAAATGGCAAGAACTTTTGTAAACTTTTATGCCGCGTTTGCAGCCGTTTACAGTACTTTTTTTTTCAGTGTAATCTTGGTTTGTTTTATTGACGCTCAAATCCACTCATTTCTTCATGAACAAATGAGTGGATTTGAGCGTCAATAAAAAATTATGCTGAAAAAAAAAAAGGACTATGTACGGCTGTAAACGCGCCTTTATTCACAAAACAATTAGAAATCTCCCTTGTCAAGCCAATTCATGCCTCCAAACAATACACGACATGAATCTCTTGGAAAAAAACTAAACACTGTATTCAGGAGGCATTATCAACTTGCATCAAGGAGCTTTTCGTTTATTTAATGCGCAAGCGCGAGTTTCTTCCTATCGAACCGCAAAAGGAATCGCAATCGCGTCGATTTCGCGTTAACTACTCGTCGTCCGAGAAATCGGAGTCGCGCGAGTACAGGCCAGGCCACTGACGTAGATAGAGCCGAGGCAGTTGCCCTTCGCAAACCCGATCCATCCACTGTGCCAATGACGTGTAATAGTCGCTGGCTGCGGGGGGACTTTCATAAGCGGGCAGAGGGAGCGTTTCCGCTTGTGGGTCAGGCGACGAAACCTCGTCGAGGGGCGGCGGCCTGAAACGATCTGGCGCGTCGCCGTGGTCGAGCACGTCCTCGATCGCTGACGCCATTCCAGGGTTAGCAGCAGTTCGTTCGTGAGAGCCGCCGCGTCCCGCGCGGGGGACGAAGATACAGTACCAGTGTCTGGAACCGTTACATGCCAGGACTGTGCCGTGTGCGCCTTCCGACGTCATTTCCGCTTCGCTCGCTGGCGTCGAACGCGTGCTGCTGTTGCTATGCAAAGAAGAAAGCCCGGACGTCGAACGTCGATCTGTTTGAAATTTCGATAATAAGTCACGTTAACGTCTGTTGTCTAATTGAACGCAATATGTTAAAGTTCTGATAAAATCACAAGAATGACAAAACGCAGAAGCTTGGCTTCTTTTGCTAGAAAAATAAAGACAGAATTTAAATTAAAACAAAAATCGTTTGTTTCTGGTTTGAAAAAGCAAAAAAACATATCAAACAAACATTTAAAACAAAATTGTCAATTCGTAGCTGCCAACAAACATTAAAAACCGTGTTGTCATGTCATCATTGCCTAAAGTAAATCTTTTTAAAAGTAAAAACCAAAAAAACCTTCCCATCAAATCGAAAAACAAATTATCATTTCCCAAGCACAAATAATTTTAAGACCAATAATAGTTCGGAAGCTAGCAAAGAAAATACACAGTAAAAAACATGCAACTTAAATGGACGCCCCTCAGGAAGGCGTGCTACCCCAACCCCCCCCCCGGTTAAGAACCACTGAATTATACTGACCTTGAAAAGGCTGAGCAGAGGAGGAATTTCGCAGTTCGACGTACCAGCTCATGTACGATGACGCTTGCAAGTAACAGAAACTGAAGCGCTTGTCTCTAAAAAGATTGCACTCGAACACGTTTGCTCAGAACAAAATCGCCATTTCAAATCATTTCTTACCTTTCATAAGCAAGCGTTATCTGTCTGAAGTCATCGACCACGTGGTCGTCTTGGGCCAATAGCAAGACGATAGTCAAGTGACCGCGTTTTTGGTGCAGGATCAAATTATCGTAAGAAGACGGACTAAGCGCTTGAATCGGGGCACTGAAAACAAAAAAAAATAGACAAGTTTTAATGCCGAGAACGAATTGATAAAAGAATTATATTATTAACAAACACGTAAATGTATTAATGGCTATAAATGTCCACCAGAATCAATAATTGGGGGCTTTGTTTTGGTTTTGGAATTTTTAAAACGCTGACGTACTTTGTACATTAAACTTCGGTTTCGTGGTGAATTAAAAATCACAGTTTGGTGCATCCCTATCGATGTTCTTAGGTAGCCTCACGCATTAACATTTAATCAACCGGGCGGTGAAGTTTGGTTTTGCGAGCAGTTACGACGAGTAAGGCCAATCAACAAGAATCTGATTAACATCGAAGTTATTTATTGTAGATGAAAAGTAAAGGCTCCCGCGTCTGCAGCGTAATTACAAACCACAAAAACGATATCATCATAACGCTTTTATTAACTGAAATCAAATCAAATCATAACCAAATACTATTTGATTTAGAAAACAGCACATACAGCTGCCGCAAAAAGACTTGAGACCTGCCTAGTTTTTCGAGTAAAACGCAAAGTTTGTTTGTATTCTTGTTATCAAACGAGTTGTTCTTTTGGAGTTTTCGTTTCATGATGGTGTCAGTCAGTCGAGATGTCTTTCTTCTCCTTCCTTCACCAAACTTATGCTTGGGAACAGTGTTATTTGGAAGTTCTTTGGCTGTTGCCAAGAGCCTCATGATGGTTGCTTTTCCTCTTCCACTCCGCTCACATATGACTTTTATAGGCATCTTTTCCTGCCTTCATGCAAGAATACGAGCTTCTTCTTCATCACTAATATACTTTCCAGGCATATTGAGTAAACTACAAATATTGAAAACTTCCCTCCACAAACTTCCACTTTTGATTCTTTTGACTTCAAATCCGCTATGATTTTCGCTTGCCGTACTGTGCATTCTCATCATTACTATTTCACATAAAAATCCTGAAGCAGTTTTATTTCCATTGAAAATCATAATTAAACTACTGTAAGCGAAAAAAGGCTTTTGTGCTGTAAAGAATGGCTTTAATATTCCATGGCAATGAGAACATGCAAAAATGATGCTGGTCTCAAGTCATTTTGCGGCAGCTTTATACTACTATTTCAGAAAGTAAGTTAGGCAACAGTTCACAATAGCTTGAGTTACCGCTGAAAAGATTTTTAAAAGTCGGTTCAGACTGAAAGCGAAAGCAGAAAAAGTGAAGCGGGCGGCGGAAAGCGTAAGAAATAGCCAAAGCGCAAAATTTTTGGTGCTTAGCGGAAAAAATTGAAGTTGAAATACTTCAGCTTTTTTGTCTGGTTTAGACTGAAAGCGGTCGCGGAAGAAGCAAGCAGAAACAGAATTTTTTCGCTACGCTTTCAAAACTTACGCTTTCCGCTTGCTTTTTCCGCGTCCGCTCGCAGTTTGAATCGAACTTTATACTCAGGGAAAACAACAAAACTTTAGAATGTGTAATATATATAAAATATAAAAAAAAAACAATCTACAATTAATATTGCTAAAAACATTAATATAACAAATTTTTTGTTATGCCCTTTAAAACAACGAAGAATCGGGCCATGTTTTTCGGTTACATTTGTTTAAGTTGGGGACCGCGTCTAATGATCAGGATGGTCGCGAGTTACGACCAGTCGTTTATTAAGATGAGCTTTGCTTTACTGTGGACTATTTATGAACGCCTCGGGCGCGCGCTTGCGAGAGGTTCATTTCACAATCGGGAAGTAAAGAACTTCCGGTTTAACTTGGATCGAATTAAACAAAAAGCAACATACATCGGCGATTCCAATTCGTCGTGATCGTCATCATCATCGCTGAACGCGACATCGACCTCAATGTCAGATTCGTCCTCGTACCGAGTTGTCCCCGGAGGCGCGTTATCGCGGGTCCGCTTCCTCGGGTCGGCAAACCTAATAAGAAAAAAGGGGGGGATGTTTCACGACTGTAATGCGATGCCAAGCAGAGTATCAAACAACGTAGAAAAATTCAAAATCAAGTTAGAAGCATTACACGAAGTGAAAAACTCACAAGTTGTTGAAAGCCGATACCAGGGACAATCCGATCACAACGATGGTGATTAAAGCGAGCATTGCTTCTTGCTCGTTTATACTGCGATAGTAGCTTACAAGGGCAATAGCTTTCTTCCAGCCTTTGATTGCCAGCCTTGTGATCACAAACTAGAAATAAGGTAAAAAATTTCACGCATTATTGCACAGAGAAATGGATTTTTTTATAACAAAAGAGATCTTATCAACCACATGCTTTATAAAGTTTCAAGTTTTAAGCAAGTTAAATCAATCTCAATCAGCTTCAGGACTATCAATACAAAACTGCGTATCAGAGTGACATGAAAAAACCTTTGGTACAACAATTCTGTAATAATTAAATCAAGAATTTAAATCAGTGTAATGAATGAATCTATTGCATTCCAAAGTAATTAAAGAATTAAGACGTCAGCTTTTTTTGTACACAGAAATGTTTTCTAACAGGGTCGATATCAATTCGTTGGGAAGTCAAAAAAGAAAAAGTTGTACAAGTAACTATTTGAAGAATAAAGAATCTATTTTTTAAACGTTACGTATTAAGTACAGTTTCTAGCAGCTTAGGCATTACAATCATTAGGCTATGTGCTGTGTATGTGTTCTCAAGCGAATGAAACGATGAGGTTTCTGCGCGAACTATTTAATGACAAGGAAATCATCAATCAATAGCAACACAATGAAGAATGACACCTCGGTTCATATCGTTTGTGACGTCATACTCACTGGAGCCAGCTCGTCGTTGAGAGGAGAAATTTGAACTTTTCTTTCAAATTGACGTTGGTGAGAAGATTGAATGCAAGCGGCCAGAAACTTCTGGAAGCCATATTCCTGCGACACCTCTGACGCCAGGAAGTCGCCGGAGAAGGTTGACACTCGGGCCGAGCGCTTTCCACGGCGCCAAAAAAGCAGCAACTGACCAATGTAAACTTCAATAAGCATCTTCATATTCACGCAAAGCCACACGCATCGTGGGCTGATTACGTGTTTCTCAATTTGGGTGACAATTACCTCGGGTTTGACTGGTGCTTCTTCCTTGTCCCGCAGAGACTTCACGAATCCTCGCTGCTTGTGGTCAATTACAAAGACGAATTTCAACCAATCAGAAAGCTGATCGTCATTTTCAATACTATCGGCAACCAACTGCCGAAGATTGTTTAGCGCGGTCTCATAGTTTCCTTGCTTATCGCTTGTCACGTATATGGCACAAAGACTAAAACACAAACACAGGGCCGCTTTCAATTTGTACGAACTTTTCAAGATTTTAACAAAAGTAGAACTGCAAAGAGTGGCAGAAATAAGCTGAATGCGCGTTTCAACACAAGAAACGTTTAAATACTTCAAATAAAACCGGCGGGATAGCTCGGCATGCTAGCACTATAACTTCGAAATCGCGAGTTCGATGTTTAGCCTCAGTTATTTTCAGCCCCCTTGGAAAAAGTTTTTTACGACGAATTTCTAAGTGGTTAACCGCAATGTATTTTACAACAAAAAGCAGAAACTAGATCAATATCAATTGGTCATAAAAAAAGACTTCTCATGACGCAGTTTATTAAGGGCGACACTATTATATATTACCGTAATTTAAAAATATATTTCAAAAGTTTTTGGATTCTTAATCGCTGGTCAATCTTAAATCTCAAATTTTGCTTTCACAGCTAACACTAAAACTCGATAGGAAAGTGCAAGCTTTAAAAATTTCCGATTGATAGCATGTAAAAATCTCTCTGTTTGTGAAATAGTAGGTGCGGGAGGCTTCCACTTATCCAACAAACTGGGGCGAAGTGCAATAAGTCTATATCAAGCAATAGCTTTGAAAAAGAAACTGAATAAATCAATAGGATTTCAGCTATGATGCAGATAAAGACAATTACAAGCAATTTGGTGGTTTCATCCAAGAAAATCAAAGAATTTAAATTCATGATTATAGAGAATTGTTAATCGTAAAACTATTCAGCAACGAAATGCAGGTAGCGCAAACCATCCGTATCAAAACAAATATCCCAGAATTTTGGTTTGCAAACAACAGGTTGCTCATCCTTGATTTAAAGTCGTCCATATCTAATTAGAATTTAAAAAAGATCAAAAATACCTAAAGCATGCGACTGCTTTAACTAAAAACATCACGTTTAGGTCTACAACAAAATTAGATGTGTACACTAAAAAAATCAATGAAGCAAATAAGTGAACAACAATAACAAAGTAAAATTTAAACAATTAAATCCAAAATATAAAAGTGACTACCTCACGTGAAATGACTGATCACTAGGGGGAGGGCATAGGTCATCAAACACCTCTTGTGACGTCAGTCGGGGCACGGTCATGTAGCGATGAGTGGTGAGAATGTCATTTACAGCGCCGCGAGGCATGTCCGAGGACTAAAAACAAGGTCGTGATATATCGAGACATCTTAAAACTCGTAACAAAAAATCTTCGGGCTTTAGATTACCATATTAACGTGGAAGTGAGCGAAGTTTTTATCTTGGGCATACTTTTTTTAATTTATGGCAGACAGATACGCCAGATAATTGTCAAGACCTCAACAACTCTTTGTTTTACCAACTTTTTTGAAATCAAACTAAAAATTTTGGTTTTAAATGACGTCACAATTACCATAAATTGTTTGGCAGGTCGGCTTCATACTCATAATTGAAACAGCATGAATTTGGGCTGAGAACCGTAGTTTTCAGCCTATGTGTGCGCTACAACGCAAAACACAAACTGATTGACAGGTTTTTTTACGATTATTTTGAAAAATAACGGATTAACTTGCCGAAATCCGGAGGCGACTGCATAAACAAAGACACGAAACACGCGAGAGCTAAAAAGTCAACATGGGCCAATAAAATTAAATCAAGAAGTGAAATGTTTCAAAAAAAAAAGTTAAAAATGGATAACCTACCTTTGAAATATTATAATATGTTTAATTGTATAAAAATTTAAATAAAAGTAACAAAAGTTGTGTCAAAAGAGCCATTGTACTTCCTGTACGTAGGTGAATAAAATGGTTACTAACAAGCAGTAGTGTACTGTATAAGCAAAAATTATTTAAAGAATAAAAAATGGCCAATTTAACCAAAAAAAGTCGCGCTATACTCAATGTAACGACAAAATCATGTACTTTTATATTTTCAAACAAAATCGTTTAGAAAACGTAAATGTGCGTGCCAACGCGTCGTGCAGTTGGTGCAAAATCAAGCGAGATAATTTATCAACTCTGGCGTCGGTATTTTTATTTTTTAAAGTCATGGTTGCAATATTTATAGAGATAATTAAGAGAATAACTCAGTAATTCAACACTTCAACAACACGCAACCGCAGAAACAGCGTCACCAATTTTTGAAGGGTAGTTTTAAACAAAATCACCTGCAAAGAGACGGCTGGAGTTTGCAAGTCTTCTTTGAATATCAAAAGAGTGGGCCCATGGCCACGAACACCAAACTTTTTCGCAATTTCTTTTGAATTTGTATCGGCGAGTGACACGAATCCAAACTCTAGCATTGAATGACGCCCAATCAATTAAAGCAGAAAGAGCAAAGCCACAAGCAAAAGCTCTACTTATATATTTCTTGTGCTTGATTGCCATCAGCAAGTATAGAAGAGTAGGATGTGGTTGCTTCGAAAAAAGGAGAGACCTGGGTTTATCATCGTAGTTTATTCCGTTCAAGAAATTATCCAAATTTCTATACGTAACCTGCACAGAAAATATCGTAATAGAACAGTTAAATATATTGACTAATTATGATTTTTTATTGATTTATAAAAATTGTTTATATATGAGATTGCGTAAATTTTCAATAGAGCAACAAACTACAATTAAATTGACGCTGTATTTTGATCGTGTGCAATACACAAAGTATTAAAATAAATAAACAAAAAAAGTTGCGTAGCCGTTTGACGGTAAACAATGGCCACACAGCTACTTACTTGAATTAGGAAAGTATTCTAATGTCTATTTTATTTTATTAGCAGTTGACAATGCTTGTTTACACGGTGATAATTTTTTTGTTTTCACTTAAAATAATATACGATAATATACCTTCGAAGTAAACGCAATCTAAAACAGCGATTCATAACCGAATATTCTGGAAGTTTTTAGACGTCTATGTGCATTGAATGTGTGAGCTGCTTTTAATTTTACCTACTTGGAAGTGGCAAGAATTCGACAAGAATTGATCTTCACTGGCATACAGGATTATTACAATGGCCAATTCTATTATTATGGCCTAGCAATTACCATATTGTTGCGGTGGCATGGAGAAGCAACCAATTGCTTATAAATTGCTTTATTATATAAATGTTTGATATTTTGTTCATTCGTTCTTTGATTTTTTTTCTATTAAAAAACGTCAATGGGGGCCACGACAAAAACAATTAAGCATCAACAAGAAAATCACAAAAATTATATAACTTGCAAAACAGATTTTACATTGGCATGAGTAGGCCTAATAATCAAAAATCAAGCGCCGATATCTTGTGGAACCGGACAACTAAACACTCCACACGTCATTTTATTTGTATGAAAACCTGCGTCTCAAGCAATAATTTTTGAGCTGGCGTAAGTATTGAGATACGGACTGGCAACACTCTGATTTACAAGGCAAAAGTAGAGTTAAAGGTCTCAATATGTCTCACAACGGAGTAAATCAACACTTGAAAAAATTTTCGTTTTACTGTTAGAAACTAATAGTCTGAAAGAAAATCATCGATATCGACCATGCAGAAGATTGCAAGCATAAGCGCTAGATTTCTTGAAAAATCTAAGTGTCTTATAATTTAATCTATCTTTTCTATAAATAAATTTAGTTTCCAGAAACTCGTTAGTTTTGAATATAAATACCCGAATGTCAACTCGACTTAAATATAAATACCCATGCAAATGTATTTATAGTCACGAGAATCCCCTAAAAAATATAAAAAAGATGATGATCTGAATAGATGATCAAAGAGTTTTATTCAAAGCATATTCAAAGCATTTTTTCTTCCCATGTAAGTGAGTATAGTAAAAGGTTTAGTTTGGTCTTAAATAGGGCATTAAAAAAACGTCTCAAGTCTATTATTTGAGAATAATTTGAAACGAAAATGCTCAAATCTACTTTGAGCTACACCCCAGGAAAATATGACACAAGTTTTAAGATGCATACATACAATTATTGTTGTCAAGGTTTTATTTGTTTTTAATTTACTAACAATAGGATTATTCTACAATCTTAAAACTAGAGAACCAAAAATTTCTTTAAATTAACTTCTGTCATTTAGCAATAAATACCGAATAACATTCAGTTATATTTCGCCTAGCTATAGTTTGAGTTAGTAACAAAATACATCATAAAAAATTGTTTATGAAGAAGGAAAAAACAAAAGTACAAAGGGCAGCAGTTGATGAAGCTGTTAGAGGCGGTAGTTAGACCAGCGCTTGCTCTCAACTGTGGTGCCACGGACTTTATACTCAGCCATTTCAATTTGATAGGTGCAAATAGCAGCTTTATTTTTTGATTACTTTTTTTATCAAAAAAAAAAACTGACCCTAGTAACAGGGCTGGGAAGCCAGAGCCAGAGCCCCGAGCCAGCCAATTTTAAAGAAGCCGGAGCTGGAGCTGGAGCCAAGTTCTGATATTGTGTGGAGCCAGAGCTGGAGCTGCAGCCTTTAAAATTTTCGCTGGCTTCAGTTTCTAACAATATACTTTTTTATATTTGAAAGTCACTTAATTAATTCGTGGATCTAAATGTGCATTAAGGTAATGTAAAGGGTGTGTTTGCGTTTGAGCCATTTGTTTAAGATGAGTAGCATGGAGTTTGAGATGGATGGCCATTGCTTAGGACACTGGTTTTGTCTAGCAGGCCTTGAATGTGTGCGTCTCACAAGCATTAAGTAGAAATGAACAAAGCTGTGTTCTGAATGGTTTGCAGCTTCTTGATGGTGGTGCTTGATATGTTAAGGCTCCATATGGTGTTTGCATATTCTATTATGGGCAAATAATAGTTGCACATGTAGAGATAATTAGTTCGTTTTGTTTACCCTACTTGTTTGAAGTAAGTGCTTTGAAAATGTTAAGCGATAGTTTTGTTTTAATGACGGTGAGATTTATGTATTGTGAAAATGTCAGTTTTGGCTCAAAAGTAATTTCAAGAGTTTTTGGGTGTTTTGTTGTTTAAATTAAATGATAGACTTGTGCCATATTCAGCTGGGTATTGTGTAAAAAGTGTAATATTGAGTCCTTTTTTGTTTGAGATGTGTAATCGATAGGACCCTTGGATAATATGTAACACTACCCATTGAACCTTGGGTAATAATAAGCCCTTACATTGTGTAAGTTAGTAAATTTTTGATGATTGTTATAGCATCTAGTTATTGCTTATTGGCCAATATTTATATATGTATTATCAAGTTGGAGCTGAAGTCAAAGTTTGAAATTAATTGGCTTCGGAGCTGGAACCTAACCTAAACTAGTACTACTAAGTAATAGAAACACCTTGTTGTTTTGAAACGCCTGTATAATCCAAACAAACACTTGTACTAATGAAAGTATATTAAACCCAGGGCTTTGGAGCAGGCACAAATATGCAACTGCTCTGGCTCCAGCTCTGAAGCTCTCTTCTATCACAAAGTAGCTCCAGCTCTGGAGCTCTTTGATACCAATGCTCTGGCTCCAGCTCCAGCTCCATTGGTTAAAATTTTGAACAAACAAGCATGTTTGTGCATTTTGAAGTTTCAAGTTTTTAAATTTTCACTCATTTAATCACACAACTCAATGAATTTAAAAAATTTATTTCTGAAACAGTACACTGTCTTTAACACAAAGTTTTCCACAACCATTCGTGTGAAGGAATAGGATTGCCTCTAATAAGTCATCTTTTATCAAAGTTCACAGGTCTGAGCGAATAATGCGCAGTGCAGAGAATAGCCTCTCCACAATAACTTGTGTTGATGGCAAAGCTGTGTCTGTGTATGCTACTTTTTGCAAAATGGATGGGTAGCGAGAAATTGCATCCATGACAGTCATTTTTTGATGACCTATCAATGTTTTCCATGTCTGTTAATGTATTGTTGAACAGTTGAACAGTTGAAAATTGCATCAATTTTAAGTGATCTGGCAGCTACCACAACCTGGCGGATTTTGCTAATTAGTGAAGCAACATGCCTCAGTTTCAACCCATCATGTATTGCCAGCGGCAATGTATGGGCAGCACATCGCATATGTGTTGTTTTAAACTCAGAATCGTATCTAAAAGCCAAGCTAGTTTCTTCTTCTTCTAATGTTGAAATGCCTTCAAGTTCACCTTCATTTTCAGCTACAACAGTAATGGAGTTTTCAGATAATTTCTGAACTGCTAGAATCATGTTTGAAGCATTATCTGTGACTACTGCCAAAACTTGTTTTTTGCTTATCTCAAAGTCTTTCAGAACATCTTCAACCAGCCTCCAGATAAAATCACAGGAGTGCTGGTTATCTGTGTCCATTACTGCCAATGTAAAGATCCTCACTTTATTTTTGGAATCAACAAATAGTTTATTCTGTGCCTTGTGCATCCATTCATTTTTAAAAACAAAAATTTATCGCATCACTCATCTTTTAATATGTTCTTCTGTTCTTCAGCTTCACATAGAATCAGATTTCTAAGGCTCGATAATAAAACACCAAGTTTTTCAGCCATTTCTCCATGCAAACCTATAAAGAGCTTTATAGGCACTCCATTCTCCACAACCAGTTAAATAAGATGGTGTTTGATTTTTCTTTTGTCATTGACACAGCAATTTTTTCACTCTGAAAGTATTTTGAAAGTTTCTATTGCTTGCTTGTACTGCCTTTTTGAACAACTTCTTGCTTCTTTGCTTGTTCTTCTTCAACAACAGAAAATGTTAGGGTGATGCCTTTCAATGTGACGTTTCAGATTGAAAAGTTTTGGTCCTAATTTGTCTCTATAAGTATCTCCATTTTTTTCAATTTGACAAACATAACCCCTTTTCATCCACTTTCTGGAAATAATTGGCAACAGTACATTTCTTAGTTTCTCTACTCATATTTAATGCAATAGTAAAATCAACTAAATTTTAGCCTGAAATTCAAATGTTTGGTTCAGCACCTGTATAGAAGATATAATGATAATGCACCAGTAGCCTACTAGAAATCAGTAAAACAAAGTACCTCATAAACTATATACAAAATGAACTACTGTACTTAACTTCCTTTATCAACAATATGGAAACTAAAAGCTGGATTAGACTGTGTACTGCCAGCACTGATATTCAAAATGTTGCAACAACAATGTTGTAGCTATGAACATGAGCCAGCACTGATATCCAAATTCCTATGCACATGGTAAGTTACAAAAGGGGGCACCAGAGAGGCTTCAATTTTTCAATTTTGTGAAGGGTAGCTGTTAAACTATGTGAAATGCGCCAACAACAGTAACATCTCAGGATATGAATCGGAGCTGGAGCTAACTTTCAAACAACTGGCTCCAGCTCCAGCCCCAGCTCCTCTGAAAAAGCCTGGCTCCAGGGATCCAGCTCCAAAGCTCTGATTAAACCAAAAATTTTTTATGGCCCTAACTTAAATTATATAGAAAATTATTAGTACAAAAAAAGTGAAAACCTTTACTGTTTTTCGTTGTCTTCACTTTAATTTTTACGTTTTATTACAAAACAAAAAGACGACACTTTGCCAAGCCGCAATAGTTTGCTTCAATTTTTCTGGTCAGCAGTGTTAAATGCTTGAGAAGTAGCACTGTTTCATTGTATATAGAACAGTCATTTTCAGTGGTGAGTATATTTAACCTGTGTAGTTCTTGAAGTTGTATAGTGAAAGAAAATAAATATATGCTGTTATATGTAAGTGAAAGAAAATAAATATATTCATTATATATAAACGATCATTTTCAATGGCAAGTATATTTAACCTGTGTAGTTCTTAAAGTTGTACAGTAAAAGAAAATAATATGCTGGACGTATCAAGTTTATAAACAAAATTACAAAAAACTGGCGTGTCAAAAGCATAATTTAAACAGTTTTTTTATTACAAATATTCATAAAAGCAAAACAATATTCTCTTCTTATAACTTAAGTCTTTTATAATCTGCCCATAACATAATCAGAAAAGTTGTCAAGAAAAAAATTGAAAAGATAAACTAAATTATAAGTAAACAACAATAGTTAACTAAAAGAATAAAATATGTATAATTAAAAAAGGTAAAGCTATCAGTCAATTAGGTAATTTGCTAACAACATATAGAAAAATTTCACAAGTAAACTCATACTTACAGTTTGAATAAGATATCCAGGTAAATGAGAAGTAATAAAACTTTTAACTTTTTCGTAAGATATCATTCCTTCATAATAAGAATACTCTTCTTCAAACACAAGCACTATAGTAGGTAATGAATACACACGTAAATAAGAAGAAATTCGAGAAGAAAAAGTGGTATCTACAGTTCCAACACCAATACCTTAAACAAAAAAGTAATTCACAATTACAAAGAGAAATACAAAAACAATTCTTTGTTTTGAAATAAAAGTTAAAAAGTTAAATCAAAACTAGTGAAATGTAATAAAACATTTTTTTCATCTCATTTTATCACTATATTTTTCCTCATGACTCACAGGAAAACGACGGAAGTGCTCATACATAGGGCAACCAATTACCCCAACTTGCTTTCGGAAATGCTACGACATTGCTGTCTGGTTAAAATATTTTATTTTGGTTTTTTAGTTTTTTATAGAGAAATGACTGAAATTATAAAGCTGATTGCTAAGACTGCTAAGCAGGAGAAGTGCCATAAAGTGTCTTTCCCAATGACACAGCAGAATAGTGGGAGTAGGTTTTGAACAGAAATCATGTCAATCACAATAGTGGCGCTTTAATCATTCAACCACACTGCCGACTCAAACATTTAATGAATAAACAAAAAGTGTATGTTATGGGTATAATAAACGTTTTCAATTAAACTTAACTATGTTACAAGGCTACACAGCTTTTTGTCTTTGGCCAACACTTTATACACTCTATTTAATCAAGCCCAAAAATGGCGTTGTCAGCCATATTGTAAGGTTAAACAATGAACTAAGCCCAGTTTAGTATGAGACCAGCCACTGAAGATGCAGTTTAAGTCAGCCTGTAAGATAAAAACCACACATTCTATTTTTTTCAGACAAGCATTAAGATCAAAATATCTGCTTACAGTTACACATTTTTCATTAATGCATGGCAAAATAAACTATATTTCAGTACATATACAAGATAATATCCTCAGTTAGAGATTATGCACTTGGCACATGTGCACTTAATTGAAACACAGCAAAAATACTGATTGCAAAATAATTGCCAAGCTCTGTAGCTTCACTTTATTTTACAGAAAACACTAGGTTAAATTTTAAAGCTTAAACTGGCATTTTTTTTGTCATTGTACTGCAAAAACCTTGATGATTTTTTGTATCAAAAAATATGAATCATGTAACCTTCTTGCCATCATATTTTTTTCACAACTCTCTCAAATTACATTAAAAAAGTGAGCTAGAGGATTAGCCCAAAAGAAGCCCAAAATAGTTTCTTTTAGACAGCACAAAAAACATATAATTTGTACAAAATATTTAAAATTTTTTAAAATCTGCAGTAAAAAAGCAAAAATACAGTTTGTAAAAAAGTCATAGGCCTACTTTCATAATGCTTCCATTAGCAAGTTTAAAAGCTTATTCTAAATATAGCCAAAAATATCTCTTAGAGTAAATAAATGAAAATAAGTAAAAAATTTTTAAAACAGTATGAAAAATTATGAAAAAAACAATGAATTTAGACATACGAAATTTTACCAAGTTTTTCCAAATCTTTTGCAGTTCTCTCCCATGATGTCTTAAGTATGGCAATACAACGAGCACAAAAAGTTGAATAAACATAAAGAATTTGAGGAGTATGATGACTGTCAGGTATCACGTGATGAAAAAATTTGTGATAAGAAACAGATCTTGAAGATGTTGCATCATCAAATCCTATTTAAGTAAATAGATGTATAATCAAGCTTTTTGAGTAATAAAAATGAACAGTAACCATGAAAAATAACAAAAATACTTATTACTTAAGCTAACAAGTTTTGGGTTAAAACAAGCATTTCTACTTGCCATTTTTTCTGTAATACCCTTTTTTTAACATCAGAACATTTAAATTAATATACATATATATTTAACCAAATTGTCTCACAATCCTGGCACAGTGCTTGATAAGCAGGTTAGAGCAGTTGATTTAAATTAAAACACTACAACAAAAAGTTTAAAACCACTATAATCTGTTTCACTGCAAGAAATTTGGCAGACCTTTGAGATGGTGGATAACATGCAGCTATATCCACTTTGCTAGTGTTCTTATTAATACATTTTTATTAATTCATTGGATTTTCTTGTTATTTTATTTTACTGTATTTTCAGTGCACCACCTGATGATCCTTGCAGTAAATAAACTGTAGTGGTTTTAACCTTTTTGTTGTAGTGTTTTAATTTAAATACATAGATAATATCTAATTAAATTTCAGACAACGAAATGGCCCAGATGGTAGGTGCTTTCACGCAGCCTGGGCCGTAAGTAAGTCTGTTCATTGATTCTAAAAATGACAGACCAAAACCGAACCTACCAAAAGTGTGGGTCTGCTAATCGGCAAACGTCCTTTTCAGAACAGGGCAATGTCAGGATAAAACTGCCCTTTTTAGGGCACATTGCCAACAAGTTCCAAAGACCCACTATTCTTCAGCTGAACATCGAAGGCCTCACTGCAAGCAAGATGAACGTTCTTCATTGCCTCGCTATGCAGTCTGAGGCACTCATCATCCTACTGCAGGAGACCCACTGCACTGATGCAGAGAAGTTGGTACTTCCAAACTACCAACTAGCTGGGTCTTCTTTAATCAGGAAGCATGGCCTTGCCACGTTTGTCCACGAGCGACTGAGATACATACTTTTGGACCAATCTACACCGACATTGGAGATCGAGTGGTTGTGTGTGGACGTTGATGGCTATAAAATAGTCAACGTCTACAAACCACCGCCAATGTGATTGCAAACCCTGGATCTCCCAGTGTATCCTCACCCCTGTCTGTATGCTGGCGATTTTAACTGTTGTCATGCTGACTGGGGTTACGATGACAACAGTCCGGACGGTGAGTGCTTGGCTGGTTGGGCAAGTATTAATTGTCTTGCCCTCCTATATAATGCCAAGGACGCTGCCAGTTTTTATTCCAGCTGCTGGAACACTGGCACCAATCCGGATCTAGCTTTCGCTAGCGTAGGTTCAAACAGTTGCTTACCGGATAGATGTGTCCTTGACAAGTTCCTCAGGTCACAACATCGACCCTCGCTTATTATACCACCAAGGTTTGCTATGGCAGTGCCAAGCATGCCTGTTAAGCAATGGAACTTCCGCAAGGCCAAATGGAGTCACTACATTGCTTTGACGAATAAATTCACAAAGACTTTGTTGCCGCCTGATTCACTTGATGTGGATGCAGCTTACCAGGACTTCTGTAACACCATTAAGAAAGCAGCCAAAAAGACTATGCCATGCGGGTATTGAAATAACTATATTCTGTGTTGGGATGCAGAGTGTGAATCCCTCTATAAAACCTTTCTGCAGTCTCCTCAGGGAGACGACTCAAGTTTGGCTGCTACAGCTCTGCTTTCCAAGCTTGACAGAAAGCGGAGGGATTGATGGTCCGAAGCAGTTCGGAGCATTGACTTCTCACATTCTAGTCGAAAAGCGTGGAGTATTTTGAACAACCTTACTGGTAGGTCACGACACTCTCCTCGTCACTGTCCCGTTTCAGCCGATGCTATTGCATCTCAGCTGGTTAGAAATGGGAAATACGAGGCTGTTGATCGCAAGTCATCTCAACTTGTCTTTCAAGAAGTGTCTGACCTTTGGAGGGCCACAACACCAGACGCAGTAAATATCTCTGACAATTTTTCAGAGAGAATTTACTGCTGCCCTTTAACATTTAAAACCAGGTAAAGCTCCAGGACCTGATTCTATCTGCCCCAAGCTTATACTCCATGGGGGAGCTGCTTTGAAGTCCTGGTTATGTGACTTCCTTTCTTCCTGTTTGCGCCGACTCAAAATTCCCAAATCTGGAGAAGAGCGCTTGTGGTCGCGATCCCAAAACCAGGAAAGCCCATGGGGGACCCAAAGAGTTATCGACCAATATCTCTGCTCTGTGTCCCCTACAAGATCCTCGAGAGGCTTATCTATGCCCGCGTTGAACCATTAATCGATCCACTGGTCCCTAAAGACCAGGCTGGGTTCCGACGCGGGAAGTCAACCATAGATCAAGTTGTTCTGCTAACCCAGAACATCGAGGATTCTTTCGAGGCTAAAAAGAAGGCCGGTGCCGTATTTATCGATCTGACAGCTGGTTATGACATTGTCTGGCACCGTGGCCTTACCTGCAAGCTACTGAGACTACTTCCAGATAAGCACATGGTCAAAATAATCATGGAGCTTGTCCGAAATCCAAGTTTCACCCTTACCACCAGTGACAGCAAGCAAAGCAGGCTACGCTGTCTTAAAAATGGTGTTCCTCAAAAATTGGTCTTGGCTCCCCTCCTATTTAACATCTATACGTACAATCTTCCTTCCATGATTTCCAGAAAGTTTGCTTATGCTGATGATCTAGCATTGTTGCATTCTTCTGGAAACTGGAAGGACTTGGAGGGGACCTTAAGCCAAGACATGTCTACACTTCCATCATATCTCCAGACTTGGAGGTTGAAGCTTAGTCACACTAAGACGGTGACGGCAGTCTTTCACTTAAACAACTGAGAGGCTAAACGTGAGCTAAAGGTCTACAACAATGGTAGACTTTTACCGTTCTGTCCAACCCCTACTTACCTTGGGGTAAAACTGGACAGATCGCTCACGTTTTGTCACCATTTAGTGGCATTGCGCAAAAAACTATCCTCGCGCGTCATACTTCTGAGGCGACTCGTGGGCTCAGGATGGGGTGCTGGTGCTAAAACACTACGCATAGCCACCTTGTCTCTAGTTTACTCAGCAGCTGAATACTGTGCGCCAGTCTGGTGTCGCAGTGCTCACACTCGTCTCATTGACAGTGTCTTGAACGACGCCTTGCACATAGTTACTGGATGCTTGCATCCCACTCCAACGGACCATTTACCTGTACTTTCAGGCATCCAGCCAGCTGAGCTTCGCCGAATGGGAGCGACACTCTCCTTGGCTTACCGTGGATCTCTGGACCCCGATCATATCTTGCATGGTCTTTTAAGTGGGTCCTCAGATACTCGCCAAGTGAGACTAAGATCCAGACACCCGTTTGTGCCAGGTGCGCGGAATCTCTTGGACAACCTTGCCAGACTTGGCATCCGTGCTTCTGAATGGACAAATCACAAATGGAAAACGGAGTACTGTGAAGGTGCTTCCAGGCTCCGTGCTTTTGTGCTCAAGACCGGTGCCAGGCCTGTTGGGATGGGCTTACCCCGAGCAGCTTGGGTTAAGCTCAACCGCCTGCAGACTGGTGTTGGGCGATTCCATTCATCCATGCACAAATGGGGTCTCGCTCCTTCACCGAATTGCGAGTGTGGCGCCTCTGAGCAAACTGCAGACCATGTACTAACAGCATGCCCTATACATCGGGCACCACATGGAGCATGAGGTCTGACGGTTTTGGATGACGAAACTCGATGCTGGCTTAATGACATCACTGCCAGCATCTGATCCAGGCAGTACAGCAGTCTGGGGTAGTAAAAGGATAAACCCTTGGCCCCAGTCCTGTTTGTGTCTGACCTGGAGTGGATGCCCTTCAAACGATGATGACAAGACAACAAAATTATTTAAATTTAATATTAATTTTATTTTATTTGCCCCAACAGTCTGTTTCACCTGCCTGGGCTCGTCAGGGGGTGGTTAGAAATCTGAAAAAACAAAATGAATGAATAAAAATACAGTTTAAACAAAGTGCTCGCATGCCAGTGAAAAACATAAAACAACAACAAGAGAAAAATTACGATTGTAATATTGATCAATGAATGAATTTTATTACCAAAGAAAAAGTTAGTTAAGTAACTTGCTCTATTGCTTGAAAAAAATGAATAAATTTTAAAAATTTGCATTAAAAATGTGTTAAAATCTTGATTAAATAGACTGCACTGAGAAATACGGTAAAAAATTGCTTAAGATGCGTTTAAAAATGACAAATATCAGGATATCAATTAAAATTAAAACAGTAAATTTTACAATTTAAGAATATTTTTAGTTCAATAAGTATGCAGTGAAGAGGTGGGTTATTTTATTTGCTGATCAAGAAAGTGGGTAAAGGTGAGATGTAAAAATAAGGTAAACCAAGTGTGTAAATAAGTAAATATATTTATTAACTGCCAGCATAATCAAAACTTTGTAATTTAATTGAAGTACAAAGTTAAAATTACATTTGTAATCTTATGTGGTTCAGAATTGGTATGAAGAGCACAAAAGTGAGCTAGAACACATAGATTGAGCTTTCCAATCTCCAGATATTAAGATTGTCGAACATTTGTGGTGTGTTCTAGAAAGACAAGTGAAGAACAGTTATCCTTCAACCTCTATACCATTTACAAGTCTATTTGGCAAAAATGAAAATCAATTTGGCACAAATGAAAATCAATTTGGTACAAATGAAATTCAATTTGATACAAATGAAATTCAATTTGGCAAAAATGAAATTCAATTTGGCACAAATGAAATTCAATTTGGCACAAATGAAAATCAATTTGGCAGAAATGAAATTCAAATCGACATTAACGAAACTATATCCTGTTTCTTACTTGTTATTTTCATATTTTGGCATAATTTAAAAAAATTTTCTTTTTTAAATTCTAATAATATGCATGTATATAGTTTCATTATATATTATTAACAAATAATATAAATATGTACAATGTACATATATAGTGACCCCATCGGAGACCCTATATTTAGACCTAATATTATGGAGACTTAAAATATATAATGGAGACCTAATATCTATATATATTATATTATGAAGACCTAAAATTATGGAGATTATATACATATATTATAGAAACCTAATTATGGAGACCATATATACATTATGAAAACCTAACTTGGAGACCTAATATACGTAGAGACCCTATATTATCTATATGAATATATACATATTGTAATATTGTTATAAATATGACTTTTTTGCATAAAAGCATATAAATATATACAAATCAATAATATTAGGTCTCCAAATTAGGTCTCCAAAATATATATACATAGTCTCCAAAATTAAGTTTCTATAACATATGTATATATTCTCCATAATTTTAGGTCTCCATAATATTAGGTCTAAATATAGGTTTTCCAATGGGGTCGCTATATATGTACATATTTATATTATTTGTTAATAATATATAATGAAACTATATACATGCATATTATAAGAATTTAAAAAAGAAAATGTTTTAAAATTATGCCAAAATATGAAAATAGCAAGTAAGAAACAGGATATAGTTTCATTAATGTCAATTTGAATTTCATTTCTGCCAAATTGATTTTCATTTGTGCCAAATTGAATTTCATTTGTGCCACATTGAATTTTATTTATACCAAATTGATTTGCATTTGTGCCAAATTGAATTTCATTTGTACCAAATTGATTTTCATTTGTGCCAAATGGAATTTCATTTCTGCCAAATTGATTTTCATTTTTGCAAATAGACTTGTAAATGGTATAGTTTTAAAAAGCTGGAAATGGTTTTGATGTGAGAATGGATGAAAATTCCTGTGGACAAAGTTAGGAGGCTGTATGATTCCATTTCTAGACGTATTGCAGCTCTGTATGTAAAGCTAAAGAAGGTTCAACTTCATATTAAATAAATTTTCTTTGAAATTACTTTGTGTTTCAATTATTTATATTTTGTATTACAAGCCAAAAGTGATTTCAATCATATTCATTAAAGCATTGACAAAGCATTTTCTACTCATTTTTCTATAGTAACAATCATATAGCACGATTAATTGCAATACTGTAAAATACACATTTAATAAAAAAAACTTTGTTGCATGAAAATAAAGACTAAAAAAACTCTACTTTAATTAGACACTTTTTTGGCTTTGAACCATAATATACAGGGTGTTTCATAATTAAGGCAACGGTATTTTGACCATTATTTAAAACCCTGTAAAAACATGTATAGCCATCAAATTTGATATAATTTTGAAGCTTATAACCTTGTCTTTGCAATTCAGGTCTTAAAAGCTAAACATTAGAATTTAGATAATGACAGTAGATAGAAACATTGTTATCAAGTTCCACAAGCAAGGCGAAAGTAATTCATCGATCGCAAAAAGGTTAAAAATGAACCGAACAACTGTTTGGAAAATCGTTAAAAAATTTAATGAGACTGGGACAACATTGGATAAACCAGGACGTGGTCGTAAACGAACTGTTCGTACCCCGAAACTGGTTAAAAACACGTGACAGAAGCTACGTCGTAATCCGCATCGATCTCATCGAAAACTGGCTGCTGAAGCAAATGTGAGCAATTCGACGATGTATCAAGTGATGAAAGATGATCTTGGTAAGAAACCCTACAAAATGCTTCATCGTCATGAACTTACAGAACACCATAAGAGGATGAGAATGGAAAGAAGTCGTCAAATTCTGGATGAGATCGATCAAGGCACGCTCCCCAACTTGGTGTTCATGGATGAGAAAAAATTTGACATACAGCATGTTGTTAACCAGCAGAACGACCGGGTTTGGGGTTCTTCTACTTCAGTTGAAGGTAGGATCGTAACAAGACGTCAGAATCCGCAATCGGTAATGATTTGGGCAGCGGTAACTCCGTCTGGAAGATCTCTGCTGGTTTTTGTGCCTTCGGGGGTGAAATTGAACTCGGAACGATACGTTTCCGACATTTTGGAATCCCACTTGCTACCCTGGGCTGATAAACACTTCCAAGGTTTGCCATGGAGTCTCTAACAAGATTCAGCACCATCACATGGCTCCAAAATGACACAGACATGGATTCAAAGGAAAATTCCATCCTTCATTAGCAAAGAATTGTGGCCTGCTAGGAGCCCAGACCTTAATCCTTTGGACTTCTCTATTTGGTCCATTTTGGAGGCAAAGGTTTCAGCTTGTCCTCACTCTTCTCTTGATGCTCTGAAGGCAAAACTGAAGAAGGAATGGGACGCAATCCCTCAAGAGCAGATCCGTGCCGCCTGTGATGCATTTGTGGGTAGACTTAAGGCTGTAGTTCGTAACAAGGGTGGTTACATCGAATAAATGGGATAATGTTCGATTTGTATGTTATTTACCTTTGTATTACTACATTCAAAATTGATTTTGCACTTTTCAAATTCCCATTATATTAAAAAAAATCGGTTGCCTTAATTATGAAACACCCTGTATACTAGGGTGTAGAGTTTAGTTAAAAGTGTGGGTTGTTTCAAAAAAAGTTGAAAAATATTGCATTAGGAGGTTGATAAAAAAAACTTTATACTTGAATTAGGGGTTGACATAGAAAAAAATTGAAAACGATTGGTTTACCATATTAACTGCCAATTAAGATTATAATTAGAACTGCTTTTATTTGCCAAAAAGGGTTTTAGTTAGTTTATCAAATAGTAAGCAATAGTATTTCATGAGGTGGCAATGGTACATATGCAAGTTATGTTTAGCTGGCATGGGCAATGTACTTTTTAAGGCATATGCCAGCTACAAGTTATTTTACAAAACAAAATGCTCAGATTTGATTCTTCAAAAGCGATAAGGATAAGCACATTTATAATTATAACGGTGTCTTTTTTATAAGTTCTAAATTTTTGTCTAATTTATAGCATTTAAAATTTTCTATTATTATACAGGATGTTTCAAAAAATTTGACATTATCTGACATGGAAATATTACAGAAACAACATAGTTGAATCAAATGAAATTCAACAGGGTTAATGTTGAGCTGAACAAGATTTATTCCTGTAAATTTGATTAAGAAAGTCAAAGGCGCATGGGTAACAATCTCCAGTTTACCTTTTGTGCAAGACAGGTAGTTAACAAAGAAACACCACCATAATGGAGACTGTTACCCAAGACATGCTGCAGCATGTTTAGGAGGAGCCAGAGTACCAACTTCACATGTGCTGTGTCACCGACAGTGCGCATATTAAACATTTGTAAAACCTTTCATGAAATTCAGGTGCCTTTGAATTTCTTATTCAAATTTACAGAAATAAATCTTGTTCAGTTCAACATTAACCCTGTTGAATTTCAATTGATTCGACTGTGTAGTTTCTGTAATATTTACATGTCAAATGATTTCAAATTTTTTGAAACACCCTGTATAAAAAATGCCTGAGGGCCTTTAGATCAAATTAGTTTGAATCATTGTACAATTTTTATATGAGTGAGACTTATTTTAATGCCTAGAAGTGACACTTTTAATGTTGACCCACCACATACTAATTTTGACCCCATTACAACAAAAACTATTAGTGCAAGTTAAAAGCAAACAAACAAATAATATAGTTAAAACTAAAAAAATAAACATAATTACATAAATACTTTGCAATACAGCAAAATGAACAGATAATTGAACTGTTTTAAAAAGAACACAAATTATAAAAGATTTGAAAGTAATTACAACTACATACCAAAATCATAAAATTCATTTGAAAAAAAATCTGAGTAGCGAAAATTTTTGGGTTGTTGATTCCATTGTTGATTCTTGCCAGAAGAAAATCCTTGATTGTCATATTGATGCCTTTTTTCCTCATTCGATAAAATCTAAAATTTTGAAAAATTAATAAAAGAATAAAATTTGTATCAGTCAAAAAATTAGCAACATATTGCTTACTTCATAAGCTTGTTGAATTTTTATAAAATTCTCCTGTGCATCTGGTGAACTGTTTTTATCTGGATGCCATTTTTTCACTAATCGTTTGTATGATTGGCGAATTTCAGATAATTTTGCTGTTTTAGCTACATTTAAAACGTGATATGGATTAAATTCATTATTACAATAACAAATGTATACAAAGAAAAAAATAATTAGAAAGAAAGCTAATGATATTTTCATATTTTTCTGCCAATAAAAAAAGATTTCAAGATTTTAAAAACTTTATCAAGTTACAAACAAATTTGTAATTTGTTCTAATAGATATATAAAAAAATCAGTCTGAATCAGGGGTTTGCAAATAGGGAGTTGCAAAGTTAGATTGTGACATCATACATTTAGTCATGAAAAAATAAAAAAGTTACACTAGAGTTTTATAAAAAAAATATATTCATTTTAGTATAGCCATGTTTTTCTTGCAAAACTTAATAAGATCTTTTTACTTTTCAGTTTACTTTAAAAAAAAACACATAAATGTTTGGTCACAAAAACTTTAAAAAGTACTTTTTTTGAATCTTTTCAAGAACAGATTGTAACAGTTTCTTTATTAGTGAAACTAACTGGGAATCCCCCTACAGCAGCATGAGAAAATAAACAAACTAAGAAAAGATCTCTTCAAAAAGTGATAGTAACCACAGAAGAAACTTTGGGTCAGTTTTGCTGACAAAAATCACTCATAGTTGCTTCTTGAAAAGATCTAAGTATTTGCAAACTCTTGGTTTAGATCAGTAATTTCTTATCTTTTTGCATCAAAAACTTTTTTTTATTTATCAAGTCAATAATTTTAAATAAATATTATGCCATTTTGCTTGCAATAACTTAAATTTTATTTCATCTCTATATTTATCCTCCTGACTCAGAGGAAAGCATTAAAGGTGGTACCCACAAATACTACAGGAGCTGCATGCAGATCTTTTAAATGAAGTCTAGAAATGCATGTAGCCACATGGAGATACCATGTAAACTTCAAATACTACAGGAGCTGCATGGAGACCCTTTTAATATAATCTAGAGATGCATGAAGCCACATGGAGATCTTTAAAATATTGTTTAAAGATGCATGGAGCCATCGTGTAGACTTTGAATACTACAGGAACTGCATGGAAACCCTTTAAATATAGTCTAGAGATGCATGAGCTGCATGGAGCCACAGGTTAGACTTTAGGAGCTGCATGAAGACCCTTTAAATATACTGTAGTCCAGTGGCGTGCAGTCAGGGCATGCAAGTCATACATTGCATGACCAAATTTTTAGGGATTGCATGACTAACTTTTGTGCAATGAGGTATAGATTTTTTAATTTAGTAAGAAATTTAAAGATATGGTGACCATGCACAATTGACGTTGTGTGTGTAATAACATATATCGTTTAACCACTGTTTCCTATTTTGCAATCACTTTTTCAATAAAAACTTTAAAACGTAATACCTTGATTGCAAATAAAATTGAATTGAATTGAATGGAAATTGAAATGGTACTGGTTTGGAATGAAATTAGAAAAATTCAAAGCAAATCTAAGATAAAGACCTTTTTTTTTTAGAGATCACTACAAAATTAGGACAAAAATTACAAAATCTGGCAATGCTTTGAGGTGATGACCCTTTTTTTTTAGAGAACACCACAATTTCAAGACAAAAAGTATAAAATCTGAGACTGATTAGAAGTGATGACCTTTTTTTTTGGAGAGCACTAGAATTTCAAGGAAAAAAGTAGAGACTGATTGGAAGTGAAGACCTTTTTTTAAGGAACACCAAAATCATAAAATTTGCAAATGATTTCAGCCGATGACCTTTTTTTTTGGAAAACACCAAGATTTAGGGACGAATAATTGGTCTATGTTTTAGAATCTCATATAGAATTCTTTTTGCTAGCAAGAAAATGTTGCATGGCCTACCCATTAACTACTTAGAAATTACCTAATTGCATGACCAGTTTTTAGCAAGCCAGTTGCATGACCAGTCTCAGAAGTCACCAAACACCGCTGCTGTAGTCTACTGTAGTATAGGTCTCCATGCAGCTCCATGCATCTCTAGACTATATTTAAAGGGTCTCCATGTGGCTCCTGTAGTATTTAAAGTTTATATGGTGGTTTCATGCTGCTCCATGCCTCTTTAGACTTTGATTATAAGGTCTCCATGCAGCTCCTGTAGTATTTGAAGTTTACACAAGGGCTCCATGCATCTTTAGACTTTGATTAAAAGGTCTGCATGTGGCTCCTATAGTATTTGAAGTTTACATGGTGGCTCCATGCGGCTCCATGCATCTTTAGACTTTGATTAAAAGGTCTTTATGCGGCTCCTGTACTATTAAGTTTACACGGTGGCTCCATATGCATTTCTAGACTTAATTTAAAGGGTCTTTATGCAACTCCTGTTGTATTTGAAGTTTATGCGGTGGCTCCATGCATCTCTAGACTTAATTTAAAGGGTTTTCATGTGGCTCTTGTTGTATTTAAGTTTACACAGTGGCTTCATGCAGCTCCATGTGCTCCATGCATTTTTAAACTTAATTTAAAGGGTCTCCATGCAGCTACTGTAATATTTGAAGTTGCATTTCTAGGCTTAATTTAAAGGGTCTTCATGCGAATCCTATTTTATTTGAAGTTTATACAGAAGCTCCATGCAGCTCCATGCATTTTTAGACTTAATTTAAAGGGCCTTCATGCAGCTCCAGTAGTCGTTGTCGTCGTTTGAAGAGTATCCATTCCAGGTCAGACACAAACAGGACTGGGACCGAGGGTTTATCCTTTTACTACTCCAGACTGCTGCACTGCCTGAATCAGATACTGGCAGTGATGTCATTATAAATAGCTCCAGTACTATTTAAAGTTTACACAGTGGCTTCATGCAGCTCCATGCATTTTTAGACTTAATTTAAAGGGTCTCCATGCAGCTCCTGCAGTATTTGAAGTTTACACGGTGGCTCCATGTGGCTCCATACAACTCCATGCGGTTCCATGCATCTCTACACTTAATTTAAATGGTCTTCATACGGCTCCTGTAGTATTTGAAGTTTTTACGGTTGTTCCATGCATAACTAGACTTAATTTAAAGGGTTTGCATGCAGCTCCTATAGTATTTGAAGTTTATATGATGGCTTTATGAGGCTCCATGCAGCTCCTGTAGTATTTGCAGGTACCCCAGAACTGGTGCAAAGACAATTTCAAGTTGTTTTGGCGCAAAGAACTATGGTCTCCATTTTCTCTTGATTTGAATCCAATGGACTTTATGATATGGTCCATCTTGGAACAGAAGTCCTGTGTTGTATCCCACTCAAGTGTGGAGGTCCTGAAGCAAAAACTGACTAAATCTTGGGCAGAAATTGACAGTGAAACTGTGCGTGCCACATGTGATCAGGTGATTCCTTGTCTCTGCCCAGTTATCAAAGAGAAAAGAGGATATATTGAATAACTCTTGGATGTTATTAAAAACAATAAATTTCTCTTTTATTTGATATATGAGTTGTTTTTATTGGCCTTCATATAACTGAGAAAACTTAACTTTTATTTGTCCACACTTTGCTGGGCCACCCTGTATAACAAAAACTTATTTATCAATTAACACTAAGCATATAACAATACATTTCATTTATTTCCTGCCTCCTTATAGACAATCTTTATTTCTATTTGCACTATGAGTAATTTTGAGTTGATTATGAATAGAACCAAAAATTAATTAATTAAAGTCAATTGGTATTTTTTATGAGTTTTTAAAGTACGGTAACAACAACAAAAAACAAAAAAGTTATAAAAGTATTTAGTGGAAACGACAAATTTACAAGATATATTGATATCAAGCAAAATAAGGTTGCAAGCAAACACTTTAAAAATTTCTTAAGCTTACTTCAGTTTACCAGACCCTAAACTTCAAAAATTCCATAAAAATAACAATTGCAAATTTATTAAACCACAAAAAACAAAACTACATATTTATTTAAAAACAGCAATTGGTCTACCTTCGAGACAATGCATTTGTACCTTTTATAGATCAGAAAATATAGAAGATTCTAAATTGAAATGAGAGAACTACCGGTACCGTATTTTGCCATGTAAAAAACAAAACTGAAGACTAATCGTACAATCATAAGAGGCCCTTTCCACTACGAGCGTTAACTAAAGTATTCTTTCTTTGTTTATTGAGTTTTTTTTTACTTTACTTAGAGCTTAATTCTAAAACTTACACATTTAATTGAACTACAAATTAAGTTTCTGCGGTACCTTATTTTGGAAATCAAAGTGTGGTGCAGGTGTTCATATTTTGTATGACTTGACAAACAAAAATTCGGATCCAGATCCGCTCCGTATTCGCGAGCTTGGTAAAACATTAGATCCGGATCCGCTCCGGATCCGTGCAATTTAGCGGATATCCGCTCCGGATCCACTCTATACAGATGCATGGAGCCGCATGGAGCCACCGTATAAATTTCAAATAGTACAGGAGGCGTATGAAGACCCTTTAAATTAAGTCTAGAGATGCATAGCAGCATGGAGCCGCATGGAGCCACCTTGTATACTTCAAGTAGTACAAGAGCCGTATGGAGACCATTTAAATGAAGTCTAGAGATGCATGGAGCCACATGGAGTTGCATAGAGCCACTGTGTAAACTTCAAATATTACAGGAGCCGCATGCAGACCCCTTAAATTAAATTTAGAGATGCATGGAGTTGCATGGAGCCACCGTGTAGACTTCAAATGCTACAGAAGCCGCATGGAGACTTTTTGAATTAACTCTAGAAATGCATGGAGTTGCATGGAGCTACATGGAACCACCGTGTAAACTTCAAATGCTGCTGGAGCCTCATGGAGACCCTTTAAATTAAGTCTAGAAATGCATGGAGTCGCATGCAACCACAATATAAACTTCAAATACTACAGAAGCCGCATGCAAATCTTTTAAATAAAGTCTGCACGGAACAGCATGGAGCCGCACGGAGCGCATGGAGCCACCGTATAAACTTCAAATACTACAGGAGCGTATAGAGACCCTTTAAATTAAGTCTAGAAATGCTTGAGCCGCATGGAGTCACCGTGTAAACTTAAAATTCCACAAGAGCCACATGGAGACCCTTTAAATAAAGTCTAGAGATGCATGGAGCCGCATGGAGCTGCATGTAGCTGCATGGAGCCACCTCTTATACTTCAAATACTACAGGAGTCGTATACAGATCTTTTAAATAAAGTGTAAAGATGTATGGAGCCGCATGAAACCGCATGGAGCCGCATGAAGCTGCATAGAGCCACATGGAGCCACCTTGTATACTTCAAATACTTCAGGAACCGCATGGAG
This sequence comes from Diplosoma virens, assembly GCA_963680785.1. Lineage (NCBI taxonomy): Eukaryota > Metazoa > Chordata > Ascidiacea > Aplousobranchia > Didemnidae > Diplosoma > Diplosoma virens. Next base: position 11,392,829 of record OY796890.1, on the reverse strand, counting down.
GCCATTTAAATGAAGTCTAGAGATGCATGGAGCCGCATGGAGCCACCATGTAAACTTCAAATACTACAGGAGCCGCATGCAAATCTTTTAAATATAGTCTAGAAATGCATAGAACCTCATGAAGCCGCATGGAGCCACCGTATAAACTTCAAATACTACAGGAGCCGCATGGAGGCTCCGTGTAAATTTCAAATACTACAGGAGCCGCATGGAGACTCTTTAAAAGCGGCTCCATGCGGCTTATGCAGCTCCATGTATCTCTAGACTTTATTTGAAGTGTTTCCATGCGACTCCTGTAGTATTTGAAGTATACAAGGTGCCTCCATGCATCTCTAGACTTCATTTAAATGGTCTCCATACGGCTCCTGTAGTATTTGAAGTTTACACGGTGGCTTCATGCGGCTCCATGCATCTCTAGACTTCATTTAAATGGTCTCCATACAGTTCCTGTAGTATTTGAAGTATACAAGGTGGCTCCATGCGGCTCCATGCAGCTCCATGCTGCTTCATGCGGCTTCATGCATCTCTAGACCTATACATAAAGCAAGCAATTACCCTAACCTGCTTATGGAGATATAAAGATATTGCGAGTCTCTTCAAGAAGCAACTGTGAGCAATCTTTGTCAGTGAAACTAACCCGGAATTGCCTTGTGGTTACTATCTTTTTTTTAGAGATTTCTTTTCTCTTTTTTTTATTTATTTTTATTTTAATCTCTATATTTATCCTCCTGACTCGCAGGAAAGCGACGGAGGCGCTATACATAGGGTAGGCAATTACCCCGACCTGCTTCCGGAGATGACAAGATATTGCTGTCCGCTTGTAATTTAGTAGAGATATTACTGTAATTTAGAACTGCTTGTCAAGACCACCAAGCAGGGGAAAGTGCCGTAAAGTGTTTTTCCCAAGAACACAACAGAATGGCGCAAGTGGGTTTTGAACCGAGACCATGTTGATCATCAGTCCGGTGCGTTAACCACTCGACCACGCTGCCGACTTGGTTTCTTTTTTATTGCATCCTAGGGCTGCAGAGGGAATTCCGGATTAGTTTCACCGACAAAAAACAGTTACAGTCTCTTTTTAAAGAGACCCAATTTTTTTTTGTGAAACTTACCGTGAAACTCATTAAATCTCCCTTGTCGTTACTATTGTTTCTTAACTTAATGACGTTGAAAGTTTGTTTCGGTGATAAATCGCGGTTTTCTTTGAGCATAATGACTGCTTATCGATCGATGTTAAACGAGAATCGAATTATAGTCGAGGAAAAGTCATTCGCAAAACTGAGTGACGCTAACGCAGCCATAAGAACGCTGCAGTGTTATGGACTTGGCTGTTCATGCTCTGGCATGAAGGATATTGTTTTTTAATTAAAACAAATACTTATTGACCAGTCGCTTAAATGCCTGCGACACTCCAAAATTACTGATTTTTTTACAGCAAAGATCGTGTGTTAGTGTAAATGTGCATTGTACGGTTATTCTACATCAAAAATTATTTTATTTCAAAATAACAATTATTGAATGGTCTAAAGCTTAACTAACTAAGGTGATTTTTATCGATATATAGCAACTCTGGATAACTGAAAGACAGAAATAATCTTTAGATAATCCCGGATATTCGCCTAATACGGATGATTTTGTCTGTCAAATCGTATCCGGATTAATCGAGGTCTATTGCATATTCTTTATAAAGAATCAATTCAAACTTATAACCAGAACTAACTGTATCAAAAATTTCAGTCTCGCGGCAAACTATTTTTTGAGCCGAAATAATAAAATAAACACAGCTTTACTTCAGCGTTGGTATCCGGGTTACCTAGTTGAACTGATGTTTTTGATTCCCGAGTAAAGTTTGTGACAATATGATTGCGTCTCCTAAGTTTTCATTAAATCTTCGAAGATTTATTTTAAATGTGTTCTAAAATGATGTTTTCAAGACGACTTCAATTATTTCAATTCGTTGGCTACTTGTACTCTTACTATGAACTTATTAAGAATCCTTTACAACCACAGCCACATAGGAGCCGGGGGGGGGCAGGGAAACAATTGCTTTCAAGACGCCAAAAGTTTGGTCAAAATCATTTTGGGCACTGACATTGAACTATATTAGGCAAGAAAAAGCTAACCAATTTAGAACGAATTAGATCAGCGAGCAAAAGTCGCTAACATTAAATGTAAAGACCTTTTTTATATTTTTGGGCGTTAAAAGTTTACCCGAGAAAAACCAATCGTTTCTACTCCAATTACAACTACAAACTCAAGTCAAGACTAAAAATAAGTTTTTATGTTAAATCTGAGTAACATCCGAGAAATGCCATAAGTTTATTATTTAGACAATCGTCGAAAAAATCGAGGCAAAAATGTACGGCCCTCCTCCCCTAATTTTTTGGTCTGGTACGGCTATGTTTACAACACACAAGTTTATATTCCATTCTTTATACTACTTTTTTTTAAGTTTTAGTATAATATTTGCAACATGAATAGAAATAAAACAGTGATCGGTACAGTATACTTTAGGCCGGTAAATTCCACTCGGAAATCATATAAAAATGAGCTATACGGGGTTAGGGTTATTGAAATTTAACTTAATGAAATATACTGCAGTGGAATTTATTTATAGTAAATTATTCCGAGTGGATTTTACCATCGTGAAATTTACCTCTTATTAAATAAAATATTTAGGTACGAAAATGTTAAACGTTAAAATAAATATCTTAAAACAGTATTTTGCCATTCTACACACATTAGCCTACGTGGTCCATACAATTAGAAATTATCACAATGTGTAGGCCAATACCTAGATCTATATCATAAAGGATGTGTCCATTGGATAATTTTTTGCAAAAGATTCAATTATGAAAATTTGAAAAGAATCTGTTGCACAAACTGTTCGAAATTACAAAAAGTCAAATGCCGAAGCATTAGCGGAACTTGAAAGCTTTACAAGCTAAATTTTTATTAAATGAATAAACAAAAAAAAAGCATTTCATTGAAATTGTTAATTACGCGCAATAAAAGCGGGCCTTCGCATGAAGTTTTCTGAGCTGCAAGTTATTTGCAAAAATAAGAATCTGCGCAAGGGTCTTCATCAATAAAGCCGTTACAACAGCTTGGATTGCAACCAGGTACATCCATTGCATATTCTTCGTCATCGTCCGACGTTTCATCTGATGTGCAAGGCTTTGACAAGCTAATACTGCTTTCATCCGCGCAAGCCTTAAAATGATTCGGAAGTTATAAAGCGCAAACAATTGTAGGGGATTTTCTAAATGGCTTTCAATCTTGAACCAACCATTTTTTTAATTTTTATTTTTATCTGTTGTTAAGTTAAGTTATAAAACAGGACTTTTCTGTATTGACTACGATATGAAGTATATGTTCATCACACAGGACGACAATTTGTCATGTTAATTACTTAAGCTAATCCCAAGTCATAATCTAACACAAATCAATACAGTATGTAGAAACCGCACCCCTTCATTTATAAAAAAATTTGTATTGTACATATAGCGAGTTTTGAATTGATATTCAAAATGCTTTTAGCGGTGTTCTTTTTAACGTCTAAAAATTAAATGAGCACTTCTGCATTCAACTTCTATTCAAAAAATTAGGTTCTTCAATTTTAAGTAATAACCAACATAAACTTCAATCAGAAAATTTGAAACAAATCCCATAAATTTCTACAAACCGACTTCAAAAGTTGTAGGCCTAAGTTGTAAAAATTGCATTAAAATTTCTGTCCTTCGATTGAAAATTTTTTTATCTTTTTGTGCTTTTTGATTATTTTTTGCTCAATATTGTGCCTAACCACGGCAAAATGTTTTGTTTCAGAAACTTACAATTGTAAATTTAACTTTGGCTTACATGTAAAATCTCATGTTGCTTTGATTTTGATATTTTTGGTCGATGTGGGGTATTCATTATAGCTATGCGTGTCTGTGATGGAGTTTCGGTCGTATAAAATCCAAGTTTGTGTAGATCGGCAAGCCAACAATTAAATCTATGAATTTGTTCCAAACTTTTTTTCTCGCATCCCAGCCTAAAGAGTCGTAAAAGTATAATTTGAGATAAGACGTTTTTACTCTCTGAAACAAAAAAAACAAAAAAACAAATAAACCGGCAACATCAAATTAAAACTAAAAAAAGTCTTTACGTTAAAGGTCGTTTCTTGGTTGAAAATCAAGTGAATACCTTTTTTCGTTTTTACTTGACGTTGCCATAATAATAATAGTTTCAGAACAACTACAGCTTGTAGATTTTGCTTGTTACTTACTTTGGTTAATTAGCCGTGCTTGGGAATGGGCGGAGGTAAATTTTTTAGCGCCAAAGAAAAAAGTTTATAATTTAATATTTTAAATTTAGGGTGCATGTTTTGTAAACAAAATAATTTTGATGTTCACAATTTAGGTTTTATATCGAACAAGCGTTTGCAGCTCTTTGCACAAAACTATCGTATGATTTATTCTTTTGAAAATTTTGGAAATTTGTCCAGGCAAGCATCTCATTTGGATCTTTGAAGAAATACAACTACAAGGATTACTTGGACGAGGAAAGCTTAAAGAAGGCTCCATAAGTAAGAGTGCTGTGGTCCATTCATAAAACAAATTAATTTCATAAAATTTTTTTATTTCAATAATTGTTACTGTTTTTTCCAGATGAATTAATATTCTCTTTTTGTAAGATATATTGCTTTTGTAAAAAAAGTCTGATTTAGACAATTTTGATCTTATCATTCGAGAACGCTACAATTATCTCGGCCTTAAAAAATCGATGACCGCCGTCAAGTTTGCTGACTTTGATTCAACCGCTGGCAACGTGGCCGGGTGGTTAAAGGCGCTGAGGAAAAGCGAACTTGATCGACACGGTATTCCGTTCAAAACCTACTTTCGCCATTCTGTTGTGCCTTTGAGAAAACACTTTACGGCAGCTTTTCTGCTTGGCGCTCTAAGCATGCAGTTCCAACTTTGAGTCATAATTTTAATCGGACAGCAATATTTTGGCATTTACAAAAACAGGTGGGTGTAACCGCTTGAAGGTTGCCGTAAATATAGCTTCTTCAGCAGTTTTCTGCGAGTCAGAAGGATAAATAAAGAAAATAAAAAAATGAAAATTTATCCTCGTATTTCTACTCGCTTTTATAAATTTGTAGGTGAATACATTTTTTAAAAACAGAAATGGGTGAAAAATTGTCGGTTGTTCCTATTATAGTTGCTGCCGCAGGCTCGCGGCTGCTTTAGTCAAATTCTTTCAGTAGTTGAAATTTTCCTATTATCTTGTTGTAGAAGGTCCTCTAATTGACAGTTTAAAGCTTACCTGTAAATATGGCGGGCAAGAACTTCACTATTCACTTTCCGTATCAACCGAAAATAAACCCAATACCAGATCCAGGTTTGACACATGACGTCATTTTTATCCGACTAAAATAAATACTGAAGATTTAGTTCGGAACTGAAAGTCTAATTAAGAGTGAAAATTTTTCTCACAACTTTTATATGAAAATTAAAGGGCTATTCTTTTTTAGACAAAAAATAAAAAAATAAAATCAAAAAATTTATAAATTTTTACAAGTTGAGAAACAACTTAATCATTAATACAGTTCACCCTCGTTAAGTCGTACCCGGATAACTCGGATGTCGGATAACTCGGATATCGGATAACTCGGATATCGGATAACTCGGATATCGGATAACTCGGATATCGGATAACTCGGATATCGGATAGGTCGGATATCGGATAGGTCGGACCATGATCGAGAAAAAAAAGGAAAAAAAATTCCAAGATTCAGAAAAAAAATGTTTGGTCTAAAATGCCTAAAATCGGCAGTTTTTTTCGACGCGGATCTTAGCGGCCGTTTTGTTCGACAGCAATACTTTGTTTTTTACTCACTACATTTAATTGTTCGATAGTTTATTGTTTGATTTAATGTATGATATGGTACATAGTAAAAAAAATGTTCCGTTTTGCAGTGTTTTCTTTAATTCTCCGAAATAAATAAATAAATAAATAAATCTGTTTTTTTTTACATGTTGTGAAGGTACTTTTAGTAAAACAAAATAGCCTGTATAATAACAGGGCATTTTCAATTAAATTTCATTGCCCTAGGCAGTTTATAGGCTTCGGTTAAGTTGGACACCCATCTCCCCGAGCTGTCCGACTTAACGAGGGTAAACTGTATAATTTTGGCAGGCCTTTGTCTTAGACTCTGAAGCTTTTGTGGCCATAAAAAGGTTGCCGGAGGTCCGCGAGTGCACTATAGAAGTTGGACAAAATTTTTAAAAAAACCTAAAAATATAAGTCAGAGTCATGACTTAAAAGTTTATGGGTCCATAGGCTAGATAATTTTTTGAAAGAGGTCGGTGACTGAAAAAAGTTGGGAACCACTGCTTTGAGTTGAATCGAATTTATTCCAAATCTTTTCTCGTAAAAAACTATAAATTGGTATAAAACCATTGTCACCGGATAATAAAACATTAATTACAAGCAAAGTTATTTACTCCAATGAAATGAAACAAACAAAAGTTAAGCAAAGTTATTTATCAAGTGACGGCCGACCACCGAGCCAGCAGTCTCCTACTACTCTATAAAGTGATATTTTATGTGGGCCTATAATTTAATTATTAATATCATACGAGAGTAGATAATATTGATTGTTAGATAATAACAATAATTGGGCTTCTTTGGTTAATAAATAATTTTTGAATTAATATTGATAACGCTCTACTGTATATCAGGGGTGTCCAACCTTTTGCTCGTCTTGGGCCAAATTTTCGCCTAAGTTTATCATGGGCCGCAATCGCTGAAACAATCAAAGTAATTTTGTCATGCGAGTTAGTTCACAAATTTCTTTCTCCAAAACAGGTGTTCCCTAAAAAAAAAAGGTCTTCACTAAAAATCAGGGTCTGATTTACAAATTTCGTCTCTTAAAACAATGTGTTCTCAAAAAAAAAAAAAAGAAGTCTTCACTCTGAATCAGAGATTGTTTTACAATTTTCGTCTCAAAGCCACATGTTCTCTAAAAAAAAGGTTTTCACTCTGCTAGCGGCCTTTATTTTGGCGCTGAATCAGTGTTTTTCAAATAATTTTGCGGCACACTTCGGCATCTCTCGCGCAACACAGGTTGAGGAGGTTTAAAGGCACTGCAATTATTCAAGTTGATGGAGCATCTGATTAAATAATTCCTTTGCGGACCGCACCAAAAGGCTTCAAGGGCCGCGGGTTGGACACTCCTGGTCCATATAATTATAACAAGCTATGGTTTAAAACAAGAACAATTCTACATAGTTTATATTTTTCTTCGAAAATGATCGTTTAAATGCAATTTCCATTTAAAAATTTTTAGAAATTAAAAAAAATGTCTAAATCAGGGATCACCAACTTCTTGTCCATTGTGGGCCAATTTTTGTCGGGAAATATATCGCGGCCGACATTTGTGCAGTATGCAAAGTGTCACGTTTCATTCTTAATTCTAATACAAAATTTATGAATTCATAACTTATTTTCAGTCCTTTGCAGTAATTTTTAAGCTTTTGATTATGACGTCATTTTTTACATAGTCATGTAGTGACTGCGTAATTGGTACACCACCCCCCTACTTAATTTATTTTGTCAGCAAGTTGTTCTAAAAAAGTAATTGGATAGAGTCGTTTTGCTGTTTTATTCAAACACAACAATTGACTGAAGTTTTTAAGCCATTTGCGACAACGATGCGGCAGCGAGGACGTAATATTTTTCTAGTATTATCTACAACAGTGGTCACCAAACTACGGCCCGAGAGGTGATTTTATCTGGCCCGCTGCATGTTGTCTAAAACACTAAAATAGGGGTCTCCAAAGTTCGGCCCGCGGGCTGGATACACCTTGATTTTATATATTAATACTTTGGATACACCTTCATATAGAGAACACCTTGATTTCGGGACGAAAATTGAAAAATACGAGTCTGAATTCAAGTAAAGACTTTTTTTTTTAGAGAACACCTTGATTGGTAGAAAAACTAGAGAACACTTTGTCCCGAGGAGGCCCAAAAAATCTACATACGGCCCCCTGCTCGAAAAGTTTGAAGACCCCTGATCTACAAGCTTAAAGTAAATTCGATTTTAACAAGTTTTCTGCTTTGTTTGTGATGCCATAAAGGGCTTATTTAATTGCAAAACCTAGATATTCGAATTCTTTGTTTCAGCATCTTTGCTCTTAATCTGGCAATTTTTGCTGATTCATATACAAAATATAGCTTGTTGTATATTTTTCTTCATTCTAGCTGATTCTTGTTGAGTAGTTCAAGTTAAAGTGGTTGGAATTGTTTGTGTTATTGTGGCCTGCGGGGAATCGTTTAAGTGTTTGAGTAGTCAAGGGTCGGGTTGACGCCTTGGAAGTTAATTCTATAATGAGATAAAATTGTTTGGACGAACTATTAAGTTTAATATTAGCCATCGGGGTGCTAATTATACTTAAAGTCAGTACGAAGTTGAGTAGTTCGCAGTTGTTTTTGCTGTAAATTGTTTTGAAGTTTTAGGAAGCTTGAAAAGTCAAGTTTTGCGAGAGCTGATCAAGTTTGTTGATTTTGTGAATAATATGTATAGCCTACCTAATCTTTATAGTTAGCAACTGTGGTTTCTTGCTACCTGTTGAGAGAAGTTTTCAAGAGAATTCATTCGTGCTTAGCCAGAACTAATTGTATCAAGAACTTTAGTCTCGCGGAAAACTATTTTTAGAGCCGGTATAAAAAATAGATAAACACAGCTTTGCTTCAGCGCAAGATATTCGGTTACCTTGTTCAACTCGTCCTTTTGGATTCCCGAGTAAAGTTGTGACACAACGTGATGACCTTTTCTTGTGGTCGTCACTTTAATTCCGAGGAAAAGTTTGAATTCATGCCCCTTAATGGTTTTGGTATCTAAAATTCGGACCGCAAATATAATTGAAGATCAAAAAAGATCCTCCCTTTGATTTTAGAGTAATTACCGCCCTATCAATGTAAAAAGACCTATGTTTTGCTTTTTAACATATAAAAAAACGTTTCTGGTCTTTATGTTATATTATCTATAAATAAGTGGAGTTATTTTTAGAACCGGCCGGCGGACGAATTGTGTGGTTTTTGGAGGCAACCTAGTGCCCGCGAACACCATGTCAGTGACCCTTGATCTAAAGCTATAAATTTAAATGAGTCTTTAATTTGCCATAAAGAAACGAAATCGAAATAATTTTTCTTTGCTTTATATAAATATGTTGTGTAAAAGAGTTGCCTTTTATTATTTCTATTTTTGGATGTCTACTTTTACGACACTTTTGAAATTTGATGCTAGGATTTTTACAGGATGTTGTCAATTTTAAAATTGTTTTTATAAAAAAGCTTTTGTAGTCCATGCTAAAAGAAATTTCAATCTGATAACGATAATAAGTAGGAACAAATCCAACCATGACAAAAAGCCTACTTGAAAGTTAATTCCTTTTGCTGCTTGATAGAATTGCACTGGCTTCTGACATGTTGCATCGAAGTAGTTAAAGGTCCACATTTTCACTTCGTCTGCCCCTCGCTTATCCCCGGATGGACCAGCTGAAAAAATTTTTCTACGAAATTTGTAAAACATAGCTATGTGTAACGTATAAAAGCTGTAATCTTTTAAAGGAAAATTTTGAACAACGCAGTTTAAAACGGGTTTCAGCAAAAATTACATTTCATCTTAGGCTTATTCTGTTGGTTTAGTTATATTCAAATTTTTTAACCGGTTGATCTTTCTGGTTTTGCAAGGTCTGTAAGACTTCAAAAAATTTAAATAACGTTTAATCTTCAATAAACTTATAAAACCTATGTGATGACCTTATTTTTTGGTTTTCTCAATACATAAAAACACAGAAAATTTTTGTGCCTTTGTCTGCACTACAAAATTTTTTTTTAGTTTAGCTTCATTGCCATGTCAGCGTACAAAAAATACACCATATACAGTAGTTTAAAATCATTAGATTTCAATACAAAAAAAACTTAAACATAAATTAGGATAACTATAATTAATTGGTCACTACATTTAGTCATGCTCGACAGAATTTCGTCAGAGTATACCAGCTTTTGGCCGGGCATCAATTCAGCCTCGTTATAGTTCGGTAGTGATTCATTTTTTTGATTAAAATTCAGACAATAAGTTTCAATTCAGGCAATGAATTTACTGACAGTTGTCGATCTGAATTTTGTAAGTGAAACAAAACTAGCTTTTCTTGAAGACGTGAGTCTGACAAACTCAACTCAAAATTTAAGTTATGTACAATACATGAAAAGAATTAAGAAATAAACATGTTGTTTTTTCAATTTCGTGTAAATAAATAATTATTCAAAAGAACTTGAAAAAAGTGAAAAACGGGTTTGTCTGCCACTGCCCTTAAATTTATTTCATAGCAACTTTAAGAAGTTTAAGCCTCAAAATTAAGGTTTTTAAAAGAAATTAAAAAAAAGCAAATGTTATTCTTTTTAGTTTTCTGTCTCACCAGGGTCGACATATTCCACAATAAAGCGATCGGCGGTTTCTTTGATGTAAGCCACAGTAATGTGCTGAGGTAATCCTATGAGGAAGATTGTTTCCTGGTTCAAAAAATTTAAAAATATTTTTTATGAGCTCAAAACGCAAAAGTGTTTTTTTTGCTAAACACTTTTTGTTTAAAGTCAAATCGGTTAAATCTTTTTTGTATTATAAAAACTGATTTTCAAAACTTTTAAGTTATAGAAACCAACACAAAAAGGTTTCAAAAAAAAATAAAGGACTGCTTGAACGAGTTTTGCCAAAACGTTTACTCAAACGAACGCAAATCTGTAAATTCGACAGTTATAAAAGTTACAAAAAGCAAAACAGGCAGCAGTTTTGAGTTTTTACCTTTTTTTGTGCTGCAGTGCAAGACAAAAACTGATTTAAAAATTGTTCACCGAACTGCGATTAACAATTTAAAAACATTGTCGTAAAACTTCTAAAATAAGCATTCAAATCAACCGTTTACGTTGCAACAGTAACTTACCAAATGCTTTCTTTTCCGCCATCTTCGTGGAATTAAGATACTTGCCGGAGCAATTTTAGGAATGTAAAAACTGTCGCAGTCGGCTGTAAAACGAACATCACAATCGGGACAAGGGTCCTCATCTAAAGGCTTTAGCAGAAATATACAAAAAATTTATAATTTTTGTTTTAATAGAAAATCTTAACGTCGGTTTTGTGCAGTTTTGTTCTTCCTATTTATGGAACTTTTAGTTATCACATTTTGAGATAAAAAAACAAACATTATTTTTCCGGTTGTTGTGTCTTCATGTATTTTTAGGCCTATGCAACCATCTAAAACAGTGGTTCTCAATCTGTGTGTCGCGAAGCTTTTTAAAAAACAGTAGTCCATTGCTTCGCAACCTTTTTTTTAGTGGACACTACTTTTTAGGTACGAAAATCAAGATCTGCACTCTGGTCCAAGTGTGCCGCGAAATTTAAAAAGAAAACAAAGTGTGCTGCAGGCGCAAAAACATTGAGAACCACTCACTGATTTAAATGAGAGGAAACAACATTTTTTTCGTACTACACACAAGTTAATTCACAATTCAATACTACCTTGCCAGTCACAATTAATTAATTTAGTTGCTTTTTTCTTTCTTTTTCCATTCTGCATTTTCAAATAGTATTATTACAGCTGTTGTAATTTTTTGTTTTTATGACATGTTGAAATGCAAATTAATAAAAAACGTAACTAAACTGAGCCGAATCCGTCTTAAAATATAACAGAAAAAAAGTATTCGCGTAGCGTCTTTTTTAGTTCAGTTTTAATTTTGTTTAATTTTTTTTGCCTACTTTCAAAGTTCTAAAAAATTGAAATAAAAATAATCAAAAAAAAGGTAACTTTTTTGTCGTTTAAACATCAGTTGGTAAAAGCAGCAAGAAATATTTTTCAAAGCAATTTTGAATGCTACAGCTTTATGTCAAAAACAAACAAACAGTATGGTTGTGGTTTCTATGTTTGATAATCACATCACCTTGTCATATATAGCTTTCCACTTTGGCTGCTTCCATAGATCATAATTTACGCACGGTGGCAGTACGGAAGAGTTTATGCAATGATTATCCAGAAATTTCTTCATGACGCAATTAGTTTTGTATTGCATCAGACGCCATTTTTCATACAAAGAAATCGAACGTCCTAAATGTAAAAACATAGAACATGTCTAGTTCTTGTTCTCACTAAGCAAAATTTCAAACGATTCGTTTACAATTCATCAAAACAAATGAAGATTATTGTTTTTTTGTTTTTTTCTTGAGAAAAAAAGCGTGTATTACTCTTACATTCATAGGCGTACTACTACTAACCCAAAAAAATTTGGGGGGCAATGAAGTTTTGCCCAAATCTTGTGACGTTTACCCAAATCATGATTTTCTAGTTCTTCATGGATAGGACAAAAAAATTGTCTGAGATTCTCGGACGAAGAAGAAATTTCGTCCTGAAATCATGGTGATAAAACAAAAAAAGGTCTTCACCTAAATTTGGTAACTAATTTTTGCAGTTGTTCAATGTCAATGCTCTAAAACTCCTAACTTTGCCCAAATTTTTTATATCGCTGCCCGAAAAATTTGAATTTTGCCCAAATCTTGGAAACCGGGGGGGCAGTTGCCCGCCTGCCCCCCCGGCAGGTACGGCTATGCTTACATTGTTCTTTCAACTGATTATTCCGTTCTGAGAACAAATGAAAAATATTTTTTTTAGCAAAAAGTTGCATACAAATAGGCCGACAAAAACCAAAACTTCAATTAAGACTTCTAACTGCGTGTTTGCAAGAAAAAGAAGAGATTCTTGCCAGAAGTCAACGGATGCGATTGAACAAGCCCTCACGAATTTAATAGGAACTGTATGACTAAGAAATTTAAAAAGTAAATATGAGAGTGACATTTACTTGAGAAGTAAAAAAATACTTTTAAACCAGCTAATGGTTTCTAAATAAAAAGTACAATAAATGTGAAAAGTAGGGCTCACATAGGTCTACTCCTAAGAAATTGAGCAATTAATAGCAGAAAAACATTATTTGCTTTCATTAAACCAATGCATTGGAAGTTTACATCCAATATAATTAAAAACTACTTAAAAGCATTATCTAAACGAATACGCTCTACTTTCGCTAAATTGTTTCTATTTTTAGCTGTTTTTGCAATTTTTAATAAATAACGCCGAAAGTGATCAGGTTCCCACAAAAAACGCCCAAAACAGAACAAAGATCTTGCCTCCAGCTGACTTTAATTTAGCTTTTCGTGGTATAAAAAGTCTGTTTCCAGGGGGCTTTGAATTTTCGGAGAAATCACCGTAATCATATCTTCCATCGATATCGAATCTAGAAAAAGATAATCACACCCAGAAAAATTAAATAACAATTTTGTAAAGTTAAAAACGTTGCATACCGGATATGATACGCCTACATCGTTAACAACTACAGGAATTATTGGCAAAATATCTGCTTTGATCAGAATAAAACGTGAGCTAAAATTTCCAAGAAAATCCAAATTTTTTTAGTCTAAAACTTTTTTTCTTGTATTGAAGTTTTTTTGTAGCTAAATAGAAGTTAGTCTTTGTAGCATAACCTACTGTTTTATATATTAAACCATGGATCGCGACCCAAATGTGGGTCGCCAAGACTTTGCGGATGGTTCGTAAAAGGTTGTATCTACAATTACTTTCAGCCAAACGCACATTAGTTTAGACAATATGATTGCCACAAATGAAACAAAAGCACTTGCTTAATTGCGTCGGTAACTTTTAGACGTTTATAGTCAAAAAGCGCCTTGTTACTTTATATTATTCCAGGCAATATCACATTGTTTCTTCAGATTTATTTTGTTAGTTTTAGTTTATTGCACCTTATTGCACTCGCAGGCCGTATCCAAAAAATAAAAAAATTGGTGCAGGCCGCATAAAATTTTGGGGAGCAATTGGTGCGGGCCACAGATTCGTTTTTCTTAAATTCTATAGACGTTTGCTCGAATCATGTAACACTCACAAATATGAGAAATTGTATTTTGAATTTAATTAAAGACCAAAAAAAAGGTCATCACTTAGAATCTGTCTCTAATTTTTCGATTTTCGTCACGAAAAACTAGCACTGGCTTTGCTTCTTTACAATCACACGCGGGCCGCATTTGGCCCGCAGACCGCAGGTTTCCCACACTTGGTTTATAGGGCATATTAAGCTATAGTTTTGAAAACTTGTTTAAAGCAAATAATACATAATAATTTTGTGGTGTTTTAATATGCGCTTACTCAAATTTATTTGGGTCGCAGTTATATTTATAGATCGTTGTTTTTGCGATTTTGGATCGCAGAAAAAAAGCGTTCAGAAACGCCGTTATCGCTATGGTTCTATGATAATTTCCATAAATGTGTAATTTAAGCAGTAGAACCAGAAATAAAATTTAATTTCGGTCAGACGTTTTTCTCCAAGTCATGAGCATTAATCAGCTTCTATTATTAACACAGAGCCTCATTTTCATCTTTTGTGATTATTCCTGTCTCCGGCAATAGAGATTTAGGTTTGATTCTTAGGTCAGTGAAATCTGGCACAGTATTGCCAACTGATCTCGAACACTTCAATTATTTCACAATAGTGGCTGTCCAGGTTGGTTCAGATAAATTATGTTATTCATTTCGTTTGTTTTCATTTCATCTCTATATTTATCCTCTTGACTCGCAGGAAAGTTCGAGGCTCTATACATAGGGCAAGGAATTACGCCGGCCTGCTTCCGGAGATACCAAGATATTGCTGTCCGGTTGAAATTTTTTATTTGGTTTTCTAGTTTTTTTTTGTAGAGATACTGCTTGCCAAGACCGTCAAGCAGAGGAAAATGCCGTAGTGTCTTTCCCACCGACACAACAGGATTTCGCGAATAGGTTTTTAACCAACACCAAGTCGATCACGATCAAAGCGCTCTTAACCACTCGACCACGCTCCCGACAAATATATACATCATAGCAGTTAAAAAGTTTATTTTAAAAAAAACGAAAGAGAAAAAATACTTTTAAAAAAACTTTAAATTTTTTTCCTTAAATGATAGAACTGAAAAAAATTATTGGAATTTTCTTTCTTAAACATGAGGTCGTTTCCAAATAATACACCAATCATTTATTACACCAAAAAATGAAGAAAATTATTTGTAAGTAAAAAGAAAACTGTATCTTGGGTTTAAACAAAGGATCATGTTAAAAATGTAATAAAAATGGTTCGAAACAACGGAAATCTTTACCTCGGCTCCACAGAGAAACGCTCGTTTATTTGAAACGGCAGTCCAGACGGAGTTAATTCACATCTTGAAGATGAGGCTGCTTTTTGTTTGCTGTTATATTTTCTTCCACTCGTGGATATCTTTCTATTCATTTTTAAAATAGTGGAGGCCGTTTTCTATTAAAGTAATTGAAAAAAAGAATGTTTTTTTGTCCCCTATTTTTTATTCCTAACTATATATCATTGAGAGGCTGTTGTTGCACAAAACATTTTTGAATCTTTATGAAAATTGTACAGAACTTTTGATACCATTATCAAGAAGATATATTATGACGTGCTGAAATGAAGTCACAAAATAACCAATTGTTAAAAAATTTTAACTGGAAGCTTTAAGACAAAAACCAAATGTAATTTTTAAAATTTCGGAGCATGATAACTGAAACGCTTGAATATATATATATAAAATAAAAGAAAGAGCCAATATTACCGTTATTATTTTATTTTAATTTTAGCATTTCGAGTATATTCTTTATTCATTGTCAAAAATTAATAATCTAACAATGATTATTATTTTTTGACAATGAGTAAGTTGTTAACCAGAAGTAAAATTTGGCTTTATTCATGTTAAAGAAAACAAATGAAATCTATAAAAAGTACTATTTAATATCATAAATACAAGATTAAATGTATAGAACAAAACCTCAACTGAAACTTACACTGCTCAAATAAAATTCATCAAAAGAATTTTCTTAAACACAAAGTTATAACAAATTAAAAAGGCACGCAATGATTAAGCAAAACACAAAAGACGTTGATGACAAAGCGACCAGTTAAACGTGGTCGATTCATCACAAAAGCAATGTACATAAAACATTAAAATTTAAAATGAAATAATTGGTTTTTTCTTTTATTTTAAAAATATTTTTTTTAACTTTTAAAAATTTTTTTAAGTTTTATGTAAATCAAATTTATTCTAGTGAGTAAAAATATTTTTACAGTAAAACTCGGTTTATCCGGATTCGATTAGACGCACAAATTGATCCGTATTATGCAAAGATCCGGATTATCCGAAGGCTATTGTTTCAAACCGGACGTTATCCAGAGTAGTAAGATGTAGATAAAAACCAGTTGTTATAAGCAATAACCTTACTTAAGCGCTGAAACGAACACTCAACGTCATTAATTTACCTTACCTACATAACACACTTGTAGAGAACTAACAAAGTTAGTGTATTTTCATACCTTAGCTATGCAACACAATTATAGCACACTTATATATGACACAACTATAGCATACCAACGAACACACTCCCTAAGTTAAACTGATATAAATTTCATGCAACAAGCAACATAGCCAACGCTTGTAAACCATAACGTGGAATAATGCTTATGACGTTGGCAAAAGACATCCTGCTACAGTTGCAAAGCGGAAAAATCCGGATTATAAATATAAAAAACAATTTTATCCAAAATAGGCAAAGATCCGGATTATCCAAAGCTTCTATTAAGAAAAACATTAGAAATCGTTCATACCTTTAGTTTTATCCGGATTAGGCGAATATCGGGATAATCGAGATTTACTGTATTTGAAAATTATATTTTCCTATTTTTTTTATCTAGGTCTACCTTTTTTTGTAAAAAAGCGATTGCTACGAGAATTATTTTAATCAATAAAGGAATAAATCAAAAGTTTCACTTCTTCATTCATTGCCATTCTTGTCGAACAGCAAGGTTAACAGTTTGAATTTTATTTATGTATACTAATATAAAAGTGTTTATTTCAAAGAAAGTAAACATTTTGAATTTAAGAGCTTCATCGTTGTCGTCGTCGTGGTCGTCATATGGCCATATTGGCCTATATGTTGCTTCGTGTTTTAAGGGGAGTCATCAATGTAGGTAAGCAGCACGACCCCGTTGAAGAATTTGTTGTGAAGTGCCTTTCCCAAGGGCACAACAAAAATCACTCGGATAAACTTAGCATCTAACTCGCGTCCTTCAGATCGCAAGTCAGAATGTCATCATACTGAGCTATCCTGTCGACAATGTAAAATGGATAGCGCTAGAGATTGGCCCACGCTTTCCTTTACGTTAAGAAGTGAAATAAGTGATTTTAGTAATTTAAAAGCTTATAGTTTTTTTTGAAGTAGTTTTTCAGCCCCTAAAAGATGTGCAGATTACTTTCTTTCATCGACTCATTTTTTCATTAATGCTTTGGTCCACCAAACATTAACCCATCATTTAAAAATATCATCGCCTCCTCCATTTTATAATAACTTTTTTTATCTTCGTTGCAAAACATATTACAGTAAACCTCGGTTAATCCGGATTCGATTAACGTGCAAATTGATGCGTATTATGCAAAGATCCGGATTATCCGAAGGCTATTGTTTCAAGCCAGACGTTATCCAGGTAGTAAGATGTAGATAAATCATGATGTGTTCTATCATGACGACATCTTTTCATAGAATTAGACATCATGCAAAACACAAAGCAGTTGTTATAAGCAATGAGGGTGGTGGTGGTTTGACCTTACTTAAGCGCTGAAACGAACACTCAACGTCATTAATTTACCTTACCTACATAACACACTTGTAGAGAACTAACAAAGTTAGTGTATTTTCATAGCTTAGCTATGCAACACAATTATATAGCACACTTATATATGACACAACTATAGCAAACCAACGAACACACTCCCTAAGTTGAACTGATATAAATTTCATGCAACAAGCAACATAGCCAACGCTTGTAAACCATAACGTGGAATAATGCTTATGACGTTGGCAAAAGACATCCTGCTACAGTTGCAAAGCGGAAAAATCCGGATTATAAATATAAAAAACAATTTTATCCGGAATAGGCAAAGATCCGGATTAATCGAGGTTTATTGCATTTGTAAAGAAAAGACCAAAAAAGAAGTCGTTACGTTGAATTCAGTCGTCGAGTTATAACTGGGGCCATTTTTTGACCTAAAAATCTTTTTAAACTTTATTTTTGTTAAATTTTTGCTTTATTATTTGTTAATGATTTTGACTTGCTATAAAAGTTTTTCTGGAGAATTTCGGTTAAATTGTTGCAAAAACGTTAATTTATATCAGTTTAAGTTTCAGAATATTTGTATTTTTTGGTAAACATTGAAATAAAAACCTTCATTTATCTCTTACATTAGTGATGTACGATTACGAATATTACTAAAATATGATCTTTCGGGCTACAATTAATGGTTGTGAAAATTTGAACCTGCATTTAGAAACATAATTTAATACATCAACAATTGTGAATTTGACGTAAATGTTTTTTCGCTTTATTTTCATCTCTTATTATCCTCCTGACTCGCAGAAAAGCGTTGGAGGCGTTATACTCTTCGCAGCTGTCAAGCGATAAGCGATAACTTACTTTTAAAAGATACCAGGATGTTGCTCTCGGGTTGAAATTTTTTATTTTGTTTTTAAAAATATGAGTAAAGTTTAGAGCTGCTTCCTGAGACTGCCCAGCAATGGAAATTGCCACAAAGTGTCTTTTTTAAAGACGCAACGGAGCGACGCAAATAGGTTTTGTACCATAACCATATCGATCACGTTTACCATCAATACGGCGCTCTTTATCATTCGACCATGCTGCCAACTTTTCATAACAAACTCGTATTTAAACACACATTTTTTATTTACTTAAGAGTATTTTATCCAATTTTTGGATAAAATACCCTTATACAGATCCGGGGCATTCAATTCCAGAACCAGATAAAAATTTTGAGTGCTTGTGCGGTTTTTTCCGTATTGAGGTAAACTAAATAGAGCAATCGTGCTTCCAAAAAAATTCGTTTATGCAAAAGGAAAACCAAAGAAAAATATTTTTATCGATTGTAAAAAAATTTGGCCAAGGATTTCTATTTATTTGGTCCACAAATTTCTTAGTTTTGGTTTGGCATTTAGATGTTTAATTTTTTGAGTAAAAGTAAAATTAATTATGTGTTCTTGTTAGCCATTAATGATTAAGATAGATAGAATTCAATTTGCTTTTCGAGCGGATCATAAACGCCCTATGAATCAAAGTAGCCAACCATTAAGATTAATTTTGTCTTTGGAATCTCAATTCTTTTTTCACGTACCTCAATCCACAAATTTCTCCACCCTTTCCCAAGTTTACTTATGAAAAAAAATCACCTTCCCTTCTTGGACGGTTCGGTAGAAAGGTAAAAATTTGAATTCGTGACTTTAGCTTACAGAAAACTTACTTTTATTGGCCAGTGAATACGCTCAATTAGCCCATAAAGACATTCGACCAATAAAAGCTCTTTTTTATAACTCAGTTTGGCTAGTTTTTCTTCATTTTGATTTCTTCTACAGTGTCGGACGAAAAGCTTTGGGAATGACTAAAATACTCCCAGCTATTTTCAAATTCTGTACAATTATCCCTTGAATTTTTTTCTTCACCGAAAGTTTTTTAGTAAAAATGTCCTCTGATAGGCTAAAATTTGCGTTTGTCGGAAGTGCCTTTCTAAGAAAAAGTGTTATTTTTCTAAATTTTGCCCTTCCGCCTAAAAATTTTCCCGCGCCCTGCCAATCACTGTATTAATGACCAACAATATCTCCCCCAATACAAAGCAGAAGCTAGAAAATTTATTGTTTAGGTAAATGAATAGAGGGCGTCATTTCTGAAAACATTCCACTAAATTTATTTTTTACTTCAATATTTTTGATTTAACTTTTTTGTTGTTGTTATTGCCCCTCCTCCATGGATATCTTGGAGGTGCCATCCCTTAACCCTTCCCACTCTTGAATAAACTCTGTTCTTCTAAAGGCTTTTTTTACAGATGAGTAGCGTGATGTTGTGTTGGTATGTTGCTGCAGTCAGGGGCGCCGGAGTTTCTTTTGGCAGGGGGGTAAAATTTAAAAAAAGGGCACTTTTTTTGTTGAAAAGGCACTGCCAACAAAAACAAATTTTGGTAGTCATACTTCAATTTGAAACTTTGGTTGACAGGATCACAGAGTAGACCGGTATCTCAGAAAAGTTTTATTTTGCTAATCTGTTATTTTGGTTCGATTAATTTTTTGGCCAATGTCAACTGTTTTTAATAAACCTAGAGTTCAAATTCTTAATCTTAAGGTGTGCTGCATCTTGCAAAAGCCTTTAAGTTGACTCTGCCATGACCACTCACTGCGATAGCAGTAGTAACAGCAGTAACAGCCAATAAAAATTTTACACAAGTTTTTCTCAATTAAGCTAGACATAAAAAAATACAACTGTATTAATTGGTTACAAAACAAAAGCTATCTAACATAGGCTACCCACAATTAAACTTTTGTCAAAAGCACTCAAGTTAATTTCGAAAACAGCACTCAACAATTGTAATATCCATGCACGGCAGCCAAAAGCAGATATAAATACAGAAAAAATGCATTTTGCTTGGGAATATCACGAAATGTTCTTCACATGCTAATCAGTGAATAGTCTTTCGTTACCCACAACAGAACGTTGGCTAAAACATTTACGCCATCAAGAATACCAAAAGTTAAAATAGATAGAACAATAAAAAGCTATTAACAATTAAGTAAAAGAAAAAACGTAATTATATGAGCATGAATGGCCCTTTAGATTGAGGTTTGATGTCAATTATTAAACGCTGCACAATTAACGTACGGTAACTGTAACCCAAAATAATTTATTAATGTTTCGCTTGCTAGCAAAGTCATCTGCAACGGCTTGTAAATTAATATTGTCCAACTAGTTCAATGAATATTTACAAACATCCAATTATTGAGACTGTTATCTCTCATATTGCTTCTAAGCCATGTTTTGATTCTTCTCATAATACTGAAACACCTTCTGCAAAAGCCGAAACGAGAGCTACGCCGCAGTAAATTTGAAGCAATTTATGTATTTCCAAAAAGCATTTCTTGCTTGTCGGCTTTTTGTTTAAAACTTCGAAAACTGTTGGTATCTTTGTTACTTTTTTCAGAGGCGCTGTACTTTCTTTGTTAAATAACTTAATATGAGCAAGTAGGTCTGCGAGTTCTTCTGTAAATACATCAAAACGAACAAAACTCTTAAAATTTTACGTTATAATCACAATCATGGCACATATATATAGGGGAAGTGTGGGACCCATGGAACGGTGGGACCCATGGAACACTGGATTTATTTGAAAATGGAAAACGGATTTTTTGAAATTTTTGCATTTGGAAACACACTTTTGTAAGACATGCTTATTCCAAAATTAAAATTCGTGGAACTGCTAGTGTAGAAGGCAGTAAAGCTGTTTTTTGATTTTTGGGGTCAAAAATGTCCTTTTTAGGTTAATCTTTGTAAGAGTTTTATAGTTTCTTGAAGTTACTAAAACTATTAGTGTTGGTTTCTTTGAAAAGACTACTTATCTAGTTATCAGTTGATCAAAAGCTTTGGTTGTCAAAGTGTAGTGTGTATGAACTAAAAGCTATTTTTCATCAATTATAACTATGTGGGACCTTTGGAACATGGCGTTCCATAGGTCCCTTGTATTTCAGGTCATGCTTACATTAAATCTAGATTATCGAAAAAGGGTTTGTTTAGTGAAGAGGACCTAAATAAAGCTTTGAAAGGTGTTCTTACTAATGAACTCAGTTTCAGAAAAGCTTCGAAACTTTACAAAATACCTATAGGTACTTTGCACCGTTATAAGAAAAAGATGCATCCAGGAAACACTGAAGTTAAGAGAATGTCTATGACTACAACTCAAGTAAGTAAATTTTTGTTGGGCTAAGTTTTATGCTTCTAACCTAAGCCTATACTGACAAAGAGGCTAACAGATTTTGTCAGTTAGGCTAATGGTTTGATCTAAGCCTAATTAAGATGTACGAATGAAATGTAACCTAATGAAAAACTAGGTTATTAAATAAGGAATTAATAACCTAATTTAATACCTTATTTAAAAACCTAATTAGTTTTTAATAACCTAACTATAGATTATTAAATAAGGAATTTATTAACCTAGTTTTTCATATCCAGTTAATAGGCTAATTACTGTTTGTATTTTTATAGATTTTTACAGAAGATGAAGAACATGCATTAAAGGATTACATCATTAAACTTTCAAAGCTGTTTTATGGCCTTGACAAAATTAAAGTCAAAAAACTTGCTTATGAATATGGAAAAATAAAAAACAAAAAAATTCCTAATTCATGGAATGAAAAAAAAAATTGCTGGTGAAGATTGGCTAAAAGGCTTTCGTAAGCAAATGGGAGATTTAAGTTTGAGAAAACCTGAAAGTACAAGCCTTGCCAGAGCCATGGCATTCAATCCTTTCAATGTTCATGCTTTTTTTGACAACCTCAAAAGTATTCTTAGCAATTCAAACATCCCTCCAACCAGAATTTGGAATCTTGATGAGACTGGAATTAACACAGTTATCAATTCCAGAAATATTTTATGTAGAACTGGTACCAAGCAAGTTGGCCAAATAAGATCAGGGGAACGTGGTTTAAACATTACAATGTGTTGCTGTGTCAGTGCTACTGGAATGGCTCTACCGCCAGCATTCATATTTCCCAGGGTTTGATTTGCAAGCCACATGTTGCGCGGTGCTCCTGCTGGTAGTCTTGGTTTGGCCAATCCATCAGGATGGATGAAACAAGACATTTTCCCACAAGTCTTGAAACATTTTATTGACAATATGACAGTATCCAAAGATCAATCGGGAGTGCTGATCATGGATAATCATAACAGCCATATAACTTTAGAGGGTGTTGAGCTGGCTAAAAACCATGGCTTAGATCTGTTTACCCTGCCGTTTCATTGCAGCCACAAACTGCAACCTTTAGATGTGGGTGTATTTGGAGCCTTCAAGAAATTCTACAGCTCATTTTGTAATGAATGGCATCTGTCACATCCCGGGGAAACACTGTCTTTATATTATGTTGCTGGATTGTCTAATAAAGCTTTTGTTAAATCCTGTACCTTGGAAAATATTACTTCTTCATTCAGGCGGATTGGAATATTTCCCTTCAATTCAGAAATTTTTACAGAGGATGAATTGTTACCTTCCATAGTAACTGATCAGGTGCAAAACGTTTATTCAGGCGAGACAAGCATCGACGCAAGTGTGTTTGACACCACTGAGGCTGCTGTTCAATCTACATCTACCTCATCGTCATCAAACCCAGGCTGTAGCCTGGAAGCAGTCCCTGAAACCTCTTTAATTGAATCAATTGCCCCACTACCAAAATCAAGGCCACGAAAAATTCGGCGTCGCAAGAGAGTTTCTTCTGCCATCATCACACGCACACCTGTGAAAAAAGACTTTTCCCTCAGCAATCAGGAGATAGTTCAACCGATAAAGAAGAGGTATTTGCTGATTCAGAAAGTAATGCCAGTCTGTCTGATGATGATTCCAGCCTTGCTCCACAAACTGACGAGCTTGTCATACTCAAGTGTGGTGATTTTGTTATTGCTAATGTGCACACTGCAGCTGGAAATTGTAAAAAGTTTATTGGAAAGCTGGTTAGTGGACCAGATGAAGATGAAGACTTTGAAATCAGTTTTCTGGAGAGGTCAAGAAAAATTAAAAATGGATTTGTCTTTCCAGAAATGGAAGACCTAGCCTCCATTGGCAAAAAAGATATTGAAAAAATTTTGTCCCCACCTCATGAGTTGCTCAAACTAAACGGTTATGTGGGGTGATGAAATTTAACGTTGATTTATCATATGTGTAATTTTTTTGTGTGTGCATGTTTGTTTATGTATATTTTTGTGTTTATTTGAAGTTAATGTAAAAAAAAAACAAAGTTTGATAGGTTTGTAAGAAGTGTTCCATAGGTCCCAGACGGTGTTCCATAGGTCCCACAGGGGTGTGTAAAAATGTAAAAATTTAATAATTGCTTGTAACTTGGCAACCAATTACCACACAGCTAAACCATTCTATCGCAATGCAGAGCTACCTAATCACAACATGCAGACCAATTTTCAAGCAATTTTTAGTTTAAATATAAAAGTTACAACCGTTTAAAAAAAATCGTTCCATAGGTCCCACACTTTCCCTACCACAGTCCTTCAAAAGGGCTAAGAATATCACGCGTTTAGTCTTGGTGTTTTTATTTTTAGACTTTAATGTCGGCCATAAGTGAGTATTGAGTGGCCAAGTCAGACAGCTTGTGTTGCTTGTTAAAATTAGATTAACGCCACAATTTTTTTGCTTGTAAATCAATTTTTTTTATTATTACTAGAAAATTTTGCTCTTTGTGAGCGCTTAAAAAATTTCTAATGCTTTATTCTTTTTTTTAAAACGCTTCGTATAACTGTTGTTAGGGATACCTAAACTATCAGGATGGTAGTTTACGTATCCCTGATTGTTGTATATGGCTATTTGCCATCAGTTAATGAATCAAAAACTGATTTTCGACTAAGCTATAATTCAGTTTACTGATTCAAGTAGAATAAGATTTTTACCAGAAGTTTAGGTGGTGGTGGTGGTGGTGGTGGTGGTGGTGGGTACCCGACCCATTCCTAGGGATGAGGGTACGGATCAACTCCGCAGAGTCCCAGTAATCGGGCGACTTCCCACGGAGGGGACCAGAGGTCCAGAAGAGAAAGGGTATGGCCGAATATGGCCCGACGCAGATGGTCCAGTACAGGGAAGTCTAGCACGAGATGAGAAAGGTCTTGTGATTTAAAACCACAGTTGCTGCATGAAGGAGTCTCGACTCGACCAATCCTGTGGAGATAAGAGTTAAGGAGAGTGCTGTGCCCGTTGCAGCGTAAACGGGAGAGAGCACAGCGAGCGGAGCGAAGGAAAGTGAGCTCCTCGGGAGATACTGGAGGGATTTGGTGTAGAAAGAGACCAGATTGGACACTGCGTCTTCAACTGGTGTAGAGGGATTGTCTTTGAGAGGAAATAAGGGGTGCGAGGGACACAGGTATGTTGGAGGGATCAAGGGAGGCTCCGATTTTAGCTAGAGAGTTAGCTAAATCGTTACCTGGGAGGGAAGAGTGACCAGGTATCCATTGTAAATGCACTACCTTGGTTTTAGATAGACAATTAAGGAGGTGTTATTCCGCTGGTAAAAAGTTTTTGAATTTTGGAGAGTTTTTAAATTTTTTGTAGCAACTTATTTTTTAAAATTTGTTAAAGTTTTTGAAATTTTGTTACTTCCACAAATTTTAGTTTTTGAAATTTTGTAGAAGTTAATTCGGTAACTCAGTACGTTATTTAATCGTCTAACCTTTCGGCGCCTGTAAAGAAGGCCTCGCCGATAACGCAATTTTGGTGTCTACTAAACAAAGATAAAATTCTTAAATCTTCTCGCTGGATCTGACCTTCGAACCAGCGACAACAAAAATATAGTCTAGCTAAACTACAGCTCAGACTACCACAATATCTTCTTTATTAATAAATTATGCTCCAATCGACTTAGGAGCCCAAAATAGTATAAATTCAACAGCAAATACAGATTCAGTAGCTTAACTCTTCAGCTCTTCACAATAACGTAGACAACCAAAGACTTGCGACCAAAAAACTATGAATTTACACAGCTAACAATTTTCCTATTCTAAGTTACCACAACGAATCATAATCATGCTTCCGAGCGAACCTTATTTATATCACTCGGTCGTGAATATCTCGAACGTTCTGAAATTTACTCATATCATACAATCACTATTACGTCATAGTCAAAACAGGTCAAGCGGATAGTTCTGGAATGTACTCCACATTACGAAAGTAAGCAGTGTTGCCATTTTCTTATAACTAAATGTAAAATATTTAAATTACTTATAAAACCGTTATTTCTTAGACTATTTGAGCCGGACCAAAGCGAAATCAAAAAGATTTTTTATGAGATTGTGAATATACATAGTGTAGGCGATTTTTAGGAACGGAACAGGAGGGATTGGGTATCGGATAGGTATTTGGGGGTTAAATATGGTAGGGCGCAGAGAGGGTTGATAAAACAGACAAAGAATCAGAAAATAGGGTGATAGATTCAAAGTTACATGTCTTGAAGTGTGAGATACACCACTCAAGAGCATGTAGGATAGCGATAGTTTCAGCACTGTAACTGGTAGACCAAATACCAGTCGAGAAGGAGAGCGAGGTAACAGTGACACACTTTAAACACTTAATGTGTATCCCTGCATCACCCTGCCCCAGCCTGCCAGGTACCGAACCGTCAGTCCAGACAGAGATATTGCTGTGGCATAGGGAGAAAAGATGGGAGGTCGCTGTGGTGTTGCAAAGGGAGGGGGGGTCTTTGCGAGAGTATGGGGATGAGAGGTGGATTGAAATTGTGTAGTAGATAGGGTAGACCAGGGGGGGTTAGGAGGGCAGCGAATTAAAGGTTCACGGGCAAGATGTAGGTTAGGGGTAAGGTTATGAGATTGGAAGAAGGATCTCCATGAGCCTTTCTTAAGACGTATGCGGGGGTTAGAATTTGCTAGAGAGGCTAGGGGAAAGGTTGAAGATAGTCGCAAGGCTCGTTCAAAGAAGGAGAGGGATTGGTAGGTGAGGGTGACGCGTAGTGGAGGAAGAAGTGCTTCTACATGAAGTAAAGAGATAGGAGTGGACAATAGACAGCCTGTGATTACTCTACAGGAAGATCTATGCATCCTCTCCACGGAGGTGATGTGGGTAGGGGATGAGAAGGGAAACCAGCCTGGGGAAGCGTATGTAAGGATGGGGCGAATGAAGGCTTTGTATAAGGTACATAAGGATTCTTTTGATGGACCCCAGGAGACAGAGGCGATAGAGCGGAAAGCACGGAATCGGCTGTAAAACTTTTTCCGTAAGGATAGGACATGATGTTTGAAAGAAAGAGTGCGGTCGAAGGTTACACCGAGAAAGGTTAGATAAGAGTTAAATTTAAGTGGGGTGTTAAGAATGTATAGAGAAGGTTGTATATGTGATTGGTAAGGGTCTAGGCTGAAGAAGAATGTTTTACATTTGAGGTGGTTAAGAGGGAGGCGCCACTTAGAGGACCATTTCACCAGTCTATTAAGGGCAGCTTGTAGTGTGGAAGTCGCACACTCAACGCTTGGGAGGAGGCCCAAATGGCAAGATCATCTGCATAGAGTGAGGTTTAAACAGATGTAGGAAGGAAAGTAGGAAGGTCGTTGATATATAAGGAAAAGAGAACTGGTCCAAGAACTGAACCTTGGGGAACTCCTCTTCGGAGACGGAAAGGACGACTGTATGAATTACAGATGCGGACTTTCAAACGACGATCTGAGAGATAGGATCGTATCCATTTGACAAAGCAGAGAGGAAGATCTAGAGAGAGGAGTTTAGAGAGGAGGGCAGAGTGCCAAACTGAGTCAAAAGCTTTCGCAAAATCCACAGTGGCGAGGACTGTACGTGCGCCTGGTTTAGATTGGTGGAAGGAATCAGCGATTGACTGTGAGAGGAGGAGAACCTGATCTACAGTCAACTTACCAGGTCTAAACCAGCTTACACGGGTGAGAGAGTGCCTTGTTGTTCTAGAAAATAGGTTAGTCGTACTAAAACATTTTTTCGAAGAGTTTGGAGCTGCAGGAAGTAAGAGAGATGAGTCTATATGAGGAAGGTGAGTCAGAGGGTTTCCCGGTTTGAGGATGGGGATGATTGTTGATTGTTTCCAGGTAGATGGGAAGGTGTGAGTTGACCAAGAAAGGTTGAAGATATATAGAAGAAAGTGTAGTGCTGATTGTGGAAGGTGGGTTAAAAGAGGGTAGGTAATTTGATCAGGGCCTGAAGAGGTTGAGGTTGAGAGTTGAGAGATGGCTGTGGAGAGTTCAAAAAAAGAGAATGGTGTGCAGAAAGTGCAGTGCAGGATGTTGCAGTGTGCAGTTCTGATATGATTCATCTGAGCTTTCTCGGTGCTTCGAAAAAGTTTTGGGGTTTGAGTAGAGAAATAGGACTGTAGATGTGAAGAGATATGGTTGGCACATTCTACAGGGATATGGCAACTTGGAAAGTTGGGGAGGTCACTTGAAGTTGGGCAGGGGGAGCCAGAGATGGAGCGAAGTAGAGAGAGAAGACTTTACTGGGACGGGTTTTAGGAGAAAGGCTAGAGCAAGTTTTCTGCCATGACTTAGCTTTAGCCTTAGAAATCACAGTGGAAGTATATCTTGAAGTGGCGATATATTTCTGGCGGTCTTCTTCGGAACAGTGTGCCTTTGCAAATGCCTTTCGGCGTTTTGCAACGGCATCTGCGACTTCAGGAGACCACCAGGGTTTAGCAGGGCGGTTGATGCTGCCAAAAGGAATGGCAGAAGTGGCAGCATCATTGAGGAGTTTGGTAAAGGTGTGGGTGGCTTCAGAAAGAGAGAGTGTTGTAAAGTTAGAGGGGGGAGGGCAGTGGGTATCAATATAGGTAAGGTAATCGTCCCAGCGAGCTTTATTGCAGTTAAATGAGGAGGGACGGTGGATAGAGTTAATTAAAGGGGAGGTAGGAATGGTGATAGAGATAGGAAGATGATCTGAACCGAGGTCTGGAAGAGTCTGCCATGTGCATTTAGAGGCTATTTGGGCAGGATTAGAGAGAGATCAGGGGAAAAGCGGTTTCCGGTGGCACGGTGTAGTAAAATATGATGTTCGGGGTTGTTGATGGGTAAAAAATCAGAAGAAAGGAGCCAGTCGAACAGATCTTTGCCTGATTGGTCTTCTGGTGAGTTGGAGTCCCAGGATGAATGATGGCTGTTAAAGCCGCCAAAGATGTAAGTAGTGGGAGATGATGGTAAGAGGAAGGGTGAGAAGGATTTTGGGCGAGAGTCGGAGGAGGAAGAAGAGCGGATAGGAGGGACATAGACATTGAAAAGATGTATAGGTGAGGCTCCTTTTATTTTAACTGTGATAACTAAGTAATCGGAGCTGGGATCAAGGGAGGAGAGGGATTGTGTGGAGAGTGAAGTGTAGGTTAGACCGTTTTTGACATGTAGGAGTACACCACCTCCTAAATTTTCCATAGAGATGGTGGATCCTCTCCTTGTCATAAAACGGTTTTTTTGGAGGATTTTTTAGCCGGGTATACGGAAAGTGGAGTCAGAGGAGAGATGTGACTCTTGCACGAAGATGAGATCGTACTGATTTTGAGAGAGAAAGTGTGTGAGTTCAGTACGACGGGGGCGAATCCCATTAGCGTTCCACTGTAGGATTCAAAGGTTGTTTCGAGAGGGAGAGGAAGGATGGAAAGAAGATTGTGTGAGAGGAGAGATGGTATGTTGGGTTTGAGGAGGAGGTATAGTTGACACTGAGAGAGGATAATTAAAAATTAGTTGGGGGTGGTTGGGAAGGTTGGTGGGGTTATTCGTCGTTGTTTTGGGGTAAGGGTTCATTTTTGAAGAAATTGTGTTGTGGGTGTTTGTGAGTGAGGATGGGGGATTTGGAGTGTTTATGGATGAGGGTGCATGGTTGGGATGTAAGAGGGAGGGGGGAGTCGAGAGGAGGATGGACACATTGGGCAAGTCCAAGAGTGACCCGGGAAAATTTTACGAAAGTCAGCGGGAGAAAGACCAGAGCAGGAGAAGTGTACCCAGAGAACAGTTGGTACATTGTATTGATCTGTTTCCCCAGGTGACTCTACGGAAGCAGACGGAGCAGGGGTCTATTGGTCCAGGGTTTGGATGAATGTCACCGCTGATGAGTAGGAGCATAAGAGTGAGACTCAGCGGTGAGTGGGATAGGTAAAGAAGGGGTTTGGGGTGGAAGAAGGGACTTGGAGGAGTTGTCAGAAAGAAAGTAGGAGAAATAGGTGTGCGGTCAATTGGGTCTAAGAGTGCTGTCCATATGTGACCGCGCATTGGATAGCAGGAATAAAAAATGAGAAGAGTTGTTCAGGGGAGAAACGCCCGAGGATGAGACCCTCGGGAAATTGAAAAGCCATTTCGACCCTCCCCAGTGCAAGAAAGGGGACCGCACCACCACGTTGAGGTGGCTTGTTGTTGGTGCAGAGAAGTTTAGGTCGCTTACGATATTAATAACTCTATATTGCATACGTTAAAATTTTTATCTTGCTTTTATTACTGTACTATGAGTCACGGTTGTCTTTGTAATTTCACAAACACTGTTGGATTTAATGGGATCAAGATTACATAGGTTAATTGTAGAGCATAACTAAAAAAAATTTATGTCCTGCTTCCTCTACCCTCACGTTTTAAGAATATTGAAAGGCAGGGGGCAATTGCCCCTCCTGCCCCCAGGCTTTCGGCGCCCCTGGCTGCAGTGGAGGTGATTAATGTCATGTGTGTAGTGATGCCTTACAAAACAAAGAGGGGCATTTTTTAGTGTTCAACTTTCTCCAAAAAATAAACTCTAAAAAAGTGATCACTTTCAAACGCGTACATTATCCCTACTTTTGTCCTAAAATTAAGGTGTAGTCAAAAGGGGGCCACAGTCATGGTACAACTATGAAGAAATAGAGCAATACTTGGCCCAGGTGAGCCACTTATTGACGTTTTTTAGGGTGGAAGCCCGGTGCGGCCGCTCCGTACTAAAGCCTTCACTGCATGTATGCTTCAGGACTTATTGGTTGCAAGTAACTTTGCAAGAGTGGTGATTGGTTGTCTCCGAGCCAGCTTTGTGTGCATGTGACGTGGTGAAATTTGTTCTGATGAAAATGTCAAGGCCGTGAGGGTGTTGTTATTTTTTTTCTGGAAGTATTGATTGTGTTTAGGGTTTTTTTACATGCTTCAAGTGTATGTCTGGAGTTGATGATGTTAGTGTGCTCATTGTTTTGAAAGATGTGGCTTTCATGCTGCTGAGTGGATCTGAATGTGCGTTAAGATCATGTAAAAAAATGCGTTTGAGTTTAGGGTAAGTTGTTTAAGTTACAAAGTGAATACCACGAAGCTTAAGGTGGGGGCTCATTGGAAGGACACTGATATCGTCATGTAGGTGTTGGATGTTTGCGTCTTGCGAGAAGTTATAGATATGCGCATAAACTGTGTTCTAAATGGTTTGTAGTTACGCGCGCTGCTTTAAAAAAGCAAAGGAAAAATTAGAATTGGGCAAACTACGGCCCACAAAAATCAAGAAATTCAAGACAGACTCAAAGTTACGATCTTTTTTAAAAGATCATTACATTTGAAGGACGAATGACATTTTACAATGACCCATAATTATTAAAATTTACCAATGTCTGATTGTGTGCGGGCCGCGAAACGTTCCGAAAGTTCTAATGTGGCCAAAGATTGAAAATCATTGCTTATCTCAGCCATAAAGCAATGTGCTAAAAAAACTATGAGATTTCGTACGAAAATTAACCCAAAAACTGCACATAAAAAATAAGTTTGTCCAGTAATTAAATAAATTAAGTTTTTACGCCACCAACTTATCAAATACAAATAATTGAAAACAAAGAAATTGAACTGTTTGCGAATCGCATAAAAGGATTACGCTAGGTGGATTATTCGTAAAATATTTAATTTTTTATTAAACCGGAAAAATTTTTGATTGTAAAAACAAAATTTCAAATAGCTGCTAGTAATACTTTTAGTTTTAAACAGAATCGGCAAAGCAAAACCGAGATATCTAATGAAGGCAGGCAGACGTGACAATTACATTTTTATTTCGTTTGATGCACAGAACATCCAAACGCAGTTCAGTATCGAAAATCGTTTGAACTCGAAAGAACCCAATTAGAGCGGAGTTGAACTCTCAGAGATCAATAAAAAGTTCAAAGCTCATCAAGAGATGGATCAAGTAAGCCGCTTTGGAAAACAAACGCGCACGCTTGAGAGCCGCTGCAAATTAAACTCAGTTTTTTCTTGTAAACGAAATAATCAAGCAAATCGACAGATTGTACGAATGTACGCCATTGATGCAGTCGAAGCTGGAAGATGAACAAAACATTAAAGTTCGGCGATGTGCTCTTGTTAAATTAATAGGAAAAAACAACTGAAAAGCGATTTCAAGTCTTTGCTTCACAATTATCTGTCTGCTAGTTAGGCAGTGCGTGGACGAAAATTATAACTAAGAAAAGTTTCCGTTGCAAGTTGATGACGTGTGGCGATGGCTAAAATAGAAAACCCCGCCGCACCCACAGTACCCCAAATTTTATCTTGTCAGGTTCATCGCCGCTCCATATCGAAGGTGCGAATCACGGACGGGGAGTCTGCCGATAATAAAGAAAAAGCGTAAAAACAGAAATAGCGCGGAGTTGCTGAATCAGGCGGTTTCCTTGTGACGTGTAGTGGAAGAGCGGCTCGAGATGAGCTTCTCGAGCATAGTGCGGGCGTAGCGCAGTCTATGCGCCAGTTCCCGACAGCAGCCGTGCTTTTCCAACTTGCTCAAGCGGTAAGTGGTGAATCGCTTGTTGGCGTCAATGTACGTCACTGCACCCATCAGTGGACAGAGAATAACTTTGGTGTGATCCTGAAATGCAAAGGTTTCGTAATCGCAGTTGGATTGTTCAAAGCTGCAGGCAAGCAGATTTCGCGCGCTTTGAAGCGTAGAAGTCGCAACTTTTTAATTGAATTTGAAAATTAAATCGTTTGAAATAGGTTTTCGCGATAAAAATAATCGCGGTTCAAGGCTGGGACAGCATTCCAAACGTGCTTGTTATCCGTCACACTAGAAACTCACATTAAAGAAGTTGATTTGCAGAGTTCCATTGCTCAGGTGCAGAATGATAGCGCTACGAGTTCGAAACCAGGTGCGGAGAAAAGGAAGTCGAGAAAATTGGTCTCCTTCACGTGGGGCCATTCCAGCGCCAGCCTGAAAACAATCCCGATGATAACAGAATATTCTTGGAGCAAATCGACACGTCAGATTAGGGCACTCAGTAGTTATCTTTTTGATTCGCGATCGTGTGAATCTCGCGCTAAAGTGTAATCAAGGTCAACAAGACCAGAGCGAAAACTGATTAAAAAGCAACACGTTGTTGCCACGAAGTAAGATGTTTCGAAAAATTGCGTAGCTGAAGTCAAAGAGAGAAACAGAAAGCTTTCCAAACCTTTAACAAGTGCTCGGACATGTAGTTGCGGAAGTACTTCAGGAGCGTGACCTTCTTGACCAGGGTGTCCGGGTAAGAGCGCAACGTATGATAGCTCTCAGCCATGTCTTTGTCAATATATTCGATCTGTTCGTTGTTGTTGTAGAGCAGGAGGCGAGTGCAGTCATTGAAGAGAACACCGTTGCTGTTGTCGCAAAGCTGGTAACCTAAAGCAAAGGTTAAAGCAATGCACGACAATTTTACAGTATAATTTTTACGTTGCGAGTGCACATTAGCCCAGTAACAATAAAAAAAAAAGTCCACAACAAGGCAGAAATAAAGAGATCCCAAAATCTTGAAATAAGAATGATCATGAAGATTATCACATCTTTTATTAATTCTCACAAAATCGCAAAATTATTAGGATAACTGCTTCCATAGGCTTTTGAAAACACCAAACAATATTTTTTATTCTTTGCCCGCTTCGTCCTTTAGAATAGCAAAAGCAGAAACTTCAGATGAAAATGCCCTACATTACGATTTTTAACCACTTTTTTTTACTGTGACAGTGTTGATCATGGTTTCATAAAAACCGGTACTTCGTGCTTAAAAGCCACGCTGGCAGCTACAGAGAAATTAACCAATAAAGCTTCTAATATCAAACAATAAACGTTTGGTCCGAAACCAATAAAAATGAACTTTCGTTCACTGGTTGATCGCAAAGTATTTTCATAGCTTATTAATTTTAATACATTTTGAACCCGGTTACCGAGAAATGAATGGAACGTTCACTCACCGAGGCCATATTTATCGGTGTAGTCAACCCATTTGCTGATCCACAACACAGGGTGAGCCGCTGGATCTTCAGCTTCGTCTACGAACAAAACATTGATTAACGAGAAAATGCGCCCGAGAACCAGGCGCTTAATATTTGTCGACATTCGAACTGTTTCGGTGGTTTTACTTGAATTGCTGCTTCGGTAGAAACCGAATTTTCATGTTTGTTTTCGTTAAAAAAATTCGTGTTTATCAACAAATAATCCAAAATAAACTCAATTAGAGCTTTTACAAAACCAAATAGTTTAGTCATGTTCACAAACGTTTTATTATTCAATTTCAAGCCATAACTTCTGCAACACAAATTAAAACTACTACAGTACTATGGTTCAAATTAAGCGTCTTTAAGAATCAAAGCTATAGATGATTAGCAGAAACGAGTCTTTCCAGAAACAATAAACATTAGACAGATTCCAAGAGTGGGAATCATGATTAGCTTCTTTGAGGGTTAAGAGATGTCTACTCCAAGATATCCTTGGAGGAGGGGCAACAACAACATAGATGATTAACATAGTTTTAAAAGTTGCATTTCAAAGTAGAACATTCGGGAGGTGTAACAGAAGGCAAGAATTCTAATTCAATGAGGAGCGGCATTCGCAGATGCGACCGTTCATATCTACCGCACAAGCTCACAGAATCAAAACCCAAATTTGTTTTGTTTATGATATAATTTGCTAGCTTTTTTCTTTTATTTCGGTATTTCTTCATTTTGTTTTGTTATGATTGTGATATTTTCTTGGTGTTGCTGTAAAGTTGCGATCAATAACAAGCATATACACAATTAGAAAGGATAACTAAAAGTGTAAGTGGCTCTTCAATCGAGGTTTCGAGAAAAAAGTTTCATGAAAGATTTACTGGATCCTGTAAGCTTTGAGCATTTTCGATTGGTTAGTTTTTTAGCAAATGGGGGAGGGTTATCAAGCTATTTCGAATTGCTTTGCTGTGTAGGATATGTTAAAAGCAGCATAATCTTGTTTGTGCTTTTTTTCATCCTCAATCAAGTCAATAATAATTAATTTTTCATTCAAGCTGTTGTAAATTCCTGGTGAACAATGTATCAATCATAGTAGATGTACACACACACACGACACTAATCACCTCTTTAACTGTAGTCAAGTATAAACACAACACAACACCACTCTGTGGAAAAAGCCTTTAGAAGCAGCAGATGTAATCAAACAGTGGAAATCTAGATTAGGTTCTTTGAGCGGTTAAGAGATGGCTATTCCAAGATACCCTTGGAGGAGGGGCAGCAACAACAGCATAGTAGAAATGACGATATTGAAGAAAAAAATTGAAATTTGGTAATTAGCAAAAACTCTGGGCATCTTTGAAAGCAGTACGAGCTAATCGCTTGACAGTTGTCTAAATATAAAGTCTGGAATTTTTTCCTGCTATTCAGGAGAAATAAAGATAACAGTAATATGATATAATATCTTGAAAATTTATGAGTGCATATATTGGTTTTGCGTGTTAAAATCAGAAAAATACAAAGTCACAGTGAATTTTTATTTTCGATTGTTTGATAACAAGCTTTTCTTTTATAAAGCAACAAAATCGCGTTGACGTCCAAGCAGCAATAAAGTAAAAACGTGCTGGGTTTTTGTATTCTAGTTCAGTTTTTAATGCGTTTTCCTTCCTGTACTTTCTTAACTCGTAGTAATTGCTAGTTGAAAGTTGAAACTGAGTTCTTCATCGTTGTACACTATATCTAATCAATCAACATTGCTTCTTTTACCCATTTCGATGAGCGGTCGTTGAGATGGGTTTGACTCTACAAGAGCTCCAAGTTGTTTTAGAAGATCACCCATGTGGAAATCAGGTGATTCGTTACCACGAATTTCGTAGCAAGGTTTCGAGCTGCTAGCTGGAGTTGAGGAAGACTGGTTATCTGAAAATACGATAAATTTGAACCGGTTAATTGCTGAAGGAGCGGTTAACAGAAATGGTTGTCAAGTAGCTCGGCCTTCGATATGAGGACAAACAAAAGTGCAACATGAAATTTAGGCGAGTGCAGGCGTTCGCAGGAACTCACCGTTATTGATTTCGTGCAGCGGCTTTCTTTTTACTGAATGAAGTAACTCTGGCGCGAACCTGGGAGCCATAGTGAGACAAGTGGTTGGTAGACGAGGAGGCAAATAGCCGGAGCTAAAAAAGCTGTCCGTAAGGAGCTTGCTAACGGTCGGTCGGGATTGAGGATCGCTTCGAAGCATTCTGAAAAGCAAGTGACAAAATTAAAATGTGGGAAAGCCGTCGCGGAGCTTTGCAATTGAACATTAAAATTGATTTTTTTATAAACGTAAAATATTCAACGTCAAAAAAGTAACCGCATTTATTTAAACAAAAAAATAAAAAGTTACTTGGATATCAAGTTGGTAGCAGAAGAAGAGATATTGGATGGTATTCGATATTCGTTTTTCTTGATACGAGAATAGGTTTCTTTTAAAGAGCTGGTTTCAAACGGTGGTTTTCCAATTAGCAACGTATACCTAAAAAAATAACAGATAGACAATCGGACGTACTAAAAAGTATGCTGAAAAAAAAAAAAAAAAAAGCAGTCAATAACATGCTATCAAAAAAAAACTTTTACTGTATATTCCACAAATATATTTTGCTCCATGATTTCGCCCCAAACACAGAAAAAGCATCTTTTCACCGAAAATTCAAGCTAGCAATTGCATTAACAAAGTTCAATTAAGATGATAAAGATTTTAAGAATCATTACATTACAATTGAGACCAAGCGTGGAACCAAAAATTGTGTTTTAGTTTCTTTTTTTTTTCTGAGTAAATTTTTTGAAAAACAAAAAAATTTTTAAAAACGGTTCAATAATTTTTGAGATTTTGGTCTCTACTCTCGTTTTTTTATATACTGGGTTATTTGCAAGCTAGAAAGAAACTTAAAAGCTTTTGATTTTACCATTTTTAAATGTGTAGACTTTAGAAGCTGCACTGTTTTTCTACAATTTTTAAAAGTTATAGGCAATATAATAATTTCCTCATCCATTATTGTTCATATAAAGGTAGCAATTGCATAACACTATTGTTCATATAAAAGTTGCAATACTATGCAATACTATCCAATTGAAATACCTCCCCATTATTTCCTCATCCACTATTGTTCACATAAAGGTTGAAAAACATAAATCATTATAAAAATAAATTCAAGTAATGCTATTATGTCAATTACAATAAAAATTTTTAAAAGACATTTAGAAATAATTTTCAAAACAAAAATTGCATTCTTATAAAACATACTTATATTTTATCTCGTTTCAAGTCAAAAATTGCTTACTACATATGAAGTTGTGTTTTAAAAGTTTCTGACCTTATCTGACATTTATGAGATTATAATAGCTTCATTACATCACAAAGTGTTTAAAAATAAAATAAAATCTTACTAATATTTTGGTATATTTTGTGATAAGCAGAAAGATATTTACAGTTGTAAATGCTAAATTAAAAACTTTTAAATAATTATAAAGACCTAATGAAAATTTTAATATGTGATGTTTTCAGCAAATTTTGTATGGTTAATGTTGTCCTAATTGCATTGAAAATGCTCTGATAGCAAAACTAAAAAAATTTGATAGAATCACACTCATTCAGCACATTAACATTTGGAATTGAGGATTTTATTTATTAAATTAATTGCAACCAAAATGGACAATCTTACATCTCACTATTTTATTGTAAACTCCAAAGCAATATTTGAAAACAGATAAGTTCACAATTCTGATATTGCTATTGTTCTTTTCAATTTTTCCAAAAAATATTGATGAAGTTTAAGAATATTATAAAACAAAAAGGTATGTACTACACATCCTCTTGTTTTATAGATAAAAATTAAAACTGATTTATTTACCACCAGAGCAAATTACTGGAACTTCCTCCTAGCACTAAGAATTCCCCATACAAAAAAACGCTTCAGTTCTATAACAGCAGAGACAAGTAAAGGTATGTGTGTTAACCTCTGCTGTCTAATTTCTTCCAGGGCAGTACAAAGTATGGGACATAGGTGGTACATAAAGATGCCCACTAAATCTCAGCTTTTCTTCAGTGTGCTATGCACCAAATTTTTAAAATGTACAACTGGTGGTACATATGGCAGCTAATGCACTAAAGCTTGTTCTTCTTGTTTCTTTCTTGAAGAACTTGATCAAGATACTGCTTTTGTTTTAGGAAATTAAAAAAAATAATAATTAATCACCCAAACAAAATTTTAATTTTTCTAATTAAATTTTTAAATGTTTTTTTTAATGATTGCAAAAGACAATACTGCTTTAATTTAACTCATCACTTTGAAAGATTTTTGTTTGAAAGCTTCTTAATTCTTTTTTTTTACAACCAATGGTAAATCTGCCTCAATGATGTTAAAGGAATATTAAAAAGAAAATTGACAAAAGCCACCTTTGGTTGACCAACTAAATTTTGTTAGTAAAAAGAGTAAATAATTATCAAGAGTAACAGTTGTATCTCAAAAAGCAGTTGAGCAGTTTGAAAAATAATTTCTTTAATTTAAAGAAGTAACAACATATAAAAAAGACAAAAATAAAGCTTTTACAAAATTTTTGTAATTTGATGGTATTATAATTGTGAGACTTTTAAAATAAGGTTGATTCTAAACTAAAAATAGAGCCGAATAATATCAGATCATCTGAAGACTTTTAAAAAATCTAAATTAATAATTATATCAGCTATTTTTAAACACTTACATGATACAACCCAATGACCAAATATCAACTTCATAGCTATGTCCTTTCTTTGCTAAAACTTCTGGTGCAATGTAGTTAGGTGTACCACATAAAGTTTTCTTCCGTTCACCTTCATAATCTACTTTAGTAGCTAGGCCCAAATCTCCAATTTTTATTTCCATATCATCAGTTAAAAACAAATTTCCCAGCTACAAAATATTGATCACATTTAAAATAATTAGAATATGATATTAAAAAACATATGTATTACCTTGGATACAAGTTTTATGAGGCTTTATATTTAAAAAAAAGCATTATATGAACAAAATTATGACGTTTTAAAATATAAATTCAATTTGAAGCAATTAAGGGTTATTAAAAAGTTTTCAATTTAGTTAAAAATTTAAACAGTAAATCTTCAACAGCTCACATCATATAAGGTATATAATTTAAGATGATTTACTTATTTAACAAAATATAAAATCAACTATTTAATTTTGATCTTTTTACCAAACAAAATATATAAAACATCTAAAACTATAAAAATTGTCCATTACTATTTCAGTTAAAAAAGTTCTAGGTATTGTGCCAGGTCAAATACAGGGTGTCAAGAAAGTTCCCGATCGATTTTTAAATTTAATGTAATTCAAAAACTTCAATGAATTATGATAAGTTCTGTTTGTCATTTTTCCACTTAATCCTCCTTTTCAATGTTTCAGATACACTTTTCAAATTTTTTTGGCTAAAATAATAATAAAATGAGTAAAAGAGCTGCAATCATTCAACTTCATCATGCAGGACATTCAAATTCTAAAATTATGAAGTTGCTAAAAGCACCAAAATCGACTGTTCGCAATACAATCTTGCGCTTCCAAGAACTTGGAACCATGGAGGATCGGGATAGGAGTGGACGACCTCGATCCACTTGCACTCCAGCAAAGATCAAGGCCCTCAGGGAGAGAATTCGGAGGAACCCCAAACGATCCTTGAGGAAAACGGCTAAAGACATGAATATCAGCCATGAGTCTGTCAGAACAATTGTTGAACAGGATCTCAAAATGTCCCCGTACAAAATCAGGACAAGACAACTCCTAACTGACCTCCAGAAGCGAAAAAGAAAGGAGAGGGCCAAAATTCTGCTGAATCATCTGAAGGGAGGCACGGAGAAAGGCGAAATTGTTTTTTCAGACGAAAAACTCTTCTCGGTGGAGGCGAAGTTCAACACCCAGAATGACAGGATTCTCGGAAAGTCGCCCAAGGACCTCCCTGATCATCTTCGATTCGTTTCACGCCAACAGAAACCCTCGTCTGTGATGGTATGGGGTGCGATCTCCAAATCTTGGAAATCTCCCCTCATTTTTGTTAAAGAGGGGGTCAAAGTGAATACAGATTCGTATGTCAATGATATTTTAACCCTTGCCCTTGCATCGATGAAGGAAAAGTTCAAAAATAAGTCCTTCACCTTCCAACAAGACGGCACGCCTTCTCACACATCAAAGAAGACGCAGAAGTGGTGCAAAGAGCACTTTCCTTCATTCTGGACCAAAGATTTGTGGCCACCATCTTCGCCCGATCTCAATCCTATGGATTTCTGTGTGTGGAGTATTCTGGAAAAAGAAGCCTGTTCTTCACCCCATAACAATCTGGAGGATCTTCGAGCTTCCCTGAAACGAGCATGGGAGAAAATTCCTCAAGATGCCCTTCATGCTGCTTGTCAGAATTTCCGACAGAGGCTCCAACGTGTTATTGATACAGATGGGGGTCATTTTGAATAAACCGGATTTTTTTATGTTCATGGAGCTTTGTTCTATCACCACAATAAACCTTTTGTTGATTTAACCTTCTTTCATTAGCCCTATATAATTTTGTTTAGGATCGGGAACTTTCTTGACACCCTGTACAGGGTGATTCAGCAAAGTGTGCGCAAATACTTTTCTTAGTTTTATGTATATGTATTTTGTCCATTATTAACTTTCAATTATTAACATTTCAGTTTCTTATTAATAAGAGTTAAAATTTAAAATCTGGTATTATTTGAAGTAAAAATAAACGATGAGTAAAACGATCAATGATGTGATAGAAGAGTATTGCAAGAAGAAGCTCCCACCAAGTGAAATTTTCCGGTTGATGAAGGAGGTTGTAAGCCGTAGAGGAGTTTATAAAGCCGTGAAAAGGTTCAAGGACACTGGGACTTGTGCTCCAAGAATCAGGAGTGACCCTGAAAGAAACGTAAGGACAAAGAAACTGATCAAAAAGGTCAGAGAGAAGTTGAGGAGAAATCCTGCAAGAAGTGCCAGACAACTTGCTAAAGACTACTCTGTGAGCGTGTCCAGCATGCAAAGGATTCTCAAGGATGATCTCCAGAGCTACCCATACAAGTTCACCAAAAGACATCTCTTGTCAGAGGCCACTAAGAAGAAAAGGCTCGATAGAGCAAAGGTTTTGGTCAAGAAACTTGTCGATGGCACGCAGCCTCAAGTTTTATGGACAGATGAAAAACTTTATACTGTTCAAGCTGTCCATAACCATCAAAATGACAGGATTTGGCTTCCAGACATAAACATGGTCCCAGTTGAGCATCGCAGCTCTTTCAGAAGACAAAAACCCGCCTCCGTAATGGTATGGGCAGGCGCAACATCAAAAGGGCTGAAAACTCCTCTCATATTCATTGAAGAAGGGGTCAAGATAAACCAGACCGTCTATAGGCGAATGCTGGAGGAGAAAGTCCTTCCCTGGGTCCAAGAAGTTACTCTTCAACAGGACAGTGCAACCTCCCACACGGCCAACTCAGTTCAAGCTTAGTGTTGATGCAATTTCAAAGGTTTTTGGGAGAAAGAGCTTTGGCCGCTGTCTTCACCAGACTTGAACCCTATGGATTTTGGGTTATGGTCTATTTTAGAGACAAAAGCCTGCCGTACTTCTCATCCAAATCTGGACTCTCTAAAGCGAAAATTGACATTGGCATGGGACGAAATTGACCCAGAAGTGGTGCATGCCACATGTGCCCAGGTTCTGCCACGACTTTGGAAAGTAATTAAAAACAAAGGGGGTTATATTGAATAACTTGTATATTTTCTGAAAGCTTATTAAATTTACTATCTTCACAGCATATAACTTGTTTCATTTGACCTAATTATAAGTCCGAAAGATGAGTTTTTATTTGTGCACACTTTGCTGAATCACCCTGTAATTGGCACTACAATTTATTGAAAATAGCACAATTAATATACATGATATTGAGAAAAGCAGCCA
The DNA here is from genome assembly GCA_963680785.1 of Diplosoma virens. Lineage (NCBI taxonomy): Eukaryota > Metazoa > Chordata > Ascidiacea > Aplousobranchia > Didemnidae > Diplosoma > Diplosoma virens. The sequence continues at coordinate 11,350,961 of OY796890.1, read as the reverse complement.
TAATGGATTCAGCATTCTTCATTTTATTAAACAAACATTAAAAAATATTTATAAAGACGAACATTTTTGGCTTACATAGGAAGTAAGAAATGAAGAATGCTGAATCCATTATGGCTGGTTTTCTCAATTGTTGTCTGGTTGAAAAAAACAACCTCTTTACCGAAATTATACATGATATTATTTTTAAATATCTAAAGCCAGAGTAAAATGATCTTTTTTTTGGGTTTCAAAAGTTGAAAAAAAGCATACCAATATTTTGAACAGGCAAACAAAGAGCATAAACATAGAAGCATTAAACATTGTAGTATTAGTTATTTATCTACAGCTGGAAATATACAAGAAAATCAAAACTTTTTTGATATCTTTACAAGATATTGCATTCAATAAAACATCATTGAAAACTAGATCTGACTAACCATCAAGATTGTTTCTGAAAATGCACATTAAAAATTGTTTTTGATAAATATAAAAATTTTTTATAACAAATAATACAATACCTTTAAATCTCTATGGATAATTTTATTGTCATGCAAATATTGAACACCCATTATAATCTGTTTCATATAATATCTAGTCTCTGGTTCAGTTACAGCTTTTCTTCTTTTATGTAATTCCATTAAGGACTAAAAAAAAAAAAGATTAAAATCATACTCTAGCAAAATGGAATAAAATAACATACCCGCCGACGACAAAGCTCAAGAACAACATACACAAAATCCTTGTCTTCAAAAAAACTGTGAAATTCAACTACATTTTCATGTGAAATACTTCTATGTAAAGCAATTTCTTGTGACATCTTATCTTTTTGATGAGGCTTTACAAGAAGAGCCTGCAAAAAAAATCAAAATTAAGACTACACATTTGCAAAATTTATTAACTAATAAATATTTATAATGCTTACTAATTGTACCTTTGGAACAATTTTTCCAGCAAACACATGCTTGGTATCAAGATCAGTAATTTCATAACACTTGGCAAAACCACCTTTACCAAGAAAACGTCCTTTTTGATAACGCTTTCCAGTTGACAAGTCATGGAGTATATCAGGTATTTCCTTTGAAGAACCTTCTTTTCGAGACATTTTTTCAAAAATAGGGAAAATATAAGCAGATCACTTTTTTTAACAAAACTGTTAAAAAATAAAATTTCTAAAAATTTGTGTTCATATAAGCTTTTGGCTAATTAAGTTCCAAGATTAATCAAAATGAAGAGTTACACAGCGAAATCTAACAATCGAAAAATATTAAGCTATCAATAATTAAATAAACCAACGTATAATAATGTTTTTAAGGATACTTTATCTTCTTTCAAGTATTTCTGTATGTGTAAGGCATTTGTACTATTAAATAAATATGCAATTAATAAAAGTTAATTAACAAAAAATACTTGAATTAGAAATAATTTTTTTTTAAAATTGAAATTGTTTGCTCGACAGAAAAAAATATATGATAATTAATTGACGACTAATTAGCTTACCACTAAGCTTTTAAATTCTTATAGTTAGATGCTGAAAGGTTAACTTTAGTCATTAAAAATTGGCAAAGTTGATTTGCTCAACAACCTCGCTAACAACGTTTATGTTCCTTTTATATGATGCTAAAAACTTGAGAAAACAAAGGTAGTTTAAACTAAAACAAATTTCTTTGAAACAACTGACAATATCATTATAGTTTAATCGTTCACGCGTTACCGCGTCTGACGCGGCGATTTAAACAGTTTGAAATCTGCACAGAAATGGTGCTGAATTGTGATTGGCTTATATTTATTACGTAGCTGTTTTGAACGTCTTTGCTGTGTTTTCGCTATTGTGATTGGCTAATATAAAAACTACTTTAAAACCGCTGCTGCTAAGCTACGAAGTTGCTTGAAAAATAGCATGGTTAAGCTAAATAGTGAATTAAATGACTTTTGTATACTTATTGATCCTATCTTTGGATTTTTTTCTTGTCATTTATAGTAGAACGCTTCCGAAAACTATTTAGACAAAAAATTATAAGTTGATTTTTTTCGTTTTTGATTTGAACAAGGTATCTAAATATTTTAAGCTTGATAAAAAGCTTTTAGAATTCCCAAGATATGACCCAGATGGTAGGTGCTTTCACGCAGCCTGGGCCGTGAGTAAGTCTGCTCATTGATTTTAAAATGACAGACCGAAACCGAACCTACCAAAACGGAAGGGTATCCACCCATTCCGATGTTCAGTGTGGGTCTGCTAATCGGCAAACGTCCTTTTCAGGACGGGGCAATGCCAGGATAAAACTGCCCTTTTCAGGGCACATTGCCAACAAGTTCCGAAGACCCACTATTCCTCAGCTGAACATCGAAGGCCTCACTGCAAGCAAGATGAACGTTCTTCATCACCTCGCTATGCAGTCTGAGGCACTCGTCATCCTACTGCAGGAGAGCCACTGCACTGATGCAGAGAAGTTGGTACTACCAAACTACCAACTAGCTGGGTCTTCTTTAAGCAGGAAGCATGGCCTTGCCACGTTTGTCCACGAGCGACTGAGATACATGCTTTTGGACCAATCTCCACCGACATCGGAGATCGAGTGGTTGTGTGTGGACGTTGATGGTTATAAAATAGTCAACGTCTACAAACCACCGCCAACGCGATTGCGAACCCTGGATCTCCCAGTGTTTCGCCACCCCTGTCTGTACGCTGGCGATTTTAACTGTCGTCATGCTGACTGGGGTTACGATGACAACAGTCCGGACGGTGAGTGCTTGGCTGGTTGGGCAAGTATTAATTGTCTTGCCCTCCTATATAATGCCAAGGACGCTGCCAGTTTTTATTCCAGCCGCTGGAACACTGGCACCAATCCAGATCTAGCTTTCGCTAGCGTAGGTCCAAACAGTCGCTTACCGGATAGACGTGTCCTTGACAAATTCCCCAGGTCACAACATCAACCTTCGCTTATTACACCACCAAGGTTTGCTATGGCAGTGCCAAGCATGCCTGTTAAGCGATGGAACTTCCGCAAGGCCAAATGGAGTCACTACATTGCTTTGACGAATAAATTCGCAAAGACTTTGTTGCCGCCTGATACACTTGATGTGGATGCGGCTTACCAGGACTTTTGTAACACCATTAAGAAAGCAGCCAAAAAGACTATCCCATGCGGGTATCGAAATAACTATATTCTGTGTTGGGATGCAGAGTGTGAATCCCTCTATAAAATGTTTCTGCAGTCTTCTCAGGGAGACGACTCAAGTTTGGCTGCTACAGCTCTGCTTTCCAAGCTTGACAGAAAGCGGAGGGATCGATGGTCCGAAGCAGTTCGGAGCATTGACTTCTCACATTCTGGTCGAAAAGCGTGGAGTATTTTGAACAACCTTACTGGTAGGTCACGACACTCTCCTCGTCACTGTCCCGTTTCAGCCGATGCTATTGCATCTCAGCTGGTTAAAAATGGAAAATACGAGGCTGTTGATCGCAAGTCATCTCGACTTGTCTTTCAAGAAGTGTCTGACCTTTGGAGGGCCACAATACCAGACGCAGTGAATATCTCTGACAATTTTTCATAGAGAGAATTTGCTGCTGCCCTTCAACATTTAAAACCAGGTAAAGCTCCGGGACCTGATTCCATCTGCCCCAAGCTTATACTCCATGCTGGAGCTGCTTTGAAGTCCTGGTTACGTGACTTCCTTTCTTCCTGTTTGCTCCGACTCAAAATTCCCAAGATCTGGAGAAGAGCGCTTGTGGTCGCGATCCCAAAACCAGGAAAGCCCATGGGGGACCCAAAGAGTTATCGACCGATATCTCTGCTCTGTGTCCCCTACAAGATCCTCGAGAGGCTTATCTACGCCCGCGTTGAACCATTAATCAATCCACTGCTCCCTAAAGACCAGGCTGGGTTCCGACGCGGGAAGTCAACCATAGATCAAGTTGTTCTGCTAACCCAGAACATCGAGGATTCTTTCGAGGCTAAAAAGAAGGCCGGTGCCGTATTTATCGATCTGACAGCTGCTTATGACACTGTCTGGCACCGTGGCCTTACCTGCAAGCTACTGAGACTACTTCCGGATAAACACATGGTCAAAATGATCATGGAGCTTGTCAGAAATCGAAGTTTCACCCTTACCACCGGTGACAGCAAGCAAAGCAGGCTACGCCGTCTTAAAAACGGCGTTCCTCAGGGATCGGTCTTGGCTCCCCTCCTATTTAACAACTATACGTACGATCTTCCTTCCATGATTTCCAGAAAGTTTGCTTATGCTGATGATTTAGTATTGTTGTACTCTTCTAGAAACTGGAAGGACTTGGAGGGGACCTTAAGCCAAGACATGTCTGTACTGTCAGCGTATCTCCAAACTTGGAGGTTGAAGCTCAGTCACACTCAGACGGTGACGGCAGCCTTTCATTTAAATAACCGAGAGGCTAAACGTGAGCTAAAGGTCTACAACAATGGTAGACTTTTACCGTTCTGTCCAACCCCTACTTATCTTGGAGTAAAACTGGACAGATCGCTCACGTTTCGTCACCATTTAGTGGCATTGCGCAAAAAAGTATCTTCGCGCGTCACACTGCTAAGGCGACTCGTGGGCTCGGGATGGGGTGCTGGTGCTAAAACACTACGCATAGCCACCTTGTCCCTAGTCTACTCAACAGCTGAGTACTGTACGCCAGTCTGGTGTCGCAGTGCTCACACTCGTCTCATTGACAGTGTCTTGAACGACGCCTTGCGCATAGTTACTGGATGCCTGCGTCCCACTCCAACGGACCACCTACCTATACTCTCAGGCATCCAGCCAGCTGAGCTTTGCCGACTGGAAGCGACACTCTCCTTGGCTTACCGTGGATCTCTGGACCCCGATCATATCTTGCATGGTCTTTTAAGTGGGTCCTCAGATACTCGCCAAGTGTGACTAAGATCCAGACGCCCGTTTGTGCCAGGTGCGCGGAATCTCTTGGACAACCTTGCCAGACTTGGCATCCGCGCCTCTGAATGGACAATTCACAAATGGAACGCGGAGTACTGTGAAAATGCTTCCAGGCTCCGTGCTTTTGTGCCTGAGACCAGTGCCAGGCCTGTTGGGATGGGCCTATCCCGAGCAGCTTGGGTTAAGCTCAACCGCCTGCGGACTGGTGTTGGGCGATTCCATTCGTCCATGCACAAATGGGGTCTTGCTCCTTCACCGAATTACGAGTGTGGCGCCTCTGAGCAAACTGCAGACCATGTACTAACAGCGTGCCCTATACATCGGGCACCACATGGAGCATGAGGTCTGACGGCTTTGGATGACGAAACTCGATGCTGGCTTAATGACATCACTGCCAGCATCTGATCCAGGCAGTGCAACAGTCTGGGGCAGTAAAAGGATAAACCCTCGGCCCCAGTCCTGTTTGTGTCTGGCCTGCAGTGGATGCCCTTCAAACGACGACAACGACGAGGGCTAAATCTTGTTCTTCAGATTCTTTTCCTTAGTACCTTTCTTGTGTGATGTACGGTGCGCAAAACGTATTGAAAAGATTTAAAAAGTTCTAGAATATTTTTCTAAAAATAACCTGGCAGCTTAAAATTATAACGTGTTTTAGCAAAGGAACTTTATACAATCGCAAATGCCTAAATGAATTTTCGGGTAACAACTTGTTTAAATAAAAGAATTTTTGTTTTCTGAATAGTTTTGAACATTATCGATTTTTTTTCTACCTCTGTCTTGAAACTATAATGCCAGAGCGCTGCCAGTCTACAGTAGGCTCGGACAAACGGCTTGGAAGATAAGGAAAATTTTGTTATTCAAATTGTTTTGCTATTAAAATTTAAATTATCACCTTTTTGGTCTTTTGAATTTTGATGAAAAAAATACTTTTTGGTCTTAAACATAAAGTGAAGATTTTTTTAGTTTTTACTTTAATTTGTAGGCTGAAAAATGTTTTTTATATGAAAAAAATAATAAGACTTTGCGTTAAAAATTTAATTGTTTTAATTCTAAGAACGGGCCAGAGTACTGGGTGCTTGGGAAAAGGCCGTCTAACCCGGAACCTCCACTTTTTAGTAAGAGACGAGAGCCTTGAGTAAAAGAATAATTTTTTAAAGCTTTCCCTTCAAATCCTGTCTATTTTATAGAGAAAAAATAACATCCCCCAATCAACTTTTGTCTTTGTTAGTTATTTTTGCGTCACACGTAGAAAAGCTTTGTGCAAATACGTAAAAATGCATGACAAGCAAATAGGCCTACTAATAAGTCCACCAATTTTTGCCAAGTCTTCTGTGATATTAAAACAAAAGAGTAGCTACTTATAAAAATGTCATTTGCTCTTGGAAATTGTCTCTGACTTTACCTGCAAAGAAAGTACAAAATTAATTTGTTCTCCGCACTTAGTCTATAAGCCCATAGGACTACCGTTATTCTCAGCAGAATCAAAACCCCAAGAAAAATTGGGGTTATCTCCTACGCTGTCACTTTACAAATTATTCAGGCACTGCAAAAATTTACCTACATTTTTTTTTAGACCAAAGCACTTTAATAATTTACAACCATCATCTTCATTACCTCATCTGTTAAGGTCGGACAATCTTTTTTTAAATAGCCTAGTTGTAAGTTTATTTTGGGATGATTTTTTACGATTCGACCGTTGGTAATTACTCAACGAGATAATATTGTGTTTTTTAAAAAAGTTAACATTTCTCATAGAACAGACGGAGATTAACCTGACCACAGAATCTTTTGTATCATTCGTCGTCGTCGTCGTTTGAAGGGTATCCACTTAAGGTCAGACACAAACAGGACTGGGGCCGAGAGTTTATCCTTTTACTACCCCAGACTGCTGCATTGCCTGAATCAGATGCTGGCAGTGGTGTTATTAAGCCAGCATCGAGTTTCGTCATCCAAAACCGTCAGACCTCGTGCTCCATGTGGTGCCCGATGTATAGGGCACGCTGTTAGTACATGGTCTGCGGTTTGCTCAGAGGCGCCACACTCGCAATTCGGTGAAAGAGCGAGACCCCATTTGTGCATGGACGAATGGAATCGCCCAACACCAGTCCGCAGGCGGTTGAGCTTAACCCAAGCTGCTCGGGGTAAGCCCATCCCAACAGGCCTGGCACCGGTCTCAAAAGCACGGAGCCTGGAAGCATTTTTACAGTACTCCGTTTTCCATTTGTGAATTGTCCATTCAGAGGCGCGGATGCCAAGTCTGGCAAGGTTGTCCAAGAGATTCCGCGCACCTGGCACAAACGGGCATCTGGATCTTAGTCACACTTGGCGAGTATCTGAGGACCATACAAGATATGATCGGGGTCCAGAGATCCACGGTGAGCCAAGGAGAGTGTCGCTTCCATTCGGCGAAGCTTAGCTGGCTGGATGCCTGAGAGAAGGTGGTCCGTTGGAGTGGGACGCAGGCATCCAGTAACTATGCGCAAGACGTTATTCAAGACACTGTTTTATATCATTCTTCTGGATGTAGAGAAAAACTGGGAGGCATTAAAGCTTGACTTTATAGAGTAACCACCAATATTAGCCTTGCTTTCTGAGATGCCTAATTGTTGTATTTTTAAAATTGTTATTTGTGTTTTAATTAACATTTGACCTTAGTCCTAGACATCCTAGATATGCCCTAGCACCAACTTCACCATATATCCTGCTTAACTATATCCAGAAATCTTTTCTTTGGCCTTCCTCTTTTCCTTTTTCCTGGTAACTTCATTTTCATCACCCTTCTTCCTACATACTCCTGGTCTCTCCTCATGACATGTCCATACCATCTCAGCCTGCCCTCTCTCATCTTCATTCCTAACCGTTCCGCCTTAACTGTACCCCTGATGTACTCATTTCTAATCTTATCTTTTCTCGTCGCTCCCATAGCAAACTTCAACATTCTCATCCCTGCAACTTCCATCTCTTCCACTCGTTTCTTTGAAACCGCCACCGTCTCAAGTCCATGTACCATTGCTGGTCTCACACTGAACTGTACACTTTTCCTTTTACTCTAATTGGTAACCTCCTGTCACAGACTACTCCTGATACTCTTCTCCATCCGTTCCATTCTGCCTGCTCTCTCCTCTTTACCTCCCTCTTACAACTACCACTTTCTTGCACCGTTGATCCCAAATACTTAAATTCCTTTACTCTTGGCATTTTTGTGTCCTCCATCTTCACTGTTTCTTCATCATTTCCTCCATTTATGCAAAGATATTCGGTCTTTGACCTACTTACTTTCATCCCTCTTCTTTCCGACGCATACCTCCAACATTCCAGTCTCCGCTCTACGTCTTTCCTGGTCTCTTCGCAAATCACAGCATCATCAGCAAACAGCATCGTCCACGGTGGTTCCCTTCTTACTTCTTCCGTTATCCTATCCATAATCACTGCAAAAAACAGACACAGACTTAACGATGATCCCTAATGCAGTACGACCTTGATCTTGAATTTTTTTGTAGTTCCTACTGCACACCTCACCACTGTTTCGCTTCCCTTGTAAATATCTCGTAAAAGTCGCACATACATTTCCTCCATTCCTGATTTTTTTATACAGTACCACAGCTCTTCTCTCGGAACCCTGTCGTAAGCTTTCTCTAGGTCCACGAATACACAATGTAGCTCTCTGTAACCTTCCCTGTACTTTTCCATCAACATTCTTAAGGCAAATATGACATCAGTAGTTCCTTTCCTGGCATAAATCCATACTGCTGTTTACTAATCTCTACGCTATCCTTTAGCCTGGCTTCAATTATCCTTCGGCTTCAATTCAATTATTTCAGGATGAGCCACCATTGGTCACAAATACAATTACATTACGTTACAATACGTTACAACAAAAAAAATATACGTTATACGTTACAACAAAACTGACAAGTCATTCACTTGCGTTTTTTTTAAAACAGCCAATTGTGGAATGCCACCTAGTTACTATATGTAGGTAACATTTTACAATCGGCTAGTACCACTAGTAGTTGTTGACATATACATTCATATGATTCTTTATTTAATTCTATCAATTTTTGATGGTTTAAATTTACATAGTTAATTAGTAATTAATACGAGAGCTAGCTTTTATGGAGGCTGCAAGTTTTCCACCTATGGACTACAGTCTATCGAGCAGATTGCACGGATTCGAATCGCTGAGTTCATGTTATATTAAATGTAACATTCAGTTTAAAAATGCTAATGTATGCATGATATTCCGTTGCGTCGTTGGCCTACTTGCGCCACGCACCTAGCACTGATGCGCACTGCATTAATGGTATCTTATCAAGGTGAAAATGGATAGAACTATTAAGCTCTATCTTTAGTTGGTAAATGAGTTTGATAAAACCATATTTAAATATTTTCCATCTGTAATATCATTGAGTTTACGGTCAGATGATTGAAGTTACAACCGCAAGAAATGCAAAAGTTATGGATTAGGTACGATCCACGATCTGTAAAAAATCATGTACGATCCAAGATCTTGTGATTTTTTTTTTTTGAAAACTAACAACTAACAATTTTTTTAACCCATGAATTTATTAATTATTTTTTTAACCATTTTAATTTATTAATTATTTTTATTTATTTTCTTAACCAATTTTTTTAACACATGAATTTATTAATAATTTTTTTAACTATGATTTCCCCGAGTTAATGAGTAATGTAGGAGTTCAACCAGTTTTGAGCTTATCATGAGTTAAAATGGGTTATCATGGGTTAGAAATTTAGGGGTTAAAAAAATTAAAAAATGCTTATCATGGGTTATCATGGGTTAGGCTTATCATGGGTAAGAAATTCATGGGTTAAAAAAAATTAGAAATTTTTTAAATTATCAGGTACGATCTACAATCTGACAGATCGTAGATCGTACCTGATAATGATGTCAATAAGATTTAGCACTATTTCTTCGTACTCCATCAGTGTTTTTTTTAAGGTTTGGCTTGAGGAACCTCTAAGCAATTTTAAAAGGCTAATTTTTTTTTTATTGTTCCTGAGCGTACTTAGCTTTGTTTACACTCTTGTACAAGCAGATTTTGAGAGAACGATGGACAATTTTGAGAGACCGTTTCGGTTTCTTATTTTAGGTCGGAAAGACGTCGAATTACGACTACTTTTCAAGTCTGTGAAGCAGTATCAGTGTAGCGGCGATTAATACGAGATGGCTTGTTGACAACAATAAATTACAACTTTTGGTTAAAAAAAATTCTACTCAATCAACATTAAAAAGCTATAATTTTTTCATACATTTTGACAAAATACCATAGATTAAAGTATTTTTTTCGTTAGAAATATTGACATGACTACTTTTTAAAAGTATAAAGCAGAACGGAACAGAATACCGATGTCGGACTAAAGGTTAATATAAGGTTGACTTGTAGTGATTATTAATTTATAAATTTTTATGAAAAAAAACATACATTTATTCACTATATTTGAAAAATTGTTTTTTTTTTGTCATATTTCGTGATAGTTCTTTTATATCAAAAAGACGTCGGTCTACGACCACTTTCCCCCTGTATTAAGCAGTTTGGGCAGCGATGAGGCTGACGTTGGCACAAGGTTGAGTAATCAACAGTAATGGTTTTAATAGGGTGCAAGCGGTGCGGTCGCACCGGAACCCCTAAAATAGATCAAAAAGTGGCCCCCCTTTTACAAGAAATTGCTCCATTTTTACAAAGGAGCACTAGGACGTCGATGGCAAGTCAAAATAAAAGAAAAAAAATTTAAAAAAATGCCTCCGTAATTGACGACATTTTGAAGTGAAAGTACATTACATACTACTGCTACTACAAAATCGAAGACCTTTTTTTTTCGAGAACATTAGGATTTTCCGAGAAAATTGGAAAACCTGAGATGAATTTGAAGTGAAGACTTTTTTTTTTTTTAGAGAACACCATGATTTTTGGAGGAAAATTGGGAAAGCTGAGATGGATTTGAAGTGAAGACCTTTTTTTAGTAATGACTTTGCTTTCATATACTAAAAACTGCTGCAGCTACCTTTTTCTGGCACACTAAATAGCGGCCATCCCTTACTTTTCTTACATCGGGCCCTCCTTTTTGTAAGGCCATCACTGGTAATCAACATCAATACATTTTGAATTTTTGCATAAAAACTTGCATGTAATTATCATAATTTTGCGGTATTTAAAAAAACTTTTTCATTATATATCATTTAAACAATTTAGTCTGCATCGAAAAAACGACGGTTTACGGCTACTTTTCGAGTGTTTGAAGCAATGGTTGCCCCGCGATGTCGGACCGACATTAGAACAAGTTTGGCTAATAACATTATTAAATTTCAAATTTCTATTTAAAAACTTTTTAGTAATTATCATAATTTAGCAGTTTTCTGACAAAATTTTTGACCAATTTAAATAATTTTATCTGCGTCTGAAGAACGTCGATTAACGACTGTAAATCGACGGCGACCGATTCGACGTCGGCCCGTCCGTCGTCCGACGACCGATTGTTCACTGGATTCGCACCAATAACATTCAGTATTTCTATGTGTTGATTAATTCACTTATTTTTATTCTCTTCAGTATTTCGATGCTCTGCTTCTTTTTTTCAACTACTTTGCTTTTTAAAATTAGCTGCATTAGTTCTTGTTTCGGTGTTTTATACTTTTTCGATTCGTTCTGGAATAGTTTCCGTCAGTTTACTTCTACGGTAACTTGTCTTGTCCCTTGCGGTAGTTTTACATTGTTAATTTTATCCTGCGACTGTATGCCTAGTAGTCTTTTCTACAGCCATCTTTCAAATGGATCAATCTTGTTTTTTTTTCATCAGCCTTTGATGCCCCCGCTTCTAAAGCATTTATAATATGCTTCATGTGTAGCATTTGAATAACCTATCCTTGAGTTCTACTTCTAAGTTTGTTCTTGTGGAAAACTTAGCTTTCCTTATTCAAGTATTGATATTCTTTGCACACGTTCAATCATTACTAATAAGAAGGTCTAGTTTTTACCTATATTTGAAGCGGGACAGCTCCTTGATCTGTATCGGGCAGGGGTGGAGAACCTTATTGCACTCACAGGCCAATTTCAAAGATTAAAAGTTGGTGCCGGCCGCACAAAAGTTTGGGGAGCAATATAATTTTTTATAGCAAATAGATAGTGGTCTCTAAAAAAAAAGATCTTCACTTCAAAGCAGTCTCAAATTTCCAAATTTTAGTCCCAAAATCATAGTGTTCTCTACAAAAAAAAAGTTCTTCAGTTCGGATCAGCCTCATGTTTTTCTTATCTCGTCTCAAAGCCGTGGTGTTCTTCGTTCAGTAAAAAAAAAAGTCAGCACGCAAACGTTCGTTGGTCATGCAAAGGCCGCACTTTTTGTCTTCGAAGGCCGCAGGTTCCCCACCCCTGGTCTAGGGTCTATCATATGTGTCACAACCGGATTCAATATTTGTTTTTTATCTTGATCGCATGTTATACTGTTTCACCGCTTCTTTCTTTTTCTGTTCTACTTTCTACAAATATCATCAGTTTTTATTTTTTTTTATTCTATTTTTACGGCAAAGCTGAAAACGAGTATCATATGATATGTATATAAAGTTAATCATAAAATAATAATTTTAATGTCATCTTCGCCAGAATTTTATAAAATAATATTTCAAGATATTTATAGCTTTCTTACCTTTCGTCACCAACCAAATATAGGCTTGCTACAACCACGATATTCACGATTGTTGACAGTTTTACTTTGCTTTTTGATTTCAAAATAATTTTGCTCTTGGCAAGAGCACTAATTTTGATTAACCCGGGTTTACACTTTATCATTCTATTTCAAGGAGTTTTGTAAACTTATTAAAACTTTTAACCTTATTTTTAACAGCTTCTAAAAGTCTTTAATTTTCGATCTAAACTATTTAACACTATACTGATAGTTGAGCCAAACTTGTCTCAGCACTAACAAAACATAGAGTTAGGATTAGGTTTGCTAGATTGTCAAATCTGTAACGGCAATAATACGATGCATTAGGGTTTTGTTTTTGATCGTTCTTTAAACTTGACTCTCAACTTAAGGGTTCGCGGAACCGCCGACTGATGATTTGGTTTTCATCTAATTTTATCGAGGACAAAAAATTCTTCATTTATTGGGAATATACAATTAAACTATAAAGATTTTTTTTGGTGTTTACCTAGCCTCCAATTCCAGTTTTAGATGGAGCCTCAGTTAACGTCGACCCTGCGCACTTTTTTAACTCTTACTTGGATAGGATCGATTGATTGCGATAACTCTTCACAAGGTGCGATATCATCTTTATTAATAATGACAACATATTTTATAACAGAATGCAGCGCAATATCGACATTAAAGTCAAACCATTGGATTGTTAAAATGATTGTTACTTTTTAAAAATCTTTCCTTAAGCAACTGCACCAATTGAACTCGAACCGTTTAGACACGCACGTGTGTGCGTCAACTTTATCAATGGTCTGAAGAATAAAAATACTTTTCGCGGACCCCTAGACCTTGTGTTTATTTGGTATTTACAAAACTATTTTTCAAAACATTATAATAAGAAAAACTTTTCTGAAGTATTTTTTGTTACGTTAAATTAACGACCGATTTCGCGAAAACCGTATCAATCAATTTAGTAAAAAAGATTTTTTATCAATTTTTAATAAAATTGTCAAATATGTTAAAATGATTAAAATATAGCAGGTTTGAAATATTTTTTAGTGTCAAAATACCATTTAAGGCTAATAATGATAATAAATTATGCAAATCATGTTCATTTTAATCCTAAAAACATTTTTCCCACTATATGGCAGCACGGAGTCCATAACAAAGTTTTTGCGTCCAGAAACATTCGAAACCCCTTCATAAATATTATTCTTTCAATTTTTAATATCAAGATAGAAAGTCGCAAGGAAAGACCATTTTAAAGTCTTTGGTTTAACTCAAATGTGAAATCAGACTTTAGTTCACCAGTTCCCGCTTAACCGCTTTCTTCCATTGGTTCTCAATGTTTTCTAGTATGGAACGAATTTTAGGTGCTGAGCAAAGCACAAAAAAACTTTTTAGAAAAAAATAAAAGAGAGAAGGCCTACTTAATGCAATATAAATATAGTTGTGTTGTTTATGCATCCTTGTTTATTTCAATATAAAGCTTTTAAAATAAAATTTGTTTTTTAAGACAGTTAGAATTTATATTTGAAGAATTATGAGGATTTGGAATTAATTTTTAAACAAGCTGCATAAAGATGAACTCGAGTCTGGTGTTTCTCATCTTTATGCAGCTTGTTTAAAAAATAAAAACAGTTAGAATCGTAGCAAACAATTAAGTTTTGTCAGTTTAAATCAGTATTTTTTAACCTTTTTGCAACGGTACACACTTATCTTTTCTTTTAAAAAAATCACACGTTTTTGTTTTTATTATTGACACAGTATTAACGATATGACAAAATATTAATGATAAAAAACAATTTTTATTGGCCTGCACTGTAGATCTGTACATCCCATCAAGTTGGAATACCCTCAAAAAGTTATGGTAAACCCTGGTTTGTACAATATACCGCTTTTATGATCTTTATTTATTTTTCATTGGAACCCTATTTAATTTTAATGATTAAATAGGGTTTCATGCAACTGAAGACCAATAAGTAAATAAAGTTTTTCACCTAATTTTAACAATTTTTAAGCTATAATGGTGCTAACATAAACACTAAAGCCTGACAAAAACATTTTGTTTACTTTTTTTGGCTCTATGCAATAAAAAAGCACTATATCAAATTAGGAGGCCAAAGCAACTTATCCGATGAATCCACATTTATTTTTTTTACAAAAGAATAATTTAATTGCTGACTAATATACTGTATTTATCCAAAAGCATTCCTGGGTGGCTGCTTGATTTGAAGAGTTTAATCGTTCTCTTCGCAGCCTTCCTTTGAGGCTGTGTCTTATTTTGTTGTTTTGTTATTCTTTTTTTTATTTATGCATTATTTTTTTTATCGATTATTTATTGATGTTTTTCAGGAAAAATATGTTTATGAACTAAATTGAACTCAACTGAGCTTTCTGAAGATCGTATAAATTTTCCAGCGACAAGCACATTACTCCTAAAAGTCTTAACTAGGCGTTAAAGCATTAAATTTCTTTTACAAGTTAAGTGAAGACCAAAAAAGTTCATCATTAGTAGTTTAGATATAGGTTTTCTTTAAGATTTTTTATGTTTTCACTTGCCTATGGAAAAAAATTAAAAGACTTGGGGTCCATAGAGTTTCACAAAATTAACTTAGAGGTCTACGTGTTCCAACAAGTTTAGAAAACCTGAAGTAGGATAATAAGTAACTTTTTTAGTAAATGATAATTTCATCAATGTCACGTACATTTGACCGCAACAATTACGATCATATAATTTGTAGAAAAAAGAATCAAAAATATATTTAAATTCTTGTTGTCTCTCGGTCACGAGAACATCTTCCACAGAGATCTCGATAAAGAAAAAAGTCGAGAGAAAGGTTAATATTTTGCTATTTCATAAACCAAGTCGATACGCAAACTTCATTTACTTCAATTTATTTTGAAAGTGTTTAAAAAAAAACGGAATTTTTTTTTAGTCATAACTTTTAAAATCTACTAATTTCCTAACGCTTTAAAGAAAAAGCAAAAACCAAAGAAATAATCGCATTTTGTTGTTTTAACTGTCTGAGACTTTTTAGAATAGTAATTTTGATCCAGTAACATCCTTGAATTGAATATGTCCAAGCTAGAAAAAAGAATGTAAATCAGTGGTTTTCAATCTTTTTCATTCCGCGACCCAATTTTCAACTGAAGGTAACTTAACTACCCCCTTTGGTGAACAAAGTTTAACTTCAGTCGCAAAGTTCTGGTGGTCTTTAAAAAAAGTCTCACTTTGAATCTGTCTCGGATATCTTAATTTTCGTACCTAAAAAGTAGTGTTTTCTAAAAAAAGATCTTCACTCAGGATCCGTTTCTCGTTTCTCCATTTTCATTGCAGAATTATGGTGATCTCTAAAAAAAAGGTCTTCACTTTGAACTTGTCTCTTATGAAAATCTCTTTCGGCAGCGTGGTCGAGTGGTTAAGGGCGCCGTGATTGTGATCGACATGGTTTCGGTTCAAAACCTACTCGAGCGATTCTGCTGTGTTCTTGGCAAAAATACTTTACGGCACTTTGCCCTGCTTGGTGGTCTTGGCAAGCACTTTTGAATTTCAGTCATATCTCTATAAAAAAATAATAAATTTCAATCGGACAGCAATATCTTGGCATCTCCGGAAGCACGTCGGGGTAATTACTTGTCCTATGTACAGCGCCTCCGTCGCTTTCCTGCGAGTGAGAAAGGTAAATATAAAGATGAAATAAAATTTTAAAAAATTTCTCGTATTAATCTTCTCCAAAAAAAGTTTTCGCTTCACTCCAAAAATTCTGTTTATCAAACCCCAGGTTTAAAGCCACTGATTTAAATGATTATACAGTCGAAAAAATCGCTTTTTAATCCTCTGTTTCTGGCTACTGTCACACAGTAAGAGCACTAAATTGTAGTGCCGGACAAGATCAACGTTGCAGGAATGAACATAACAAAACCTTGCCATTTTACCGCGAATAAAACGATCTAATTAAAGGCTTGGGTTGATAAAATGTACTATGTATCTTTTTACAAATTGTTAAAAAAATTTATCATTTGAGTACAATTTAAAGCAGTGTCTCACAAATTTTTTTGTCATTGGAACACTTCAAGGTTTTAAAGTTGAAAAGGAACACCTAATACGCTGAAAATCTAGTTAAAGGTAAAAAAAGATCTTCACTTTGAGACTATCCTGGAATTCTTCATTTTCGACCCAAATAAAGTGATCTCTAAAAAAAGGCCTTTACTTAAAATCTGTCTCTGACTTTTGGATTTTCATTTTAATATTCGTCATACTTCGCAACTTCCCAACCACACGATGGCCGCATGAAAAAATCTTGTCGGGCCCGTGTTCCCCACCCCTGGTATGCATAATCAGCTAAAGCTTATGAAACCCCTCAGAAATTTGATTGGAACCCACTTTGGGAATCACTAATCTACTGTAGAAGTTTTGAAAGCAATGCTCCCTCTAACATTTTGCAGTTTGTGAGCGCAGAAAATTTGGTAGGTACAAATTTTTTAGCAATGACCAATCTAGTGCAATTTGATTGAATTATTTAATAATTTAAATTCTAAATTTAATTAAAGACCAAAAAAAGTTGTCATTGGTGAAAAAGAACGTATGACGGAAGTCATGCGTTATGACGGAAGTTTTTTTAGGCTTCACTTTAATTACAATTTGATATTTTAAAATTATTATTTGTAAAAACTAAAATCCATAACTAAAATTTTATTGAAAACTACCCAAAAAATGGTGGCGGCCATAGATAAAATTGAAGGCGAAATTTGTCTCGCAATGGATAAAAGGTCGGATAACCCTACCAGTATACATGTTATTAGCAGAAAACACTGAATATGCATGGGGAAAAAGTGAGATAGGTTTGTGCCTGTGCGCGGTAAAATAATCAATGTGCGCAGTCTCTCAAAGCTCTGTGCGCGTGCCCACACGCACAGCCTATAGGAAACATTGAACGGAAGTGGTTTTTCGGCTCTGACTCCAAAAGCAAAGAGACAGTTCTAAGAAATGCCAGCCGAAATAACGAGATTTATAAGATAGTATTGCGTTGCCGTTACAATCCACTGTGCCTGTTCGAATAGAATATTAAAAAATCATTCCTCGTCTAAAGCTTATTAGGCTTTCAATTTTTACTAAGGGGATTTACCCAGGCAGCCCACTGCTATTTTGACCGCTATCCGTTGAAAAAAAAACAAAATATAAAAGGCGGGAAACGACAACATGAGACGCTGTGTTTTCGATGACGTCATGAATTCAGTATGCGGATGACGTTCTTTCGTTAGATGTAAAGTTTTCCGAATGATGATTTATATCGGAAAGATGTTTCGAAATTTCTTTTTCAAGTTTTAAAAAGCCAGTGATATTTGCCTTACTATTTCGCTTGAAAATGAGTATAACTCAAGGAGAACATACCTGACATTTGCATGCCATTACATCTGGTTTCACACAGTCTATCACTGTCAAGTTTAGTTGTTGTACCATATAACACAACAAAGCATTGTGTTATGTCATAAAAATCCTAGTTGAGCGTAGTAGACTTTGAAAAGCGAACTTGTTATTTTGAAGGGGCTCCGATGATTAAACAATATTTCCAGTCATCATTATGTAAAATCTATAAATTAAGCAATCGTTGATTGGCGTTGTAGCGGAATATAAATTTGTACATTAAATTGTAATTGTGTTCGCTGAAATGGTTTATTCGTAAAACATAATTGACCGATTTAATACCTTGAATCATCACAGCTTTATTTAGCAGATTTAGATCGTTATCTTCTTTATTATTTTTATTATTATTTGTAAACAAACAAATCGAAAAAAACAAATAATCTTAATTGTGTATATATTATTCAAATACAGTATATTTATACAGAAAAATTTTAATAAGAAAAAAAGGAGATTGTTATTTTTTTTGTATTTATTAATGATTAATATTGTAAAGAAAAGACGACATGGCCGACTAAACACAAGCTTTTAAAAGAAATAAAAATTAGATTTCGAAGAATAATTACTATAACCTTTTTATAAATCTTTGCCAATTAGAAACTTGATCAAATTGTTTATTCAAACTAGAATCTTTAGGTCAAACTATTGTTTCAAGTTTTAATCCAAAAATTGCTTTTATTGAGTTGGAAAACAAACTTTTTCTAAACGCCAAAAAAAAATCTTGTTTTATTTTAAATGCGCTTGATTTCAGAAATGATCTCAAGAAGAAATATTTTTGTCATTCTAATAAAAACATATAATCATAACAAACAAATTTATGTTCTTTTTTGACTGTAAAAAACTTGTTTTGTCATCAGAGTTTGAAACGATAAGCGTTCATGGTTTCGCACAATGGCTTATAAAGAATTTTGAATTGCCCTAACAGTAAATAGCTGGTGACAGATTAAATCTTCACCGTTCAATTATGAATTTCAAAATGCTCTTGCCGGTTCAACAAAATAACCGATGTTTTTGGCTTTTTCAGAGCATCTTATCTTTCAACTAAAATCAATGGCAGGTTACAGTTTGACTGTCGCCTGCTTTTGGCATCATCGATTGTCTATAGGCGCCTCTAATTCTTGATATTGGCCGATTTAAAATAGGTTTCAATGGCAATGACGCTTCTAACTGGGGAAAATCTTGTTTTGACTGAGATTTTTACGATATGACAACACAAAAAGGCACTTCTTGGAGACAGCCATTTGATGTGACTACTTTTATCTCTGAACAAAATAATCCCGATTTGCTTTCTTGCAACTACAACAAGACTTTAAACGACTCATTTCTTAATAAGGATTATGCAATTGAAGATCACAAGGTACCATTACAAATCACAAGCAGAATTTTTGTGATTACGATTCAAACAACAAACGTAAAAATGCAAAGTAAAAGGCGGTAGGTATTGTTAGGTATCAATTGATGACAAATAGCGATACGTGTTTATGAAATTTTTCCAGAATTTTTGCCCAGCAGCTTGACAGTATGGGTAAAACAAATATTATGATTCTGGCTTTTATTTTCAATTTAGCTAACCGTTTTAAGCAGAAATTTATTTAAAAGCCCAGTAAAAAAATTATTTACACGAGGCCTGCAATAAAAAACAAAAAATTAAAAAAAAAAATTTTCATTTGTAGTTGTAAGAGGCACGTTTCTATTCTAACTAGGAAAAAATTAGCAATATTCAATTATTTTCTAAAATTTTTTTTGTTGGTATTTGGTTAGAGCTTGAATTGTTGTCACAAATTTTATCTGATATTAGGTCGATGGTTTTTTGTGAGGCAAGGGCACATTTTTATCAACTAATAGAATGTTTTCATACGAAAGTAAATTATTTCAATAAATTAACAAACAATTATTTTCAACAAATGTTAGAACGGTAGAATCACCACTAGACCCTAAAAAGCAAATATTTTTTACTAAAATGGAAACCAGCTTTTTTTTTATCAGCAAATCAATTGCGCCCCAAAAAAGTTTAAAATATTAAGGAAATGCTTTTACACCAGCGGTAGCTGTCAATTCGATTTCGCTCGCTAAGAACCGCTATTTGAATAATTTTAAGTCTGAGAAAAAATTAAAAACTTAGGCCCATCTATTTTTTGCAAACCAACGAGCGAAAACCTATTCACCACAAAAAAAGTCATCTGTTCAAATGGAAGAATTAAGTCAGTTATTTTTTTATAATCGTTTTTTGGAATCACTTGTTGGAATAGATGACTGGCTAAGCAAAACATTATTGCGGCCTGCACGCACACCTTGAACCACGTGTTTAAGACCTATAGTTTTAATAAGATTATTGATTGTGAAGCAGAGTGGCCTTTTTTCTTTGTTGCTGGTATTCATGACGCCGTGGTCACGGGGCCAACCATTATCTTGTAACACTCAAAGCACATCCCACTCAAAAGCGAACATTTGATTCAAGATTGTGGGTTCGAATCTCTGCCGAATGATGTCTTTTTCTATTTTACCTGACCGAGCTTTAATTCTAATACCAGAAGGTGAGGTAAAAATAAAATAAAGGATGGTTTCATGCATAAGCAAGGCTTGTTTCTATGTCATGCATGTCTCTAAGAAACTGCATAAAATAATGAAAGATAATAACAAGGTTAAGGTATGCTTAAAAGAATCAAATCAGGCATTATGCATAAAAGTCCCGCTGAAAAAAAATATTATCGATACAACAAAAACTTGTAAAAATTTAACTTTTTTTTAAACTATGTAATTTCAACACATAATTTGATGGGGCTACCATTGAAAAAGAAAAAACAAAAAAAAAACTCAGCTTGAAATTTAATTTAAAATTTTTGTTGTGATTAGACTAATCGCCATCCACTTCATAAATCATGTTTCGTATTTTCTAAAAATATCTAACGAAAATAAAAAATGAAAGTTACGATTACAAAATTTTTCGTCTTGCTTATGATTTTACCCAACATCGGAATAAAGTTGAAATTGAAGAACGAGCAAAATTATTCATACAACTTTGGGCAAAATTTATTTACACAGCTTTTTTACCAGATTATAGCTTAAAAACTAGCAAATAGACAAAAGAAAATTTTGTTAATTTTTTGTTCAGTTTTTTAATGCATTATTTGTTTTTCAAATACTCGTAAATGCTTTTAAACTGGAAAATAGGCGGAGAAATCCCCAAACATTCCAAATGTTCTTCCAGTGAGTCGCTTTTTCCTGTGACGCGTGCCCCTGACACGATGAAAAAAAGCTTTTCTCTTTGGATTGTCAAGATAAAATCTTTCTCTGTTTCGTGCGATTGGCTTTGAAGCGACCCGGATGACAGACGACCAGTCGCCACTAGCTTGCTAAGTCACGCTTATTAATGCCCCGGAAAGCTCTGACAATTGTGATTTGTAAACTGGATTCAGCAAAATCGTTATTTAGCAAACATGTCAGATATGATTTTACAAATTATCATAAAACATCTTTATATTATTCTTTCACATTTGCTCGGATAATCATAGGAACAGACCGGTTCATAAAAAGCGAAAAAGAACTATTGACATTTTTTTTAAAGGCCTAAATCTAGTTTTAGTTTTTCGTAATTTTGGCTAATTATTATTTGTAAACAGTTAAAGCTTCTTTTATTTTAATAGTTTTTTAAAAAAAATATGTTCTTTAAAATCTTACATTGCTTATTGCCGGACAACATTTTTTGACGTAGTAACTCAGGCGTATGATATTATTTGGTTACAAGTGCTACAAGTGTTGTCATTATAATTCGGCTCAAGTTACAACTTATTCGCATAAATAAACTACGATGTAATATTATGTTATTTCTTTGTTTTGTTGCCAATGCACGCAATATTATGATGAAGTGTCCGCCAAACGTTTGCTTCAGCAATTTCAGAGAAGAAAAAAAGAAAAAAGCAATCCATAATAAAGTTTTTTCCTTTTTACTCGGCGCTTAACAAATCCCAAACATCAGTGGTACACAAAAAATGTTGGACAGGCAGTCAAAATGTCTTCAAGATTTTGGTTTTATTCCCTCACTCCGTTAAAGTTATCAACAACTTGCAAGTAAAAAAATAATTTGTAACGTACCGGCTAGCTGTAGCTCTTTGGCAGTAATTAAAAATTCTTAAACATTTAGGTTCAGTAGAAATGTACGAATTAAGCAGTTTTGGTGCGCCAAGAACAAAGAAGTTATAAAAAATGTAAAGTATTTAAAAAAGATAATAAAATCGCCGTTAAAAAGCTGGCTTTGTACAGGAAAGAAAATCTATAAAAAGTTTGTTCTTTTTTTTCTGTCGGCAGCATCGAGCAACGTCCTCGTGCTGGTCTAGTAAAGTCAATGTTTGCTCACTTGAGACAATAAGCTGTTAAAATATGATAAGGCAACTTCCTTGCATTTCTCAAGCTTGTCAAAAACGTGCTGGCCGTTCTCTTCAATTTTTCTTGCGAATGTAGCAATTACGGAAAACGAAAAGTGTAGGCAGTTGTGGAATTTTAACGTGGTTTGCTTTATGGCAATAGAAAAAAATTACGAAAAAATTTAAGATGACAAATCTTCTGTTACTATTGGGCCGCCGTTTTTCAGCCAGTCTACTAGCTCAGACCAAAATACTGATTTTGTTGTTGTGTTCTAGTAGGTTAGATGTTAGTTTTATTAAAAAGTTATTTGATTAACTGACAGAAAGCTTGGATGTTAGAGGTTTAGAAATTTGATCCATTTTAAGTTATCTTTTTATTGACAAATTTGTGAACAAAGATATTTGCTTAAAAGTATTATATAAAAATATTTAAAATTATTTTATACTCTTTTTCGTCAAAAATGATCTTTACGTTTAAATAAAACAACTTGTGTTATAGATATTAAATATTGGTCTTGATTCTATGCTTAAGACAAAGTTATGTTTTTCATACTTCTGTTGATCAGTGCTTTTAGTTTTTTCAATGGATCGAGAATTTTTATGGCCTTCGGCCAGCGTTCGAGGCAGTTGCGACCGCTTCCGACTGACCAAATGCCGATTCCTATTTTAGAAGAAGATCCCAATCGTGAATACGATCCTAGTCCACAGGATATTAACAACGAGAGGCTCAAGGAAATGCTTGAGTATTCTCCCAATGTCATGTCTTACTGTTATCCGCGGAACTTCGACGATGACGGAATGACGGAGTCTTTATCAAACCGAATTCCGCCTGAAATAAAAAGACTTTTTAAGCGTTCTGGTCGCGCGCGAAAGCAGCGAAGACTTCCGAGAAGGATCTCGAAGCACAAACGAGCTATTCAGTCCTGGCTCCACCAGGAAACCGCGTGTCCTGTTCGGTACCGCTGGAAGGACCTTGGTATCCGATTTTGGCCACGCTACATCAAAGAAGGATTTTGTGATTCTTCAAAATCCTGCTCGATTCCTCCCGGAATGAAATGTAAATCCTTCGCACAAACCTCCATCACGATTTTGCGCTGGTATTGCCAAGGTATTTTGGAACAAAAGTTTTGTACATGGATCCCTATTAAATATCCCGTTATTTCTGAGTGCAAATGTCAATGCTAAGGTCTTTCCTCAAAGACGAACCAATGCTCCTAAGCAGCGGGGAATGCAAAAAGTCCCATTTACCTGTGTTAAGGTCGGCTTTAAAAAGCATTTGCAACTCTACAGGAAGTACGCCGATTGAACTCTGACACCAAGGAAGAACTGCATGTCGAACTTTTGACTTAGTTTGGTTTGGACAAGCTCAATTCGATTTACAATTTTTTAATTGTTTGTCAAAAGAAAAAACTAAAAGTGGATTGGTGCCACTGGTTTTGTTAGTACGTCTTTTTAACAACAAAGCACATTGAATTTTGACTTTAATTTAAATTTGTAAAGGTTTTTTAACCACTTATTATTTATTTAAAAAATGTACTTTAAAGCAATTAGTTTTATCACCAACGCATTCATGTTTTTTTTTTTTAATTTGTAAAATTAGACTCGATGACAATACGACACTTTTATGCTTTTCACCATTTTGTTATACTTATAGTAACAAATGTTCCTACCGCAGAAATTCAGAATCAAATCCATTTGTCTTTTCCAACAATGGCGTGCGTCACCATGCGAAAACGGGAATTTTAATTTTGACTGTCTCTTTTTTGTTTTCCGTTTAATTTCGCTCAGACTAATCGGGCCTGACACTAGAGCTGGCGCCAGACCCCCGCTGTGGTCTGCCAGTACAAATAATTGTTCTCTCAGGAGGAGGTGAAAAGTCTTGCCAAATTTTTGATATATTCCCGGCTCCGTTGCTGTATTTGCCTTTTTCTCAGAGCTTTTTTTGCGCATTGACACATCGTATTTAATTGACCATCACAATTAAAAATTTTATTACAATAAAAATCGCCACTAAAAACAATAAATTAGATTATGTTAAACGTAAAAAACTGAAACAAACTTTTATTAAGCTCTACACTATATTTCTAAAATATGAAAACAGATATTCTGAGACCGATTTCATTCTAAATAAGTTAAGCTATAATGAAATATCTATCTCATTTTTTTGCAGTATTTATTTTCCTTGCTACTTAAAATCAAAACAAATTTTAACCAAAGCTTTTTTGCTATTTAAGTTTCATCTTAAGAAAATTTATTGTTGGATGTTTAAAGATTTTTTGCCGTGGTTAAAAATCAACTATTTCTTAACGGGCAGCATTATATCTTAATTACTTTAAAAATATTTTCCATCGACGAAGCAAAAAAAAATTTAATTAATTTTTGCCACGAAAGGTGTCTGTTTTTATAATTGACATATTTTATTGCAAATGTTATAAATGTTTCTTTAGTTGTTTTTTGACAAAACACCTTTTTCCTCACTTTATATTTTAAAGCCATTAAATTTTTGTAGCAATTATTAAAACAAAAACAAGTTTTATCCATAAACTTTTCACTAGCAGTATAAATGATGAAAAGAATTTTCTTTTGCATTCGATTTATTTTTTTCAAATTATCTTCAAATCTCCAGACAAACTTCTGTTTGTTTGTTTGATCTTAGATAATAAACTTGTGTTTCGTTATCATTTGTTTTTCCATTCAAATAAACTGTTTTTACACACTAATATTCATGACAAAAAAACCAGAAGTTTGAAATTTTTGTGGCAGCTTAGATGTATAGACACCATCAACATGCTGTTTACTCTTTTCCATTAAAATTTCTTTTATTCGTGCTTTTAAGGGAGGAGAATATCTAACGTACAGGAGGATAAGTAATTGTAAAGAAAGGGTATTTTGAAAACAGTTTACTTGTGGGTGAAAGAATTTTTTTCTTTTTGAGCTGGTAAAACCCACGAAGTTGGTTTCGTTGTATTTTTCTCGCCCACGCACCAGAAGCGGTACAAAAGCGAAATAAAAAACCTTTTTTTGAAAAAAAAAAAACAACATCGTACCCTATCACGGATTTGTGTATGATTACAAATATCAAAAAACACTAACGGTCGTAGGTGAAAGAAATCTTTACGGTACTTTAGTCAGGCTGCTCTTCCTCTATAAATCTAACGACTTAATTACAGACTTGGCAGCCGAAAATTATTATTTTCTACCGAGCTTTCTTTTTTAAATGTATAAATCACTGGACATATGACAAAAGAAGGCGCGAAACCTGTAGGCTATATAATAAATCAATTAACAAATATAAATGTAAGTGGTCGGTGCTCTTACGAAGAGTGCTCAATAACTTCACCATCAGATAAATCAAATATTTAAGAATACCGCCGCAGAAAATAAAACTTCTAATTTTAAAATACTTTATGAAATTTTCTGAAAAATTAAAATTTAATTTTGTTATCTATTTTTTATTTATTTAACAATAATAACCCATTTAAGTTAATTTGGTTTTTTAATCGAATTTAAGGTGAAATTTCTTGTGTTTTTTTTTTAACTCTAAACAAAACAGTTTTTAAAATCACTGTAGTTGTTCCAAACACTTTTAAAGATTGAGAAAATATTTGTTTCTTCAGAGAACTAAGATTGAATTTAAAACGTTTTGCAGAATCAAAAACTTATGAGAACTTTTGGTGATTATATTATTACTTTTTGGCCGAAAATTCTAAAAAAAACTTAAAGTTGGTCAATTTGGTGAGAAAAATTAATTCGTAAGATTTAACGTTTTTGCTTCTGAATTGTACAGTATAATATGTGTTACGAAGAGATTGCATAAGTTGAATATGATATGACAAAACGAATATTTCCATATACAACCGCATCATTTTCGTAGAAATATTTAATTGACAACGAGACAAATAATTTCTATTTTGTTTATTTATTTGTGTTTACAGTTATGATAATAAAATAAATTACACATATTGCAGATGATTTGATTCTGAAAAGTTTATACCTTTCAGAGCGTCGATAGAATGACAAATTGTATAAGTCACATATTTGCTTGATACAAAACTTTTGATTACGGTTAAATAGGGTCAATGAACATATGCATTAAAAAGCAGAAAAAACCAAATGGCATAGTGGTTGTGAAGACGAAAAAGCGAATTGCTTCTTTTTCTTGGCAAATACCATTGAACAGCTTGACGCAATCGTTAGCGTAATAAATAATCTCGGTTATACATGAAAAATTTAAAAGGTCACTTGAGAAATTTTTTACCAACAACCAAAACAACAAGCTATTAACGTATACGGTTTAACGCTTTTTTAAGAGCGGTGTTGTTCCAACACTTCAAATTGTAACAATGTGACCGAAAAAAGCTTTTTCCCACGGCTTCAACACCAGCCTAACGCACTGCCCAACTGAGATTGATTAGGAATTCCAGACGTATTTGCTTGGCTGTGTAGCAATTCGAAATGAAAACCGGATTTTTCTTGACCTGGCGTGAATGATATTGGAGAACGACAGAAGCCGAAGCCAAGATCGCTGAGCAGACGGCGTCACGATGGCTGTGTGACTTATTCTCTGCGCGATTTATTTCATTTTAAATTTTGCGTTTTTATCTGCAACTGATTCTTGTAACCTACTTAATTCTTGTAGCAGTAATTAGGCAAAAGCAGCTGATGTTAGGAAGAAATAAAAGTTTGAGCGGCTTAATCGATCATACAAAATGGCCTATTGCTGCTCACCGTCATTTCATTTTCAAACACTCAATAACCATAAACAAAAAACTAATTCTAACATTTTATCTTTTAATTAATAGAACATTTGTTTTTAAAAAGAAACAAAACTTTTTTTCTTAAGTTCTTGATAGGATCAAAAATAATTTTATCAGTGGTTATTGGCATAAAGCTGCCCTTGTATCATCGGTTACATCTTCGCTCTGAAAAAAACCTGCACATTGTTTTACTAGCAATTGAATTTAAAAATCTTCGATTCGGTCAAAGACAGAAGTTTACTCAAAGGCGCCATGAAGCAAATTCATAATTGACCACAATGCGTCTTACACAGTCCTTTTCAGATTAAAGGATTTGTTGTTTAAAAGCTAAGTTTATCTATTCAGCTTAAACTTGATATAGTAAATAACGTTTAATCGATGGTGACGAAATTAGAAGGAATGTAAAACGCTTTTTTTAATATTTAAAATTAGCTTTCCTTTGAATTCATTCTGCCTCGGTATGATCAACCAAACAAGGGTTTGGCCAAATATATGGCGGCGCATTGCGTAAATAAGAAAATTTAAGTTCAGCTATTAGCTATTTGCTGAACGAACGTTTTATAATCTTAGATGAAATTACAGCTGTACAAAACAGAAATTTGCTTAAATTGTATTTCAAAAATTAAAACGAATAACTTTGGTGTATAATACACCTGTTAGGATTTTTTCAAAAGCATTTATTATTTTAAAAGTCCCCGATATTTACTGTACAACAAGGAATTGAGAAAATCTATGCATTAATAACAAAGTTATAAATTGCAAATAATTTTCTAACTTGTCTGCAGCGTGGTCGAGTTGTTAGAGCGCCGGGATTGCGATCGACATAATCTCCGTTCAAAACCTACTCGAGCCACTCTGTTGTGTCCTTAGGAAAGACACTCTACGGCATTTCCCCTGCTTGGTGGTCTTGGGAAGCAATTCTAAATTTCACTCGTATCTCCATTAAATTTCAAGCTGACAGCAATATCTTGGCATCTTCTGAAGCAGGTCGTGTTAATTGCTTACCCTATCTATTAGCGCCTCCTTCGCTTTCCTGCAAGTCAGGAGGATAAATATAGAGATAAAATAAGAACAAAATAATTTTCTTTAAAAAAATTAATTTTCATACATGAAGACAACTTCAAAAATTAGTTTAATTTCTATCTCGTGTTTCAAAACAATTGACCAGTGATTTTTCAAAAAAAGTAAAGCTGCGAAATAGCATTAACGATGATAGCATTGATGATAGCATAAAATGCATGAATCGGATTTTTTAAAAAGCAATCATAAAATTAGCATTTGTGGAAATACAGAAACATTGTTTCGTTTATTCGATGTGTTCGTTATTCGGCAGCGTGGTCGAGTGGTTAGAGCGCCGTGATTGTGATCTACATGATCGCGGTTTAAAACCTACTCGCACAATTCTGTTATGTCCTTGGAAAAGACTCTTTTTCCCGCTTGGTGGACTTGGCAGGCAGTTTTAAGTTTCAGTTAGATCTCTACAAACCTAAAAAAACAAATAAAAAATTTCAAACGGACAGCAATATCTTGACATCTCCAAAAGCAGGTCGAGTAATTGCTTGCCCTATGTATTAGCGCTTTCGTCTCTTTCCTGCGAGTCAGGAGGATAAATATAGAGATAAAATAAAAAATGTTTTTTTGTTTTTACATTACTTTGCTTTTCGCATTTCAAAAGATAATACAGAAGATCCCATTATGTAATAAGACATTTAATTCTCTGTTTTCAATTTTTCTGCTGAATTTTCCATTGCTTATTGCACCTGACACTTATAGTTCCACTTCGTTGACTGTTCCGTTAAGAAGTTATTTCGCCAAGATAGCGCATATTCTCCAATGCTTCCTACCATTATGCGCTACTGTTATTAT
Organism: Diplosoma virens; assembly: GCA_963680785.1. Taxonomy (NCBI): domain Eukaryota; kingdom Metazoa; phylum Chordata; class Ascidiacea; order Aplousobranchia; family Didemnidae; genus Diplosoma; species Diplosoma virens. The sequence goes on along the minus strand of OY796890.1, from coordinate 11,322,015 downwards.
TTTACGTAGCTTTTTTACGGTAAATATTACAAAAACATCTACTATTTAAAGAGTTTAAATACTAAGCTTTGATTCGATTTTTTTCATAAATATATTTTTTCTTTACCAAATTGTCCTCTATTTTCATTTTTGCGTGTACTATTTTTGAAATTATTTTTGGTCGGTCCTTTGAGCCGATGTCAAATTCTTGGGCAGGTTTTTTGCAGCCAAACAATTGTTGCTTCATCAAAACTGGTCAGACCATCCATTTCACAGGATGGAGAGTGGAGGAAGCAGTTGGAAATTGTATGATCTACCGTTTGATCCTCTGCGCCACACCCGCATGTTGTCATGGAAGCCAAGCCCCACTTGTACATAGTTGAGCGGAAGCCCCCAATGCTGGTTCGAAAACGATTTAGTCGAACCCTGCGTGTTTTGAAGGATAAATTCCCAGTGACGAGTCCTTGACATTAGGGATGAAGTTGTGAAGTCGAGTGTTATTATTGCTCCATTCAAGATTCCAAGGATATTCCACCCGATCAGCGGCTTTGATCTTTAGGTGAGCAAGGTCTGTTAGAAGATCTTTGGCGGCAGATACAAAAGTGTGTCTCGATTTTAGGCGCTGAGGTTGCTCTTGTTTAGCAGCAGTGATCTTGAGGTAGAGCATGTGGGTGGGCTCCATAGCTCGGCAGGCAAGTGACAATGTAGCTTCTTGGCGACAAAGCTCAGCTGGCGGGATGCCTGCAAGTACTGGTAGATACTGTAGAAGATATCAATTTGGTGTGGGACCCAGACATCCAATCATAATGTGCAGTGCGTTGTAATGATAGGGTCAATAAAGAAAGTATGAGAACTGCAGCACCAAGCAGGTGCGCAATACTCAGCAGCAGAATGTACTAGAGCTAGAATGCTGAGCGCAAAGTCATGGCGTCATCACCTCAGCTTGTTCCTGCCCGACGCCTGATTAAGGTAACTCTTAAAATGAGTTCTTACGCAGGAACTCTAGGTGTCGTCGATACGTGAGCGATCTGCCTAGTGTCACACCAAGATATTTCAGTGTTGCTCAGAAGAGCAGTGGGTTGCCATTTAGAAAAACCAATAACTCACGTTTTGCCTCCCTGTTACTGAGGTAGTAGGCGGAAGATGCCGTTTGGGATGTGCTAACTTCGGTTTCCATTCGTGGAAATAAGCCTGGAGAGTTGACATGTCTTGGCTAAAAGTCCCCTCCAGCATGTACCAGTCTCCAGCAGTATGCACGAGCGCCAACTCGTCAGCGTAGGCATATTTGCTGGAGAGAGTCGGAGGTAGGTTGCTTATATAGATGTTAAAAAGGAGAGGAGCCAAGACGGATCCCCGAGGGACGCCGTTCTTTAGGCGGCAAAGTCTACTTTGCTTCCCATTACCGGTGGTGAGGGTAAATCTGCGGTTCTGGACAAGCTCCATAATGAATCGGACCATGTGAAATTTCGGAGAATGGTGGCTGGAACGTTTTAGTAATTTTAAAATAAAACACATTTAAAATTCATTTGGAATTGTTGTAAAATACATTGAAAATACCTAAAGCATGGGCTAGGAAAGTGCCTATCGTAGTGAATGTGACGCCCTTTATTCTACAACAGTGGTTTCTAACCTGTGTGTGGCAGCACACTAGTGTGCCGTGAGAGGTCTCCAGGTGTGTTGCGAAAGATTTTTGAAAAAAATTATTTAGGGAAGTCGAATTTTTCGGTATTGTACGTGAAATTCGTAGGGAAAGAAAGAGCGTGAATTCAGGGGAAAACTTTTTTTTAGAGATCACCATGATTTTGGGACGAAAATTGAGAAATCATTGACAAATTTTCAGTGAAGACCTTTTTATTATTGACCAATATAATGGGTGTGCCGCGAAAATTTAAATAGCTGAATAATGTGCCGCCATATAAAAAAGGTTGGAAACCACTGGTCTACAAAAAAAGATAACCGATGGCTGAAAAATTTATTGCACTTGGTCAACTCCAAGTACAAACAACTTTACAGAAGAAGAAATGCGACGGGAGAGTGAGACTCTCATAAAATATTGTGCTGAAACTACGATGTCAAACCTGGCTTTTTTTTACCTTTCTAATTTTTTATTTTTGGGATATCTACGGAAAATCATAAAAAAGTTGGCTTCTAGAATTTTCTTCCATCTCTTTGAGGCCGATGATTTATCTCAAGTAATTACACCTCGCTGTTGACAATAGTTATATTAAACAGTATTGGGTATCTTTTGCAATTGTGACAGAACTAGGATTTTTCAAGATTGAGAACACTTAACTTTTACACAAAAAATATGCGCTCAGTTAAACTCAAAATGTATAAATGTGAATTACGATTTCAATGTAAAGCAAAAGTGATGACCCTTTCTTTAGTCTTTTTCTAGGACTAAAATTACAATATTAAAAATTTTTTTTTGTATTTCTTGGACAAAGTAAAAGACAAAAAAAATTTTTGTTTTTATGTTTTTTAATAAAAAGAGTAATTCCCGCTAAAACACGTATATTCAGAACAAAGTCATTTATCCAAAAATTGTATTTTTATTTTTTTGAAACAGCATATTATGACAGAAATAATGGGATTGTTGCGTAGATGACGTGACAGTGAACGGGTGAGTCTATTTTATTTCCTGAAATTTTTATTTGTATAAAAACAGTGGCGTAAGTACATTGCAATATGATAATAAAGTAAACGTTGAATTGTTATTTGGCCCATCTACTGCCATTAAAAATATATTTACTGACACCCAAAAGTTGTCATTATATACCTTTCGACCAAAAAAACATTTTAAAAATTTGTGCCTTGAAAATGCAAGATTACCAAACAGACTCTTGTCCCAAAAACAGGGAAAAAAGTTCCAAACGAACATCGCAAATTTCGTTTTTCACCATTGCAAGGCTTCAAAGCGAGTTTGATTGAGTAGAGCGGCAAGTGCAATTACTTTTAAAAGTGACTATTAAGTCATTACAGATTTTTTAAAAAGAAACATCAAGCCTACAAGAGAAGTTAACGTCAATCATATTGTGCAGGCTGCTCCGACGTAGCGCGTGGGCCGAGAAGTCCTCCGATTTCGTTTTACTTACACTTCTGCGGTTTTCGGAGACAATTATGCCGATCGCCGCTTCGATTGCGAAAATAAACGAGAAGTAGGATGCGCGCGCGTGGTCGTCAAGTGTGATAAGCGAGCCGCCGAGACTGGATGAGCTTCTAATGGAGATAAACGGCGCAATTATCATTGCTATGGTGACGTCACGAAATGCGACTTCCAACTTAACTGCTCAATCTAACGGAGATTCTGTTTGTTTAAACTTTAAAGGAAAACATTTACGAAGAAGAACAAACAAATTTTTGGTCAGAGAAATGCAGTTAATTTTTGTAAATCTTTTTTGGGTTGGTCAGCAAAATAAGAGCTTGCGCGATTTTTATTGAACAACGGGTTTATTTTTTAGAATGATGACTTTCAAATTTTGTGCTTTCTCAAGTCAAATTTTATTTCATTAAATCTTTGTTGACAGGTGCGAGAAATTAATGTTTTTCTTCTTTATTGACTGTAAGAATGACAAATCTATAGGTTTACATTATTTCTTTAATACCAAAAACTTTTTTTTAATTCTACACACATGGTTTAGAAAAAAGTTAAGAAATAACATTTCCATTAATTGGCTTTAGACGTTCACGGTTTATCATATGAAAGAAGGATTATTTTTCTGTGAAATTCGAACGATTAAACGGAAAAATTGATAATTCTTTTACAATGGGTGGCTTCTTAAACTTGAGTGAGATGATCAGCCGAGACTTAAAACAATCAATCAAAATTATAGTTCGGCTAATTTTTACAGTTTAATTGAAATAATTTTGTTAAATTTAGCTACGAAGGAGCTGAATTACATTAGATGAGTATAAATCAGAAATTAATTTTAGCAAATTTCTTATGGGCCAAAAATAATTTTTATTTAACTTCTTGTTATAAGTTAGGCCAGTTTGCATTCTGCAAGCCTAATAAAAAAATTATAAAAATAAATTTTTAGTCGTACAAAACTTTAAATGACCGGCGATACAGACGGAATAATAAACTCTTTCAATTTATTGTAGTTTTTTTAAAAAGACTGTTTCTTTATACTCTTTTGGCCAATTCACAAAAAAACTTCTTGTTGGCTCAAGAAGAAGTTGTTGGCAATGACAAACTGCAAAAAAACGTGGTTTATATAAAGTTGGAGAACATCGAAACTAACGGCCTTTCTGATTGGTTTAGACTTAAGAGAAAGAGAGCACGCGATTGGTTGGTAGCCGGCTCACTTGCGCCGCAAGCGAGTAAGCTCCAGTCTATTGACGAATTCTTTCTGGCGATAAAGAGACGTTTTAAGTGATTCTATGCAGGTGGCTTCAAGTGTTGCCGGATGAAAAGATAATCGTCTTGTGGCTAAAATCGAAAACTAATTAATATTGTGTTTTTCCTCATAAATCTTGCTATTAATAAATGGGTCCATTTTGAGTGGATTTGCATTGGCGTCTGGGGAGATCTTTGAAGTTTAAATTGATTTCGAATTGATTTTGGAACATACTGTATTGTTGAATTCTTTCTTCTAATCGTTGGGTTGTTGGACCTGTTGTACACACTATAGCAGTGGCACGAGTACTTACACTACATACAACATTGCTTGGCTGATGAACATGTAAAGCATTCATTTATATAGAAGACAACATCTTTTCAGAAAAGAAAATTATTTCAGTTGAGACGATTCCAAAACAATTTTTAATAGTTGACTTCGTCGTTTTTCCTATTTAAGGGAAGCGTTTGCAATCCAAGATAAATTAAAATATACCGGACACTTTTTTGAGCCGAATCTTTTGGATGTTTGAAGATTTGAAATTTTATTTTTAATTCCGCAAATGATACCTTCTTCTGGTATCCATTTTGTTGCAAAATATTTTTCATTTTGCTTACTTCATTTGAGATCTTTTTTTTCACTTTGTTCTTTATGGATTTTAGGTAATCCATAATTCTTGGTCGATCTTTGAACACCGGTAGGACTTCATAAACCAATCAGGCTAGTTTATCTTTTTTAGTATGTTCAATCATGACTTTAATACAAAGCGAACGGAGCGGCCGCACGGCTCCTCCCAAAAAATGTCAAAAAGTGGCCTCCCTTAATCGAAATATTGCTCTATTTCTTCATAGTAGCACTATGACGGTGGCTTCCTGTCTGTGTCTGCACCTTAACTTTTGGACGAAAGTAGGTATAATGTACTCGATTGAAAGGGATCACTTTTTTTGTTTTGGTTTGGAGATCACTATACCTTTGGGACGAAAATGATGCTTTTATACAATGATCGAAAGTGATGACCTTTTTTTTAGAGATCACTTTATTTTGTTACAAAAAAACTTGGCACACTAAAAAGTGGACCCTCCATTTTTCTTGAAGTTTTGTAAGGCCATCACTGAGTATGTTCAAGTAGCTGTTTTAGAGTTCGGTTCCTATCCTGGCAATGTTGTCGTTTTCAGTTGTGGAACACAAGCATACAAATTTAGAACAATTAAAGTTTTGTTTATTTTCTGACAAAAAGAATTTGCTCAATAAAGAACACTCCACTTCACTCCATTGTCTCTGTGACTGGTTCCACTAAACATGAATTGGCCACTGCGATAGTGTGTACAACAGGTCCAACAACCCAACGATTAGAAGAAAGAATTCAACAATACAGTATGTTCCAAAATCAATTCGAAATCAATTTAAACTTCAAAGATCTCCCCAGACGCCAATGCAAATCCACTCAAAATGGACCCATTTATTAATAGCAAGATTTATGAGGAAAAACACAATATTAATTAGTTTTCGATTTTAGCCACAGGACGATTATCTTTTCATCCGGCAACACTTGAAGCCACCTGCATAGAATCACTTAAAACGTCTCTTTATCGCCAGAAAGAATTCGTCAATAGACTGGAGCTTACTCGCTTGCGGCGCAAGTGAGCCGGCTACCAACCAATCGCGTGCTCTCTTTCTCTTAAGTCTAAACCAATCAGAAAGGCCGTTAGTTTCGATGTTCTCCAACTTTATACAGGGTGTTCAAAAAGTAACAGTGCAGTAGTATTGATACCCACTGAGAACATAAAAAATAGACCTGTTTATGTGTTGTGATTTAAATTATTTATAAAATGACATAGAAAATTAATCAAGAAAAGAATACTTCATTAAATAAGAATATGGTCAAGTCAATCAACAAGCAATTGCTGACAGATCTGTTTCGTCCTTGTTAGAACTCGTCAGGACAATAACCACAAGCAAAAGTTGTGCCAGCTGTTTAAGTTTTCAACTTTTCAGCTGGGGTCAGCAACAAGCTATATTTGTTACATTGCAACAAATTTATTTTAAGCTTTAAAAAATAAATGAACATAATTCAAAACAGATCTTGAGTTGATCGCTAAGATTATGTCAACTCTTAATAAATAACTCTAAGAAATAATTAAACTTATTGGACTTCAGTATTAGAGATCAATTGCTAAATAAATGTGAATAAATATTTTGTGTGTATTAGTTTATTTCAAGAAGTCCTTTGATTTCACTTATTTCAAGAAATTTTTTTATTTATTTCAAGAAATCCTTTCAAGAAGTCACTTAGGTTAACTTCTTGAAAGAACCCATATACTCTTAGTATACTGATATGATAACTGATTATGCTAAACAGTTACTATTGTATTACCGCAATGTATTGCAATTTAAATAACATATTTTTAATTGATACCTATTTATTTCTTTAATAAATGAAGGTGAAAATTAATATTAATTATCTATTAAAATTCTTTTTAAAAGTTATAGTCTTTTTTATTGAAACAATAAAAAGGTTAGACATAAAGTGCACAAATAGATTATATTTTGAAATTTCACAAATTTTTAAGTTTTGTTGATCCACAAAAAGTTTGCCAAGACATAACTGTCCAAGTTTCTATGCCAAAATTTGCCAGTTATTTGTGTTTGACCATGACATAATCCCAAACTAGCTAAATGCCTAACATTTTATAGAAATCAAATTTAAGTAAATAAGATTAACTTATTGGCCATATCTAGTTTTTATAGCATTAAAACCGCACTTATCTAACTTAATGCAGGTAATACCAATTGACCTGCTGCCAGTCCTTTGTATTCTAGTTGAGTGACCAGAAAGCGTAATAAAAAGTTGAAATATTTCAACTTAGAAATTTTTCCGTTAAGGCCCGTTTCCATTACGAGCGTGGAAAAAAGCATTCTTTGTTTGTTTTATTGCTTTTTTTTGCGCTCGCTTCAATTTTAACCGCTCGCTTCAATCGAAGATCAATAAAAGAGAGAAAGAATGCTCTTTTCCACGCTCGTAGTGGAAACGGGCCTTTAAGCACGAAAAATTGTGCACTTTGGCGTTTTTTTCCGCTTTCCGCATTTAGTGTAAACTAACTTTCCTCTTTTCCGCTTGATTTTTCCGCTTCCGCTTTCAGTGTGAGCCAACCCTTAAAGCAGGGGTTTTCAACCTGTGGGCCACAGTGGTTTTTTTAGTGGGCCATGGAGCATAAATCAAAATGAAAGCAATATGTGTAATATATATGTTGGTCCGAACGATTAACTTTGTAAACTTCATTTTCCGTTGCCTAATTAGCTCGTAAAACTTTGAGTCATTTGGCGCTTGTGACGTAACAGATGTTACAAGCTGGCCACATTTAATTCTTTATTGTAGCAATCTTTTTCAATGCGTTTCCTTCGAATAAGCAACTTAGAAATTTATAGTTCAGTTTTTAACTAAAGAGAAATATTGGAACTGTTGGTTTATCTATTTGAATAAGTTGAATTGTAAAAGTAATTGAAATAATTAAAGAAATTGAAGTGAATTATATTGGAAATTAAATTATATAGTTAGACTGGACTATTTGGCTGTTTCTTTTCACAGTACAGCTATTCCCAAACAGTTTAGTTTCTGTGGCTGTCGCAGACTCCAAGTGCGTCAGGAACATAGAAAAAGATAAATTTCTAAGTGAGATAAAATTATATCAAGATAAAATTTCTGAAAACTCCAGTTAAAAACGCAAAGCAATAGCAAGTTCTGAAGAGTGAAGATTCAATCCGCTTTTCTCAAATTCACACTCGCTAGCTGGAAGAAAGAAGCCATCTTACCAGCAGTTGTCAATCAAGCAACTACAATCAAAAAGCAAGCATAATGAACAGTAGGATAATTGTTATTAATTATATTATTAACCTACTTGATTAACTATATAACAAATTTTGCGTTGTATTAACTGGCAAACTGCGTGATATATTTATATTTATTTCACCTTTTCAAGTTATAATTTATTTACCGTCGTGTAAAGTAATTTTCATTCCTTACTTACAAATTAATATGGCTGAAGGGTCTAGCCCAAAGCAGTCGCTTATGTCTCGGGACGTTACCGATGATAGTCAAAAGGAAATGCGAAATCACGGTGCTAAAGTACGGGAATTAATGTCCGCTGGCGAATCTTTTATTGCGACACTTAATGAAAGTACGGGTTACGAAAATGTTGCCCTTATTAATGATAAGTACCATGCGCTCGATGCCGAGATACTTGCGTGTCAGGGGCAGGCGTCTGGGGAAGGTAAAAGCGAAAGTCAGGGGATATACAATCGTTTGGGAGCACTGAGACTGAATATCATAGATGTTTATCAGAAATGGCATGCTAGCGTTCAAAACAATAGTGGGCTCACTCCGCTAGACATTGAAACACATTCATCACAAAATCAAATGCTCTCGAACACTAACATAAACATGCCGAACATCGAACCCTCCGACTCTGTTAGCAATGTTGGGAGTGGCAGCTTAAGAAGTTGCACATCATCGCAACTAGCCAGAAAACAAATCTCGCTGCGGCTTAAAAGACAAAAAGCTGAATTCCAGCAAAAACAACGGGAAATTGAATTCGAGCTCAGACAGGCTGAACTAGACGCCGAGGAGCAAATGTTGCACTTATCAAATCCAAACTCCGTTGTAAGTGCTCGTTCACGAAATCAACAAACGGTTTGCAAGCCACTTCCCCATACGCAACCTAGGAAAAGGCTTTGTGACGTTACACCTGAACACACAGAAGAATTTGCTAATGCTCAACCACATGCTCAATTATACAAACCACTAGTGGAAAGTATTGCTAACACAAAGTCTACTCCACTGCGAAACTACAGAGGGTACTCTACACAGCACGACCCTTATTCACAGAATAGGGTTTCAACACTTAAAAATCAAGAATTCCAAGGAAGCCCTCACAGTAGTAATTCTTCACATATTGCCCTGCAAGAATACCATATTCTATTAGAGGAGGCTCGCGAAATCAGATACTCTGGTCGCAACCTTCCCTTCATCTTTTTCCAAAATCAGATAAGAGAACTGATTAAGCGATGTCCCATTTCACACCGTAAAATGGATCTTCTCCGTGCTTCCTGTCAGGAAGGCGCGCGAGAAGCCATTTCGGCTCTGGTGCCACCTGTACCAGGTTGGGATATAGACACACAAATCACGCGAGCCCTGGAAGGACTCAGACTTCGCTACGGATGCTGCAGTTTTCTTGCGGAACCACTTGTAAGGCAAATTCGTTCAGGAGCAAAATTACCCCGTATGGATGCAGGAACCTTAGAGAAACTAATCTCTGACCTTAACGACTGCGAACTGTATGCCAGGGCCCACCAACAAATGCACAGTCTTGACAGTAACTTTATTGTCGATGTGGGTGAACGACTCCCTTACAACTTTAAGAAGCAGTACACATATTTCTTACATGATAACTTTGGCAGCACGGAGCAACCATCATTCGACTCTTTCAAACAATTCCTTAACAGAGAGCTACAGGTTGTTAAAACAACTTTTGCAGAGCGATTTTTGTGCTCTTCTGACAGAGGAGAGAAGAATCGATCTACGCAACGGGCTAAAGTACATCACACAAATGTCCAAACAAAAACGGGAAATTCGGCGACAACAACGTCTATAATAACAAGATCAGCACCTGCAGCAAGTGCACCAAGTGAAGCATCTAAATGACAACAATCTCCTAGGTGTTTCATGTGCTCCACTGAAACATCAGAGAAACGGCACTTCTTATACAATTGCGATAACTATCAACGTTTGACCCCAGAAGAAAAACGAAACGCTATTATTCAGGCTCATCGTTGCCTTAATTGCTTGCAGTCTCACTCTGTAGAAGATTGTAAGTTTCCTTGCAAATGTAAGCACTGCAAACAACACATGGCAGTGCCTAAGCATACTACTTCACTACACGAAATATATAATACGTCCTTTCCCACATATCCCAGCGAAAATGTCAGCTCTACTGAAAGGGTGGCTGTTGGGGCCGCCTCACTCCCATCTTATAATTAAAAGGCTAGTACCTCAGTAGTGAGGAAGATAGAGGCACAACAAACAGGTATTTTGACACGTATATCTGCTGTACAAATAAGCAACCCATGCACAGGAAAAAATACCTTGGTTTATGCGCAGCATGATCCTCGGTCACAAGTGACACTAATATCTAAAGCACTATTGGAAGAACTCGATCTTGTGCCTGTAGGAAAATCACAAATTACCCTACATACAATTTCATCCAGTGAAACAAGCGAGCTGGAGAATGTAGTGTTCAACCTCAAATCACTACACAATAACAAACACTTTTTTGGGCTGCAGGCATTGGTAGTCTCACCATGGTCTGATGAGGGCTACACTCTGCCTCACTGTCAGGATTTGTCGGAGTACCCACAATTTGATGATGTCGTTCCATACATGATTCCTGAGCATTCGGGTGTTGATGTTCTGATAGGTCTTGACAACTCTGCCTTAATGAGGGTTTTACAAGAGCGAACTGGTAATGAAGGCGAACCTCATGCTATTGAAACCCCACTCGGGTGGATAGCATCTGGAGGAAAATTCCAGAAAGGAATGAATTGCCAAACTCATAAAATTTCTGTAAGTGACAATTAATTAAGATTAAAGAATTAGAACAACTTGTTCGTGAATTCACAAAAGAGGACGAGGTCATACAGCCCTCGGTAAACGACAAAAAAGCTCAACAACTAGTCGAAGATAACATTAGAGTCATTGATAGTCGATATCAGATACCTGTTCCTCTAAAGGAAGACATCCATAAACTGCCAAGTAATTACGAATTAGCTAGAAGACGTGCTAATGGACTGCGCAAGCACATGTTACGACAACCTGACCTACAATTATCTCTTGTTAATGCCATTCAGGGACTTAAAGAGAACAAATTCATTATGCTCGCTGAAGAAAACACGGATCAGCAAACAAACTATCTCCCATACTTTATTACAAATCAAGCAAAACCCAGAGTTGTCTATGACGGCTCTGCTAAGTGGTCAGGATGGTCCATCAATGATTTTATTTATTCTGGTCCTGACATGCTTAACATTCTGGCCCATGTTTTAGCAAGATTTCGCATAGAAAAATATGCCATAATGGCAGATATTACCAAGTGTTTCTTTCAAATTCTTTTACCTGAACACCAACATAATTTATTTAGAATATTGTGGTACGACAATGATGACATTTTAAATGGAAAGCTTAAACCATATAAATTTACTAGACACGTCTGGGGTGTGGTCAGCTCTCCATACATCGCTTGCCGTAGCATAAGAGAGATAGCCAAGGAAAATCCTACCAATGCCAGTAACCCCACTCTACACGCGATTCAACATTGCATGTACATGGATGATCTTCTAGTTAGCACAGACACCCTAGAAGAAGCCGAAACCATAGCCACTGAGTCTATCAATCTTCTGGCCAGCCGCGGTTTTCAACTTGTGAAATGGACTGCAAACCAAGCGGCCAAGTCCGTCCTTGCTAATGTAGATAAAAATAAACTGGCATCATCCGTCAGAACGATCGACCTGAAAAAAGATGAGGACCCACTTCCACAATTCAAAGCAGTAGGTTGCATTTGGAATGGTGAACAAGATACTCTGAAAGTCGAGTTTGGCTTTCATCTGCTCGACAAATATACTCGACGAGTTATGTTAAGTCAAATCAGCCAACAATATGACCCACTGGGATATACTGCTCCTTTTCTCTTGAAAGGACGCCTCATTCTGCAACAACTCGCTGTGGATCAGTTGAGCTGGGATGAACCCGTCCCTGCAAAGCATGAGAGAGCGTGGAAAGATTGGAGTCAAACACTTCTTAAATTAAAAGAAATCTCTATTCCCAGATGGTACTTTGCAAATGCTCTACAGGTTAAAGTTACCGTTGAAACTCTTTATGAGCTGCATGCGTTTTCGGATGCATCCATGGAAGCGTACGGTAGCGTAATCTACCTTCGTAGAATCATTGATAATCATGCCCATGCGGCGTTTGTTTATGGAAAAAGCCGTGTAATTTTGATACATCAACAAAACTGGCCTATAGCAAGAAAAGAGCTGGTAGCTGCTGTGATGAGTGCAGAACTCATGGCAAGCGCTGCTAAAGCTTTAGGATTACCGCACTACTCTCGACATTTTTGGTGTGATTCTAAAGTAGTTCTTCAATGGGTCACTAACCCTAATCTGAGATTACCAAAGTTTATTTCACGTCGTCTGGAATTAATACGCCGAGTCTCTTCCTCAAATGATTGGCGTTATTGCGAAACCGAAAGTAATCCAGCAGATGTGGCCACGAGACCTCTAGCTAACAAACACTTTGAAACCCGCACAAAACTTTGGATCGAAGGTCCACAATTTCTTCATTTACCACCTGATAAATTCAACGTAAACAGTATTCCTTTAACTGTACGTGATGCTCGAATTGAATTGAGAACAACTTTTTGCAAAGAACCAAAGGCAACACTCACTCGTGTCATACAGACTTCACCAAACTTGTACACTCTGAAAAAGAGGTTGGGATACCTTGCTGCCTTTGTAGAATTTATGATTGCAAAAGCAAAGAAACTAGAGTTTCATAAGCCACGCTTAAACGCTATATATCTTGAAAAAGCATTACACTCTACAGTGCTATATGTGCAGCGAGAATGTTTCTGCACAGTTTTCGACAGCTTGCAAGCAGAATCTCCTGACTCTTTGGAAGATGCAATCAAACGGCTAAACGCTAAAACGTTATCAAATTCTGAACGCAGACACCTTAAAAATTTACGCTCAATCCGTTGTCTTCGCCCCGCTGCCTTTCCAGATGGAACACTTCGAATCGAAGGAAGATTGGGAGAAGCTGATCTTCCCACAGACGCAAAACATCCTGTCATTCTCCCATCACGACACCCACTTACTAGGTTAGTGATACTGAATTGTCACCAAGAAATTGCACATGCAGGGATTCAATACACTCTGATGCTGACTCGCCAAAAATATTGGATTATAAAAGGATTGTCTAGCGTCAGGCATTATTTAAATCAGTGCAACGCTTGCAACTTACAAAAGGCGAGGCCCGTTCGTCAACTTATGGCGGACCTCCCTGCTTCTAGGTTGGCTGCTCACAATAAGCCCTTTTTTAATACTGGCTGTGATTACTTCGGCCCATTGCCATACAAAGAAGGCCGAAGTGAAAGGAAAGCATGGGGGCTACTTTTCACCTGCTTATCAACCCGTGCGATTCACGTTGAACTAGTCACTTCTCTTGACTTGAGCAATTTCATAATGGCCTTTTCTAGATTTGTAGACCTGCGAGGTTCTGTATCTAGTATGTACTCGGATAATGGAACTACTTTCAAAGCCGCCGCCCACGTGCTGCCCGAACTTCTTGAGGCAGACAAACTTCAGTCGTTTTTTAGGAAAAAGAAAATTTCGTGGGAATTCATTCCACCATATAGTCCCTCTCAAGGTGGCGCTTGGGAGTCCCTTATAAAGGTGTTCAAACGCACACTCATACAAGTCACTAAGTTTCCTAGAACACCTACCTTGGTTGAACTGCAAACATACATCTGCAATGCTACGCGCATAGTTAATGATCGTCCACTGACACCTCTTTCTGACGATCCGCGTGATTACACTGCAATATCACCGTCTTCACTCTTGACACCTTTAAATGATCCACACACACCGCTTGGACAACCACACAATAAGGATCATCTCCGACGCGATTATAGATACAACATATCACTTGCACAACAGTTCTGGGAGCGTTGGATAAGATTTTACCTTCCCCTTCTCCAAAAACGTAAGAAATGGTTAACGGTTGCTGACAATCTCCACGTTGGGCAGATGGTGGTAGTCGGGGGTCCGGGTGACTTCAACAAAAGGGGAAATTATAGGCTTGGACGTATCTCAGAGGTCCTCCCACAAATGCGAAGGGGCAAAGCCTTGGTACGTCGAGCTAAGATTGCAGTATCGTCTTGTGATTGTAATGGTAAACCCGTTGTTACGTATATTGATCGTGACATTTCGAAAATTGCGCCTTTGGAATTGGAGTAATGCTATGTGACATTATTGTGTTCGTTTACGAAATCCCTTATACAGTATTGTACATACACGCTTTGACAGTTTTGTTGCATCTTGTTTAATTGCCTTTTCATTTATCGTATACGTATATGCCTAGAACTTAACTGTTGTGAATTCTTTGTGTTACTTACCTTGTTTGTAAATTTGATACATCGTTCTCCCCCTTGTTTAGTTGTTTTACATTATGTATGCGCTGATGCCGATACACATAATGGGGGCCGCCTATGGTCCGAACGATTAACTTTGTAAACTTCATTTTCCGTTGCCTAATTAGCTCGTAAAACTTTGAGTCATTTGGCGCTTGTGACGTAACAGATGTTACAAGCTGGCCACATTTAATTCTTTATTGTAGCAATCTTTTTCAATGCGTTTCCTTCGAATAAGCAACTTAGAAATTTATAGTTCAGTTTTTAACTAAAGAGAAATATTGGAACTGTTGGTTTATCTATTTGAATAAGTTGAATTGTAAAAGTAATTGAAATAATTAAAGAAATTGAAGTGAATTATATTGGAAATTAAATTATATAGTTAGACTGGACTATTTGGCTGTTTCTTTTCACAGTACAGCTATTCCCAAACAGTTTAGTTTCTGTGGCTGTCGCAGACTCCACGTGCGTCAGGAACATATGTATAATTAGGCTTGCCATCCGTCCCATTTTTTAGGCATTTTTCTGGCGTCCTGTGCAGTCAACCACATGAAGACTTTTTTTTTTTTAGAGAACACTATGATTTTGGGACAAAAATAGGGAAAATTGACAGCAATTCCAAGTGAAGACCTTTTTTTTTTTTTTTTTAGAGAACACTATGATTTTGGGATGGGAATTTAATTTTGTTGACCAAACTGGGTTGTGAAGTTAACTTAAGTTGAAAAATAGGCCACGGTACAGAAAAGGTCGAAAATCATTGCCTTAAAGGTTATGCGATTAATTGCCTTTTTATTTTTACTCACAATCAACTGAAAGTAATCATAGTGCATGTAGAAATAAAGATTGTGAAAAAGGAAGCAGCGACTAAACGATGTACGTTATTACATGCACAACTAACGTTGTGCAATGTGCATGGTCGCTGTACCTTTCAACAAAGCGATGTGATGCTAACAAGAAAAGGAAAGCGAAAAGAAGATAATTAATACACATGTCCGAGCCATAGTCAGAGAATGTTGTGTAATCATGGGTGGGAGAAACAACAAACTCAAAGACCAAAAGGGTTTGGACCAAAAAGGGTCAGGCAGGCAAAGAAACCCACCAAAAAAATCCTGCCATGGGTCAAAAGGACCATTTCAAAAGCATATGGCTGGACATAGAAATAAAAACATGCAATTAGTAAGCAAGAATAGGTGCAAAAAGAAGTAAATTATGTGAATTTTCATTCAACTGGACGGGCCGTAATGATCTGGATGTTGCCTTTCACGTCGCATTGGGCTTTTATACTCATCGATTTCTTTGTCCAATTACGTGGAGTTACCTGTAATAGCAGCAACAAATGTTTTAAAATTTGTTAAGTCTATTACCATTAAGAATTACGTTGCTATAAGATGCTTTTGAAATTCTGTACGAAATTTACTATATGATTTTATCTGTTTAATGCTTGATGGGACTTTATTCCAAGCAAGAGGACCTCTGTATCCTAAAGATTGTTTAGTTATATTTAATCTACAAAATGAGGGATAGAATTTGGACTGGCTTCTTGTATATTTGGTGAAATTGTCGCTTACCAGGTTATTTTGAAAAAAATGATTTTTTATATTTGGTTTTTTCATATTTGGTGGATATAAGAATAGTGAAAAGTTTATAAATATTGAAAACTAATTTCCAAAATATCTTTAAAAATTTCACCCATAGTGAAGACTGACTTCGGACCAAGACTTTGGCTCCAAGCACTGGATCCGGCGTCAAATGCCTGGTATTTAGAGCAAGAATCAAGCAATCACACTGAGCTGTTTTTGGAGTTGTCAAAATATATGTGTACATTGAAAATTTTTTTTTTTCAGTTAGAATTATAAATGTGTATGGACGCTTTTGGGTCTGAGATAAATAAATAAATAAAAATAAAATAAAAAATGACGAATTTACAATTCAAAATTTTAATGAGTAGCAAGGTTTAAGCTTAAAAAGACTTTTACGAAGCTAAATTTTAAATATTATACTGAATCAGTTTTCATTACAGCACCGAGGCGGGATGATTAGATAACATTTTTTTAATATTTCGCTGATGTAATGGGAATGGCACAAATAAAGCGTTAACAGGATTCAAGTTAAACTAACTTTTTTGTCTTTTGTCCGCATTGGAAAAAATTACTATCCTATGAAAACAAAAAAATAGCAAGTCATTCACTCATTGAAGATATAAACCCGAATAAACAACAAACCAAAATACCTCCAACGGTTGGTTTTGCCGAATCCGTCAATAAAATCTTTTTAGGACAGGTTTTTTTCTGTGTTATTACTTTTGTTTACTTCAGATCAAAAAAATAAATTTTTTCAGTTGTTTTAAAATAATTTGTGTTAAAAAATAAGCCTTTAGTTATACAGTATATACTGGTACTCATACTGAGCTTTTTAATGTTAACCTATTAAAACTTTAAAATAAGTGTAGATCTATCTTATAACGAGGAAATTAAATAATTTAAGTTGTATTAAACTTAATGTAATCATATAGTTTTTGTTGGTAACCCTTAACATTTTGGTTATTTCGAAGAAGTTATCGTAATTGTTTTTTTTTGTTCTCTTCAAGAAGAGACTATCAGCGTTTTTTCGTGAAACTAACCTGGAATCCCCCTGTTGTTACTATAGTTTTTTGAGAAATTCTTTTTCTCTTGGTTTCTTTTTTATTTACTTCTGGGTTGTAGGTAGGATTTCAAGTTAATTTTACCGATAAAAAATAATTGGGTCTCTTAAAGAAGTCACCATAAACGACTTTTGTTCGTGAAACTAACCCGGATGCCCCTGCCGTTACTATCGCTTCTTGAAAGATCCTTTTTCTCTTGGTTTCTTCTTTATTCCACCCTGCCGCTAAAAGAGGTATTTCAGATTAGTTTCACTGAAAAAAATCGCTTACCGTGACTTCTTGAAGAGACCCAAATAATTAAGCATTATTTTCACCTTATTTTAAAACAAACTGTGCCTTGGCTTTTGTAAAATCTTATAACTACCAATTTTCTTTTGTTTATGGTTATAATTATGGTTAGATCAAGAAAAAAAGAGTACTAAAAAACCCAATTGCTTTTACTTGTATGATTGTAATACTTTTTAGGGGTTTTATACTGATTAATTTTGTTTGCTTGTGTGAAACACTTTCTCTAAAAATGTTTTTTTGTTTAATATCAAATATAATATCAAATATTTTTCTATTTTTGCAATCAACCACATTTAATAAATAAGAAACTGAAATTAAACTTTAGATGTCAAATAACTTTTTAAAATTAAATGAAAAAAAACTGCTGCTAGTAAATAAAATTTATCTCTTTAGCTTATATCGACCTACAACTACTCGAAACCTCAGAGTTGGTTATGGGAGAGATATGTTAATGTTAGTCTATAGAAACCCTGTTTATAATCAGTTCAGTAATAGTCTTAGTAAATTAACTGAAGTTTGGAGTTCTTTGTTGTATTGACATATGAAATTTGTTATATCTCTGCTTATTTTGTGTTTAAAAAATCTCAAAATTTATTACTTTAAAGAAGCATATACAGCAAATCATAAATCTGTCAAAGTCTTTACTTTTTAAATTTTATTTTTTTACAACCAATTTGATTTTGTTTTATGGACCCAGATAAGTTGTGTTATATATGTTGTTTTACTATTAACCAAATTTTTTTCTTGAGTATATAAATTGCTGTTTATGTTTTAATCAACTTTGTGCTAATAGTTAATTTTTGCCATGGTTTGCATAATTGCTGGTAGTGCAGAATATGAAAAATAAATTATTATTGAACTACAATTTTGCTACACAAGATATGCAGGTCTTATTTACTGTTACTAACCTTGTAGGTTTTGGGGAGTTTCCAAAATTTAAAAGGTAATAAACTATACTCTGTAAATGGTGAATGAGAATCCAACATGTGTCCATCATCTTTACCAAAATTTATAAAAAATTTTTATAAATGTTTTACTGTCGATGTCATAGTCCTAGAACCACCGGTACCCAAGGTATGCTTAAAATTTAATGCCAGTATTATCATGTTGAAGCCTGTTTGCTGGGGTCATGTTTGGCTGAACTTGTTTGATTGCATGTTGGTACATCCAAATAATATTTTATAGTAAAATTCCTTTAAAATAAATGAAAAATACTGTACATTCGCAAAAATCCATGAAGGCCCAACATAGTTCAGTGCAGTGTAAAGGTCATTTTTGTGGTATGATTAACTTTGTTACCATACACACAGAAAACTTTTTTCTGCCTAACTTTATTCAAAATTTTTTCTTTCATACAAAATTTTACAAAAAATTATAAAAAAATTTGGGGGACATGATTTTCTTACAGATAATTGTGTTTTGGATAATCGCATTTGACCTGTATCTTTGCAGGATTGTACAAGAAATGTTGTTGCTTATAGGAATTTCTCAAGTGTTACTTTATTTAAAATATATTTTTTTCTATTTTTTTAAAGGAGTTTTTTGTCTAGTTTGCAAGATCAGTATCCTGCAATAGATTGTTATTGAAGAACTATGATATTAATAGATTAATATTGGTTTATAGTTTTTTGACAGAAAAATGATATATTTTATTCTCTCATTTAAGTAGACAACATCTGTTAAGTATGTTAAGGCAAAGGACCTTTGGGTCAAATTAAATGGTTCTATAAACAAGTGGCTCAATGGTCCTGTTTATTCTCTGTCAAGAAACTATCTTATTAAATTACATCACAGATTCTGCTTACATAACTTAAATTTACCTAGCTTTTGTATGCTTCAGAGGTCATATTTTCACTGCCTTTTTTAAAGAAAGTAATAGAAAAATATTAGCAGCCAAATATTTACATTCAAATTACAAAAACCTACTTTTTTGTGACAATTATTCTGCAAGCTATTACATGTACATGATTGTCTTACTATTACAATCAAGAAAATGTGGTGATTCAAGTACTTGGGATTGTACCACAGCTTGATGGTTCTTTATGCCCAATGGTCCTTAATCTTCCCTAATTTACATAAAGATAAATAATATCACTTGTTAAGATTAAATAATTCATTTGGCATTATGTTAAATTAAGAAAGAATGAAAAACAAATTGATAGTCAATTGGATACCCAAGAACCATAGCCAAAAATTTCATGATTTCTCTGAATAATTAGCGGCTGATTTCTTGATTTATTGTGATACTTTTCTTTTGACATTATATTGCATTTTTATGAAAATTAATAAATTAATTTATTCAACAACATAAAGTTTAAATGTATTTGTGAAAAACGTGTCTATCAATCATATAAAAATGAAAAATGTTATATTTTTAGTTTATAAAAAATACAATAAAATTTTAGTGAATATATTTGTCATAATTGAAACAAAGAACTTATTGATATATATATATGTTTTTGTGAAAATATGGCGTCTTATTTTGATGAACATGATTGCAATCCTTTGACAGATAGCGAAGCCGCAAACAGAATGGATTTTATGAGGCTTTTGCGGTTATTTCTTCAAAGTGATGTTAGTGTTGACAGCAATATGTTTGAGCAATATCTTCCTCATGGCGAGCGCTTAGCCCCTCCAGCATCGGTTTCTGTTGTTAAAAATTTGCCTCGTCGAACATTGGATACTTTTACTGACAAACAAAATGCCCAGTGTCCTGTTTGTTTAGTTTCTTTTGATGTTGATGATATTATAATTGAAATGCCATGCGATCATTTTTTTCATACAGATTGCTTATTACCATGGTTAAATAAAACAAACTCTTGTCCGCTCTGTCGTTATGAGTTGAAAACTGACGATCAAAGTTATGAGGAATATAAACTGGAAAAGTTACGAGAACAAGAAAGACAATATAGAGTTCAAGAACTACACAATTCAATGTTTGGATAATTGTGTATTATATTTACTCTTGAATTTTTGATTGTTTATGCTTATTATAACAATTTTACTGCTGTTATTTTACTTCAGTATTAATAAAAGTCTTGATCTTTATTATTGGATTAAGCTTCTTTTTAAAAAACAAATACTGCTTTGATTCTATTTTTTTTGTAACTTTCATCCAAATAAAAATGTTAATTAAAATTGAAGATGTGAAATTTCATTTAGGTTCAATATTACGCTTCTGGTATCTTGATACTGCAGTTGTGCATTAACCTAGATAGATTAATTCGTAACTCTTTATTTTTCATTGTATGTGATCAAGCAAATACGAGGGTCAGTCAATAAGTAATGAGACTTTTTTAATAACTCAAGTTTGCAATGACTGGTAATCAAAAAATGCTTTTTTATTTTTCAACATAGTCTCCCTCCTTTGCAACACACTTGTTCCATCTTGATATTAGATTGTCTATTCCTTTGGCATAGAATTCCGTGGACTGGGTCCTTAGCCAGTTGCTCACAGCAGCCTTCACTTCTTCATCAGTCTGGAAGTGAATTCCCCTCATACTCTCTTTGAGTGGGCCGAAGAGGTGAAAATCAGATGGTGCAAGGTCTGGGCTGTAGGGTGGGTGTGTTAGAAGTTTCCAGCCTAAATCTTCAATTTTGGCTAGGGTTCTTGCTGCTGTGTGGGGCCTTGCATTATCCTGAAGGAGAATCACACCTCTTGATTGAAGTCCTCTCCGTTTGTTCTTAATGTCTTTTTTCACTTGAGTTAGCAGCTCACAGTAGTTCTCTGAGTTCACAGTATTGCCCCTTTCCAAGAAACTGATAGTGATCGGCCCATTTCTGTCCCAGAACACAGTGAGCATGACTTTCCTTAAACTTTTCTGAGATTTGAATTTTTTCTTCACTGGGGAAGAAACATGCTTCCACTCCATTGATCGTCGTTTCGATTCAGGTTCATAATGAAAGACCCAGGTCTCATCAGTTGTCACTATTCTCGATAGAAATACATCTCCCTCCTTTCTGTATCTGCGTAGTGATGCTCTGGAAGCCATCAGGCGCTGCATTTTGTGATCATCCGTTAACATCTTTGGAACCCAGCGACAGCTGACTTTTGAAAAACGCAGCTTCTCACGCACAATTGCGTACACTGTGCCATGGGAGATGTCCAAGTTTGTAGCAATTTCATCTAAAGTGACCCTTCTATCAGATTTGATCAGGTCTTCAACTGCCTGTACTGCTTCTGGGGTAGAGACATCCACAGGTCTTCCACTTCTCAGATCATCAGTAATGCTTTCGCGTCCATCTTTGAATGCTTGCACCCATTTGTAGAAGTTTGCTCTAGACATACAGGAAGGACCATATTGTCTTTGCATTCTAGACAGAATCTCACATGATTTTACACTCTCTGCCAACAGAAATCTGATGACTCCTCTTTGTTCCAAGCATGAGCTGTTTCCTAGCCTAGTAGTCATTTCAATTTATCGTCACACCTACAGTAATCTGAAAATAAACAAGTTTTGTTGTAAATAAGATGACAACTCCATTCATAATCATCACATAAAATTTCAGTTGCATAACTCCAAGAACACCAAAGTAATTGAGAAAGTCTCATTACTTATTGACTGACCCTCGTATAAAGATTCGTTTTTACTACGAACGTGAAACGGAGTATTCTTTGTTTCTTTTATTAATTTTTTTGCTTCGGTTAGCGCTTAAGCGCATAAAAAAGCCAAAAAATCAATAAAACACAAAGAATACTCCATTCCACGCTTGTAGTGGAAATGGGCCTTAAAAGGTCGAATTTTAGGGTTTAAATCAGTGGCGTCTAACCCGTGCTCACGTAAAAGTTTGTCTCGCGCTGTACATTTCGAAAAATGACGTAAACCAAATGGGGAAGGTATTTCTCGGATCTTTTACCCCGTTTCGGTCCGAATTTTCGTCATCTTATTGCGAGTTTCAGTTGGTGCAACGATTAAAAGTAAAAACAAAAAAAGGCTTCGCTTCCATTCAATTTTTTTCAGAAACTACGTGACGTAATTTTTTATCTTTAATTTTATGTAAGTTGGTAAATTCACGTGATCACACCACAAATTTAGAAAATATTTATTTTGAGGGCACTTTTATTCGCTTGGGCCGCGAATATTTTCGATAAGCCAAAATAGCCCACTGATCAAGGTTAGACGCCCCTGGTTTGAATGAATTATTAATTCATAATCTTATTTTGATTATATAATTATTATACTTTTGTATGTTATTGATACTGATTTTTTTGTGTGAAAAGCCCAGGTGAATAAAAATTTTAAAATAATTGTATTTTTTTAAGCCAAGTCTTTTTAATTTTGCAGTACTGTAATAATTTTTTGTCAAAATTAATTGTTTTGTTTTCGATGATTGAATTATTCTTATTTGTCACTGAGAAAGATAGTCAAATTATTTCTACTTTTATCTTTGCTAGTAAAGATTATGACTTGGCTTTTGATTTTTTGACGGGAGGGTAAAATCTGGAAATATTGCAAAGGCACCTTTTATGGAAAAACTTGAAAAGAGGCTCTAACGTAATCCTAGCAGATTCTGCAAACCAGTACACTTTGATCATTAAACTTTTTTTAAAGTTATACTTTTATCGTTAAGTTTTAAGAGAGGCGAAAAAAATGCCCAACATTGAGACATTTATTTTTTAATGTTTGCTTTTGCGTAAAGGAGTCGGTTTTACGAGGTGGAGTCAAAAATTATCTACACTAAAATCACTATCTTACGTATAATAAGCCTACGTATTGATGATCTCCAATGGTGGGCATGGCACAATGCCCCCCCTTAAATACGCTAGTGCATACAGCCCAGATCTCGCACTTTCCAACTACTATCTCTTGGTATACTCAAAGATGCTTTACGACGTTGTCGATTTTTGGATAAAGCAGTTCATGAAACGACGTTCCAATGTAACAAAATGCGTCCATGAATAGTTACAAAACCATCCAAAAACTTCCTAGATAGAATTCACAAGCTTGTGGACTGCTGGAATAGTGGAATAAGTGCGTCGAAAAGAATGAGGACTAAGTAAAAAAATGACATATTTCTTGTACTCTTGTGCCTGTGCGAACAAATCAAAAAAACAAAAGTGCGCATAATTTTTGACTCACCCTCACACATCAATTTGTTCATAAAAAATGCAACAATCCGGACATCAAAAAGCAGAGACCAACTTTGACACTTAGCAATCGGCAGTGTTTCCCATAGGTAAGAGCGCCGTTTTAGTGGCAACGGTGATAGAGATGGTTTGGATTCAGTTTTTACTACACAACACTATCCTTTGCTTGACGTTTTTAACGAGCAGTTTAAAATTTCAATCATATCAGTGTTGTATTTTTTACCGTCAAATTAACGGTGCTAAGTTTTTCTTTTTTTATAACGGTATCGCTATATAGCGGCTGTAATTTTTTCAATAGTTAATGAAAATGGTTACGGCGAGACTTTTGCTAGATTCGACTGTTAGCACAAATTAAGCGTTAATTTTTTAAACGTTTAAATCGCTTTTTTAACATTAAGTTTTGTTCTACTGTAATATTAAGTTTTGTGATTTTTGTCACATAGTCTACTTTATAAAATCATTCTTAAAAATTCTAAATACTGATAGCTAAATTTAAATTTTCTTACTGGTCACCGCTTCACACCCACGTAGTATAGATCAAGGGTGTCCAATCCAACGAGCCGTATGTGGCCCCAGAAGCTTTTTGGTGCAGTCGGCGAAGGAATTTTTAATTAGATACTCCATCAACTTGAATAATTGCAGTGCCTTTAAACCTCCTCAACCTGTGTTGCGCGAGAGATGCCAAAGTGTGCCGCAAAGCTTTTGAAAAGCATTAATTCAGCGACAAAACAAAGTCCACAAGCAGAGCGAAGGCCTTTTTTTTTTTATAGAACACGTGGTTTTGGAGACGAAAATTGTAAAACTAACGTTGATTTAGAGTAAAGACTTTTTTTCTTCAGAGAGCACCTGTTTTGGAGACGGAAATTTTCAAACTAACTCGCAATGCAACATCACTTTAATTATTTCAGCGATTGCGGCCCGTGATAAACTTACAGACGAAAATTTTGACTAACAAAAGGTTGGACACCCCTGGTGTTGATCAATGGTTTTCAACCGGTGGGCCATGGCGATGTTTTCAGTGGTCCACAGAGCATAAATAAAAAAGAAAGCAATCGTCATCGTTTGAAGGGCATCCACTCCAGGTCAGACACAAGCAGAACTGGGGCCGAGAGTTTATCTTTTTACTACCCCAGACTGCTGCACTGCTTGAATCAGATGCTGGCAGTGGTGTTATTAAGCCACCATTGAGTTTCGTCATCCAAAACCGTCAGACCTCGTGCTCCATGTGGTGCCCGATGTATAGGGCACGCTGTTAGTACATGGTCTGCGGTTTGTTCAGAGGCCCCACACTCGCAATTCGGTGAAGGAGCAAGACCCCATTTGTGCATGGACGAATGGAATCGCCCAACACCAGTCCGCAGGCGGTTGAGCTTAACCCAAGCTGCTCGGGGTAAGCCCATCCCAACAGGCCTGGCACCGGTCTCGGGCACAAAAGCACGGAGCCTGGAAGCATTTTCACAGTATTCCGCGTTCCATTTGTAATTTGTCCATTCAGGAGCGCGGATGCCAAGTCTAGCAAGGTTGTCCAAAAGGTTCCGCGCAGATGGCACAAATGGGCGTCTGAATCTTAGTCTCACTTGGCGAGTTTCTGAGGACCCACTTAAAAGACCATACAAGATATGATCGGGGTCCAGAGATCCACGGTAAGTCAAGGAGAGTGTCGCTCCCAGTCGGCGAAGCTCAGCTGGCTGGATGCCTGAGAGTACAGGTAGGTGGTCCGTTGGAGTGGGACGCAAGTATCCAGTAACTATGCGCAAGACGGTGTTCAAGACACTGTCGATGAGGTGAATATGAGCACTGCGACACCATACTGGCGCACAGTAGGGGAGACCGGGTCTGGTTGTCCTCTGTCCTGGTTGTCACATTCAGTTTTTTGAGTATTTCGCAACCTCGTGCAATAATCACTTTAATGTTAAATCACGTGTCTTTACCTCTTTGTTTGCCAGATGTACTTTGACTTTGATTGAGTAAGCACAGTTTGAATAAAGTTTAAAATACTACTTTTTGCTAAAAATTCAAAATTTTTTTGTTTTTGATCAAGAAAGGATAGAAGCAACTAGGATAGAAGTATTATCAACATTGGTATGTCGTTGGAGACATAAAAGCATTGGCACTTTTGTAAAACAAGTCTTTATTTAGCTGATAGTATAGTTTTTGAATTAGGTTTAGTCGAATTCAAGATGCAGGTCTGTACAGGTTGTCACAAAAAAATTAGTAAAGGTTGTCACACTGGGACAACCAACCTCATGCTAAACAAACTGTTTCATTACCTTGTTTTGGTGTGTTTTTAAAAATGTAGCTCATCACGTTATATTGAAATGTTAAATTTATATAAGCCTAATATGCCTAACAGCTGTTTTATTTATTCATGTAAAGATTAAAAGCAGAAATTAGAGACCGATTTATTACAATAAGTGTAAGCCTACTTTGAAATCCCCACTTTTTAACGTTGGCAGCAAAAAAAATTGTTAAATTCTGGCGCTCCGTCTTTGTTATTAAAATAGTGTTTGCTTCATTGAGAAACGTTGAAGCATATTTACAGCTTGGGAGATTTGAGACATCAAATGAAGTGTTGTCCAAAAATAAATGATTGGTCTTGCTGGTTTGCTTTTGAGATATAGGCCAACCAAGAGTAACTACAAAATTTAACAC
This sequence comes from Diplosoma virens, assembly GCA_963680785.1. Taxonomy (NCBI): domain Eukaryota; kingdom Metazoa; phylum Chordata; class Ascidiacea; order Aplousobranchia; family Didemnidae; genus Diplosoma; species Diplosoma virens. Next base: position 11,295,792 of record OY796890.1, on the reverse strand, counting down.
GCACAAAACCGATAATTGTAAAAATATTTTAAATTTCCAGTGAGAATACCATGTTTTCATTTTACTGTTCAGGAAAGTTTATATATATGTACAGTAATTATAATAATGCCGCGTAATTATAGAAGGAAAAGTGAACGAGGCATAGCTAAACCTGATGAAATGTTGAGAGCAGTTTGACACATTAAAAGTACCGGAGAGAGTATTCGAAAAACTGCTGAGAGTTTTGGTATCAATTACAAAACACTTTCACGTTATAGAAAAAAATTTTCTGACGAAGAAATTAATGGAGAAGATTTATTTTCAACTAACTCACAGTTAGTTACAGATGCAGGCAAGTGTTTACAGATGCACAAGAAATAATGATTGTCGAATATCTTCTAAAAGCATCGGATATTTATTTTGGATTATAACCAAAGGAATGCCGAAAACTTGCTTACAGATTTGCGAAAGCTAACTGTATAGAAATACCAAAAAGTTGGTATGATAAACAACAAGCTAGTCCTGATTGGCTTACATCTTTTTTAAAAAGACACCGTCAATTGTCACTCCGCACTCCAGAAAGTACAAGTTTAGCTAGAGCAAGTAGCTTTAACAAAAACAATGTTAATTCTTTTTTCCAAAATTTGAAATTAGTTTTAAATAGGCATAACTTTCAGCCATTGGACATTTGGAACATGGACGAAACAGGCATAGCTACTGTACGTAAGCCTGATAGAATTATTGGAAGACGTGGAACGAAACAAATAGGCGCTATAACATCGGCTGAGCGAGGTACACTTATTACTGTAGTAGGCACTATATCAGCTAGTGGAAATTCTATTCCTCCTTACTTTATTTTCCCCCGAGTAAAATTTCAAGGGCATTTCCTTAATGGAGCGCCACCTGGAAGCAAAGGAAATGCAAATCCATCTGGATGGATGACAGAAGAGTAAAAGAACGTGACTCATTTTCGAAGTGATATAAAATTTAATAACAAAACGAAAATGACGAAATCGTTCGTCTGCAAATAAAAGAAATAAATAAATAACACGACTCAAAGCTAAACACTACTAAGCTTACTAAGTCTGAACACAACTGTACAGGCAAATGACAAGGCAAAACACAACTGTACAACAAACCCCATTGTTACGTAATAGTACGAACTATCAAGCATTTGTACATCCCCCCAAGTTCGTACTATTCCGGCCAGGTATAGTTATGTAGTTGATCCCTTGATCACCCATTGACCAGAGGTCGGATCCAATTCGACAGCAGGTCGTCGTAGGCGAGAGGACCATCTAGGGATCATTGATTTGTTGTTTTCGTGGGTGTCAGGGTCAGTCTCCTGCGAATTAGTGTTCGTCACAAATGTGGAGTGTGTGGTTGTAGGTACGACATCATGGACGTCTTGTGGTTGCCCATGATCTATGGCCTCAGATGAAGTTGCATCAGCAACGTGGGTGGACGTGGAGGGTGGGTATTGAACGTGCGTTTCATGTTGGGGGAGCACTGTTGGTGGTGAAGAAGTTTGCTGGGACTCGGCAACATCAGGTATTATACGAAGGAACAACCAAAGCTGGCAAATCATAGATGGTCATTCCTTTACCGGGGTTATTAAGATGCCACTCATCAGCCACTGTATTAAAATATTTTTTAAATGGTCCGTATATAAATCGATCCAACGGTTGCAAACAATGAGTACAGTGTGGCGGAAATGAAAGCATTACAATGCCATTTTCTTTAGCGAAGTCTAATCCTTTATATGCGATTCGTGATTATCTAGTAAAAGAAGGCAAGGTTTTTCGTGGGTGCAGCGAACATGCTTAACAAAGTGCTTTAAAAAGTCCAAAAAGTGCTCTTTGTACAAATGCTTGATAGTTCGTACTATTACGTAACAATGGGGTTTGTTGTACAGTTGTGTTTTGCCTTGTCATTTGCCTGTACAGTTGTGTTCAGACTTAGTAAGCTTAGTAGTGTTTAGCTTTGAGTCGTGTTATTTATTTATTTCTTTTATTTGCAGACAAACGATTTCGTCATTTTTGTTTTGTTATTAAATTTTATATCACTTCGAAAATGAGTCACGTTCTTTTATGACGAAATCGTTAAGGCTAGTTAATTTTTGTTAAAATGGTTGTTATAGATTGTGCGTACCCGGGTTGCGCTTTTCAATCCGAAGACGCACCAGAAGCTGTAGCTTGCGCTATTTTACAGAGCCACGCATTTAGTCATGCTACTCCTGGGCCTAATTCCATTCGCGCTCCCTCAGAGGGACCAAAACTAACAAGACCCAGCATTGACGTAGGCGTGTCTTTAGAAGCGTGGAACGTATTCACTCGCCGCTGGCAAATGTTTAGGCAAGGATCAGGCATCAACGAAGCTTCAGCCACCGCGCAACTCTTTCAGTATTGTTTCATTTTTTGTCGATTTATTTCGGATGTTATGATTAAACAGCTTGAAAAAAATTATATACATCTCGGCTTTTAATAGTTAAACTGTACGCTGCTAAACTTTCAACTTTGGTCAGCCTTTTCCGAATTTTTTTTAAAAATGAGTAGTTTCCAATTTTTATTCAAATTGATATTTGATTATTTTCATAATTTTACTCTTGTAGTTTAGACTGATATGCTATAAGTGTCATTTCATAATGGCCTCTGTACATATCTCTATAGTATATCGTCATTAAATAATTACTAAACCTAGTGTTATAGTTCTTGGAACTAATACTCAATGATATGTTGTTAGTTATGTCGTTTTGACTTCTTGAACCAATATCTACTACATCAAATGAAAAACGTCATACCCTGTCTTATCTTGTCTTTTCAATTGCTGCATTTAAATTTCTTTTATTAAATCGCAACGCGCGATTGATTTTTTCATTGTTATTTTTCACGAAATGTTTCCAACTTCTATTCGAAATGAACCAAATGAGTATACAGTTTTTTTCTTTGATGGTGTTCTGTTATTTTTGTTTCACCAACACACCACGTGGTGTGTTTGTCTTGTTCTCTACAACCACGTGGTGTGTTTGTAGGTAACTATTGTAAAAGAAGCGTTTTTTGGCTATTTGAGAGTAAACGACAATTCTGGAAAAGAGTTTTTGAGACTTTTTTGAAACGATCTACAGAACTACAGCTTAATCTATTTGACTGCCGAGAGCACTGCTATAACGGTGCTAACATGAAAGGAAAAGAAGCCGGCCTTCAAGCTAGCATTCTATGAATTAATCCGAAAGCATTATTTATGCCATGAGCAAATCATTAATTGAATTTATTTAGTCGTTGTAAATAGTTCCAAATTGTTCCACGAAGATCTGTTATACTTTGGTGTGTAAACGCAGCTGTATTCATTATTTTATTTTTCTACTCAGTGTTGGACTATACTGAAAAAGTTTCAAGTTTATTTATTCTTCCAACGCTTTATAAGTTCAATAAACACATGTCACATTTGTTGATTTGACAAAAAAAAAAAGAAAAGAAAACAATCAAAAAAGATATGACATAAGTGTCAAACAATTGAAACAGCGAAAGATCATTTGATCACCAAGTCCAGCTGCCTCAGAGGTGTTCATTATTTTAGATTAACTGAATCACTAAGTTTTTTGTTTAGGTTCATAAAAAAAAGAAAAACAATACTAATAAAAAAAAAAAATTTAAGAACATAAAAAAAAGGAAAAAAAAGAAAGAGAAACACAAGAAATATACAAAAATTTAATTACCAAAAAAAAAAAAAAAAGATAAATTAAGCATAAATCATTTGCGTGCAGGTCAAGGATTATCATTATTTTATATCTTTTAAACACTTTAAAAATTAACCTGAAAAAAAGTGTCGTGCCTCAAAATTGCAGTGCAGTTAGGAAAGCGCCATCTGATAACAGAAAACAACTACAGTTAACAAATTGCAGAGAATGTTTGTTCTTATTATCATTGATTTACAATTTTCATTGATTATTAATTTTTCCTTTTCCTCTTTACAATTATATTAGTATAATTCTTTTACACAAGAATGTACTATAAAGCAAGTGAACATTTGATTAGAATGCATACACTAATATATATATTGTAAACTATGATGTGCTCTAAAATGTAGATGAAGCAAGATGATTTTTTAATTTTTTAGAAAAATTTTTGTAGGAAAATTTTTTTATATTTTCTGGGATTTCTGACCACAATTTAGCTCCTGTATAACTAATAAGTTTTTGGCTTTGTTGCAATCGATATCGCGGTAAAAAATAGTTTTGTTGTTTAGAGAGCCTAGTAGGGTAGCTATGTATTGATTGTACTGATGTAAAGTATTTAATAAAAGACGTTGGGAGTTGATTGGCATTATAGCGAAACATGAATTTTCCGATTTCTAATTTGTATATTTGTTCAATGTTTAGTAAGTTAGTTTGAAAATTCTCTTTTTCTTGAATCATTTTAATAATTCTATTATGTACCTTGTTGAGTGGTGACAAGTTGGTTTTGTTTGCATTTCCCCAAGCTAATATGCCATATTGTAATTGTGAGTATGCCATGCAGTAATAAACATTTAGTAGAGCATGTCAAGTTGTCATTAAAGTATCCATCTGCTATTTGTTGGGAGAGCAAAATCAATTGCATTATGTCATTACGATAACATTACTCGGATGTGACGGCAGCATAGAAAGAACTAGTAAACAATTCTTTGGAAAAGAAAGATGGGAAAACTGCCACAGAAGCTCAGTCTTTGATAGTTCAGTGATGGGTACAGTACTGCAACAATAAAAGGCTCGTAAAATTGCGAAAAATTGGGATATATAGGCTGCAGCACCTTTGCTGAAACCAGGCACAGAAAGAAAAAACGATTGTTTCATTATGAAGACGAAGATGAGAGTGATCATGATTCTGAGAAGATGAAAATCAAGACGAACTTTTTTCTGCAATTGGTAGATCGCGCTAGTGAATCTCTAAAAGATCATCACAAAAACCCATGATTTGGTTGAAATCTTTAATTTTCTCCAAAATCAAAAAAAAATTTTTTAAAAGAAAGCGAATCTAACTCGTTCATTGCTTGCCAACAGTTTGTAGAAAAGCTTGGAGATCGACCCTTTTGAAATGAAGAATGTGGATGAGTTAGTGCGTTTTGCAATTTTTATAAAAGAAAACAAAGAAACTTTAAAAACAGCCAAAGGTTTTTTGAACTATATTTGCATGAAGCATTTGATGGAAGTATACCCTGTGCTTGCACTCCCACCCCTGATTAAGCAATGCACTCTTGACTTGTGACCTGTAGAAATGTATTGTAACTTTTTATACTTTTTTTTCTTTTTTCTTTGTAAATGTACTTTTAAATTTTCAGGTACGGTGACCATGCACAATTTTTTGTGCATGTTATAACGTATATCGTTTAGTTGCCGTCTCCCTATTTGCAACCTTTGCTCTATTTTGTCCTCAATTATTATCAATTGTTTCTTTTGGGTGCAAATAAAAACAAACTACTACCCCAACTTATTTATTCCTCTGAGGGTATACTGTTGGCGTGCCCACTTTCCATAGCCGGTGCTGAAAGAAGTTTGGTACTTTCCTGTTATCGCCCTACTATCTATTGCGTACTCCTGTTATCGCCCCACCATCTATTGCAAGTAATTTTTTTTGGTGAAAAAAAACCGGAATCCCCCTACAACACTAGGATGAAATAAAAAAGAAACTTGTACTCCCCTATAACTCTCCTATATATTAAAGTTGAAATTTCGATATATGAAATTATAACAGGTTTCCACAAACCAACGACCACAATTATTTAGTCGACAGTACAGCCCAAACGGTGCAGCTAACGATACAACCAACGATGCAGCTAACAATACAGCCAACGATGCAGCCAACGATGCAATCGCAAAACGAAATTTTCTCAAGTTTCTCTTGCGACCTACAAACTCACTCTTCAAACTGTAACACTAAACCAAATCACCGAACACTGGATCACCAATTAACGACTGAAAGAATATAAATTTACCAACATCTCAATTTATAGTATGCTCGCCACGTGTAAATGAACCACTCAGACATAATTAGGATCACTGCACGTGGTCCGCCCAAAGGGTAGTGACCGCAAACAATAGAGTTAATTAAGAGGTTTCAAAAAAGACTTCTAAAATAGCTTTTAACAGCAAATGCTTCATCTAAAGCTCTTTTGTTAAATAAGTAGCCTTAAAAAAGGCTGTTTTGAAAACTCGAACGTTTTCGTCTAGCTCTCTTCAGGAGGTTTCGCTAGAATGAATTGCAGAACTGAACGTAGTATTTCAAAAGTTTTAAGACTGATCCTGATTGGCTAAAAATTAAGGTAGTAGCAGTTATCATAATAATTAAAAATATTTAATAAATTGTTAGTATAATTGTAAAAAATTGTCTTTTTAGTTCCAAATTTTAGCACAAAACTTGCATAATTTTGTTCCTTTTTTTTTTGCCAAAAATTTCTTACGCTGACGAAACGTGGTTTTATTTATTAAATATTTTTAATTATTATGATAACTGCTACTACCTTAATTTTTAGCCAATCAGGATCAGTCTTAAAACTTTTGAAACACTACGTTCAGTTCTGCAATTCATTCTAGCGAAACCTCCTGAAGAGAGCTAGACGAAAACGTTCGAGTTTTCAAAACAGCCTTTTTTAAGGCTACTTATTTAACAAAAGAGCTTTAGATGAAGCATTTGCTGTTAAAAGCTATTTTAAAATTTTGTACCAATAAAAAACTTTTTAAAAAAGACTTCTATACAGTAATTAACTTTTTGAATTACAGTGCGAGTTCTATTTAACAACTTGTGCAGGAGCATAAATTTAACTCAAATCAAGCAGATTCTCAGGTTGATCCATACTCAAATTTTTTTTGAACAGTGATGCACTATAGGTTGTTTAGTTTTGGAAACTTTGATGAGAACACTTTTGAGCTTTTCACCAAACATGGTTTGGGAAATTTCACCAAACACGCTTAGGAAAAGTAGAAAAGGTTTAGGAAAAGTCCCAATCCCAAAAAAGAATTTGGATGAATTGAATGTTTGCATTTATATACTCTGAATCAAAGATTATTGGGGAAAAGTTAATTAGTTGGGAGGGGCCCGGGTTCATGAAAAAGTCAAGTCGCTTAATTTAATAAATTAAAGCCAAAAAGAGAGCTTAAAAAATATCAAAAACCCATTTAGATGTGCCAAAAAATAGATTAGTAGGAAACCTCACAAAACAAATTAGACAAAAATATGTTTAACTCAATTAAGCAAATCTAATTAACGCAAACAGACTAACATTTAAACAGAGATTTGCAATATACAAAATTATATAGTGATTCATTTATTGCACTATAGGAGGTAAATAATTTGTCAAATCACACTGGAGTTAATTGAACACAAAGCAAAAAGCTATGTGGCATTATGTTAGGTACTACAGTGATACATGTCTGTTGTTTCCCATAAGTAATATCCTAAATATTTTGTCTGAAAAATTAGAAAGTTGGAAGGTCATACGTATGGCAAACACAATCAACAAGTTGCAGTTTAATACCTCCTTTCGCCATTCTGTTGTCTCCTCAGGATAGAAACAAGCAGATCTAAATTATACACAAACTAAAAAACTTAAATAGAAATTTTAATCAAAGAGCAATAGGCTATCTTAGGATTTTCAATAACAGGTCTGGGTAATCGCCTGATGGTTGCCTAAGTTTATCACCTTCAACGTTGTCTTGCAAGTCACAGGATAAATGAAGATGATAAATAAGTGAATGAATGAATGAATAAAAGTTACTTCTAATAATATATTTTCAAAATGAAAAAAATTTATTAAGCTATTTAAGCTAATGGCTATGCTCTGCAATAATTTGCAATGTCCAAAACAAAAATACTAATTTGTTCTATATGCAATTTAAAAATTTTTGCTAAGCAGCCATATCTTATTTGCTCTTGTTGCAATTTATATCATCATCCAAATACTAACTCAAACACCTTTATAAATTTTTATTCTATACAGAGGATGTGTCAAGGCTCTGTACTCAGCCCACTTCTCTTTATTATCCATGTAAACAATTTTCCTCATTGCTTAAATGAGAGCTCTTGCCTGTCCTTTGCAGATGATACCACTATCCTACTGTCTAACAAAAATACTAAATGCTTGTTTAAAAAGGGTAGCAATAAACTCTTTAACATTGATAACTGGCTAATTACCAATAAACCTTTTTTAAATTCTGACAAGACCAAATACATGTTGTTCAGAACGCATAAGTGAAAAACACATCCAGTTAATCTTTTTTTAACCTTTAGAAGATGCAATATAGAAAAGGTGTCACCAATAAAACTTCTAGGCGTTATTGTTAATGAACATTTTTCGCGGAAAGAACACATCATGTTAATATACAAAAAATTAAGACAAATCTTGTGCATAATAATAAAAATAAAACCTAATCTAAATGAAAAAACATTATTAATGCTCTATCATTCTCTCTTCATGAGCCACATACGCTACTGTATATCCAGTTGGTGCTTTGGAAATAAAACATTGATTGACAAATTAGAAAGACTTTGCAACAAATTTATAAAAATAATTTTTAATCTTTCTCACAGGGAAAACGTTAGTCGCACGATGTCAGAACATTACTATGAAACATATGTACATGTACAAAGCGGAAATTGGTATTCTTATGTTCAAATATCATAAAAACCTACTGCCTCAATCTTTTGACAAAATATTCATCCAAAAATCATTTCATATGAAAACCAGAAGCAGCAGTAGAATGTTGTTACCAGCTTTTGCCGATCTACTGTTATTCAACAAGCATTAAAATTTATTGGATTAAAAGTTTGTAGCCTACTAATATTCCTCTTATAATTAAAGAGTCTAATACAAGCAATGTTTTCAAACAAAAATTAAACCAATTTCTTTTAAATTCTTAACATTTTAGATTAATTTTCTTACGTTTTATAAACTTAAAAATTCTCACTTTCTGGTGCTTGTTTTTGTTGCTTTTTTTTTCAGAAAATTTGTACCCTATAAGTTGACGCACCCACTTCTACTTTCCTTGCACTACAATGAATAGAAGACTTTATCACAAAGCAGATTCAAACATCGCTTTTATTCCACTATAAACTTTGTATTATTTCTACTGTAAAATATTTGCACATTGCATCTTGTGTTTTCCGTTTATTGTTTGTTTGCTTTTTTGTGTGTTTGTAATTCTTAATCTTATCTTTAATTTTTTCTTGCCTTGTCATATGAGTGAATTGGTCCTTTTGACCCACGACAGGATTTTTTTGGGTGGGTTTCTTTGCCTGTCAGGCCTTTTTTGCCAGCGACCTGTTGTGTAGCCTATCCCACCATTTTTTCCGCCGACACAACAGCGTCAACATATGACTTGGCTTTTTTTAATTTCATTTTCTTTTTTTCATTTCATTTATTTTTTCTTTTATTTTTTTGTTTTTCTTAAAAGATGCTGCAACCATGCACACTTATTGTTAAAAATTTCTTTTTATCTTGATTGCATGCCATAACGTTTATCCTTTTGCTCCTCTTTCTTTTTTTGTTCTGCTTTCTACTACTTACAAATTTTCTACTCCACTATTTTTTATGGCGGCACTGAATTAAAAGATACTGATAATGATACAGTTTGCGAACTTTTAAACAAAAAGCCCACAAGCAAGAAATGCCTTTCACAAATACATAAATTGATTCAAATTTACTACAACCTTGCTCTCGTTTTGGCTTCTGCAAAAAAAATTTCAGTGTCATGAGAAGAATCAAAACATAGTTTAGAAGCAGCATGACAGTAACATTGTTGTACAATATCAATTTACAAATCTTCGCAGATTACTTTGTCAAAGCAAGCGAAAGACTAACAATTTATTTTAGTTACATTAGTCGCAGGGTTGCCAGATGCAGAACTTGAAAACAAGCCAATTAAGGTGAAAAAGTAGCCAAAATTACCAAAATTAAGCCAAATAAAATAAAATTTTTGTCGCTAAAAAAAAAGGTCTTCACTTGAAATCTGTCAATGATTTCTCAATTTTTGTCCCAAAATCATGGCTGCTTTGCACTCGGAAGCCAGAAAAAAAAGCCAGATTTTGCAAATTTGGCGTCAAAAAAGCCAATCTGGCAACTCTGATTAGTCGTGCAGTGTTTGATAATTGACATCATACCTAAATCTAAAGGACCATATATGCTCATGTAATTACGTTTTTTTCTTTTACGCAATCGTTAATAGTTCTTTAAATTATTTATTTCTCTACCTTTTTAACCTTTTTGTATTCTTGATAACATATATGTTTCAGCCAGCGTTGTGTTGTAGGTAACTAAAATCTATTCACCAATTAGCATGTGGGAAACATTTACTCAGTGGCGGCTCGTGGCTTTCATTGATGGTGGGGCCAGCAAAACAATTATTGAAATGCCAAAAAGTTTCATTCATAGACTACCTAAATTTCTCTTTGTTTTTCGTTGTTTTTCGGTTAACTTTTATCTTGGCATGCATATAAACATTTTGATATTTAATATAGGGTTTCTCTTTGGAAATTCACATATTACTTGTCAAATTTTTAGTGGCCAAGCCCCTGTGGCCCCTATGTACGAGCCGCCACTGCATTTACTTATATTCCAAAGCAAAATGCATTTAATCTGTACCTATTCGCCTTTGGCTACCGTGCATGGACGTCACAATTGCTGAATGTTTTCGAAACAAGCTTAGGTGCTTTTGACAAAATTTTAATTGTGGGTATGTTGGGTAGTTTCAGATTTAATAACCAGTTCATGGATTTGCATTTAACGTGTAGGCTAATTGAGAAAAATACATGTAAAATTGGCTATTACTGCGGCTATCGCAGTAAGTGGTCGTGGCAGAGTCAACTTAAGGCTTTACAAGGTGCAGCACACCTTTAAATTTTGAGCTTCTGCGGCCTGTAAATGCGGCGAAGAGCAGACTGCAGACTATATCATTAGCAACCCCCCCATCTACATTCCTCCGAATGGGAAACGCAGTCTTATGATCCTGGACGAGAAGACGACATACTGGTAATTCACCATCTGCCCTGACATCTAACCCTGGAGTGAGGAAACAACATCTTACTCAAAGAAGCTTCGGGTTTCAGAAAGGGTGATATTGGCCGAAAAATTAATCGCAAAGCAAAATACAACCTGACCGAGATTCAATCAGTCAATCAATCGGTCTGTCCTACGCAAACTGAAATTCTATCAGTCAATTGAAATTTCAATTTGCAGCGTGGTTGCTAAAATTTGCTTTTGTTGGGAGTGTTTTTTAAAAAAAAAGTGATCTTTTAAAAATTTGCCTCCCCCTGGCAAAAAAACTTCGGCGCCCCTGAATATGATTAATTACATCGTCGAATATTTACTTTTAAACGCTTTAGAAGCTAATTGTTCTTCAGAGAACTAAATTCCATCCTAATAAATAGAGATTTCGGACCGGATGATATTTTTCCGTGCTCAGCGACGTTGTAAGTAAAAGTCTATTTAGTGTGCAATTATTCTTCAAATGAATAATAAAACGGAAAACTCATAGTTAGGCCAAATGTAACAATACTTGCTCATCTTTATGCATTATCTTACAATCCTATAAAAACGAAATATTGACATCGGCTTTCTAAGCATCATATTTTTGTGAACACTTGACACATCTCACGAAAAACATCCACAATTATCTCTATCTGTCGGTGGTGTCCTTTCTTGTCAACGCTGCATGTTTTCTTCTGGTCTTTTATCTTGCACATCAATCAGAACTTCGTAGGTTAGGGTTCGATCTCATCAAGTGTGGATGTAACAAGCATTTTCCATCGTGTGTTCGACTGTATTGACTTTTATCGTTTTTATCTAAACTTTCATATTCATCGAACAAAGTCTCAGAGATGGATTTCGATTCAATTATTTAAGACGCCGCGGTGTCAAGCCCCGTTTATACACGAAAAAAAAGGGATCCGGTAAAGCTTCTAATGTTAGCAAGAAAACTTAAACGAAAAACAATTTTCGGTAATAGTTCGTATTTTTTAATATTAAGTCTCTGGTAATTTTTCTAACTGTCAAGATTTTTGATCAGAAATGAAATTAAACACATGACAAGCAATACAATTCCTAAATACTCGAACTGACATCATTCAAGCAAAGCATGCCATGTTTAAAAAAATTTAATTACACACTCACCAACAGACAAACAACCTTTTTTCATATATCTGTTTCATTAGAAAATCAAGAAAGGCAGAGCACACTGAAGAAACTCAACAGCAGGATCGACTACAAATACAAACACGTTTGTGCTACTTTGCTGAATTTTCAAATTGCTTGGTTAAAATTGCCTTTAAATAAAATTGCATAACATTTCTACCAAGCTATTTTAAACATATATCATTGATTTTGATGTGGCACTGATTTTCGTGCTTTTGTTACAAAACAAAAGGTTAAATATTAGATCAAGACAACAAAAATAACAGAACACCATCAAAGAAAAAAACAAACAGCAGTTTTAAGTAAACTGTATACTCATTTGGTTCATTTCGAATAGAAGTTGGAAACATTTCGTGAAAAATAACAATGAAAAAATCAATCGCGCGTTGCGATTTAATAAAAGAAATTTAAATGCAGCAATTGAAAAGACAAGATAAGACAGGGTATGACGTTTTTCATTTGATGTAGTAGATATTGGTTCAAGAAGTCAAAACGACATAACTAACAACATATCATTGAGTATTAGTTCCAAGAACTACGTATAACACTAGGTTTAGTAATTATTTGATGACGATATACTATAGAGATATGTACAGAGGCCATTATCAAATGACACTTATAGCATATCAATCTAAACTACAAGAGTAAAATTATGAAAATAATCAAATATCAATTTGAATAAAAATTGGAAACTACTCATTTTTAAAAAAAATTCGGAAAAGGCTGACCAAAGTTGAAAGTTTAGCAGCGTACAGTTTAACTATTAAAAGCCGAGTATGTATATAATTTTTTTCAAGCTGTATAATCATAACATCCGAAATAAATCGACAAAAAAATGAAACAATACCTTCTGGTTCATCTCAAAACACACACAGGCAAATCGTACCAAAAAAAAATATGAAAGCAGGGTAAATTAACTATAATTAGGTTAGGCATTTAACTGTCATTCTTATGACAATGCCTGTACAATAGAAGACGACACACATGCGTAGCAGAAATTGACGTGTTTGACTTATTGTCATTAAGCAAGATTGGGTAAAAAAATCTAAGGCAAGAAACGTACTCAACAAAATTTTTTTTCCACAAGATATAAATGAAAAAAGCGACAATTTTACTATTAACGAAGACGACAAATAACAACTTTACTGAAATATTTTTAATGAGCGTTTCACCAAAAACCAAAGGGAAAAATTTTCTTTAGAAAAAATTAACGAAAAGAAAATAAACATCGCAATGCATTTTAGCTAGTTTTAACCTTCGCAGTTAATTGCTCGACTGCTTCGCGGCCCAGCTGCTGTCGGCCTTGTTCCATTATTGAAACGTACAAGTTGCGCAAGAAATTCTCCCACAAGAAATCAGCGCCCAGCTCCAGCGACTGCCCAACTTCCGTGTATTGTCCCGTGAATCGAACATAGGACCACGTGATGATGCCAACCATGAAAACGAGCACAATGACATATGACAACCAGGCAAGCGAGGTTAAATAGATGAAGCCGAAAAAACCGGAAAGCAGATAGAAGACGACTGCAAACGTGAAATAAACGAACGGGGTGCGCACATTTTTAAAAACGTTTTTCGACGCGTTTGTCTGAACGAAATTTTCATACAACTCTCCTAATTCTTTCGCCAACTGTTCGCGATATTGGCTGCTGAAATCATCTCCACCCATTTTTCGTATGGAATCGAAACACTCAAGCGCGGTCGCTTGATATTCTTTGTGCTTATCTTCTAACTGGGCTGGATTTACGTAGGGACAATTGCTACCGCAAACTTGATCCATCAGTTCAGTGTAGGTGTCTCGGGCTTTAACAACTGCCGTCAAGTTATTAGCTTCGGCCGTTGCTTGCAACATTGTCTTAGGTTCCGGTAACTTTTCGCCGTCGTAAATCTTGATGTACGAGCGAAAATATTCTACCAGGGCTGAACATGTCACCATTTCTCCGTTAATTTGCTTAATTTTGAGATTTTCCGGTGCAAGTAGCAGAGGGGTTAGTTTTTGGATATATTCCTTGAAATCGTTAGTTATGTCTTTCAAAGCGCCTTTAAAATGAGGGTTGGTGGCCACATTCAGGCCTGGATGTGGCATTAAAAAACATGATAAATTGGTGAAGCAAGATTGAATGTGAGTTCGGACGCGCTGTAACTCAAAATGCTGTTTTTCATTCGACTTCAGTCGCTTGTCAAGCAGCTTTGTTCCGCCTTCTTCACCATAATCATACTCGTACGGATAGCTCCAATCGCGAATAAGAAAAAGCAGTGATTGAAACGGTTTAAAAGTGGATTCTTCCATTGCAAGTCGGCCATATTCGGTGAATAACTCAAGATGCTGAAAATCGTCTTCTTGGATGTTTTGAGAAAGATTGTAAACCTGCATTGAACTTGTCATTGTGCTTAAAGCAAAAATAGTAGCACAGTCTTTTACGGTTGATGACGAATCGAAGGCACCTTGTGTGTCTAACAACACGACCGCTACCTTTTCACCCGATAGAATATCAATCACAAATACTTTGTTCCACATTAAGATGCCAGTGGTGACACGATCAGAACCGCCATGCCAAGAAAAACCTTCTAGAACTTCATCTGAATCTCCGAGCCAATTTTCGTTATTGTATCGATTTAAATATCGGAGCAAAAAGTTCAAAAGGAATGATTTTCCTTTTCGAAAAGCTCCAGCAACAGATATCACTACAATGGGTAAATGCATAATGTCCTTTTTCAACAAAATAGATTTTATAGCATCTTCATCCAAACTAAATGTATGGTCATCATTAACAATAACAATAGGGATTGGCATTTCTTTTTCTACTTCAGGAGATACCTCCTCCAGAAATTCCGGTGTTTCAGCCATTACAGATATTTTTAGGAAATACACTTAATGAAAATCTAAAAAAAATGTGTAATAGTTAAGTTGTTATCAAAAGATGAATTAAACTAGAAAACAGTATTGAAAGATCCTAACTTTAAGCACATAAACACAACACAAAATTAATTTCATAACTTTTATCATTAGAAGAATTCATATTTCATATACCTACTGTAAAGTTGATATTGGACAGAAAACGGTTTATTATTTTGAAATTGCTTAATGCAAAATTGTTTTTCCCGAGAAGTGCAGCCAAGAAGGTTACACAATCTGACTAATGCATGTAATTATGGAGTGAAAAAAAGATTTATTTTCATTAACTGCCTTTTTAAGCATTAATAAAATTAAAATGTTTAATTAAGTTAAGAATAAAAAACAAAGCCATTACAATTGTATTAAATGGGTACATAACATTTACCATTACAAAGGCATTGATGAGATATTTATTGTTGTAATGCTATTAATAGCAGTATTGCCTTCATAAAAAATTTAAGGTCTTTAAACTCAGTGAAACAGTTATGTACCTATTTAGTACAAACAAAACCTTATCAAAACCCTATTACAAAGATTTAACAATATTTTCAACAATTTAATTAGGAAAAAAGGATTTTAAAAATTTTTTAAAGTTTATTATGAAACAATTATTAAAAACCTTTTATTAAAAAAAATAGTTCATGACTCTTTAATTAAAACTTCTTTAAAGCAATCCTACTGCAAGATCAAATGCATCTGATCAACTATCAAAAATTGTTGGCATAGAATACCTTAATTTTATAAAATCTACAATCAAATTTAAAAAGCTTTTTTCTTAAAATTTCTCAAAAATATACAACTTTCAAGCTAAAGAAATAATTTCATACAAAAACAAGCAAGTTTATTTAAAGCAATTCAATGTTATCCATAAACTAAACTGGAATTGTGCAACTTTATAAGTAGAAAAAACCATCAAAAATCTCATAGCAAAACTTAATAGCAACAACATTGATTAGTCACTTTGCTAAGAAACTGATGTAACAAAACATCAAGTGGAAAATCAAACACATAAATTCAACTTTGATATTTCTAACCATTGACAAAAATAATTGATTAAAGAATCTTTTATATTCAAAATTTGAACTATTGATGAATGCTAAAAAAAAATTCTCTTGTAATTACTTAACATATAGTGATTCTTTTATATTAGGCTATTTTAACAATTGCAGTATTATTTGAATTTTTGAATTAGATCATTTTGTATATTATCAAATTTATATCATTGATTTTATTAAGAATGTATATTTTTTTTTTCAGTGTGACATTTTGTGTTAGAAGCAGAATGTCCTTTAATGTCTGATCATACCCAGGGTGACTTTGATCACCATATAAATTCATCACTTGATCAAAATATTTCACTCTAAGGGTCAAGTTTGATCAATTCATGATTTATAAAAAGTTGTATAAAGCCATAAACCTTTTTTTCCATAGAGAAAGATTATAAAATATACTCATTTTTAATTTCAGCAAAAAACTAATACTAGTACAATTTTTTTTTTTTTTATTGTCTTTGTGAAAAAATGTCAGGGAGACACATGCAAATAAAAAATTGTTGGCACAGGTTTAATTTTTAGATTGGTAGTTTAAAGCACTCTGTACGTATTGTGTATGGGTGCAATATGGAAAGATTTGCAGACCCACTCAATGCAATCTTTGTTCTTTTTTGCTGAATGTTTAGTTCTGTTTGATTAAAATATGTTAAAAAAATGGTAAAAAGATGAAAAATTTGAAATTGTTTTGAAAGACTTAAAGATATCATTTTACCAAATTAAAAAACGCATGACTTTATAACCATGACTGGCATTAATAGGCAAAGGTAGCGGGGGCCTAAATTTAAATTCATATGAGACCCTTGAAAAAATATGGTATCCATATAAACCAGAGATGACAAACCTATTGGTTGTTGCAGGCTGCTGTGTCAGTTCCAGCTGAGTAAGTGGGCTGCACAAGTCTTACTATGAAACATTTTTTCGATAATTTAAAAGCAAAAAGTGCTCTTATCAGTTGTATTAAAAGTAATGAAGCATGAGATTAAACCAATCTTAATAAAAACTTTAGCACATCAAATTTCCAGTTAAAAGTTTAATTTCTTTTAGAAAAGCACATTAAAATGCAAAGAGTCCAGTAAACAAAAGATTTCTTACACAAACTTATAAACCTTTTAGAAGCAAAAAAGAAATTAATAAACAACAGTAATGAACAACAAAAATAAAAGTAGTGATGGGACAATTAATCAGAATTGAGAATTGAAAAAATTATTGAATTTTTAGGAATTGAAATCAGCATCAAAATCAAAAGATTTTTGATGAAAATTTTGATCCTTGTAAATGAATCCCAATTTATTTATGTATTTGCCCTTTTACATTTACCTCACTATCATTGAGCATGCACATATATATGATAAAGACATTTTCTTTTTTAGAACAATATATATTTATAAGGATTTCATGTACAATCATAGGTTGGTGGTGAATCAGCCATGGCAAATCATCAACAACTGTCACTAACCTTAACAACACTGTTGTCACTAAGCCTAACCCAAATTAGCAGTGGTTGATTGTGGGTGGCAAATTGGTTGCAGCAAATGGTCCCATTCTACACACACACACACACACACACACACACACACACACACACACACACACACTATGAAAACATTTAGACAGAATAAAAATTTATAATTTAAAATCCACAACAGCCTGTTTTGCCAAAGACGGCTCATCAGGTGGAATCTTATTCAAATGTCAGCAGTGTGGTCGAGAGGTTAAAGCACCAGACTCATGACCAACATGGTCTTGGTTCAAAACCCACTTGCATCATTCTGTTGTGTCCCTGGGAAAGACACTTTATGGCACATTCCCCTGCTTGGTGGTCTTGGCAAGTAGTTCTAAATTACAGTCATATCTCTATTAAATTACAAGTAGACAGCAATATCTTGGCATTAGTGCCTCTGTCACTTTCCTGCGAGTCAGGAGGATAAATATAGAGATGAAATAAAATAATAAAAATAAAAAATAAAAAATAGAATTTGGTTTTCATTAATAAATTCTGCTCTAGCTTTTTGGTTATTGAGCTCAGTGCTGGTGAAGTAAGGCAAACAGATACATATATTTATTTAAACACTACACTTTATTAGTTAAAATTACAACAGTCTGTTTCATCTTATCGAATCATCAGGTGGTTACTTATTTAAATAGATTCTTGATTTCATTTTACCTTTTTTTCTTGGTCCTTTGTTTTAGTGAATAGTATAAGCATCAGGTATTTATATTTTTTTATATATTACATTTTTTTATTACTGCACAGATTCCACCTGATGAGCTGTCTTTGATGAAACAGGCTGTTATAGATTTTAAATTTTTATTTTGTTTTAACCCATTAGTGCATAAAGTTAATTTTTTCGTATTTTTGGCAAATAAAACTTCAAGGTATAATAATTAAACCTTTATTTAACTGTTTAAACTAAAAAAATAAAATTCTAACTGTAAATGGAAAAATTACAGGCCATCTGATTTTTCGGATGGTATGCAAACTGGTACCTATAATTTCCCTTATAGAAAATATTGAAAAAAATTTATTCAAAAAATGGTACTTTGTTTTTTAAAGAAATAGCCATATAAAATATTTTCCTTTTCCATTTGCAAACGTAATTATTGAATGTAAATAATAGAAACTTTATCTTTGGGAAAGTAAAGCGCATACCGGTACATGTGTTAGAGAAAAAGCTATGTTTGAGTGTGATAATCTTGAAACATTTTGGATGAACTCCTACTTCACATTTAGAGCATATAAACTTTGCTTTCCCTCGACAGTACCGACACAGCTTTTCTGTTTGGACACTTCTAGGATAATGCCAAGTCCATCAAAACGAACATCTTTTACTACAGTTGGAGGTATTTTTCCTTGACTAGAGGGTGTCCCATAGGACTTTAGCAATGACTTTGCAATATATCTTTTGAAGTCAAGAAGTGGCATGTTGTATCCAAACTTTCTACTCAGTAGCCATGCATTTACTACTGAAACATCCAGAAAATAAACAAATATCGACCACCACCATTTTCTTTGTCTGATGTGAGTTCTGTAAGTAGAAATAAATTGATCCATTTTATCTACTCCTCCCATATGGCGATTGTACGTCTAAATTGATTTTGGAATTGGGATATTTATATATTGTCTGGTTTATTGAGAATATCTACTTACAGAACTTTCACCTTGATTGCAGTCAAATGTTGATGCTAAATAAACTACATTGTTGTCAGTCCATTGAGTCACTGAAAAATCTTTATTATTCCTAAACTCTATGGTTCTTCTGATTTTTTTGCAAGCTACTTCTTTCTTTGGTAGTGGACAATTGTATAATCTATTAGCTCTTACTATGCCAGATGCAGAAACTCTATTTTCCACTAAGATAGACATCAAATGAAAGGAAGTAAAGAAATTGTCAAAGAACACTTTGTATCCTGAAGTTTGCTCATCTATTTTTGAGAGCAAGTTCAACACAACTGTACCACCCAATCCTATATGCTTTACATATTGACTTTGTTTGCCAACATATATATCAAATGCCATCATGTATCCTGATGATGTACACAAAGCCCAGTTTTTAAAACCGAAACGTTTGGCTTACCGCAAATAAATTGTTTTGCATAATGCTTTCCATAGTATGGAATCATGCTTTCATCTACAGATAAATATTCTTCTCCAGGAGAATGTTCTAGAAATCTTTCTTGCAGGAGCTGAATAAATGGTCGTAATTTGTAAAGTCTATCACTTGGATCAATTTTAAAATTATCATTTAGATGGATTGACCTCATTATAGCTTCAAATCTATTGCATCGAATACTGTTGCTTAGTAACTTTGGTACATTATCATCTCTATCCCAGTATAATCTTTTATTTGGAACTGGCATATAACTAGACAATATTAAATCGCCTAGAAAAACCATTAGCTCCTGTTTAGAAACATTTATATCTGCATTTTTTTGCTTGCTGTAATGATTTGTCTCTTCCAATATTTTATCAATAAGAGAGTCATCAAAGAATAGCTGAAAAAATTCTAGAGAATTTTTCGCTGCTGTTGATTTAGTTGAGGGTGGTTTGGCAGTAAAAGCAGTGGTGCCTGATTTCATTCCTTTTCCTTCTTTGCTCCATTTATATAAGACAGATTTACAACTTTCAATCAGTTCATCATCTAAAAATTTTATTTTGCGCTCAGAATTATTTTTGGTTTTGGTTGCAACATGCGCTTCTGCCTGTAGTAATCCTCGACCAAGGTGATTCAAGTTGCCTTCCTCAATATCTGAAATATCTGAATCCTGGTCAGAAATCTCACCATCATGTACTGGAAGTGTGCAATAAAGTGCTTCATCATCTTCCAATGCCAAATCTTCTAAATTGGCCAAAATTTCTCCCATAGTAATAGGTTTACTAGAAAGAAGAAAAATTCTAAGAAATTAGAAATATTGGCGGTAATATTGACACTTTGGGGGGAGAGTAATCCAAAATTTTAAAAGTTAGCAAAATAGTAAAAATTGTATTCAAATGTGTTTATGTGATACAATAACTCTTTCCTGGGTGTATTTCTGCCATACAGATCAAGATCCAAATTGTAGATGTTTTTTGCATCTTTCTCTCAACTTTTAAAATTTTGGAAAATGTTCCCCCTGGGGGAGACTTTATTACCATATTTTATTTGAAACACTGGGACAAAGACATGGATCACATAGTCAAAGAAAAAGAGGCAACATATTCTCAAGTTTATTCAAAAAATGGGCACTCAACATTTTGAATCATGTTGCAGCTCTTCTTGTTCTATTCAGAAGAGTTATGTTCCTCACTGCATGCGATCCGATTTTTCGGATCATAAAAATAAATGACATATAACAAGCTTGAATATTATTCAAAATTTAAAATATAACAATATATTATTATTTACACCTTCCTAACTATTGTGCATGAAAATCAAGTTTGCTAATGATAAATTAAAGTTTTTATTAAAAAATCTTATCGGTTGGGTTCCAGTTTTCTTGATCTTGATGGCATGTCCATTTTCATCAATATTTTAAAATAACTGACAAAGATTTTTTTATAGTTTTAATAAGTAAATTAGAAATATTATCAATCTGTTTATACAAATTTATAACCTGAAAAAAAATATTGGAAAACAAAATATTTATTAGCATTTAAAGTTGATCCGATTTTTCGGATGGTATGCACTAATGGGTTAATGTTTTCATTAATAAATTGTGCTCTAGCTTTTAGGTTATCAAGCTCTGTGCCAGCAAAGTAAGGCAAACAGATATATATATATATATTAAATTAAATTACAAAAGCCACAAAAGAGATTTTATTAAAACCTCAACAGTCTGTTTTGCCTTTTCGGCTCATCAGGAGGTGATATATACAATGATAAGTGTTTTCAATATAGCTGTGAAAATGCACAATGATGAGAATCAGAGCAAAATTTATTTATTAATTTAGATTAAAACATCACTCGTAAAAAAATCAAAAAACCACAACTGTCTGTTTCACCAAAAAATGGCTCATCAGGTGATTCTACTTAAATAAGATAATTGCCTGATGAGCTGTTTTTTGGCGAAACAGACGATTGTATTTTAAAAATAATTTTTTTATGTGTAGTGTTTTAATATAAATTAATATATATATATATATATATATTACATATAGCTCAATTTCTGTTTTCCTAATTATATATATAGATATATTGCAAAAGTTTCATATAGTATTGCAATATATATACAGTTCATATAGCAAGAGTGAATTAATCTTTATTGCAGAGTGCTCAATGAGAAGATCAGAGCAATTAAATACAAAATTTATTTAATCACTATTCAAGAAAACACAACAATCTGTTTTATCCAATAAAATCAGTCTGTTTCATTCATATTAAGTTAAGAGAAGGAGAGCCATAAATGCACTTATTCTGTTCTTGCATTTACTATACCTTTAGTTCCTTAGTTATTTTTTTCTTACATGACATCACAAGAATTGCATTATCTGCTTCATTTATTAACAAACTGTATATTTCTGAGTATAATGATTGAAAAGTTTAAATAATATTTCTAGTTATAGAGATGATTAAAAATTTTGAAAAGTCCTCTAATAAATTATTTTTGCAGAACTAAGTATTATTTATCAAAGGATGATTCACTTAACATAATATCCTTTCATTACAAATGATTATATTGCTTATTTTTCCAGTAACCACCTGACAATTTTATAGGATAAAACAGAATGTTGTGTTTTTTTAAAAAATACTTGAAAAAATTTATTATACAGGGTGTCCATAAAGTCTTTTAACAATTTTAAAAATTTAATACTAAGGCAGTTGATGAGATATCTTATATAGATTTGTTTTATATTAATCAGTGTTTATCAAAGTTTTTAGTCAAACTAAAATTTTGTGTTTTAGATTAAATTTTTGTGTTTAATAAATGTGTTAATAAACCTGTGCAAAATGGCTATTCCTCAAGAGAAGACACAACGTGTATTCTGGTTTATTGAGACAAAATCAGATGTTTAGACTCAGTGAAAATACAGAACTAAGTATGGAAGAGATCTAACATCACATCCTTCAATTTATCGATGGCACAAGAAATTTTTAGAGAGAGGGTCAGTGTTGGATACAGTTTGAAGTGGGTGACCAAGAACATCTGGGAAAATTGTGACTTCTCTTGAAGAGTAGCCATTTTGCATGGGTTTATTAATACCTTTATTAAACACATAAAAATTTAACCTGAAACACAAAGCCAGCTTCAAGTATTTTTATTAATTGACAAATATTGAGCTAGTCAAACATACTCAAGAATCTTGTCATGATTAATCATAAACTTTAGTATCTCCATTTTAGCTTAATTTAAGTTTGTTTTTTATACCAATACCTAAAATAGAAAGCTTTGCAAATTGTGTTTTCCATGAATGATAAAAGCAGACTTTGTATGGAGATTATGTTAAGCAACTTTGTCGTCAATAGAATGCTATATTTACTCAGCCACATTGCTGACAAACTTTTGGTTTGTAACAATTATACTGGCACAAAAAAGCACAAAATAACTGAATTTTAATTTGAAAAAATTATTTTAATATTGGCATTCTAGTACATACCAGTATAAATAGCAATACTTATTCAAAACTACATCAACAAGAATTTGGTTTTTGTTGTATTACCAAACTTTTTCATCAATTGAACATATTAATTAATAGTAAACATTTTTACAGGGGTAAAATTAAATTTTATTTGAATGCACTAATTTATGCAAATAACAGTTTCCTGTTTATTCTAAATATCAGGATTTTTGTTTGTGAAACTAACCTGGATCTCCTCTGTGGTTACTATTACTTCTTGAAGATCCTTTTCCTTTTGTTTTTATTCTATCCTGGTGCAGTAGGGGGATTCAGAGTTAGTTTTGTCGAAAAAAAATTGTTTATGTTGACTTCTTGAAGAGACTTGATTTTGTTTGCTTATTGCATTTGGAAAATTTTGAGGTAAACGTTCAAGAAGCAATAGTAACCACAGGGGGAATTCAGGTTTGTTTTACAAACAAAAATCCTGATATTTTCATTTTTTTTCATTTCATTTTTTGAAATATTTAAAATATGTTGAAATATTTAAAAATTGAAGATATTTAAAATAAACAGGAAACTGTTGTTTGCATAAATTAGTGCATTTAAATAAAATTTAATTTTACACCTGTAAAAACAACGTTTACCTAATTAATTTTATACAGGGTAGCCCAACAAAGTGAGGACTAAATTTTATACTAAATTTAAACATATTTTCTGACTACTGAAATACTTGTATTTATTACAGAATTATATTATAATCATCCTAGATTACTAATAAATTATAAAATTTGTGGAAAATTAAAGTTACAGCCATGGTAAAGACTTTAAATGAGATCATTCAAACACACTGTTATAAGGGGCTATCAGCTGCTAAGGTTTTCAGAGTGTTGAAAGGAACTGTAAGTCATTCTGGTGTATACAAGACAGCAAAAAGGTTCAGAGAGACTGGCAGCTGCTTACCAAAAATCAGGAGCACCCCAGAGAGGTCCATAAAAACAAAAAACTCATTAAAAATATCAGAGAAAAGTTGAGACAGAATCCTCAAAAGAGTACCAGAAAACTTGCTCAAGAGGCACATGTTTAGCCGTTTAATTATGCAGAGGGTGCTGATAAATAATCTTAAGGTCAAGCCTTACAAAATTACCAAATGACAACTTCTCTGTGATACTACAAAGAAAAGGTATGAAAGATCAAAGATGCTTCTGAATAAGCTCCTTGATGGCACATAGCCACAAGTTCTCTGGACAACTGAAAAATTATTCACCGTTCAAGCCATTCACAACAGCCAAAATGATCGAACTTGCATTGAATCCAAAGATTCAGTGCCTTTTGAATGTCAAACTTTATTCAGGAGGCAAAAACCAGCTTCGGTAATGGTGTGGGCAGGGGTTATGTCCACAGGTCTCAAAACCCCTTTGATTTTCATTGAGGCTGGTGTCAAAATTAACCAACATGCTTATCTGAAGATGCTAAAGGGTGAAGTTGTTCCTTGGGTGAAGAAAGTCATTGGAAATAAAGGAATTACCCTTCAGCAGGACAGAGCAACCCCTCACACAGCCAGATTGATCCAGAACTGGTGCAAAGACAATTTCAAGTCATTTTGGCCCAAAGAACTATGGTCTCCATTTTCTATTGATTTGAATCCAATGGGCTTTGGGATATGGTCCATCTTGGAGCAGAAGTCCTGCGCTGTATCCCACTCAAGTGTAAAGGTCCTGAAGCAAAAACTGACTAAATCTTGGGCAGAAATTGACACTGAAACTGTGCATGCCACATGTGATTCCTCTTCTCCACCAAGTTATCAAAGAGAAAGGAGGATATATTGAATAACTCTTGGATGTTATTAAAAACAATAAATTTCTCTTTCATTTGATATATAAGTTGTTTTTAAACTGAGAAAACTTAACTTTTATCTGTCCACACTTTGCTGGGCCACCCTATATAACACAAACTTATTTATCAATTAACATTGAGCATATAATAATACATTTCAGGTCCTTACGTATTATCGGGAGGACCTTTGATTTTTGAAGATCTTTGATTTACCGCGCACTGAGGATTAGGGTTAGGGTTAGGGTTAGGGTTAGGGTTAGGGTTAGGGTTAGTAACCCTAATTTACTTTAATAATAAGTAACCCTATTTACTTTAATTTTTGAGTCGTTTTTTTAAAGGTCCTCCCGATAATACGTAAGCACCACATTTCATTTATTTCCTGCCTCCTTATTGACAATCTTTATTTCTATTTGCACTATGAGTAATTTTGAGTTGATTATGAATAGAACCAAAAATTACTTAAAGTCAATTAGTATTTTTTATGATTTTTTAAAATACCGTAAGTAACAACAACAAAAAATAAAAAGTTGTGAAAGTATTTAGTGGAAACGACAAATTTTACAAGATATATTGATATCAAGCAAAATGAGGTTGCAAGCAAACACTTTAAAAATTTCTTAAGTTTACTTCAGTTTGCCAGACCCTAAGCTTTAAAAATTCCATAAAAATAACAATTGCAAATTTACTAAACCACAAAAAACAAAACTACATATTTATTTAAAAACAGCAATTGGTCTACCTTCGAGACACTGCATTTGTACCTTTCATAGATCAGAAAATATAGAAGATTCTAAATTGAAATGAGAGAACTACCGGTACCGTATTTTACCATGTAAAAAACAAAACTGAAGACTAATCGCTCAATCATAAGAGGCCCTTTCCACTACGAGCGTTAACTGGAGTGTTCTTTCTTTGTTCATTGATTTTTTTTACTTCTCTTAGAGCTTAATTCTAAAACTTACAAATTCCATTTATTTGAACTACAAACCAAGTTTCCAACAGGGGTTGTGACAAATTTGTGCCACATGACGGTGGCAATGTCTTGACTGCCATATGGCAGTGGCTTGACTGCCATATGGCAGTGACTTGAGTGCCATATGGCAGTGACTTGAGTGCCATATGGCAATGGCTTGAGTGCCATATGGCAGTGGCTTGACTGTCATATGGCAGTGGCTTGACTGCCATATGGCAGTGACTTGAGTGCCATATGGCAATGGCTTGACTGCCATATGGCAGTGACTTGAGTGCCATATGGCAATGGCTTGAGTGCCATATGGCAGTGTCTTGACTGCCATATGGCAGTGTCTTGACTGCCATATGGCAATGCCTTGAATGCCATATGGCAATACCACCATCGTGAACGGCAGCAAAAGTTTCTAACTGCCAGTTGGCAGTGGCTCCACTATTACTGGCAGTTTCTTACTGTTCTTGTAATTCTTACTGTTACTGCAGTGTGCCAGTCAGAGTGCCAAACACCTTCAAATTTTTAAAACTTGCTTTGAAATTGCTATTGTTGTTCATCAACGTAAATTATCGGTTACAATTTTTATTAGGTTGTCACCACAACGACAAACGACATGCTATTATTTTTGCCAAAAATGAATCCGTTTTCACTTTTTAGTCGATTCAACCACTAATGGGAGTGACTTTGCTGCCATATGGCAGTGTTTTTATTGTCATATGGCAATGTCTCCATCGTCACTGGCAGCTCTTAAATGCTGCGTGCCATGGCTTTTTGTGCAATGTCCCAAGTGCAGTAAAAATGTTAAAGTTGCCCTGAACTGATAAACGGCTTATTATTGGCCTTGTTAACGATAAATTGAGGTTCTTAACGATAAACGATAAATACTTCTTAGACGAGTCTACCACTTAATGGCAATCGGTGCCTTTACTGCTATGTGCCAGTCAAAAACTGACAGATATCTGTGAAATTATTATCATTGTTGTTTAAAGTTATCACATTTTGATTAGCCCACTATAGTTTCTTGTAGGATAACAAATATTACGCTTTTATTGAGTAATTATGGGCGATTAGCGGTTAACCTTATTTTTACGTTGGCATCACAATCTCAAAAAGCAACTACTGATCTTCGAAACTGCTATTGAAAAGTAACAAACAGGATTTTGTTTCACTGCTTAAGAAAGGTAAACGACGACAATCTTAAATCAAACAAATTTATTTGTTTGATTGGTATTGCTGGACATACGTTAGATGCTTGTCGCTGTCCGAAGATATTTTTTGGAATTGCCAGTTTGATTCTAAACTAGAAATTATGTTTACGCCTACACGGCGTAAAGTTTGACAACACTATCATTACTATCAACTTTGATTGTTTGGTTTACACAAAAAAAATAAATGCACTTACAAATCTTTGAATATACATTTATTCAGTAAAAAAGTAACAAAAATTTTAAGACTGCTTATAACATAGACACATTTTACATACAAATATTACAAAAAAACTTTGCTTTCGAGATAAATTCTTGGCAGCAATTGCGATGTGCCCACCTTTTGCAGCCTTCGCATTCGATCTAAAAATATCTGTTAGTAATACATGTAACATATATCGTTGTTAGTGAGGGATGTGAAGCCGCAGTGATTGCAGGAACAAGATGGGGAATAAAGAAATTCAGAAAATGTGGAGATACGTTTGGAAAAAGATTTTCTTTGCGGATGAAAGAAAAGGTATATAAAAGCTATGTAAAATCAGCTATGTTATATGGAAGCGAAGCGTGATGTTTGAAACAAAATGAAGTATTTTGAGAAGAGCAGAAAGATCTATAGTGAGAGCGATGTACGATGTAAAGTTGGTGGACAAGAGGAATACAGAGGAGCTGATGGACATGTTGGGATGGAAGGAAGCAGCATATAAGCTGGCAAGGTGAATGGTTTGAGGTGGTGTGGTCATGTTTTAAAAAAACCTGAGGAAGATGTTTGGCTGAAGGCAATGGTACATGAAGTGGATGGAAAACTCAAACAGGGCTGACCGAGGATGAAATGGAAAGAACAAGTTGAAGGAAACCTGAGAAGGATTGGCTTAAAGATGCGGCAGATTGGTGTACGTGGAGAGGTGTAGAAAGAGTTACGGATATAGTAAAATGGATTCAGCCACCTCCAATCAATGGGGAAATGTGAACCAGATTAAAATTAGATTGATAATAATATATCGTTGAATGGAAACCTTTGACAATTTCTTCTGTGATATGTTACTGGCCAATCACATAAAGTTTTTCAAAAATATTTTTTGTTGCATGATGCTACGTATTTCTTTCCAAATCTTACAAAATTTTCTGTCATTTTACCACATAAAAGCATAATTGTTTGGTACAAAATTTTTCCAATTAATTAATATTTCGATTTATAAGCGAGCATCTGATTAAAAAAATTGTTCAGAAGACTTCGCGGGCCGCAAGTTTGACCGGACAGCTTTAAATTATTTCGTAGCGCTTAAAGTTATACGCAAACACAATATAAAAATGAACAACTTTATTTCTATACCCATTTAATTTTCTTTCCAGTACTCTTAGTTTTGTTGCATACAACACAGTACCATTCCAGTGCAGTGACATCTAAAATAAAACAAATTAACATGAAACAATTTAGTTGCAAAAACTGTGTATCTACTGACGCTTTGGGGCCGATTGAAACAATAAAAAGCCAGATATTGCATTACAATGTTACATAGAAGCTCGAAAAGTAAAAAAAACTAATTTTAAAACGAATGGTAGTGCTACGTTTACAAAAATGTCAATAACCAAAACAGTTTAATATTGCTTAACAAATGGACAAAACTTTGATTTCTGTCAAAAAACCAAGTAACTTTAAGTTATACTACTACAATCAACCTTGCACATTGCTTGAAAACGCAGTCCACAACTTTTTATTTTATTTGATAAGATTTTTTTTATCACATTGTACATAACATGGCAACTGCCACTCATTGCAGTCAGTCATGTGTTATGGTTTTACATGCACCTTATTTACTGATCTAGTGCTCGTTTCCAATTGAAGTGTTGGAGAGAATATTTTTGGTTTGTTTTACTGATTTTTGTACTTCTCTTCGCGCTTAAGCGCTAAAAAAAGCAAAAAAAAAGAAATACTCCCACCAACGATCATAGTGGAAACGAGCCCTTAACTCTATACGTGAGCTAATTTTAACACATATATGTTATGACCTGTTGCATGAAGCAAAATATTTCCAATGACAATTCTGTGTTGACGACATGCTTCGCTATCCGTTTTGGTATCGCCAAATCCAAAAAAAAATTTTGGGCTTCCTTCAAAACAATAAAAATTTTAGATACAATCAAGAATGACAGTAGGTAAATTAGATGAATTAATCAACATATTTTTTTGTGAATCCATGTCAAACGTCGCATAAAAGAAACGCAGATGAATCTAGATAGCAAACAATTCAAAAATTACTGTATGTACGTCTATAGCAGCAACTATTTTTGCATACTTGACTCTAGCACAGAGGTTCTTAAACTTTTTGAGACCGTGCCCCCTTTTCTGATAGCAACAGAACCTTATAAAAAGCATAAAATTCTTAGGATAAAGACAAAAAAAAAGTCCTCAGTTTGACTCAGTCTTAGATTTCTCGACTACCGTCCAAAATTATACTGTTCTTTAAAAAAAAGACTTCACCTATAATTGCAGTTGGTCTGTGTCGCAGCCGAAAATTTCTAATTTTCCCCAAATTTTTAATCTCGCAGTCTGAAAAATTCTGGTTTTTCCCAAATATTTTTTTGTCACTGTCCGAAAAATAATGATTTTGCCCAAATTTTGAAAACTTGGTCGGCAGGTTCGGGTAAGACTGAGTTTGTAGCCAGTTGCTCGCGCCCCCTATGAATCTTTCACGCCTTCAGTTTAAGAACCTAGGCTGTAAGCACGATAGTAGCACTTTTTTGAGTAGTTTTACATAGTCTAGCAAAAGCGTAGTCTTACATATACGAAAATTAACAACGTACAATTAAAACCAATGGTCCACAGCTACTTCCATCCTTCTGATTAGGATGAATGCGCACGTACACAGAATCCATTTTTCCCAGCAGATTGCAGTTGTACGTTTCCCCAAACAACCTAAAACATGGTTTACTTATACAATCTTCATTGCGTATCAACCTGAATAAACTTAAAATCCTACCGCAATCCGTCTTCAACGCGTTTTCTGTATTTGTCTTCTCTTCCATAAGGGTCGTACAAATAGCAGTGATCAGTTTGTTTTGCCTGGACAATTGCAACGGTTTTTACAGACATTTAGCAGCTATTAACATAAATTAATTAAATGCATTACGTACCAGCAAAATCCAATGATTTCCGTCAACGTGCAAAGCAGTCACAAAAGGGACTTTTCCGATTCGCCGAGCCTATATATAGCGAGGCACTTTAATCTAAATTAATGTAAACTACTTGATCTATTCACGTACCACGGTTTTTTGACAAAGATCATTGTGCACGTAATACCAAGCAGTTGCTATAGTGGAAGGAATTACATGGGTCGTCTTGGTATTCTGAATAAACAAAAAAATACACTTATAGCTAGCTAACTGAACAGTGTACATAATCATTTTTGTACATAATTATCGACGTAATTTTTAACCATTATCTAGCTTTAAAAACATTTATTTGGTCCACAGGCCAGGTTCTAATTCTATCTCCAGTTTTTAGTGTTTACATTTTCCCGAGCAAACCTTGTAAATGTTGAACGTCAAAAATTCTCAAATTGCAAGACAAACACAAAAACATGACCAATACACATACAATTTCATACTATTTCATATCATTATAATTGTCTTCAATGGCAGTAAAATAACCATCTTTATTAATTAATTCACAAAATAAATAAATTGAATGTGGACATGCAGACATAATGTTTAAATCCTTTGGGACCTTTAAAAAAACATAAAACATTTATAAAATTCAATAGTTTAAACAAAGAAATACTTTGTAAAAAGTAAAATTATGGGAATCTTAAACAATATTCAAACACTATAACCTAAAATAAAATTTTTGAGTTTTATTGGCCATGTTTTATTATTTCTTATTAATGCAAATCTACATGACATTTGTATGTTTACTCAAACTAATCTAATCCAAATAATTTTAAAGATGACTGCAACTTTTTATGCATTTTAAAATTATATCTATTTTTAAAATGTAGCAACTGAGATTATTTACATTTTATAAAAAAACCAAGAAGGTTGGCTTTATTGTACCTTAACCCACACCTGGTAATAAAGGCTTTTCACAATTAACAAAATTGCAAAATCTTCTAACAACAACATTATAAGATCATATGGATGACCATTATGAATACAATTTTTTTTGAAACCTAAGCCAAATTTACCTTGCAATGTTTGATTAATTTCATAAAACATTTTGATATTTAAAAAAGCTTTGGAAAAGACTTACAGCAGTGTTTCTCAGCCACTGTGCTGCAGTATGATACTGTAACAATTTGCCAGTGGTCAGTAGTGCGATCAAATGGTTAAAGCACCATGCTTATGATCAACATGGTCTTGATTCAAAACCCTCTTGTGTCATTCTGTAGTGTCTTTGGGAAAGACACTTTACAGCACTTTCCCCTGCTTGGTGGTCTTGGCAAGCAGTTAATAAATTAGAGTCATATTTTGATTAAATTAAAAGTGAACAGCAGTATCTTGGCATCTCTAGAAGCAGGTCAGAGTAACTGCTTACTTTATGTATTAGCATCTCCATTGCTTTTTTGCGAGTCAAGAGGATACATATAGAGATAAAATAAGTGTTTTTAAGCTACTTGACATTTATACCTTAGTTTTGTATAACTTCTTTTTTATTTATATAATTTATTTACATATTTAACAATTATAAAAACTTTTTCAGAACTTCACAAGAATAAAAAGCCTAGTCCTCATCAGATTTTTAGAAATGAACAAAAATATTTCCAAATGTTTCTTTTGATTTCACATGATGTTCGTAGCTTAATAAAATAAAAAATGAAAAATGGATCTTTAAAACAAACAAGCACAAAGATCTTGATATAACATTTAGTGTTTTTAATTTTATCATGGCATATATGACACCAATATATTTTAGTTTGGTGGTGTGCCATAATCTCAAAAAGGTTGACAACTATTGGCATAAGCTACATAATGACTTATTATTTATCACACTGGCCAACTTAAAAGAAAACAAACTTAGATGTACTAAATATAAAAAAAATAGTCTTTTAAACCGATTAATTGCAAACCGAATAGTGGTTTACAATAAATATGTATATAATACCATTAAAACATCATAAAAATATGTATATAATACCATTAAAACATAATAAAATTAGACAACCAAAAACATAAAGGTAAAAATACTAAGTGGAGTTTCTACTAAATATATAAACACTTTTCTACAAAACTTACCGATAAACCAATTTGAAAATTAATCTTTTTCAGTTTTTACACCACAAAAATTTTTAAGTTTTTTAAATTAGTATTTTTCCTAAAATAATACTTGTATAAACAAAAGCTTAAAATAATGCAACATAATATTTTTTATATTATTCCTTTCAATAAATAATCACCTATGAAAAATCACAATTCTTACTTGCCACATACTGCTTCCAAAATAGTGAAGACAATGACATTGCCATGTGCCATGTGCTGTTCTCACTGCCGCATGACACTAGGCTCTGCCAATTGCCATGTGGCACCGTCACATGCCACTGCCATGTGCTGCTCTCACTGCCATATGGCACTGAATGCACTGCCACCGCCATGTGGCAAAAAAAAGTTACAACCCCGCCTCCAAGTTTCTGTGTTACCTTATTTTGGAAATCAAAGTGTGGTTTTCATATTTTGTATGACTTGACGAACAAAAATTCGGATCCGGATCCGCTCCGGATCCGCTTCGTGATCACATCTGCTGCAAATACTACAGGAGCCGCATGGAGACCCTTTAAATTTAGTCTAGAGATGCATGGACTGCATGGAGCCGCATGGAGCCACGGTGTAAACTTCAAATACTACAGGAACCGTATGGAGACCCTTTAAATTTTTTTTTATTTTTTATTTATATTATTTTATTTATTAAAAAAATAAAAAATAAAAAAAAATAAAATAAAATCCTTTAAATTAAGTCTAGAGAAGCATGGAGC
The DNA here is from genome assembly GCA_963680785.1 of Diplosoma virens. Taxonomy (NCBI): domain Eukaryota; kingdom Metazoa; phylum Chordata; class Ascidiacea; order Aplousobranchia; family Didemnidae; genus Diplosoma; species Diplosoma virens. Next base: position 11,262,708 of record OY796890.1, on the reverse strand, counting down.
CGCATGGAGCCGTCTGGAGCTGCATGGAGCTGCATGGAGCCGCATGGAGCCACCGTGTAAACTTTAAATACTACAGGAGCCGTATGGAGACCCTTTAAATTAAGTCCAGAGATACATGAAGCCGCATGAAGCCATCGTGTAAACTTCCAATACTACAGGAGCTGTATGGAGACTCTTTAAATCAGCATTTCTTAACCTGGGGTAAATTTCGTTGTTTTGGGGGGTAAATTAGCTACCTATTGTTTTAAATTTGATGGTCGCAGCACATAGCCTTAGTTTCAGGCATGGTTTCAGCCTAGAGAAATTGACGGAACAGAAAAATTCGGGCAGCTGTAGGTATTGGTAGCCTTGTATCTGTGATGTACAGTACTTCCTCGATTATCCAGTCTAGTCGGGACAGCATTTCTTCAAAACCTGAACGGATAAGTAAAAAAACCGCATAATTGAATTCCTTTATTTAAACCAAAACAACGCAGCAAGAAGCAGATTCGAATGCACCAAAACTTAAACGAGGTTCAACATCAAATAATGTACCGCATTGAGGGATCTCAGTACTTTTTTATTGAAAGCAATGTAAATTTGCGTGATCGTTAAAATTACAGTAGGGCTATCTATTGCCCCACATTAACTGGAAAAGTGTTAGTTAGTGCATTTTTATTTAATTCTAAAATACTGTATCATCATTAGCATCACTTGCAACAACAGGCCTAAAAAATGAATCAATTTTGGATTGTCTTCGCGAAGATTCACGTTTTTCGGCAGCCAACTCGCGAAGTCGTACTAAAGTTGAAGTGTTTGAAACTGTTGCTTCCTGTTGAAAACGTAGCCACGTCAAGCAATCATCAAACATTCGCATGGCATCTGCGTGAGACACTGGGCATTGTTCCTTTCGGTTTGAAAGTTCGGCATTTTCATCTGCATCTTCTTCATCACGCATATTCTCTGCTGGTGCTGTGACAAGATCCACTATCCCCTGTTCATCCATGTGTTCATAACCTGGACCATCATTTTGAAACCATTCGTTAATATCAGAAGGAGCTAATACGATGTTTAATGCAGCAAATTGTTCCACAAAATCGTCATTCAGTATACTCTCTGTCTCTGAACACACTGCACTTTTCTCCAGAGAAAATTCTTCAAGTGGAATGAGTTTTCGCCAAGATTTTCTTAAAGTTTCTGGTCTTATTTGCTCCCATGCATATGATATATTTTCTACAACCTTCAGAATATCAATTTTTTTAAGAAATCCAAGCATATCATCCTCGGTCTGTGAAATCAAATCTTTCAGGATGGACTTGCGGTAGATTCTCTTTAGGCATTCTAAAACACCCTGATCCATGGGTTGTATCAACGACGTGACATTTGGTGGTAAAAACTTTGCAACAATCAGACCATCACTGGATGCTAGTTCATCCTCATTAGGGTGAGCTGAGCAGTTATCTAGGACTAAAAGTGCTTTTGGTTCCTGCCCTATCTCAGTTAATTTTTTCTTGACATCAGGTACAAAACAATTTTGAAACCAATCATTAAATATGACTGTGTTAATCCAAGCATTTTTCTGGCTTCGATACACAACAGGCAATGTCGATTTGTCGATTCCGTGAAAGCAACGGGGATTTTTTGCTTTGCCGATAAACAGCAGAGGCAGTTTGATGGAGCCACTTGCGTTAGAACAAGCGTTTATGGTAACACGCTCTTTAACTTTTTTGGTACCAGATGGATCATTGTGAATTGTCGTCAAAGTGCGTCCAGGGAGCATTTTGTAATAGAGACCGGTCTCATCACAATTAAAAACTTGGTCTAAGGAGTAACCATCAGTAATTTTACTGAAAGAATTAACAAAATCGTCAGCGGAAATAACATCTGTACTTACTTTTTCTCCTGATATGGCAAGGATTTTGATTCCAAAGCGCTTACAAAAGCGCCATTGGAAACCATAACTTGCGTTAAACTGCGTAGAACTGTCAGCATAGAGAAGTTTGTGAAATTCAGTAGCTTTTTCTAGAAGAATTGGTCCTGTGACTGGAGTCCTCTTTTCACGCTGTTGCCGAAACCACAGATAAAGAGCACTGTCCAATTTTTGATACATTCCTCCTTTCATGGTTTTGGTTGCCTTTGCAGAGTTTGATATTCCCAATTCGCTCTTTCCCATTTTGAAATTCTTTAAGCTTTCTTCTTTCTTAATAATGTCGTTGACAGTCGACTTTCCGATACTGTACTTTAGCATGATGTCAGTTTTGGGGATTTTGTTTCGAAACATCTCACATACCTTCAGTTTTTCTTCAATCGACAAAATAATTCTTTTGCGTTTAGCCATCTCAAAATCTAGGATTAAATTTTTTTGACTACAGACACTGTCCACTAATAACTTGCAAAAAGTTATTCCACCTCTCTCATTGAAATAGTTCTGAATCTGTCTTGGTACTTAAGAGCTTTGTGAGGTTACAATGACAATTAACAAGTCTTGAGCAAAATTGTATGAAAATAACACTTCATTGTTATATCATAAATTATTATCTGACCCAATGGACGGATAATCGAATGCCGGATAAACGAGGTACGGATAATCGAGGAAGTACTGTACTGCTTTAATATAATAAAGATAATGGCAACACTTCTGTGCTCATTCACGTAATGCAAGATACTAGTAGTAGTTTGTTTTTTTATTCGCATCCAAAAGAAACAATTGATAATAATTGAAGACAAAATAGAGCAAAGATTGCAAATATGAGATAACAATGATCTTTATCGCATGACAACAACGTACGAGATACCGTAACGTGCTGGTAATTGGAATATTGATTTGACCGAAATAATAACGAGTGTATTCGGACGGTGATCAGTAAAAGGCGAATTAATTGTTAGCGTGCTCTCGAAGACTTCTGTGAGTGTTTGAATTATTGCTGTTTATAATAATTACAATAAATAAAGACTTCTTCTTTAACGACATAAGAACATAACAGTATCCTTCCTGGTTTAGAGTAACTGCTAATGCGAATCCGAAGCTAGCCTATTATTTGGATTTTGTCATAAATTTAGTCATAAATATAGCATGTCACAAAAGAAGAGAAAGTATCAGGACAATTACTTGAATTTTGGATTTACATATCTTATTCAGGATGGTCTTCGAATTCTTCAGTGTGTCCTGTGCATGAAAACATTTTCAAACAGTACCACGAAGCCTGCTCCGCTAAAACAACATCTAGCAAATGCTCATCCAAGTATGATAAGCAAAAACCGGCCTTTCTTTGAGTTAAAACTGTCCAGTCTAAAAAAGACAAAAGCTGGACAGAACTGGAATGTTTTGGCAGACTAACAATACCGCTGTACATGCATCATTTGCCATTGCTTTGCATGTGCCAAAAGCTAAAAAAAGAAAATACGATTGTGAAACTTTTCTAAAACCTTGCATATTGGAAAGTGTGAAGTTGATGCTTGGAAAAAAATCGCCTCAAACAATGAAACGAATCTCACTATCCATAACACAATAAGATCCCGAATCCATGAAATATCAGAAAATATTAAGAGCAGGATGATATCGAAGATTAATTCCTCTCCTGTTTTTGCTCTTTAGCTGGATGAAACTACCGATGTTTCCAATCTCTCACAGCTACTGGTGTATATCAGATATGTTGCAGATGAACGGATTAATGAAGAATTTCTCTTCCGTCAATCTTTGGAAACAACATCAAAGGCAGCCGATGTTTTTCAAGTGTTGATTGATTTTTTTTGACAAAACCGAATTGAGTTGGAGTAAGCTTGTTGGAGTTTGCACTGATGGTGCTCCAGCCATAATTGATGCAAACTCTGGATTAGTTTCCCTGGTAGAGCAGAAAAATCCAGCAATTCAATGATTTACAAAGCGAGCTCGTCTCCAAAACCATTTTGAAGAGACTTCACGAGCATTTTTCCGTTCTGATTAAAGTTGTTAAATATATGAGTATGAAAAGTTTAGCGCTCAACATTCGACTCTTCAGCAAACTTTGCAAAGATATGGATCCCAATCATACCGCACTTTTATATCATACTCAAGTTCGTTGGCTCTCAAAAGGGAACATACTCTCTTGTATTTTCGAACTAAGAGAAGAAGTCAAGTTGGTTTTGGCTGCAAAACAAAAAAATGATTTATTGTTAGTATGGATACGAATTTTCTACGTACTTAGCTTATCTTGCTGACACAAAACATTACATCAACTAAATAAAAAACTGCAAGGTCCGTGCACACTGATGCCATCAATGTGTATGTGGCAAAGCTCAAGCTTTGGAGCCAACGAGCAAATAATGATAATTTTGCATCATTTCACCGCTTGATTGAGATAACTGGAGATGATTTTGAACAAAATTTGAAGGAGAACGTCATCGGCTACCTACAAAACTTGTAAAATGAGTTTGAACGATATTTTCTCGAGATAAATACTTTTAGCATTTTGATGAAAGTAACTAGAAATCTTTTTGTATTTAAAGTGGAAGATGTTTCTGAAGCAATTCAAGAAGAATTTATAGAATTAACAAACAATTCTTTTGCAAAAGATGAATTTTACATTTGCAACCTGGACGAGTTTTGGGTTAAAATGCAACGCTGCTATCCACGGCTAGGTATTCATGTTCTGAATATTCTGGTTCCATTTTCTTCAACTTACCTGTGCGAGTGCGGCTTTTCTGCGTTGCTTACTATCAAATATCAAGCACAAATACTATCAAATATTGTAATGATTTATTAATTTGTTTAATCGTTTACGCCAAGTTTTGAAATCCAGACCTTGAAACCTAATTGATATCGTTTCGTCTTAAAGCGCTTAATTTGATCATCATAATTAGTAGTTTTTTTTTATTGAAGCTTTATGCTGGCAGCCAGACATTTAATGTTAAAATCTTTTTGTTAGTGATTATCTCTCTTTTAGTTAATCTTGGCAACGTTGTTTTGAGCGTTATCGTTCTTGTTGGTTAAAGCCACAGATTTAGTGGTATTAAATAAAGACAAGCATTTATAACAAATATTGACGTTGAATCTGACATTTGTTGCGCATTATCTACCACTTCATTAGACATTGAACAGATCGCTGCCAAAAAACAATGGGACACCCGTCATATTAAATAAATATAAGTAATTTGCTAATTTTATTTTTTAATAAATGAGCATCATTAAGTATATTGAGGGTAAATCTAGCAACCACTTTTGTTAAAAGGGTAAATACGTAAAAAAGGTTAAGAACCATTGCTTTAAATTAAGTCTAGAGATGCATGGAGCCGCATGGAGTGAGGCAATGCCTCATTTGTGGAAATTGAATAAAGCAGAAATAAAACATTAAAGTTATAGTCTTTGCAAATTTTATGCAATTTGATATTGGTCAAAAAAATTAGTAAAAATTATACTGCACTTATAGCAATTTAATTAGTTTTGCTCTATAACCCTAATTTTCGACGATGTAATCTTGTAGCGGTTAGTGGTTTATATATATCTAGCTACATGTAAATTTCACAAACTTTTACAGATCTTCTTTATTTTTAAAGCCAACAGTACAAGAACTTTTCTACATCTGCTTTTTTACAACGCAAGACTCTCTCGTTTTTTCTATTCAAAAAGAAAAAAATGAATAAACGAACAAAAATATACACAAGCGTAAAAATGCGGCGATCGCTACACATCTTTCACCCCCAAGTAATATGGCTGTAATAAGGCAAATACCATTGAAAGAAGAAAAAAATAAAAATAAGCGATTGCAATAGAAAATACAACAAAATTCTACACGCACCGACAGAGGCAAAAAAATTCACACTATATAAGTAAGCATGCAAAATGCAACACGTGATTAAAACGTCGAACCAAACAAGACATCGAAAAAAAATAAATAAATAAAAACTAGTCCCGATAGCGTATAGGTTTTGTAATTAGTCTGCCTCTGCGGGAGTAAACGCGATTAGCGGGGAGTTCGTCTAGGTCTCCCGCAAAAATGTTATCAATCTCACTCGAAGATGTGGGCGAAAAAGATAGAGTCTCGGAAGTTTTCCCCTCGACAGAGGAGCCAGTGGGAGATATAGGCTCAACAAGGGCCGGTTTTAAACAATCAATTGTTACGGTGTCAGTGTGACCGTCTTTTTCGATGACAAAATATTTATCGTGTCGTTCAAGTACAAAATGAGGTCCCGAATAAGGTCGTTGCAACGGAGATTTTACACTGTCAATGCGAACAAATACTTGGGAACACCGGAAAAGAAGTGGGTCGACATAAGTTTGTTGTTTTTTAGGATGACGTGGTACGGTATAACGTAATGAGTTCATAAAAGAACAAAGTGCCTTAGCATATTGCGAAGTTGGTTGGACTGTGTTTTCCTCGGACAATTCTACAGGAGTCGAATTTTCAAAATATTCCCCGGGGAGTCGTATAGAAGTCCCTAAAGCCACTTCAACTGCAGCACACCCCATATCCTCTGGTAACGTGATTTATTATTAGTTTGCTGAGCATTGTGACTCAATGACGTAACAATCGTTTGAATTTAGGTCGCTTTGATTTTTTCTCTGCCTTTTGCTTAAGCGTGAATTGTACAGTTTAATTCGCTTTAATTTCGTGAGTTTTTAGTTTGTTTTCAGTTCGACAGATTTAATTTGATTTTCTATTTGAATAAGGTGTTTTAAATTTAACTTAAAATTAAAGAAATAATTTGTTAAAATTTGGTAAACAAATATTTTGGTTTTCTGTTTGAATAAGAAGACAAATTGGTTAGTGAGAATCACCTCAAGTAGAATCAATCGCAGTGAATTCACTGCACCATAGTTTTTAAGTTAAATAAAGCTCTAACTGGTTTGCTTGTCCGGATACATAGTTTTTAAGTTAAATAAAGCTCTAACTGGTTTGCTTGTCCGGATACATAGTTTTTAAGTTAAATAAAGCTCTAACTGGTTTGCTTGTCCGGATACATAGTTTTAAGTTAAAGAAAGCTCTAACTGGTTTGCTTGTCCGGATACATAGTTGGAAGTCGAAGAACGTTCATTAGTTCGCTTATCCGGGTTGAGTTTTATGCAAAGATGGACAGTAGCTCAAGTTCAAAGTTAAATATTCCGGATGTGTCAGCCCGGAGCTTTTCAGCACCAGCAGCATATCAAGCTCGTAAATTAGAGTCAGCGAATGTTAGAGAAAAACATGTTTCTGAAGCTGCTGCCAGTTCGAAGTCGTTGTCGTCTAGAGCTAAGCGACGTTTAGAGGTCAAGTTGGCTGAAGCCCGTCTCGAGCGCGTACGCCGCGATGAGGAGTTGCGATTGAAACACTTGCAGTTGCAGTCGGAACGAGCTGTCCTTCAAGCCGAAGCTGCTGTCGAAGAGGCCAATATTATTGCCGACGCTTCTTCAGGTTGCAGTGATCTGTCGGTGCCAGAAAATATTGCTCCCCCTTTGTCTGCACACGACAAAGTAGTTGAATTTCTCTGCAGCGCTCGAAATAGCGAGCGCCAGGAACTTAAGCTTTCAAACGGAGAAACAGATCATTCTCGGGAATCAGCACCTTTAGTGCAAGTGCAGAACAAACCCAGTTCAGAGGTCTATCAGTGTCGCCTTTCAGAATTCTCTTTGGGTCCAATGCCCAACAAGTTGCATTTTCCGCCAGCCAAGAAGGCTTCTGTTGTTACCCATGGGCCGGCCGTTCGTGATGATGGTCCTTCCAAGCCTACTCAGAGCAATCCTTCGTACACCGAAGATCGCGGCCGAGGAACGGGGTCGCAAGGTGAGTTAGGCTGTGGTTTAAATGACCTAGCTAGAATGTTGGTTCGGTGCCGTGGTTCAGAGTCCACTTTGGACTCTGACAAGTTTGATGGTAATCCGCTTAAATATTACCAGTTCATACGACAAGTCGAGGATCGTATCTTAAATGTTTACAGGGGGACGGACCCGGGTCATGCACTACATTTGCTTCTTGACGCCACAAAGGGGCGTGCTCATAAGTTGATCGCTAGCTGCGTTATGCTATCGCCAGATCGGGCCTTAAATGAAGCTCTACAATTGTTACACAAGGCGTTTGGTTCACCCCAAGTTGCCGTTCGCGCCTTCATAAATTCAGTTTGTGAGGGAGGGGTGATAAGCCATAGCGAAGTTGGGCTAGAGGATTTTTATTCGTGCCTGATAAACTGTAAGATTGTGTTGGAAGCTTCGGGGGCTGGTCGTTTATTAAATGCAACTTCCACTGCCGAACGGATCTTTATGCGGTTACCTCACAATTTACAAATGGGCTTTGCCAGACTTGCCTTGGAGCGGGGATTTGATATGGATGTAGTGCCGTTCGAATTGTTTATCGAATATGTTGACCAAGAGCATAAACTGCTATGCTCCCGCTTCGGTAGGTTGCTGAAGCAATCAAGGCATAAGGTAGATGCTAAGGGATATAAGGCAAGGGCGAATTTGATTCAAACCCCTGCAGATAATGATCGTAACGCTGTACCCCGGACGCCCTCTAACGAAAGTGTTTTGCCCAAGTGTAATTATTGCGACGCAGTAGGTCACTCGGTAGCGAGATGCGAAATTTTCCAGAAGCAATCCTGCGCAGCTCGTAAACAGTTTGTTCAACAAAAATGTTTATGCTTTAACTGCTTAAGAAAAGGGCATGGTGTAAAGGACTGCCCAAGTAAATCCAGGTGTCGCAAATGCAATGGAAGACACCATACGCTGATACACCGAGATGATGGTGGAACTACATCAAAATCTTCTGAATCTACTGCTTCTGTGAGAGATGACTTTTCACCTTCGGTCAACGCGACGACTTCGTCGGTTCAAAGTGCATTGATTCGGAAAGATGCAGCAACTCGCCTGCAGGTAATACCAGTCTGTGTCATAAATAATATAACTGGGGATTGTAAAGACACTTTAGCACTTCTAGATAGTGGGGCAGACTGTCATTTAATGTGTAAAGGCTTGTCATCCGAGCTCGGATTGACTGGGAAGCCCCTCCAGGCTAAGATCCAATTAGCTGACGGACGGGTCGAAGACTTAAACACTCTTTCCGCTGAGTGTTCGGTAAGGGGCATTCTCGAAGAGGAAGTGTTTACGTTAGAAAACGTCCGTGTTGTTCCACGACTTCCAGATCTTAGCAGCAGCATTCCTTCGCAGAAGGACATTGATCAGAATCCACATCTTGACGGCATTAAAATACCCACGATACAAGGTGCGAGAAACGTAGAGCTGATAATAGGAATTGACTCTCCCTCACTGCATGTCTTTTCCGAAATACGACAGGATGGCCACGCTAGACTTTGGGCGGGTAGATCTCCACTTGGTTGGGTGCTCCACGGGCGAAACGGTGTTGCGTCTAACCTGCCCACCACAGCCTGCAATATCGGTAGTTTGTGTAATGTTAACCTGTTGATGGACTCTCAAGTAATGCCTGCCTTTGAGGCTCTTTGTCCGTGTCAATTTGACTATGGTGATCGGTCGTGCGACCCGGAAGTATTGCTTCCGTCGTTAGATGACGTGAGGGCTGAAAATGTAATGAAGGATTCGTGTAAATTCGTCGATGGTCACTATCAGATGAGGGTCCCGTGGAAAGAAGGTTGTCCCAATCTTCCGAACAATCGAACGATGGCGCTCTCTCGATTAAGATCCTTGGGTCGACGTTTGGTAAGGGATAATGAGTTGTTTGTCAAATACCGTGATAAAATTCGCGAGCTCATTTCACTTGGCCACGCCGTGCCGGTCAGTGACGAACGCGATGAGGACCAGAATAAAACCTGGTACATTCCCCATCATTGCACCAAGGGGAAGTTTCGCATTGTATTCGATTGTGCTGCTCAGTTCGGAGGCACATCTCTAAATAAGCAAATACTCCAAGGGCCTGATAACGCTAATAATTTGATTGGTGTTTTAACGCGTTTCCGCAAACATTCGGTGGCAGTGGTTGGAGACATCCGTGCCATGTTTCACTCGGTTATGGTTGACCCTTGTGACCGGTCCGCGTTGAGATTTTTCTGGTGGGAAGACGATGATATGTCGAGGCCACCTACTGCGTACCAATTAACTGTGCACTGTTTTGGTTTAACCAGCTCCCCTTCTGTAGCCGGGTTCGCGCTGCGCAAAACTGCCGAAGAAAATCGCTCAAATTCAACGCCCGAAGCTGTTCAAACAGCTGAACGAAATATGTATGTGGACGACTTGCTCAAGTCAGTTCCCAATAGTGATAGCGCGATCACACACATAAATGATGTAGTGTCCTTGTTAAAGGGTGGGGGGTTCGAATTAAGAAAATTCTCGAGCAACTGTGCTAAGGTACTTGAGGCGTTGCCATCTGATTTATTGGCACCACATTTGAGTGAAGTTGACTTGCATAATGATGAGCTACCTGGTCACAAAACGTTAGGTATTGTATGGAATCCTCAAACAGACGAATTTATGGTTAAGGTTAAACCCTTTGCTCATCCACTTACACGTAGAGGGTTGCTGTCACTCGCAATGAGCATATTTGACCCTTTGGGAATAGTGGCGCCATTCCTCCTGCCATTGAAATTGCATATTCAACGCCTTACTAAGATGGGCTTGGCATGGGACGCCGAGATACCGGAACCAGATAAAACGGTTTGTAATAAATTAATTAATACCTTGTTGAATTTAAATAATATCGTGATACCTCGTTGTTTTATACCCACTCAAAATGTTGAAGTTATAAAGGGTGCTCAATTGCATGTTTTCGCTGATGCGTCCGTCGATGGCATAGGCGCGGTGTGTTATTTGCGAATATTTATTGGAAATCGCTGTGTTGTGTCATTTGTTATGGGAAAATCACGTGTGTCGCCCTTAAAACCGATGTCAATTCCACGGCTCGAGCTCTCGGCGGCGGTGATTGCAGCGCGCCTCGCTAGGTTTGTAAACCGCGAAATTGATTTAGACATTGAAAAAACTGTGCTATGGACTGACTCGACGGTCGTATTGAGTTACTTAAAAAACACTTCAAAACGTCGGCCTGTATTCGAAACAAACCGCATCAAATTAATTCGCGAAATTTCTGCTGTTGAACAATGGCACTGGGTGAGCACGGATCTCAATCCCGCAGATCCGTTCTCTCGCGGAGTTTCACCATCACAACCGTGTAAAGCCGAGAAATGGCTCAAAGGCGTTCCCTTTTTACTTGAGGAAGAAGAAGCTTGGCCTTCACGAGAACCGCCAATCGAAGATGTAGCTTGTGACAATGCAAATGCTGCCGACCCAATCACTGCGTGTTTGGGTACAGTAGAGAGCGAATATTCTGGGCTGAAAGAAGGTCCTCTTGGCAGAATCATCACTCGATTTAGCGACCTAACGCGTGCTGTACGAACAGCCGCTTGGCTCTTGAAACTGAAAGGTCGCTTACATGATCGTGTTACTGGGAAAATCAATCGGAATACTGACTTCATTGATGCGCAAGAGTACGACGCAGCTCTCCTTGCCCTGATTTCTTTAGCTCAGCGGCAGGAATATCCGGGACTGATTGAGGCACTCGAGTCGCATCCGTATGATGATATCGCTAGCGGTAAGCTTGGGGTCGCACTAAAAGAAGAATTGCAGCCACTTGTCAAGTTTTGCCCATTCGTCAAAGATCGTGTCATGCGCATTGGAGGTCGTCTTCAGCGATCTGGAGAAACCTACGACATCAAGCATCCCATTGTGCTACCAAGGAAGAGTCATTTAACCTCAATTATTGTCAACCACTTGCATCAGAAGAGTGGTCATAATGGAGCCCCCTACGTCATAACCGCACTTCGTGAAAGATTCTATGTAGTCGGGCAAGAAAGGACAGTGAAGCGCATCATTAAGACCCACTGCATGGCTTGTCGGAATCGACGGGCCGGCCCTGGATTCCAGATAATGAGCCCTTTACCACGTGCTAGAGTTGAACCCGGAAAGCGCTTGTTTTCTACAACCGGCGTTGATTTCATGGGACCGATCGCTGTCAAGTGTCAACGCAACACGTTGAAAAGGTACTGTTGCATCTTTACGTGTTTGGCGTCACGGGCTTCCCACCTTGAAATGGCTTACGATTTGACAACTGCTTCATTCTTGATGGCCCTACGCCGATTCTTAGCTGTCAGAGGCGCATCTACCAGGACAATTTATTGCGATAATGCGACGAACTTTATAGGTGCTCAAGCAGAATTGAAACGAGGTTTGAAACGCTTAAGAGCAAGAGAGATTGTAAATGAGCTGTCTCCTCGTGGTATTCAGTTTCGTCACTCCCCTCCACTTGCAAGCCACCAGGGAGGAGCTTGGGAGGCAATCGTGAGACTTGTACGTAAAGCCATGACTGCTCTAACCGCAGACAAGTATTATCGCATTTTAAGGGACGAAGAACTGTTTACACTCTTCAAAGAAATAGAATGCATACTAAACTGTAGACCATTGACTAGGGTCAGCGCTGACCCCAATGATTTCAGGGCGTTGTCGCCCATGACTTTGCTAAATGGATGCATCGAACCAGAGACCCCTTCCGACGTATTCATCGACGCAGATGGTTTGCGCGGTTCGTACCGGGCAACTCAGTTGCAGGCCGACATATTTTGGAAGCGGTGGCGCTCCGAATACTTGACATTGCTGCAAAAACGCCGTAAGTGGATTGTTCCACAAGAAAATCTTAAGCTGAACAGTTTGGTTTTGATTAAAGATGACAAGGCGCCACGCTGCACCTGGCCCAGGGGAATAGTAACATCGATAATTTACGACCGCGATAACATTTGTCGACGGGCAGTGGTCCGTACTGCCGACGGTAAAGAGCTCACTCGCGACATTCGAAAACTTTGCGTTTTGGAGTGTGATGTGTAAATTTGCGTCCTATGCTTAGCGATATTTGTGTAATTGTGTGTACATATTCGTTGTGTATTTTGGTTCGTTGTTGTTGTTTCCATTCTCGAATACGTTGAATTTTTTGACTAAATTTAGACCCTTCAATCCCTTTCCCCTAACTTTTATAAATCACTGACTAGTGTGAAAATTGCTTTGCTCGCTTCTCGCTTTCTCAATTTTGGGCCGGCCATGGTAACGTGATTTATTATTAGTTTGCTGAGCATTGTGACTCAATGACGTAACAATCGTTTGAATTTAGGTCGCTTTGATTTTTTCTCTGCCTTTTGCTTAAGCGTGAATTGTACAGTTTAATTCGCTTTAATTTCGTGAGTTTTTAGTTTGTTTTCAGTTCGACAGATTTAATTTGATTTTCTATTTGAATAAGGTGTTTTAAATTTAACTTAAAATTAAAGAAATAATTTGTTAAAATTTGGTAAACAAATATTTTGGTTTTCTGTTTGAATAAGAAGACAAATTGGTTAGTGAGAATCACCTCAAGTAGAATCAATCGCAGTGAATTCACTGCACCATCCTCTTTTATGGCCGATCGCAAGCCTAAGAGTACAAGACTCAAGTTTCGATACCAAAGATCGGGAGAAGATTGACATTTCAATGCAACTTTGAGACTGCGATTGAATCGCTCGTTTAATCCGTTTGCAGCCGGATGGAAAGCTGTTGTGTGACATAATTTCGAACCCAAAAATTGGCACATTTCTGTCCAAAGGAGAGACGTGAATTGGGCCCCTCTATCTGTAGTGATTATTGTAGGAGATCCAAAACGGGCCACCCAATGTAAAAGAAAAGAATCTGCACATGATTGTGCAGTGATATCCTTCATGGGTATGGCCTCCGGCCAACGCGTAAATCTGTCTACAACTGTCAGTAAATATTTGTAACCAGAAGAATCGGGAAGAGGACCGACGATATCGACGTGTACATATGAAAATCTGGCATCTGGTGTTCTGAAATGCTGTAAGGGTGTAACTTGATGTCGGGTAATTTTCGTTTGTTGGCAAGAAATACAGGCACGGCACTTTTCAGCAATATCCCGTCTCATATTCGGCCACACAAATCGCTCTCCGATGAGTTTTTAAGTAGCCTTAATGCCTGGGTGGGAAAGGTTGTGATGCGCTCAAAAATTGTGATTCGTAATGAATTTGGAATGATGGGGCGAAATTTTCCCGTACTAGTGTCTCCAAGTAACAAAAGGCCTGAATTAGGAATCGGCACGTTCACATAGTTTTAATGAAGTCATCGATTGAGAGAGCTCGCGAATCGATGGATCGTTCTCTGTGCTAAAACCAGCTCGGTATAATCTATGAAAGAAAGCGAAAGAGCAGCAGTGATTTCAGGACAGCTCAAGCAACCGGCAACTACGTTGTTTTTTCCTTCAATATGTCTAACATCAGTTGTGAGTTCTGGGATAAACGATAGCTGTTACTTAAAGGACTTTTTTTCTAGATATAGTACCAACTAATGGTTTGTGGTCCGTATAAAGAGTAAACGGACGTCCCTCTAAGAAATATGTGAAATGATGTTCTGCCAAATAAGCTGCCAGCAATTCTTTATCAAAAGTACTATACCGTTTTTGGGCATCAGAAAAGGCGGCTGAAAAGTACTCCAATGGTCTGTGCGAACCACTACTGTCAATCTGACTGAGTACAGCACCACAGAATTCATCGCTTGCGTCTACAAACAATGCTGTCGGACTGTCGTGCTGAGAAAAATTTAGTAGTGTTGCATTACTCAGAGCTACTTTTATGTCCTCGAACGCAGTCGATGCCTCCTCGTTCCAAGAAAGATTTGCATTGCGACCGGCAGGAATCCCCTGGAGGAGAAAATTTAAAGGGGCCAAAATTTTTGCGCATTGAGGAATGAACTTTCTATAAAAATTGACCATGCCCAGAAATCGCCGTAAAGACTGGGCGTTCTGTGGGGTCGAAAAAGAATTTATGGCATCAATCTTACATGCAACAGGGGCGATACCTTTGTCCGAAACAATATGCCCTAAAAAGCGTAGCCGATTTTGGCCGAATAAGCACTTAGCTGCATTGATAATTAATCCGTTGCGTTGTAGACGCTCAAATATTTGCCGAAGATGGGCTCGGTGTTCTTCAATGGAGGACGAAAATATTAATATGTCATCTATATAGACAAAGACAAATGACAAGTCTTGAAATATAGAGTTCATAAATCGTTGAAATGTTTGGCCAGCGTTAGTTAGGCCCATAGACATCTTTAAAAATTCCCAATTTCCGGCCAGGGTGCAAATTGCGGTTTTGGCAATATGTTCTGGGTGAATATGAATTTGATGATATGATTTAAACAAATCGATGCTGGAAAATATTGTGGAACCGGATATATTTTCGGTAAAGTCATGAAGGAAAGAATTGTAATAATAGTCCTTGACGGTTACTTGATTCAGACGCCGATAGTATCCTACTACTCGCCAAGATCCGTTAGATTTTTTACCATTTGAACGGGAGATCCCCACAGAGAGGAACTGCGTCTAATTATTCCCAATTCCTCAAGCTGATTTAATTCCTTTCTTAAAACAGCAAGTTTTTCGGGAGAACGACGGCGTGGCCACTGTTTGATGGGTGGACCGATTGTTTCAATGTAGTGAACGATATCATGTTTTGGAGAAAGCCTTAAGTTCGAAACAGAGAACACCTCGGGAAATTCAGCTTCAAGAAACTGATAATCTCCTAAGTTATAAACCGGAGGTTTGACATTACACAAACTAGGCTTAAGTTCAGTATTAGATAAAAAAGAACAAGGATCACGCACTTTTGTGCATGAGGACCAAAACGTCGATGAAACCAGCAGAATGATTTAATATTTTCAGATTGCGGTATGTGTTCGGGAAATATCAATCTTCCTCTTCTAGGATCAATCTTGATATCAAAGTGCGATAAAAAATCTATTCCAATGATGGGTTTTAACGTCTCAGCAATGCAAAATTCCCAGTTTAAAGGCACAGGACCTCCCAGGTCAATAGTAATATTTTTGCAACCAAACGTAGGGAAAGAGCTTCCATTAACAGCAGACAAATAATCCTGCGAATGATCTCGAGAATTGGGGTCCACAGGAATTACAGAATAAGAACTGCCCGTATCAATCAAAAACTTCAAATTAGTAATGGAACATTTTATGTACAGTAGTTGCGATGTAAGAGTTGAGCACTCATTATTTCCTCCGGTAAAGTTGCCTTTCTTTACTGGAGCTATCAGTTTAAATGATTTTTTTGAGAATGAGACATTGCGTCATTTGCATGCCAAGAGCAAGGGGATATGTATTTATGAGCTCGATTGCATAACGGTTGTGGTAAAAACATAATCCATTCTTAGAAATTGTTGATGTGGTTGCGGAACCTTTATTACGTTGGTCGGAGGTAAACTTTTCAAGCTTTCGATTTAATTCGTCTACGGCGTCCGACATATTTCCCAACTGCTTATTAAAATACTCATTGACCTTGTATTAGGGTTTATCATCTGTGGGAGGATTGGCGGGGCTTACAGATAAAATATCAGTGGCTTTTTGTGCTAGTAAATCAACGTCTGTTTCGCCAGAAGCCAACAGTAATTGACGAACCATTACGGGCATACCCTGAAAGAAAATCTTTTTTATAAGCCTTTTGCAAGTAGGTTCATTGTGATCAAAACTTACCAAAGAACCCCGAAGCTTTGCTAAAAATTCGATTGGGGACATTTCACCTAATTGGATTTTATGTAGTTTATCTAATTGAGCCTCTTCCGGCAAGGTATACCGCGATATTAAAGCACGCTTCAAAATATCGTAAGGATTAATAGATTGCGAACACTCTTTAATAACATCACTTAATGGCGCCAAATATTTAGGCGGCAAACGTTTAAGAACATGGTCGAACATTTCGCTTTGCTTACAAATACGCTGAGAAGTAAAAAAAACATCCACACATTTAAACCAAGCGATGGGTTCTTTTTCCCAGAACGCTGGTAGACTTAAGGACACATTTCTATTAAGTTGAGACAAGCTCTCTAACATAACTTGATAACTATCATTCATTGTGACGTCACTATGGTTGCTATTAGTTCGTGGAAAACAAGATGGCGGAACTGTACTAGTGTTATGCAAGTCTTCACTAGTTTCATTTTAATTATTAGAAAACCGGAAATATTTTGCGTACAAATAATAAAATTCAAGAAATATAATTGCTATATACATAAGTTACATAAAGTGATATTAAGCAGAGCATTATTACAACATACGTAAGTCTTTTTCTTTTATGGTAGATTGTTGAGGACTTGGGTTCTTCAACCTTTAAATTCTTGAAATCCAAGATCCGCACTCGGGTCACCAATATGTAGCGGTTAGTGGTTTATATATATATACCTAGCTACATGTAAATTTCACAAACTTTTACAGATCTTTATTTTTAAAGCCAACAGTACAAGAACTTTTCTACATCTGCTTTTTTTACAACGCAAGACTCTCTCGTTTTTTCTATTCAAAAAGAAAAAAATGAATAAACGAACAAAAATATACACAATAGAGTTGTCGCGGGCACACTTTTCCTGCACTGTGCCCGCACTGCACTGCAAGGTTTCTGCCCGCAACCGCACTGCGCTGCAAAATTTTTTTAAGTACCGCACTGTGCCCGCACTGCACTGCAAACTTTAAACATAAGAGCAAGTATCCACATGCAAACTTTAAACATACGATTGCACGGTGTCCGCACGGCGCGGTAAATTTGATCAAAAAGTTACGCGGTGCCCGCGCGGCCGCGCGCCGCCGTGTACGCTGCGCGGTTGACATCTCTAATACACAAGCGTAAAAATGCGGCGATCGCTACAATCTTATTTCATTTAATTTTTTGTAAATTATTTCAGGCTGCAAAACAAGAATTCGATTCACTTTACTCTTGCACTGTAATGGAGAGTATGTTTTTGGAGAATTATCCATTTGTCCTTCCATTTCAAGAAATACATAGAAATATTGAAACGGAGGATGCTTATGCTAATAAACTTTTATGAACACATGATATTTTAGATGAAACTTGGATTGCTTTACAAACAATAGGTGATGGAAATTGTCTTTTTAATGCAGTATCTATTAGTCTTTGTGGTAATGAATCACTGGCAACTGAGCTAAGAGTTCGAACTGATATAAACATGACTACAAAAATGGAAACGAATATGAACGATGAACTTGCCCAAAGCTTATATTTTGTGTCTCCTGAGTATAAAGATGCTTGCCTAAATTGTGCAACCCCTGGAGAATTTAGTAGTTCCTGGGCAATTTTGTCATTATCACACATTATCTATGCTCCGATCGTTAGTTATTATCCTCCTTGTAATGGGCGTGGAGACAAGGTTTTTGATATTCTGAATACAAGTTTTGGAAAATTCGAGAAAGGGAATAAAGTTCATTTATTATGGGCAAGAGTTTTATGTTCCTCTTCAAAAACGTGGCTCCCAAATCATTTCATGCCACTATGTAAAAATGCCACAAAAATAATGAATTCAACACCAAATAACTCATTCATATTTGAAATTTTTTTAAATAATAATCCTGCAAACTTTTCCAGAAAAGCTGAAGAAGGCAAAGTAGAATTTTTTTTTGATAACTCCAAAGAGACTGAAAAAAACATCAGCTTTGATGCAAAAGTTGAAATTGAAAACTTAATTGATGATGATCAAGCAAATATTTTGTTAAGCTTTTCAGACCAATCCGATTCGGTTAAAAATAAGAGGTGCACATTAGAACTTCAAGGTGATTCCAGTGAAACATCACTTTTATAGTCAATATATCGACCAAAACGGGTTTGTTTGCACAATTCTAAAGTAGAAAAACCGCAGGAACTCAACAAAATCAACAAAACAATCATCGAAGGAAAACTCAATTATCGATTCATGCCAACCAGACAGGCTATTGAAGTATTCTTGTCTTCTACTACATGCATTAAACATTTACCCAGGAAAGATAAAAACAATATTTATTTTCAGTGATGGTTTTACAAAAAGGGGGGTTCGGTGCAGGAAAAGTAAGGGGGCCACTATTTTGTGTCCCAAAAAAAGGCAGCTGAAGCAGGTTTTGGCATATGAAAGGTTAGTCATAAAAAAAGGTCCTCGTTTTTCAATTTTTCCCCAAAAATCGTGGTGTTCTCCAAAAAAAAAAGGTCTTTACTTCAATTTCATCTCCATTTTTACCAATTTTTTCCCAAAAATCTTGGTGTTCTCCAAAAAAAACAAAGGTCTTCCCTTCAAATTTACTTCAAATTCAGTACTAAATCCAGTAGTATATGATAACTTTTCAAGTTTCACTTCAAATTGTAATAGTATAGCGTGCATATTTTCTCACAAAATATGGAGGAACTTTTTTTCCCTTTTTTTGACCTGACATCAATGTCCTAATACAGTGGTTCCCAACCTTTTTAATGTCATGGACCCTTTTGAGGATTTTTTTGAAGGTTGTGGACCCCTTAAATAAAAAAGGAAATAAAATCCACTTTTTTCTCCCAAAAACATGGTGATCTCTAAAAAAAAAAGGTCTTCACTTCGATTTTATTTCCAATTTTGCTGTTTTTTCTCCCAGAGAGTCTATAAACCATTACCGTTAACTCTAAAACGTTCAATTACATTTCAAAGAATTCCCCCCTCGAAAACACAAAATTCCCCCCCTAGTGGGGAATTCCCCCCTGTTGAGAACCACTGTCCTAATACTTCCTTGTAAAAATAGAGCAATTTCTTGTGTAGGGGGGGGCCACTTTTTGCTCTATTTTAGGGGGGATCCGGTGCAACCGCACCGCTGCACCCTATTAAAGCCATTACTGTTTATTTTGTTGTAAACAATATCGAAAACGCCAATAGTGAAAAAAGAAAAACATTTTACGATAATTGCGGCTCTTGGACCAATTGCAAATACAATAAACAACTTTATCTATTGTCTGATAAAAACATGACCAAAGTACAACTCTTTCATGGAAAATATTGTACGTATAAGAACTGGTAAACGTTTGCAATATGTTTGTTTAGATCCCCAGCCTCAAGAAAAAGATCTGTTAAAATTAGGAGTGTAGTATACTACATTGAAGCATAAACCCTCTTACAAAAGAAAAATTACATGGATTGAAAATGAAAATAAATCAACAAAAGATAAGTACGCTTTATATGAATATGTCGGTGTCACAGTCTTTGTTCGGGAATCCTAAAGGACCAGTTGGGCTAAGTAACCCGAATATCTGCGCTGAAACAAAGCTGTGTCTAGATTTTATTTTATTCCGGCTCAAGAAGTAGTCTTGTTATGAGCCGGAAGCTTTTGTACAGTTGGTATAACGAAAGCTCAGATTGGTTTCGTTGAAGACTCTTCTTCACAACAAACAGAAACCACTGTCTCTAATAAGAACGAATGTATTACAAAAATCACGACCGATGAAAATTCTATCCCACGCTTTGCCAAACTGCAAAGCGAAATCAACGCTATAACTTGATTAAATCAACACAAATAATTCTACCTCTGTAAAACACAACTAGCGCAAAATAAATTCAACAATTGTCAACCGATACAAAATCTAATGGGGCACCTCCTGTACCCAAACACAATCACTTTCACTCGATCCGTCTCTCAAGTCGTCTCCAATCACCTAATCATCATAATAATGTCTCGCTATGCATCGCCTTTATATAGAAAAAAGATCACATGACGCAAATTTGCTCGTATATTCGAGATTTAGCTCGAATTCCCTAGAGAAAGCGCTATGCTCGAATGCGCCAGAACATTCTACAATAAGCAAGCCATAGTAAAGCTTGAAAAAAATATTACGTTATTCTATCGGCGAAAAGAGAAAAAAGATACATGTATCGAGCAATAGAGAGCGAATCGGATGTATATCGGATAATACAAGAGCAGCGCTCAAAGAGACGTGAATATTATCTTATAATAAAACTACGAATCACTTTTAATGGGAATAGACTACATCGTTATAATTAAAATTATTATGAATGAAGTGTGACAGTTGGAGAACATCCTGGGCATTTCTGTCATGGAAACTCTAAAACAAACAATTCCATTTACATTCGCACTGACCCTTATATACTTGAAGAAGTCAAAAAAAGAGTTGAACAAGGTGTTTCGTCAAAACAGATATACACCGAAATGCAAAATGAATACGATATTTTTGAGGGCCCACGAACTTTAGATCAAGTGCATAAGCAAAGACATTTCAACAAAATAAGAAATTTAAAAAATAAATAAATAAACAAAAATTATGAGGAACACATAATTGAAATCGTAAACCTGGCCCAAACTCATGAATTTGTTAAAAAGTGTCTCATGGCAAAAAACTATCCAGTCTCTGTACAATTATTTATAGATTACCAAATAAAAGACATTGAAAGAATTTGTTTAACTGGAAAAACAGTTTTTGCTTGCGATAAAATTTTTAATTTAGGTAAAGTGCTTATGACAATAACTTCGTTTAAAAACTTAAGCGTTTTAACTGAAAATGGCAATTTAATCTTTTTTGGGCCAATGCTATTGCATAATAAATCAGATTATGCAACGTATTTTGATTTCTTTAGAAACCTGCGATCAACATTTTCAAATAAATTTAAAACTTAATTTTTGGGTCGGACGATGAAAAAGGAATGCACATGGCTGCTACTGCAGCATTTTCTGGTTATAGTCATGTTTTATGCATGAAACATATTAATGAAAACATACAGCATCGTCTGCAGGAGGTTGGAGTTCCTAAAATAATACGATAGAAAATAAAAACTTTAGTTTACGAAAAATTATGAGACTTAATACGATACAACCTAGAAAAAATACTGGAAAAAAATTGGTCAAAGGCAGCGAAAATAACCGCATCGAACAATGAACAAATCTACAAAATAAAGAATGCTGTGTATTTTCAATTGAGTATGTGTGTTTTCACTCTTTAAATTGAAATCTTATTAAAAAAATTTTGTTTAGAAAAATTGTTGTTTTATATCAATGCTTTTCAACCTTTTGTCACAACCCAAATTTTAAGCAAAAATAGACAACAAAGCTTTGGCGACCTAATCTTTTTTAAAGACTTTATTGCAAGAATAAAAATCTCTATTTTTGTCCCAAAAACGTAGTAATCTTAAAAAAAAGTTTTCACTTTAAATCTCTCTCGGACTTCTAAATTTTCTTTCCAAAAAATTATTTAACTTTTGCACAGCAACTCTAGTGGCGACCCATAGCCAATTAAACTGCGAACCACTTTTGGATCGCGACCCAGGGGTTGAGAAGTACTGCTTTATACTTCCAGTCTGATAAAAAAGTATTTCTTTACCTTTTGTGATTACCTCTTACCTCTTACCTACTGTATAAATCTATTTTCTGGATCAATTATAACAATACACTATATCAAAATTAGATAATTTTTCTACTCATTCCACCATAGGTGTTTTTTTTATTTTTTATTTTATTTAGTTAATTTTTCTTTTTTGCCTTTGTGTTTGTGTGTTACTGTGATTCATTTTACAATTTTCATATAGCTTGCCACCCTCTTTGCGCTCTGTTTAATGTAAATATACTGTATGTAATATTAATGTAAAAAGATTTAAAAAGTATTGTATGAATTATCGTTGCCATCCTTATGAAAATAGTTCACGGAGGTAGCGACCTCCAGGTTGAGAAACGCTGAGATGAAACGTGGCTTCTGTTATATGATTGGTATTATCATTATTATTCAATTTTATTTTTATTCCTGTTTATTCTCCTGACTGGACGAAAAACGTCAGAGACACTTACTTAGGGCAATTCTAAGCAATTACCCCGACCTGCTTCCGGATATGCAAAGATACTGCTGTGTGCTTGAAATTTGTTATTTCTGTTCTTAGTTTATCTTCAGAGATATGACTTGAATTTAAAGCAGCTTGTTGGTGAGACCGTCTCCATCCAGTTCCATGCACTTCTGAACCACTTCAAAAAATCTATTTGCGGGTCTTGCTACATTTGAATTATATCCGCAGCTTCATGCGTTTGTAGACAATTTTTTAAGGTCTTCATGCGGCATCTCTAGACAACTTTTTAGAGGTGTACATGCGGCTGTGATGATTGCAAGGCTCGAACCGAATTTTTTCTTGGCGTTCTTTAATAACAATTATTTGAACTGTTTTTTTATTTCATGTGTTGCCCGAGAAGAATAAAGTTTTATTATTTATTTTATCAATTTAAGAAACAAGAGATGATATAAAGTCAAACCTCGTTTTACGAACGTCTCGGAATTTGAACAATGTGGTTTTCGAACAGAAATTTTGAGTTAAAAATGACCCGGTATTCGAACAAAAATTCGGTTCTCGAACAACTTTTTTTGTTCACCAGCATACGCGTTAGAGTACATTCATTGTTACTTTGCTTTATTGTTACTTGTGCTTTATTGTTACGTTTATAACATTCATTGTTACGCTGTGCATTTACAATCTGTACAAAACATTCTTTTCTCTTCATCAGCCCTAAGTCATGGATCCAATGAAAGCGAAATGTGATATTGATCAAGGAAAAAAAATACATGTATTATTAAATATACATTGTTATGTAAATTTTTATGCTATATAAAGTTATGTAAATGTAAATTACTTGTTATGTTTTGTTTTATTTACTCTTGGAAGAAATGGTTTTTATTTTATGATATACCAGGTATATTGTAAACAGGTAAATACATAAGTTATTCTTTTGGCGCGTGAAACGAATTAATCTTTTTTGCATTTTTTATAATGGGAAAATATGATTCGGTTTTCTAACGGCTTTCCAGAACAAATTGTGTTCGTAAACTGAGGTTTGACTGTACAAGGTGAAACAACAGAACAACAGTGTAATTTATGTTTGAATGTCACGATAGAATCAAAATTAAACATTAAGAGCTGTTATTTGACTGCTTTCGTAAAAAGCTAGAATAACTAGAATTCAGTTTATCCTGTGGCTTCATGCGACTCCATGCATCTATACACCTCTAAATAATAAATGAAAAATCTTCATGCGACTTCATGCATCTCTAGACTATATTTTAAAAGGTGTCCATGCGGCTCCTGTAATATTCGAAGTATACACTGTGGCTCCATGTATCTCTAGACTTATTTAAAAGGTCTCCATGCGGCTTCTGTAGTATTTAAAGTTTACACGGTGGCTTCATGCGTCTCTATGCATTCCTAGACTTTATTTAAAAGGTCTCCATGCGGCTCCTGTAGTATTTGAAGTTTACACCGTGGTTCCATGAGGTTCCATGCATCTCTAGACTTAATTTAAAGGGTCTGCATGCGGCTCCTGCAGTATTTAAAGTATATAAGGTGGCTCAATGCTGCTCCATGCGGCTCCATGCATCTCTAGACTTTATTTAAAGGGTCTCCATGCGGGTACTGCAGTACTTGAAGTTTACACGGTGGCTCCATGCGGCTCCATGAATCTTTAGACTTTATTTAAAAGATTTGCATGCGGCTCCTGTAGTATTTGAAGTTTATATGGTGGTTCCATGCGACTCCATGCATTTCTAGCCTTCATTTAAATGGTCTCCATGCAGCTCCAGTTGTATTTCAAGTTTATACGATGGCTCCATGCAGCTCCATGCGGCTCCATATGACTCCAAGCAGCTCTAGACTTTATTTAAAAGATATGTATGCGGCTCCTGTAGTATTTGAAGTTTACACGGTGGCTCCATGCGGCTCCATGCATCTCTAGACTTCATTTAAATGGTTTCCATTCGGATCCTGCAATATTTGAAGTATACAAGGTGGCTCCATACGGCTCCATGCAACTCCATGTAGTCCATGCATTTCTAGACTTTATTTAAATGGTCTCCATGCGGCTCCTGAAGCATTTAAAGTTCATACGGTGGCTCCATGCGGCTCCATGCATCTTTTGACTTAATTTAAATGGTCTCCATACGGATCCTGTAATATTTGAAGTATGCAAGGTGGCTCCATGTAGCTCTATGCACTTTCATGTGGCCCCATGCGGCTCCATGCATCTCTAGACTTTGTTTATAGATCTGTATGCGGCTCCTGTAATATTTGAAGTTTACACGGTAGCTCTATGCGGCTCCATGCATCTCTAGACTTTATTTAAATGGTCTCCATACGGTTCCTGTAGTATTTGAAGTATACAAGGTGGCTCCATGCGGCTCCATGTAGCTCCATGCGACTTCATGCATATCTAGACTTCATTTAAAAGGTTTCCATACGGATCCTGTAGTATTTGAAGTTCACACGGTAGCTCAATGGACAAATCACAAATGGAACGCGGAGTACTGTGCAAATGCTTCCAGGCTCGTGCTTTTGTGCCCGAGACCGGTGCCAGGCCTGTTGGGATGGGCTTACCCCGAGCAGCTTGGGTTAAGCTCAACTGCCTGCGGACTGGTGTTGGGCGATTCCATTTGTCCATGCACAAATTGGGTCTCGCTCCTTCACCGAATTGCGAGTGTGGCGCCTCTGAGCAAACCGCAGACCATGTACTAACAGCGTGCCCTAAGCATCGGGCACCACATGGAGCACGAGGTCTGACGGTTTTGGATGACGAAACTCAATGCTGGCTTAATAACATCACTGCCAGCATCTGATTCAGGCAGTGCAGCAATCTGGGGTAGTAAAAGGATAAACCCTTGGCCCCAGTTCTGCTTGTGTCTGAACTGTAGTGGATGCCCTTTAAATAATAAATGCAGTCCATGCATCTCTAGACTTAATTTATATGGTCTCCATACGGTTCCTGTAGTATTTGAAGTTTACACGGTGGCTCCATGCGGCTCCATGCATCTCTAGACTTAATTTAAAGGGTCTCCATACGGTTTCTGTAGTATTTGAAGTTTACACGGTGGCTCCATGAGGCTCTATGTATCTCTAGACATAATTTAAAGGGTCTCTATACGGCTCCCGTAGTATTTGAAGTACAGGGTGTCCATAAGTTTCTTTACGATTTAAAAAAATTATTACAAAGTGAAATGATGAGATATCACGATAAGGGTTGTTTTATGTTAATCAGTATTTCATAAAGTTTTTATTGACACTAAAATTTTGGGTTTTAGATAAAATTTCTTAATTAAAATTTCTTATGTTTAATGATTGAGTTATATGAACTGAACCCCCATAAAACGACTACTCCTCAAGAAAAAGCGCAATGTGTATCCTGGTTCATTGAGACAAAATCAGATGTTCAGACCCTTCCTACTTCTTATGATCCCCAAATTCTTACATTGTGTTTGTTTAACTTTCCCGAAACATGAACAGTTGCCTCATGACTAAAACAAACTCGCTTGAGGAATGCTTTATCCTCAGAAATTCTTTGCAGCATGTTCACTGCAAATTCTTTTCGTCTTGGCATGTCGTTTGGCTGAAGTGCCTGTAACATTTGCACTTTGTAAGCATACAATCTTAAATTTTTGTGTAGGACTTTGTGCACTGTTGAACGTGGTAATTTCAATTGTCTGGCAGCAGTACGGATGGACTTCATAGGAGAACGCTGAAAGGCTTGCCTTACACGCTCGATGTTTTCTTCAGATGTTCTTGGTCGCCCACTCCTCCTTGTATCGAACACTGTCCCTGTCTCCATAAATTTCTTGTGCCATCTACGAATTGAAGAATGTGATGGTGGGACTCTTCCATACTTACTTCTGTAGTTTCGCTGGGTCTGAACATCTGATTTTGTCTCAATGAACCAGGATACACATTGCGCTTTTTCTTGAGGAGTAGTCATTTTATTGGGGTTCAGTTCATATAACTCAATCATTAAACATAAGAAATTTTAATTAAGAAATTTTAGTGTCAATAAAAACTTTATGAAATACTGATTAACATAAAACAACTCTCATTGCGATATCTCATCATTTCACTTTGTAATAATTTTTTTAAATTGTAAAGAGACTTTATGGACACCCTGTACAGTATGTAAGGTGGCTCCATGCGGCTCCATATGCGGCTCCTATAGTATTTGCAGGTACCCGAATAAAATAAATGAACGAATGAATTAAAACACACAGACATACATTGTTTAATGTTTAGACTATGGCATATCTTATTCTATCTTTGAGCTAAATTGATTACTTGACTTTTTTTGATAGCAGGTGCTTGGATTAGAATTGACTAATTGAGCTGTTATGTAAGTACAAATGAATTCAAATACTTGCATATCAAATAATCACATAATCTGTTTTATTGCAGAAGGATCAAAAATTCCAAACTACATCCAATCATTTGCTAAGAAAACACTAGTTAATTGCATATCAGTTAATTGCATAATTCAATCAAAGAGATAATCAAAGCTATTTATTTAATTCAATGAACAGTCCTGCACATCAATGAAAGTAACCACCAATTGAAAACGCATTGTGAGCACACACACAATGTTCTTGCGGCACATTGATGAGTAAACAACAGTCAATACAAAACAAAATAAAATAAAAGTTCCTCAAGCGCTACTGAACGTTCTTAAGACATCTCTCATTATAATATCGCTTTAAACAAAGTCGATTTTATCGGAGCCATAAGCTTTTCGTGACGCTCTCATCAGTGGCAATCGCGTTAAAATGGGACGAACCAGAGAAAATCAAGGTATTTATAGTCTCAACAGTTGGGAGAAAGGTGCTGTAGTCTCGGAAAGAAGAAAGGCACAATTGCACAAAATCAAAGAAATGTGGTGCAATACAGTGCAATCTCGGAAAGGAGAATGCACTATGTGCAATTACCCAGGAGAAACACTGTTACTCGCAACTTAGGTTATTTGAAAAGTTATAAAACCGGATGTCTGGTTTTGATAAAAGTTGCCTCGAGTAGACACAGATGGAACGAGTTGCGTGCCACAGCAAGAATTTTAAATTAACGTTTATCATTATAGTTGGCAGCACATTGCTCGTTATCAAGCAAGTGTTGTCCTACGGCAGAGTCGCAATCTGGATTACTACGTTTTAGCTTACAGGATCTGCCGGGTTGAGATCGTGTAGGACGCTTCGCTTGCTGTTGTAGCCATTTAGGAACATGCTGCTTGATTCTATCTTGTAGTCGCTGTGATGTTCGTCCTACGTACTGTACCTACTGTCACAGTGGCACGAATATTCATAAACAACGGAGCTTTTCAGCGTGGTAGGTAAAACATCTTTGCGGGCTACAGGCAACATGCGTTTGGATGTAAATACCACTCTGGTGGTAACGGAGCCATAGCAGCTTTCAACAGCCGTTTTGACATTTTTATCAAGACCAATGGAAGCTTTCCCTATCCAAGGAACTCTCAAAAAAAGAAAAAATTTTCTCTTTCTCAAAGGTAAATTTGAGAGAAGGATGGAGACAATTTAGTTGTTTGAAAAACGATTTGGACCTGAGAAGTGCCCCGTGTATTTGAGAGTTCCTTGGATAGGGAAAGCTTCCATTGGTCTTGATAAAAATGTCTTCTCTTAGCTCATTCAAAAAATTTTTTTTAATATTTAAAAAATTTTATCTTAACGCTAAAAAAATCAATAATCCGGTCAACGTTTGTAGTGAAAACGAGCCCGTATGTTGTTTCAGAATATTTCTGTCTGAATATTCAGCGACTGTCGAAGAAATAACTAAAGACTAAATTTCAAACCTTGGCGTACAAAAATGGAGTGGAGAAAAAAGGGTTTTACAGCTTTAGCCGTGCCAATTCTTTCGAAATAAAATTTGAATATTTAGGCGCGTAGTAGAGTAGAGCCTAATGATACAAAAGAAGTTGGAAAAAAGTTTATTACACTTTTTAGAAAGGATCAAAATATCTTTTTTAACATTTTAACTCCACGCTTATCTTTTGTAAAACGGCTCCAATGCTATAATCTTCAAAGCAATACTAACATTACTCAAGCCACCTTCTCACACTTCAAACCTAAAACCTATTGGTAAAAAAGAAGTTTTTTTGGGTATCTTACATCATTAAAACAATTTTTACTATATTTTATGAAGTAAATAAAATTATAAATAAATTCAGAAAGCACAAGCAGCATGGCAGCTTTGGGAATTCCCGAAATTTAATGTCTTTTCGCATTTCCCACTTCCCGTTTTTAGCAAAAATTTCCTGTTTTCTCTTAATGATAAATATAGTAGGCTATAATAAAAACGAGTATATTCAGTAGCGGAGAGCATTGTGCCATGGCTCTACACTTGGAGGCCACTAATACGACAAATCAAGGACAAATTTAAAGTGAAGGTCTTTTTTTTAGAGACCACTGTTTTGGATTTAGATTGTTTATCGCGAATCTCTCTCTCCACGTTAAAAACTTGATTGACAAATACTCCTATTTTGTACTTGTAATCCTATAGATAATATATATACGAATAAATCACTAAAAATAGCTACTACGAAAATTCATACAAATTTTCAATTAAGTATATTTGATTCTGTTTGCATGCCCTCCCCCACCCTTTCTCAAATCGTCGGTACGCAACAGAGTATATTCTTATAACTTGTTTGTTTTAGATGGAATTAAAATTCTTAATACAGTCAAACAGTGATATTACTGATAAATTTTAATTTTATTTGGCTAACTTGTTACAATATGTAATTGTTGCGTCGATCATTTTTGTGCATTTGACTTCATATTTAAAAATGATTGTTTTAACGATGACAACGTAATAACTATTACCGGTACTTATTTTTAAAGTTAGTGAATCGGCTTAAATGTATTTTTACCCTGCTAATTTTACGTGTTTTACTTTTTGTGTTTCATGTTTAAAATTTTTGGCTTTTTTCCCGGGATCGGGTTTGATTTGTCTCATTTTTCCGGATGTTTTCAAAACCGGAAAATTGGAAACCCTAGTTGGAATCATACGTCTTACAGTTAAAAATTTAATCTAGAAAGGTGAAACTTGTTTGTTGTCGACTAACAAAACTGTTATCCTAAGTATATGATTGTCTTGACTTTTTTATTAAAATTCTTGTGAATGTCAATTGTTATTTCTTTAATGGCTCTACTGCTACAAATTTTTTTAAGCATGATAGGGAATTACCTTTGAACTTGGGTACTTTGAATTAGCACGAAGGTATTGAAATCATGTGAGTTATTAAAATTAAAGTTATATCATAAGTTTTGAATTCATCACTGCACTGATCATCAGTGGCGTATCTAAGGTCTTTGGCGCTCGGGGCGATCCTCAAGTTTGTCACCCCTCCTTAGAAGGATTACAATAACACAATACATATTTACCACTTTTTATTAAGTGAAAATTGAATTACTTAATTGAAATGAAAATATTTTTCTCTGTGTGGCATTCTAAAATTAAACAAAAAAAGATACATTTAAACACAATTAGCTAATTTTGTCGATTGAAATTGAATTACATCCTTTTAAAAAAATAATAATAACTCATTAATGATTCGTTTAATTTTAATCAGTGCAAAATTATTATCTGTTTCTACGAAAAGCTTTTCTTGTTTTTCTGTTAGCAAAATTGTCAATAACGTTGTCAAAATGTATTTCATCTGTAAGTTGTCTCTCTACAGACAATATGGCAAATTTCTCATTCAGAAGCTCATAGTAGACCTTAAGTAATTTTTTATTAGTTTTAATTTAGAAAAACCCTTCTCACAGGTAGCAACATTGATAACAATAGTTAGGAAAATTTGCAGCATTACTACTATATCTGGAACTGAATTCGCAAAATTATATTTATTAATAAACTGAAATAGCTTTAATGGGTCTTCTTTCCACGCATTTGTTTCACCATGCTAACTAGGCTTCATGCTAATCACCATTTCATTAAATTATTTTTAGGATAAAAATGCATATTTTAATACCCCTGTTTTTTTATCATCACCCTTCATATTTAGCGACATATGGTCGTATTTGTGATGGTATTCATTAAAAAATTTAGTCCTTCACGAAGTGATCACAGATTCAGAGAAATCGAGCTGAAAATTATATTTTAAGAAGTCATACAGTAGCCTATATGAGTATATAAAGTAGTTGTATTTTTGTAACTACACTAGAAATGCTTAATTTATTTTGATAAGGAAAAATTCACCTTATTCAAATCAACAGAAAACAATCTCCACAAACTAAGGTGATTAAAATGGGAGACCAAGTTGCTCTGTGGGTAATTGCTCACTTAAAGTTCCGCCCCCTAAAATCTGCCGCCCGGGGCGGATCGCCCCTATTGCCCCCTCTAGATTCGCCACTCCCGATCATTTCGGTTTCGTTCCAAGCTATAAGTTTCTTCTCCACAAAAATTTTTTAGATTCGGCTTACGTCTCTATTTTTCCATGTGCTAGTATTTACAAAAAGTAAGATAAACCAAAAAAACATGAGTTATTTTTTTAACTATTAATAAAAATTATGGCTTTTTATTGCTGTATAAAGGAGTTTTCTTATTTAAGATTCAAATTTGAACGGCTCATAGTTGAATGAGGCTGAGGCTGTACATTGTACAAAGAAATACCAATAAAAATTAATCCTGTTAAAATATGATTATACCTGTTAAAAGTAAATAAACTGACAGTGAAATAAAAACCAAGCACAAGTTTCTCCGGCTTGTGGTTACGGAATAATAAAATGTGAAAAAAGCGGAAATATTTTTATGGCCCACCCTTGTATAAGTCACACTAATTTGCAAACCAAAAAATTTTGGTAAATGTTGAGGTTTATTGACCTGAAAAATTTGAAAAAACGTTTAAAATAAACCACCATTGCTTCAATCGACTCTATTTAAACTAAGCTGCAGCTCATCATCTAAAAAATATAAAAAAGTAAGAAAAACCTAACAAAATAATACTACATACATCAGCTCGTATGCATCAGTTTGTTGAAACACTTTAAAGTAATGGTTAAAGTGTTGTTAAACACAGTACGCGACATAGTTTTATTAACAGATTTAACCATAAAAGAATAAAGATAAGGTAATGGTACCAAGTCCACGGCGAGCTCTAACAAAAAGGAATAAGAAAGAGAATTTTGTATATATTGTTTTTACTCACAAATCAGATGGAAATTATTTTATGAAGCAAATTTAAATAAAATTGAAAGGTAGAGGTAGCGATAAAACTAAATACATTATTATACAGGCAAAACATTAGTTGTGTATGTTCGTGGTAACTTTAAACAAAGCTGTGTTGAATGTGAGGAGAAAGAATAAAAACTTACATAGAACTTGAGAAAAATTAATACATACATCTGGGCCGTATACAGAGAGCGTTGTATTGGGCGGGAGAGACAACAGAAACCAAAAAGATTTTGATTAATGGAGCCAGCTAAGCCTTTCGATGGACACTTTTCAAATGGTGAACATTAAACAACATTTTCTGATGATGATATCTGAAGAAAAATCTAATTAAAATAAAAATTCGCCAAAGATTCCAACAACTATTTGACAAATTGAATTTAGAAGATTTTTGATGAGTGGCAAAGAAAGCTTTCCCAATTGGGTCTAGGAATTTTTGTCGAATAAAAATTGGTCGATAGGAATTTTGGTCGAGATGAAAACTTGTCTTTTGCTATCTTATTTTTCCTATCTTATCCTTTTCTAAAGTTTTTATCTCGACTAATTTTCCTATCGACAAGTTTTCATCTCGACCAAAATTCCTACCGTCTAATTTTCTGTCGACCAATTTTCATTCGACCAATTATCCTGTTCCCTTCCAAAATCTTGTTAAGGAAGCCATGATAGTGTTAATTACTTTTTCAGCAATTTATTTTTATGAAAGTGAGTTTTCTGCAATGATGAATATCAAAAATATGTGTAAAAACTCTCTACGACTAGAAGATGATTTACGAGTTGCCTTGAGCAAAACTAAATAATCATTTGAAAGAATAATAGAAATAAAGTAACAATAAAACTCTCACTAAAATCCATCATGAAAGTGTTAATAAATTGGGGCCAGTTAATTTGATTTTTGAATTTTGTTACGAAGAAATACATTGCATAAACACAAACAATATCGCTTTTCTTTCAATATGTGTGTTGAATTGATCCTCAGGAGGTGCCATTAAATCAGATCTTTATTTAGTACCATGGGTTCCAAAAGACAAAAATTAAAATTTTGTTTATTAAATGTGTTTTTATCCATTCAATAGGTTTCATCATGTGCCCGAATACTTGATGTTGATTCATGTGAACTTTTTGTTGAACCTAAGAAATAATATTTCTATAATAGCTTTTATCTCAATGTTTTCAGTATCATATGCAAATACTTGCCTGCTCTTCAAGCGATCCCTCACCTGTTCGATCTTTTGATTTGTCCATGTAATAGTTATTGTTATTAGGCTTTCATTGATAAAATGTTCAAATGATATCTGAGGAGAATGTGCTAAAGCTTTATCAGTTTTTGGTCCTGGTTTCTCTGAAACAATGTTACGTAAGGGTTTTTTTAGGTCTTTTAGGGTTAGCTTGCCAGATGTACCCATCTTTTCCTTTATATACTGTACATTGGAAGGTTTCTTTTTCTGCATCTTGTTCACTATTATCATCAGTATGATCTTCATAAATTATCGTCAGGTTTGCTTTCGCTAGCTAAATCTTCAACTTTGTCGAGTGTGAAATCATCAAAGTCCTCTAATATTTCTAAAGCTTTTTTAGAGCAAATTTTTGTTTTAGACACAGTATGACAAATAAAGAGTTCGTAATGATTATAATTTTTTTCTTATTATTGCTAATTGCTGAAAATATATTATATCAGTGATCTATAACATGAGCGGCTTCGAAAAAATAAATACATAGGTTGTACTACATTGTTGAATTGTTATCTATTTGGAACCATGGCGTCTGTAAAACCACACATTTTACTCTAACTGCTGTAGTTTTCAAATGGAAAAAATTAGAGGATTTATAAAACATGCCTAACTTCAGTGACCATTAATAGAAAAATACATTAAGGGTAATGTAGAATTTACAAAAAGTTGTAAGAAATATAAAGATTTTAAATTGTGCTGGGGTCCAACAGACCTTATGGTACCTCTTTAGTGTTAAATCTATATACTCAGAAAAATAAAGCTAAAATAGAAAAACTTATCCTAAAGTTTAAAGGGAGAAGACGACTGCCTTAACGAAACAAAAGGCTACGGACAATTAAAAAGGTTGAGAACTCCTGCAGTAAATCAATTCGGTTTAAAACTTGATTTATTGAGTCTTTCGCTAAGAGAATCAGACATTGTACTGAGTTCTGTTATCAAATGATGATGCAAATAAACATTTTTCATACACAAAACGTAGATTGAAAACATTACAAAACATCAAAATTTTATGGGAATCATTGGGTTATTTTGACAAAAAACAACTATTAACGAATAAAGCATCAAACCTTTGCCATTCTGTTTCAACAAAGATTATCATAAAGTCATTAAAAGTTTTTTTTCAAAATCCAATAAAAATAAGTTTACGTGGTTTTGATGTCCCTAGGTGGGGAGCCTGTGGCCTCCAAGAGGTTTTTGTGCCGCTTCCATAAGAATTTAAAAAGTAATAGAATTGTGTTTCCATAACTACTGGTGATAATAGGAGACCTTTCTTTTTTTAAAGATCGCTAATTTTTAGCTATGAAAATCAAGAAAATCGGGACGAATTCAAAGTGAAACTTTTTTTTTACACGAAAATCAAAAAACCTGGGACGGATTCAAAGTGTTGACGCTATTTTCTTGAGTATTTCAACTTATGCGGCCTCTTTTATACTGCCTAATCAAAATGTGGCCTTTAATAATAAAAACGTTTCCAACCTATAGAATACATAAACGTTTGCAAAAAATGAATTAACTAGAAACCACTTTCAAAGCAAATTGGCAACGAGGAGGCTATGTCTCAGGCCGATTTTTACACACAGCAATCACGCTGTAATCGGCAGAAATCGAATTTGATCTTCTATCTAGCCTGTGGCGTCATATTGTCGCTATGTTGCATTTGAAACTTAACTACTGTCCACTTAATTTCAATGTAAATCTGTTGCTATTCAATGGTTTATTAGTCTTGAAATTAAATCGCTTTTTATCATTGTATAAACAAGAGGGATATTTGATGTCATAAGAGACCAGTTCAAAATAAAAGTGATTGCTTTGCAAACCCAGTACAATAGAAAATATTCAGAATTAAAGCATGTTTTAATGAATTATTTGTTGAAATTCTTAAATTAGACGAAGCCATTGCTGATTGGAAAGATTTTTTGCAATATGCCTAAAAAACCTATATAGCAGAAAAGTATTGCTTGACATATATTGATGTTCATCAGCTTCTTTCAAACCTAGCGTCAAAAATTTTTGTAAATCTCAAAGCATTTATGTGAAGCATTTACTATTACAATAATTATCACTAATACAGCAAAAAAACAATTTATAAAAATTAAAAAACCTTTTTCATACACCAGAATGTGCTTTTTTTGTACAATATAAATGTGGCTTAAAATAACTGTACGATGATTAAAACAAGATACATGAACCAGGGCTGAACTGTGTTACGTCGATGGAGTTAATTTGGTTTACAACTAGCAATTAAAAACCACAAAGACCTTTTAATTGCTCTTCTATCTCTTTAAGATTGTAATACTCGGGCCCAGGGCCCCCTTCAAAGTGGACAATACCATTGTGTAAGATATAAGCACGATTGACCATTGATCCGTAGGAAATAGCCGCATCATTTGACATTAAGTCGATGGCAACATTGCATTTTACGTCAAGTTTCCAAACAAAGTGCTTTGCGGCCGTTATTCTGTCCACTTCGTTTTGATGTTGATTGACTTTAAATCCGGTCCCAAAAACGGCCCATCCGTCATCTGGGTGAGCTTCCGCGATGTACACAATCAGAAAATCAACACTTTCATTGTATTTCCGAACAATTTTATTGAATTTCGTAATCTTAAAAATAAAATTGTTTTTGAACTTAAGTTGTTAGTTTTGTATAAAATAAAGTGCATAATTTACTTGTTTCTTAACTTGAGCTGGATAAAATTGCATATTTCTTGAATAACATTATTAGCAATATGAACAGGTAAACTTCACAAAAGTTTCTCCTAATGAAAGAAGTTTTTACCCATATTTTTTGTTATGGCTTAAATTTACATAAACGTTAAAAAACTTTATTTAATTTCTAAAGAAGTAGACGGATTTCTTCTTGAGTTGATAGTGGCTCGTAATATACTGCTTTGTTTGACGAGCACTTTTCACTGGCGATAAAAAAGGCGACTAAGTGTTATTTGTAGGGCGGATGGACACAGAAAATAGACGACCTTGATTAGTGAGAAAAAGGACTATCTTGATTGGTTAAAATCAAACGACGCTTAATTGGGAAAAAGTAAATTATTTTCATGATGAACAAAATTTTTCTGGCAGCAAAGGGAAAAAGTCAAAGATTTTGATAAAAGTTACTTGCGAGGTTGTTAAGTTGAAAGACCTGCATTTAGCTCTATATTAGGTACTGCAATGTGGTTAAATACAATCTTTTTTAAGACAAATTTTTAACGCAAGAATCATGAATTTGTATATTCTACCAACAATTCTAAGATTTTTTTCTTCGTCTGGTCGATTTGTATTGATCTTTGCTCCTGCTTCCATATTAATCTGTTTCAGCATTGTGAGTAATCACCATAACACCACAAAAAAATTTCTTGTTAACTGTCTTTTCTAACACCGCAACGTGTATCATTGGGGTAAACTGTGAATCGAACTTGAATCGTTCTGTTTGTAAGTCAGAGGCTTAACCCACAGAGCTATCCAGCCAACAATTGATACTTTTTTCACTAACAACTTTATTAATTCACAGTGTCACATAATAATCTTAGATTTTTTTAATCAATCCGTTACAAAATAAGACACTGTCAGCAAAATTTAAAAGCAAGTTTAGTACCAAGCTTTTCAATAAATAAAAGCAGCAATTCAAAAAGAGTTTTAAAATGACCAAATTTAGGATGTTACAACCTACTTTTTTCACAAAACCAGGTCACGTAGAAGATCCAAAATTTATTACAAGAGGCCGTCCTTGAATGATATAATCGAAAAGATGGAGCCGGCGACCGTCGAGACTCATCAGCCCCACATTTGGGGCCAATTTTCCAAACTTTGCTGACTTGGTCAATTCGACATATTTCTTCAATCTCATGTATTCAAACGCTTTCCACTGAAAAACAATTTTCCCTTTAGAGATTTCATAGTAACTTTTTAATTGATTCTTCTTTATCGAGTTTAACAGTCTTCGTATTTTTTTTGTTTTAAATCTTTTGTTTTTTATCATTAATCAAAACAAAATTAAATACAATTCTGAACTAGCTTTTACCTGAAACAATGGGCCGTCAACAACTGCGGCGAATCCCTTGTCTTCTAATTTCTTTTTAACAAACAAACGAATTGAGTGAATGCGAACTAACAAATCCAAAAGAAAAAACATAAACATTGTTAGAAATGCGTACAAGTATGCTTGCAGGTGGTGTAACTTGTCCCAATACTTTGGCATTTTGTTGATGAAAAGTTAAACGTTCTGAAAATTACCTTCTAGCACGGATAAGCTCAGACCACAAATGGTTTTGGCGATCTTGTTGTGCCCGAAAGTTTTTATATACGAAGATTGGAATGACGAAGCAAAATTACCAAGTGACATGACCTGCTTTACTTATTGCGGCAATTCCTTTTTGGACTGACCGCAAACACGTTTTGCAGAACGCGATTGCACGCCCAAATTCAGTAGCACAAAGCTTTGGAAGTAATACTTTCAGATGTGGTTAATTATAAGACGTAACTTATTGAATATTTCGTTTTTTGGATCTGAAAAAAAAAACGAGCATTGATAAAATACCTGAGCTACAATTTTAATCATCACCGATATCACCTTGGTCTGTCACGAATACCTCTTTCTAACCGAACAAAAATAAATGCCTTGTCACAGTGACTTTACAGCAAAAATGCGTAAATCAAAACAATACAAAGATAATTGAAAAAAACTAAAGCGGAAAATAGTGGTTGGAAATGACGTCATTTATTTTTCAAAGAATTTGAGTCATAATGCAATAGTAGTTTTACCGTGACTCGACAGTTGATCGAACGACAGTTGATCGAATAATGAGAGAAAATTTACAACAAAACATCGCAAAACCATCTTGATTTTTATCGCAAGAAAGAATTTTCGTTTAGTTTTTATAAATAGTTGCGACTGGAAAATTTAAATTTCTCTGGGAATAGTGAAAAGAGCGATAGCACGGATAAAAATTTACATTTTACCCAGAAAGCAGGTTAACCGAAAAATAGCAACAAAAGAGAGAGAACGCAAAGTTTAATTAAAAATTGCTTAAAATGTGCTATACTGAACTATGATTTATCTTATACCGCTCTCAAAACATTTAAATTTTTATAACTACAATCAGTGGCGCACTGAGAATTTTTGAAAGGGGGAGAGGGAAGGGATACAACCAAAATGAAATATGCTAATTGAAAAAGTTTTTTTTTGTGGTTCCTAAAGAAGAAAAAAAGATTTTCACTTTGAATCTGTTCCGGTTTTGGCGATTTT
The DNA here is from genome assembly GCA_963680785.1 of Diplosoma virens. Classification (NCBI taxonomy): domain Eukaryota; kingdom Metazoa; phylum Chordata; class Ascidiacea; order Aplousobranchia; family Didemnidae; genus Diplosoma; species Diplosoma virens. The sequence continues at coordinate 11,224,515 of OY796890.1, read as the reverse complement.
TCGTCGCCAAAACATAGTAATCTTTAAAAAAAAGGATTTGTCTTTGAATCTGTCTCTGATTTCTTTAAGGGGTCTTCAAGGGTGGAGCCATAGCACAATGCCCCCTAAATACTCCACTGACTACAATATAAAAAGAATGCAACAAATTAGCAGCAATAGGCATCTAACCAAACATAACCATGACAAGAAATCTATTTGTTGCCTCCTTAAAAATGCCTTGCACAGGGACCTTGTCAAGAAATCCTGACCTTGACAATGGTAAAAAAATTATAAAAATTAAAAACAAACCTGCTTTTTATGGATCTAATTTATAGTAACGAAAAGATTGTTTAATCGCACAAACATTCAAAAATAATGTTTTTTTGTTTTTTTTATCAACTCTCATTTTAATCAAGTGTCGTTTCGATCAAATGTCGTTTCGATCAAGTTCCGTTTTGATCAAGTGTTGTTCCATCAAGTGTCGTTTGATCAACTGTCGTTTCGATTAAATGTCGTTCGATCGAGTGTCGTTCGATCAACTATCGTAGTACAGTAGTTCTACATAGGCACAATCAATGTTCCCTCTAAGAGCTTGCTTAGTGTGCGCGGAATGAAAGGCTGTGTGAGCAGTGGTGAATATTACCCAAGACAAGGAAGTTTTGGTTTTTTCTCCAAAAATGAAGGTGTTCTCTAAAAAAAAAAGGTTTTCACTTTGATTTCATCCCCAATTTCCTTAATTTATTCCGAAAATCAAGGTGTTCTCTAAAAAAAAAAAAAGGTCTTCACTTCGATTCCTTGATCCTTCATTTCCTATTTTGTTCCCGAAATCAAATCTTGCCAATGCTTATGCAGCGAAAGCATGTCTTGTCAAAACTTATGCAGTGCGCGACAAAACGAAAGTACTGCGCGGGGGCAATTTTCAATTTTGTACCCAAGAAATCGTAATCTACATATTTTCAACCGATCAAAAATTCAAAATTTTTTTCTCTGCTCATAAAAATTCTATCACTCAGGTCTTGTAGCGATCAAGGAGCACTCCATGTTAGTTTTCATGGCAAAGCTTTCTTTTTAGCGACTTTTTAAGTTGATAAACAAACCAATCTATTTCATATATAGCGTTTGCAAATGTACCGAAAAATAAATATGATTGATTTGCAAATGTACCGAAAGAAAAATATGATTGAACCGTAACGAGCTGAATGAGAATTTTTTGAATAGAGAAAAAAATTTGGATTTTTGATAGATTGAAAATATGTAGATCACGATTCCTTGGGTACAAAATTGAAAATTGCGCGCGGGGGTTCCCTCGTTACTGCGCGGCTGCGCAGCCGCGCAGCTTAGAGGGAACATAGGGCACAATAAACAAAAACATTTTTGGTAAGCGAAACAATTTTGTCCAATTTTTGAGCGATGATTGCCCGAATTACGATTTCACAAAGAAGCCGAAAAACAGCATTTGGGCAATTTAATATTAAGTTTTACGCGTTAAAATAACAATATGTTCTCGAAAAAAACAATTTTATTGTTTTATTTGGTGTACAGCGAATTGAAATAAACTATTTGGGTGCGAAGAACCTTTTTAGCAGGACGTCGAACCGGACCCGAACCGGATCCGTAAACCCGTATTAACCGTTATTATTTTTTGAACCCGAACCGAAACTGAACCCGAAAAAATAAAATTTGCTGAACCTGAACCGGAGCTGAACCCGTAAAAAATAAATTGCTGAACCTGAACGGGAACTTTATTTTAAAAGGATCCGGTTCAACCGTTCGATGCACAGATTTTAATTTTAAAGTTATTTGTAGAAGAATCGAATCACAATTTTGTCTTTGAAGTTGCCGCAATTTTTTTGGTCACGATACTTGTGTGTGACGATACAGAAACGTTATAAACGACTTTTTCTGGTCAAAAGTTAAAGCAAAAACATGTCACTTGCTTAATAAAGGAAGCGAGATTTCAAATAGGTATGCTAAAGCAGTAGTTTTTAACCTTTTTACAGTGCGATACTTTTTTAAAAATATGTATTAATATAGAGACGCAGCAAACATAGCGAAAACAAATCATATAGGACGAAAATCACATCTAGATTATGATTCTTATTTTTAGTGTAACAATCAGTTAAGTTATTGGAATAAACTAATTAAAAAAAAACTTTAAGGTGTCTTGCGAACAATTTTTATACTCAAAATCTTTTAAATTAAAATTATACTCAGTCGTAGTCTACGCAACAAAGTAAAATAATTTGAAGCCATGAAAATATCAAAGCTGCACGTCGTTCGGGTACCACTCGACCAAAATTTAGTTGCGTGGAGAAGTTTAATAAAAAAGCACTGTACTTTTATCGAATGAATCGAGTTCAGTGTAGCTTATCGCATAGTTGCCCCAAATGATTTTCATAAGCATGATGGCATCTCTAACATTCGAGATTGAGTGAAAGATAATGTTGAGCAAACAATCCAAGAAAGTTAATTAATTTTTGATTTTTCAAAAAACTGTATTCTTCAAAGAAAATTCGTTGAGATTAAGAAGAGAGGTTATTAGCCTTTGCGTTGTAGGTTGAAGTTTAAATAATTTTCTGTAAGCTAACTGCTTTTCTCTTATTTTTCAGCTTCTATTAAGCTAAAAATATGCTTTTTCTATTTTCTATTTTTTATATTTTTTTACAAGAGAGGAAACTGAAAGAGTTAATACAAAGTTACCTGTAGGCTTGCAGTAATCATAATTGTATTTATTTGAATATAAAAACAATGGTTTAACGCAAGGTATCCCATTGATTTGTATGTTGAGATCTAAAAAGGTCTTCACTTTTGCGGTAAGGTTGATTCGGGATGAGCTGTTCATGATTTTTAGGCTTCTTTAAAGATACTCCAGCAGTGAAAATTGGATGAATTAAATTTCTTATTTGCTTCAATGTACGTCATAAATTATCTCTTAAGGCCTGTTTCCACTACAAGCGTGGAAAAAAGCATTTTTTGTTTGTTTTATTGCTTTTTTTTTGCGCTCGCTTCAATTTTAACCGCTCGCTTCAATCGAAGATCAATAAAAGAAAGAAAGAATGCTCTTTTCAACGTTCGTAGTGGAAACGGGCCTTTAAAATTGTTCAGTGAAGATTTGGCTGACTCAATCTTTTTTATTGCCGTAATGTTCGTCATAAACAACTTTTTTAGGCGAGAAATAAAGCAAAAAAATGTGCGCTAGGTACATGAACGTCCGCCATAGGAAGCAAAAGGGGTGTTTGGCTTTTCGAATTTCAAATTCTATGAAACACGTAATATTTAAATATGCATTAAAAACCCTTGAAAGTTAAGGCTCGTTTCCACTAGGAGCGTGGAATAGACTTAGAGCATTCTGTGTTTCTTTTAATCGTCTTTAAGTGCTTAAAATCTAAGCGAAGCAAAAAAATCAATAAAACAAGCAAAGAATACTCCATTCCACGCTTGTAGTGGTAACGAGCCCTTATGCGTCATTTTTTATTATTATAAACTTGAATGACTAAATATTTAATGTGCTTAAAATTATGAAAATATAGACTACCTAGGATAAAGGCCCGTTTTCACTACCAGCGTGGAACGGAGTATTCTTGTTGTTTTATTGATTTTTTACTTCTTTCCGCGCTTAAGCGCAAAGCGAAGCAAAAAATCAATGAAAGAAACAAAGAATACTCCAATCTACGCCAGTAGTAAAAATGTGCCTTTACAACGTCTCATAACCAGTAAACCTTCTGCGTGAAGGCCGCCACTAAAAAATTATCAAAAACTTCTTAGATAGGTGTGTCAATGGCTAGTCCAAGAAAGATCTGTATAAACTCATAACGTTTAAACACTATCTATAAGAACGCTTTGAGATCAGGAAAAAACAAAAAAACTGCCGTTTTCGCTTTTGGCGCTCGCATGATCATTACTATAAATTTATTTCATTCAATATTATTGATAAGACTTGGCTTTTTAACCAAGTCCAAGACCCATGCTAATGAATTAGTTTAATCTTTAATTTTTTTAAAACCTGTTCCAGAATTTTTTTAAAAACCCTTTTAAAAAATATTTTTTGGGTTTGCGACTGTTTGCCATCACCTCTTTAGGAAGCGCGTCTGCGGATGTCCATAATAACACCAGGTTATAAACCAGGTTATAAACCGTAACTGTTTATAGTCCTAACGTTTGTCAGAAATAGACAAAAAAGATATATTCGAATCTGAACCGGAGCTGAAGCGGAACTGTAACCCTAAAAAAATTGCTGAACCTGAACCGGATCTAAACTTGAAAAAAAATTTTGCTGAACCCGATCGGGATCTGAAACCCAAAAAATAAAATTTGCCTAACCTAAAGCTGAACCATAACGTTATTTCAAACGGTTCGACGCCCTGCTTTTTATGCTTAAGAAACATTTTTCAGGTGCATTTTATGCCTCTTCAAACAAATTTAGTGGCTGAAATTTAGTTATGTTTGAATTTGGTTTCGTTGTAAGACAGATAAATCAGCTTGCGGAAAGGCGATTAACCAAGTAGCGCCACGAACTTTGTATGGTTATGATAATTTTTTTTGAATAGTTTTTGGTTCATTAAAAATCGCTAGATTTAACTAGCTTTCAAATGTGACTCATGGATTCGGTCTTGAAATATGTTTTACTGAGTTCAGAACAAGATCCAACTGGTTCTAGAATCTTAAAAAAATTTTTTAAGGGCTTTAAGATTATCATGTTTTTTCTATACTGGCTGGAGTTATATACGCTTATCACACTTTATTCGTAATTCTAATCTTAACTTTATAGCTTTGTACTTGATTTTCAATCTGTTACAGTATTTTTTTAAGCATTTGTTTATGACGTAATCTTTTCCATTGTTACTTATGGGTTGCGTAATTGGTACATTACTAGCCACCTTATTTTATTTTGTCTGCAAACTGTTCTTGTAAGTGTTTTGTATGATTCGTTTTACCATTATAATTCAAAGCACCTTGATTGACTGTTTTATAGCATTGTGACGTTCTGCGGCAGATTACTAGAGTCTTCAAGAAATGATTGGTATCATCTACTATTGTTAAACTGATTCAACATCATAACTTATATATCCTATTTACTACTGCATCTTCTGATTGTATTGTGACGTTATAAAATGCTTTATCCGATTTTTGATCAAAGAATTTTGGCTCGATTTAGCAACTTTAGTTTTTATCTAGTAACTTTGGCTCATGTATATATATACATGTACAGTATATATTAGGTCGTTACAAAAATAATGGTTGCTTGAAGTACTGTGTTTTGCAAAACTATTTTAACATTGTGTTTGTTGTTTATTTTAGGTCAATTTTGGTATACATAATAATTGATGTGTACTCTTAAATATTTTTTAACTTATTTTCAGGCAAAAATATTTTTAGATAATATAAACTCTTAATGATGAATACAAAAAACATGAACTTCGCTTACTTATGTTGCATGAGTTCAAATTCAGTCACAATGCCTTTTAAACTGTTGCCAATATCAACAGAGCATGGGGAGATGGGTATACATGTGATTGGACAGTACGAAGGTGCTTCCAGATATTCCGTAGTGTAGATCAGAGCCTTGAAGATGAAAAAGGCAGAGGCGGGTATGCAGTCTTGACAATGAACAATTGCAAGCAATTGTAAGCAAATTGTTGAGCAAAATCCTTGACAAAATGCCGAAGACCGTCTGTGACTGAGACTGAGACCCTTGCTGTCAGCACTGCAACAGCACTGCAACAGCTTCATTTACAAAGTATTTGAAAGGAACCTCAAACATTTCTTTGGCACTTTGTTGTAAATTTTGCTCAACAATTGCTTGCAATTGTTCATTGTCAAGACTGCATACCCGCCTCTGCCTTTTTCATCTTCAAGGCTCTGATCAACACTACGGAATTTCTGGAAGCACCTTCGTACTGTCCAATCACTTGCATACCCATCTCCCCATGCTCTCTTGATATTGGTAACAGTTTAAAAGGCATTGTGACTGAATTTAAACTCATGCAACATAAGTAAGCGAAGTTCATGCTTTTTGTGTTTATAATTAAGGGCTTATATGCTTTAAAAATATTTTTGCCTGAAAATAAGTTAAAAAATATTTAAGAGTGCACATCAATTATTATGTATACCAAAATTGACCTAAAATAAACAACAAATACAATGTCAAAATAGTTTTGCAAAACACAGTACTTCAAGCGGCCATTATTTTTGTAACGACCTAATATAATAATACAGGGATGTCCAACCTTTTTCCAATTTGGGCCAAATTTCATATCGAGCAAAAGTCGGTGGACCGCAAAAAGCTGGTCACCCAGAATCTTGCTCCGATTTCTTAATTTTCGTCCCAAAATTCAGGTATTCTCTAAAAAAAGGTCTTCACCTATTTTCTCGCTACAATTTCTTATTTTTCGTCCCGAATTTTAGATGTTCTCTAAAAAAAAAGGTTTTCTCCTAGAATCTCGCTCTTATTTATCGATTTCCGCCCCCAAATGTCTTTCAGCAATCTCGCAGAACTCTTCTTGGTAACCTTCATTATAGCCAGAAAACTGGAAATTGTCGCTGGGCCGCATCAAGAACCTTAAGTGAGCCGCAGGTTGGACATCTCTGTAATAATATATACATATCTGTTTGCCTTACTTCGCCGGCACAGAGCTCGATAAAAAAGAAAGCCAGAGCAGAATTTATTAATGAAAACACTAAAACAGAATTCTTCTTCTTTTTTCGTCTTCTCCCTACTCGGGGTCGCCACAGCGCGACAGTAATCTCCATTTCACTCGGTCTACTTCGTCTCCTTCCCTAGCTCCAATCCTTTCCATGTCTTCTTTCAACAAATCCATCCACCTTCTTCTTGGCCTTCCTCTTTTCCTTTTGCCTGGCACCGCCATCTCCATCATCCTTTTCCCCACGTAGTCTTCTTCTCTCCTTTTTACGTGTCCATACCAACGTAGCCTTGCATTCCGAAGTTTGTCTCCCAGCTTTGCAATTTTCGCGGTCCCTCTCACGTATTTATTTCTTATCTTGTCCTTTGTTGTCACTCCTAGTGCCCATCTCACCATTTTCAACTCTGCAACTTCCATTTTTCCCACCTATCTTTCCGTAACTGCCACCGTTTCCATTCCATAAAGTATGGTTGGTCTAACAACACTCTTGTACATTTTACCCTTAATCTTTGCTGATAACTTCCTGTCGCACAGAACTCCAGACACCTTCCTCCAACTCATCCATCCTGCTTGGATCCTTCTCCTTACTTCTTCTTCACATCTTCCATCGCTACTAACTGTTGAACCCAGGTATTTGACGTTTTTTGCTCTCTTCACCTTTTCTCCTTGTAGCTTCAACTCTTCTCAATCATCCACACCCCCAACTCTCAAATATTCGGTCTTGCTCCGGCTCACTTTCAGGCCTCTTCTCTCTAGTGCATTTCTCCAAATCTCCAGATCCTCCTCTAGCTCCCTATGATTTTGCCTAGACAGCACTATGTCATCTGCAAACAGCATATCCGATGGTGCGTCCCTTCTGATGTCCTCCGTCAGCCTGTCTATGATGATGGCAAAAAGAAATAAGCTGAGTGCTGAACCTTGGTGGAGTTCAACACTTACCTTGAATTCTTCAGTCAATCCTGCTGCACTTCTCACAGTTGTTGTCGCTCCGTCATACATATCCTTGATAATGTTTATGTAGCACTCCGATGTTTCAGCTAACCGCAAGCATTTCCACAGTTCCTCTTTGGGTACCCTGTCGTATGCTTTCTCCAAGTCAATAAAGGCACAGTGCACTGCCTTCTGCCCTTTAGTCCACTTTTCCAACAGCATCCTTAGACAAAAGATTGCGTCGGTGGTACTCCTTCCTGGCATGAACCCAAATTGTTGCTCAGCGATCGTCACCTCCTTCCTTATCCTTGCTTCTATTATCCTCTCCCACAATTTCATAGTGTGGCTCATCAACTTGATGCCCCGGTAGTTTCCACATTCCTTGATGTCTCCTTTACCTTTGTACAAAGGTACAAGCACACTCCTCCTCCATTCATCTGGCATCTTCTCTCCTCGCAAGAGTCTGTTGAAGAAGTTCACTAGAAACTCCACACCTTTATTGCCTAGAGCAATCCATGCTTCCACTGGTATGTCATCAGGTCCTTGAGCCTTTCCCTTCTTCATCTTCCTCAACCCAGTTCTGACTTCTTCTTCAGAGATATCTTCCACGTTCCTTTCTCTCCCTTCTGTTCCCGTTTCTCTTCTTTCTCTAGGGTTTTCATGGTGGTGGTGGTGGTGGTTTTACCCGACCCATTCCTAGGGATGGGGGCGCGGATCAATTCCGCGGAATCCCAATAGTCGGGCGACTCCCCACGGACGGGACCAGAGGTCCAGAAGAGAAGGGGTGTGGCCGAAAATGGCCCGACGCAGAGGGTCTAGTACAGGGCAGTCGAGCACGAGATGTGAGAGATCCTGTGATTCAGAACCACAGTTGCTGCAAGAAGGAGTCTCGGCTCGACCAACCCTGTGGAGATAAGAGTTGAGGAGAGTGCTGTGCCCATTGCAGCGTAAACGGGAGAGAGCACAGCGAGCGGAGCGAGGGAGAGTAAGCTCCTCGGGAGATACTGTAGGGATTTGGTGTTGGAAGAAACCAGATTGGACACTGCGTCTCCAACTGGTGTAGAGGGATAGCCGTTGGGAGGAGATAAGGGGTGTGAGGGATACTGATATATTGGAGGGATCGAGAGAGGCACCGGCTTTAGCTAGAGAGTCAGCTAAGTCGTTGCCTGGGAGAGAAGAGTGACCAGGTATCCATTGAAGATGGACAACCTTGGATTGAGATAGAGAGTTAAGAAGAGATTGGGTATTGGATAGGGATTTTGGGGTTAAATATGGTAGGGGGGTAGAGAGAGTTGAAAGGACAGATAAAGAGTCGGAAAAGAAGGTGATAGCGAAATTACATGTCTTGGAGTGAGAGATACACCACTCAAGAGCATGTAGGAGAGCGAAGGTTTCAGCACTATAACTGGTAGCCCAGAGACCAGTCGAGAAGGAAAGCGAGGTAGCAGTGACACACTTTGTACACTTGATGTGTATCCCTGCACCACCCTGTCCCAGCCCGCCAGGTACCGAACCGTCAGTCCAGGCAGAGATATCGCTGTGAGATAGAGTGAAAAGATGGGAGGTAGCTGCAGTGTTGCGAAGGGAGGGGGGGTCTTTGCGAGAGCATGGGGATGAGAGGTGGAGTGAGATTGTGTAATTAGATGGGGCAGACCAGGGGGGTTTAGGAGGGAAGAGGATTAGTGGTTCACGGGTGAGATGTAGGTTAGGGGTAAGGTTATGTGATCTGGAGAAGGATCTCCATGAGCTCTTTTTGAGACGTGTACGGGGGTTAGAGTTCGCAAGAGAGGCTATAGGAAAGGTGGGAGGTAGACGGAGGGCTTGTTCAAAGAAGGAAAGGGATTGGTGAGTGAGGGTGACTCGTAGTGGAGGTAGAAGTGCTTCTATATGAAGTAGAGGAATGGGAGTGGACGATAGACAACCTGTGATTACTCGACAGGAAGATCTATGCATCCTCTCCACGGAGGTGATGTGAGTAGGAGATGAGAAGGGAAACCAGCCTGGGGAAGCATAGGTGAGGATGGGGCGAATAAAGGCTTTGTATAGGGTACATAAGGATTCTTTTGATGGGCCCCAGGAGGCAGAGGCAATGGAGCAAAAAGCACGGAATCGGTTGTGAAATTTTTTCCGTAAGGATAAGACGTGATATTTGAAAGAGAGAGTGCGGTCGAAGGTTACACCGAGAAAGGTTGGATGAGGGTTGAATTTGAGAGGGGTGTTAAGAATGTGAAGAGAGGGTTGTATACGTGATTGGTAGGGGTCTAAGCTGAAGAAGGATGTTTCACATTTGAGGGGGTTGAGAGGAAGGCGCCATTTTGAGGACCATTCCACCAGTCTGTTGAGGGCAGCTTGTACTACAGCGGTTGCACACTCAACTCTCGGGGAGGAGGCCCAGATGGCTAGGTCATCTGCATAGAGAGAGGTCTTAACAGATGCAGGAAGGAAAGTGGGAAGGTCATTGATATATATAGAAAAGAGAACTGGTCCTAGAACCGAACCTTGGGGAACTCCTCTTCGGAGACGGAAAGGACGACTGTATGAATTACAGATACGGACTTTCGAACGGCGATCTGAGAGGTAGGATCGTATCCATTCGACAAAGCAAAGAGGAAGATCTAATGAGAGGAGTTTAGAGAGTAGGGCAGAGTGCCAAACTGAGTCAAAAGCTTTCGCAAAATCCACAGTGGCAAGGACTGTACGTGCGCCTGGCTTAGATTGACTGTGAGAGAAGGAGAACCTGGTCTACAGTCGATCTACCAGGTCTAAAACCAGCTTGCACGGGTGAGAGAATGTCATGTAGTTCGAGAAAATAGGTTAGTCGTCCTAAAACCATTCTTTCGAAGAGTTTGGAGGTACATGAAGTGAGAGAAATGGGTCTATATGAAGAAGGTGAGTCAGAGGGTTTTCCGGGTTTGAGAATGGGGATGATTGTTGATTGTTTCCAAGCAGACGGGAAGGTGTGTGTTGACCAGGAAAGGTTGAAGATGTATAGAAGAAAATGTAACGCAGATTGTGGTAGGTGGGATAGAAGAGGGTAGGTAATTTGATCAGGGCCGGAGGAGGTTGATGTTGAGAGTTGAGAGATAGCTTTAGAGAGTTCAATTGAGGAGAATGGTGAACAGAAAGTGGAATGCAGGGTGTTGCAGTGTGCAGTTCTGATTTGCTTCATTTGGGCTTTCTCGGTGCTTCGAAAAGGTTTTGGGGTTTGGGTAGAGAAATGGGACTGTAGGTGTGAGAAGAGATGGTTGGCACAATCTACAGGGGTATGGCAATTTGAGAAATTGGGAAGGTCAGAAGTAGTTGGGGAGGGGGAACCAGAGATGGAGCGAAGTAGAGAAAAGACTTCGCTGGGACGGGTTTTAGGAGAAAGGCTAGAGCAAGTATTCTGCCATGACTTGGCTTTAGCCTTATTAATCACAGTGGAGGTATATCTGGATGTAGCGATATAGTGCTGGCGGTCTTCTTCGGAACAGTGTGCCTTCGCAAATGCCTTTCGGCGTTTTGCGACGGCATCTGCGACTTCAGGAGACCACCAGGCTTTAGCAGGACGGTTGATGCTGCCGAAAGGAATGGCAGAAGTGGCAGCATCATTGAGGAGTTTGGTAAAGGTGTGGGTGGCTTCAGAAAGAGAGAGTGTTGTAAAGTTAGAAGGAGTAGGGCAGTGGGTATCAATATAAGTAAGATATTCATCCCAGCGAGCTTTATTATAATTAAATGAGGGGGGTCGGTGGAAAGAGTTAATTATAGGGGAAGTGGGAATAGTGATGGAAATAGGAAGATGATCTGAGCCGAGGTCCGGAAAGGTCTGCCATGTGCATTTAGAGGCTAATCGGGCAGGAACTAGGGAAAGGTCCGGGGAAGAGCGGTTTCCAGTGGCACGGTGTAGTAGGGTGTGGTGTTCGGGGTTATTAAGAGGTAAAAGATCAGAGAAGAGGAGCCAATCAAAAAAATCTTTGCCTGAATGGTCTTCCGGTGAGTGGGAGTCCCAGGATGAATGATGGCTATTAAAGTCGCCAAAGATGTAAGTGGTAGGAGATGATGGTAGGAGAAAGGGTGAGAAGGATTTTGGGCGGGAGTCGGAGGAAGAGGAGCGGATAGGAGGGACATAGACGTTGAAAAGATGTATGGGAGCGGCTCCTTTTATTTTAACTGCAATAGCTAAATAATCGGAGCTGGGGTCGAGGGAGGAGAGGCATTGTGTGGAGAGTGAAGTGTAAGATAGACCATTTTTGACAAGTATCAGAACACCTCCTCCTAGGTTTCCCGTAGAGTTGGTGGTTCCTCTCCTCGTCATAAAACGGTTCTTTTGGAGGGTTTTGTAGCCTGGTATGCGAAAAGTGGAGTCAGAGGAGAGGTGTGACTCTTGTATGAAGATGAGATCGTACTGATTATGAGAGAGAAAGTGTAGGAGTTCAGTACGACGCGGGCGAATCCCATTAGCATTCCACTGTAGGATTCGGAGGTTGTTTCGAGAGGGAGAGGAAGGATGAAATGAGGATTGTGTGAGAGGAGAGGTGGTTTGTTGGGTTTGTGGAGAAGGAGTAGTCAATGCTGAGGGAGGGTAAGTATAAATTAGTTGGGGGTGATTAGGAAGATAGGTGGGATTATTCGAGGTTGTTTTGGGTGAGGGTTTAGTTTTTGAAGATATGGTTTTGTGGTTGATTGTGAGTGAAGGTGGGGGATTTGGAGTGTGAGAGGATGGAGATGCAGAAAAGAATGAGGATATGGGATTGGAGTGTGAGAGGGAGGGGGGGGTTGAGAAGAGGATGGACACATTGGGCAAGTCCAAGAGTGTCCCGGGGAGATTTTGCGGAAGTCAGCGGGAGAAAGACCAGAGCAGGAGAGGTGTACCCAGAGAGAACAGCCGGTACATTGTATCGATCTGTTTCCCCAGGTGACTCTACGGGAGCAGACAGAGCAGGGGTCTATAGGGCCAGGGTTGGGGTGAATGTCACCGCTGATAAGAAGAAGAATAGAGATAAGAATCAGCGGTGAGTGGGATGAGTAATGAAGAGGTTTGGGGTGGAAGGAGGGACGAGGAAGAGATGTCCGAGAGAGAATAGAAGGAGTAGGGGGGCGGTCAATTGGGTTTAAGAGTGCTGTCCACATGTGACCGCGCATTGGACAGCAGGGATAAAAAATGAGAAGAGTTGTCCAAGGGAGAATCGCCCGAGGATGAGACCCTCGGGGAATTGACAAGCCATTTCGACCCTCCCCAGTGCAGGGAAGGGGACTGCACCACCACGTTGAGGTGGCTTGTCGTTGGTGCAGGGGTTTTCATGGTTGAGTAAGTTGTCGAAATACTCCTTCCATCTCTGTTTCACTTCCTCTCCTTCCATCAGAATCTCCCCAGTTTTACTCTTGATTACTCTTACTTGTTGAACATCCTTGCTTTGTTTGTTTCTCTGCTTTGCTATTTTAAACACCTCCTTTTCCCCTCTTTTGTTTCCAGTTTTTTGTACAGTTTCACATACGGCTTGTTTCTTGCCTTTTCAACTTCTCTCTTAGCTTGCTTTTTTGCAGTTTTATAGGCCAACTTGCTTGCATCATCTCTGATGGTATCCCATGCCTTTTTAGCTTTTTTCTTATCCTTCAGGTTCTCTTGGACTTCCTGGTTTCACCACCAGGTTTCCCGTCCACCTGCCGTGCTAACTTTTCCCGATGTTTCACCCAGTTCCCTTCTGGCAATGCTCCGTATCATCTCAGCTATTCTTTGCCAGTCTTCCTGTCCACCAAGTATTTCGCTTTCAATCACATCCATTTTGAATTTATTGTTCACTTTCTAGTCCTTTAGTTTCCACCATTCTATTCTTTTCACTAGTTTTGGTGTTTTCCTCCATTTTGTCCAGATGATTATTGCACTGACCACTATTCTGTGCTGTTTCGCCACACTTTCACCAACAACAACTTTTGCATCCACCACCTCTTTGATCCTTCGTCTTCTCTTCATAATATAATCCACCTGCGAACTGCGTCCGCCACTGCTGTAGGTGACTCTATGTGCTGGTTTCTTTACAAAATATGTGTTAGTGATTGCTAGTTCCCTTCTCTTAGCAAAATCCACCACTGCTTGTCCTTCGTTATTTCTTTTCCCTCATCCATGTCTTCCCATGCATTCTTCATCACCATTATTCCCTTCTCCTACGTGCCCATTCAGGTCTGCTCCCACCACAATTCTTTCATTTCTTGGTATCTTTTCCACTGTCTCATCTAGTTCCAGCCAGAATGTTTCCTTTTCTTCACGTATGCACCCTACTTGTGGCGCATACGCACTGATAACATTCAACATAACACCATCAAGCTCCATCTTCAAACATTTTATCCTGTCTGTTACTCTCCATAATTCCACTACCCTGTCCACATGCTCCTTTTTCAATATAATTCCCACACCATTCTTTTTGTTTTCACTTCCACAGTACCACATTTTATATCCCCCACCTATGCATCTTGCTCTCTCCCCCTTCCAGCGAGTTTCCTGCACACACAGTATGTCCACCCCTCTTCGTTCCATAAGATCCGCCACTTCTCTTCCTTTACCGGTCAAGGTTACAACATTTAATGTAGCAACTCTCAACTTGATCTTCTTAGCTTTCTTCCTCTCTTCATTTCTCTCCTTCCTTTTTCTCCACTGCTTTCCACCTCTTCTTTGCATCCAAGTAGCATGTCCCCCAGTGACCTTTGGTGCCCAGTCACTGGTAACGGTCGTTGTTTTCCCAGGCTTCGACCGATCCGGTATGAAGTCAGATTTTACAACGCGCATTGAAAAATATTTGGCTATGTTTTACGCCGGATGCCCTTCCTGTCGCAACCCTCCCCATTTATCCGGGCTTGGGACCGGCACCAAGGCCGATTTGAACAATCTTGGAGGCTGGGTTAAACACCAAAACAGAATAAAAATTTAAAATTAAAAATCCACAACAGCCTGCTTCGCCAAAGACGGCTCATCAGGTGGAATCTTATTCAAATTGAATGTTTATTCAAAAGATTTCAAAAATGTTCATTAAAAAGATTCTATTTGAATAAGATTCCACCTGATGAGCCGTCTTTGGCGAAACAGACTGTTGAGGATTGATTAAACAGAATAAAATTTAAAACTCTCAAAAAAAACTTGTTGAGGATTTTAAGTTTTAAATTTTAAATTTTTATTCTGTTTTAGTGTTTTCATTAATAATAATATATACATATAAATATGTGTGTGCAAAGTTTTAATCTAAATTAATTAATATATATACTACAGTATATACTGTGTATACTGTGTATATATTCCAAATATATAAAAATGATTCAAAAATAGGTGGACAGTATGTGGAACAGGTTTATGTATCAGTTATATTATTACACTTGTGTTCCTTATAATTATATCATTGAGAATTTTACAACTATTATTATTTATTTTTGCATTATCGTTCTCAATAAAAGTTAATGTAATAATTGCGTTAGTAAATATAATTGTATGTAGGGGAGAGCCTCCAACAGTGCGCCGGTGCAAACAGTGCGCCTTTGCGTTTTATTTTTTTGTTGTTGCCTAAAATAACATCGTAATTGCATTATCAAAATTTGTATTAAAATATCAATTTCTCTTTGTATTTTCAGAAATGCTAATAAAACAGAAAATTTTTTAAAAAGGTTTTTCAATTTTTATGGAAGTAAAGTTAGTTTTTGCTGATAAAAAAAAATTGTTTTTTTCATTGCATAAAAGCATTAGGAATTAAGTCAAAATGATATCAATTTCTCCATAGCGTAAAGTAACGCCTGGTAAAAGATAATAATCGATTATTGTAGCTTTTCTCTGAAATCAAGAGTTAAAGTCAAAATGGCAGGTGTTCCTACAGTGCCCCACTCAGTAGCACCTAACAGTGCGCCCCCTGGCGCACTGTTGGAACAAACATTTTACATATTATTCTATTGCTAAAGAAACATACACAACAGAATCTTCATATATTCGGCTTTACAAATGAGCTTTTTCTTTTACGCTTGTATTGCTATTAACAGCAAAAGAACTTTTTCTTTCAAAGAAAATTTTATTAAAACGATATGTGTGAGAGCGATTGTAACCTTAGTTCAAAAGAAGATGATCTAAACGAAAAATAGTTACCGAATATTGGTGATTTATCCTATAATCATGTTCTTCAAAAAACAAAAAATCATCACTTGAAATAAGTCCCATTTTTCTTACTTTTCGTCCAAAATTCATGGTGTTCTCTAAAAAAAAGGTCTTCACCTAAAATCTCTCCCTGATTTTCTACTTTTTGTCTCAAACCAGCTCACCTTTTCTAATTTTGTCCCAAAGCAGCGCTGTTCTTTATTTCGTTCAGAAATAAAGGTCATCGTACAAGAATTCGCTGGTCATGCAACGCATAACTTGCATGCCCTGACCGCACACCACTGGTGTAAGATACCCACAAGTTAAAATGAATATTATTTTTTTAATTTCAAAAAAGTAAAAGTTGTTTATTTATTTATTTGCTAATTAAAATCGTTTTATTTTTTATGTTTTTGTGTTTTATTCATAAGTTACATGTTATATGTTGACTTATTAATGGTAAACTTTGCATTTGCTTGTTTAAATTGGTTTTAAAGTTGTTTTGTCTTTCTATATAAAAATAAAAAAATATTTTTTGACGTAAGAGTTCCACGTATTTTCTGTTACAACAAAGAAAAACTTATGAACAAAAAGAACTTAAAAATTTCATTAATCAGGTAATATAAAGCTATGCTGCTTAAAAAAACTAAGTGGCGCAGTGTTGGAACCGTAATCGCGCCATTTTTTTACTTCATTTTAAAATCAATTTTTTTGGAAGATAAAGACTTTCAACAAAATGCCTAATTATGCACCTTAAATATCAATTGAATGAGATTAAAATGTCATAAAAATTTTTCATTTATAGCTTTTCAGTTTCCGAAATTTTGAAAAACTCCGAAAAGTGGCGCACTGTTGGAGGCTCTCCCCTACATGTAATCTCAAAATAAATGTTAGCATTGACTGTCCACCTACTTTTGGACCACTCTGTATATAGTTTTGTCAATTTTATCATTCATTTCAGCTGAGAAGTGTTTAGGAATCGTTTGTGTTATTGTGGGTGTGTGGAGTTGTTTAAGTGTTTAAATAGTCGAGGGTCCGTGTTGATGCCTTGGAAGTTAATTCTACAGTAAGATATAATTATTTTAGCTTGTGTGGTGGGCATAATTAAGCTTAAAATTAGCCATTAGGGTGTTGTTATTTTATTCTTATAGTTAGCTAGGGTTGCCATTCGTCAGGATTTTCCCGGACATGTCCGGTATTTTAATATTCAAGTCTTAGTCATGAAAAAATACTAAAATGTGTTAATATATCAGAGATTTTCAAATTATGCTCAGTGATGGCTTTAGTACGGTGCAAACGCAACGGCCACAACCCACGGCGATCTTAACTATAGGCCTTGCCATCGCGCACGCTTCACTTTTTTGTGGGGGCCTATTATAAACACTTGTAAATATCAATATAATTCCTATAATAAACATTGTCAATCACTTTAAATACATTACGACACTATTTGTAGAGAAGCGGCTTTACTTGTGACTTTAGCAGCAAGGGCACGGGTTCGAATCCCGGGAAGATCAGTTGCTGTAAACATTACAGGGTGGAAAATTCAAATTGTTGCCGTAGCTCGCTTTTTAATTAAAAGTATATAAAACGGTCAATTTTGAAGATATTTATTTCAAATAAAAAATAGAATAAGGATATGAGGCGAGAAACACATTCTACTTGACATAGTTGCCCTCAGCCTCGATGACGCGCTCAATCCTGGTCCTGAAGCTCCCTCAGGCCTTCTTCACCATCTTCCTGTCTATGGAAATGCATTGCTCCTTGATGGAGCCAATGAGAGATATCTTGGTGATATGAGGGCGTCGGTTAGTTTGATTCTCTAAAACGCCCCAAAAGAAATAATCCATTGGGTTCAGATCTGGGCTAATGGGAGGCCATTTGTCTTTGGTTACGAAGTTGTAGTAGTGCTCCTCCAGCCAGGCGAGGGAGCGTTTGGCATGACAAGGCGCACTGTCTTGCTCCCATACCCAGGGCTTGTCCCAGGCCACCTGCTTGATCCAGGGTAACACCACAGTCTCCATAACCTACAGGTAGATCTCAGTATCGACCCTAAGACCCGTCTCAAAGATATGCGGCGGCATCACGTCCCCGTCGGAGCTGATCACACCAAAGACCATGACCGTGTTTGGGAACTTGGTCTTCATCACTCTGGGCACATTGTTGGGGTACATAGCAATCTGTTGATGGTTCTGCCTGTTGTAAGCCTGGTCCTGGCAGAAATTCTTCTCATCAGAGAAGAACCACAGCATGTTAGACTCCTTCGGGTGCTTCAGCTTGTTGAGGAGCTTGGTGGAGTTAAGCAGGCTTCTGTCCTTGGTCGCCTGGGTCAAAAGCTGGCCCAATTTGCATTCTGTAGCTTTTGCAGTGCAAATCCTCGTCTACACATCATTGAATTATCCTTTTATCAACCCCCAGTTTAGCAGCCATGGATCTCATAGACTTGAAGGGGTTAATGTTGATCATGACCTCAACCCTTTTGACAAAATCTGCACCTCTCGACTTCTGGCAGTGGTCCAGAGACTTTGGAGCTCTTGTGATAACTCCATGGAGATTCTTTCTCTCTTCCAACTTCTTACAAGTACGCTGGATGATTCTCATGTTGACCCAGAGGGTGTTGGCAATGGTTCTGTTGTCCACTTCACCATTGTTGTGAACCAGGGCCATGACCACAACATATCTCACTTCCGCTTCAGTGAACGATACTTCTAATAACTCTGCGTATGTTCTCTTCATAGTGTCAAACTCAACACTGGTGATTACCTTATTTTTATAGCTATCCAACGATATATTACACTTATGTAATCTGAAAAGTAAAATAGAATATATCATGAATATATGAGGACGACAATTTGAAGTCCCAACCTGTACACTAGAGTTAGTAAACATTGTGGTAATGCAAAATTCGTATCTTTGAATGCTGGCTGATTCATAGCAGCAGCAAAACTAATAACTAGGGCCTTCTAAAGTCATTTTCTTTCAGGGATTTATTTAATATCATGAAACTTGCACTAATATTTTTTAACATTTGTGCTCAATTTCTAGTTGCAAATATGTGATATAAGCAGAAAATGTGATCTTAAAATATTTTTACTTTTTCAGTTGCAGCAAGTAAAAAAAATAAAACAGTCTTTGCTTTTGAAA
Organism: Diplosoma virens; assembly: GCA_963680785.1. Taxonomy (NCBI): domain Eukaryota; kingdom Metazoa; phylum Chordata; class Ascidiacea; order Aplousobranchia; family Didemnidae; genus Diplosoma; species Diplosoma virens. The sequence goes on along the minus strand of OY796890.1, from coordinate 11,205,738 downwards.
GAAATATGATCTTGGTATGTAAATACTGGAGCAAAAAAAACATCACAAAACTAATGAATATCGCAAACTTTAACTACACTGTTTAAAAAGTCAAGAAAATTTTAAAACCTTTATTGCTGTTTTTTTTCCAGATCTAGGGGTAGTTCCGATACATAGCTTGTTTAAAAATATGTTACTTAATGTAATACAATGGTGTTTAGTCATACCAAATTCATAAAACTCGGTTAGCCAAAAAACATTGCTCAGAGATTTTCTACATACAAAATTTTTAACGGAATGAAACATTATGAAACAAAAAAACACCCATTGACAAGCATGATTAGATGGCAACTTAAGTTCACCACGATCAAGAGATTTAGTGTATTGACCATATTTGTGAAAATAAAAAGCAGTGTGGCCCAGTAGCTCATTCTCATTCAACACCTCATCATTTCTGGAAACATACCCAGCAATGTAAATAATTTATACCAAAAATCAATAAAAAAAATGAATAGGTATATAAATGTTTATAAATGCTTAAACTTTTATCACTAATAAAACCACTAACCATGTGAAATCTAATTATTTTAAATAATTTTATTGGTCATTCAGATTTTTATCATTGGCTATAAATGAAAAAGCTGAAATTATAGTCAAAATAGTGGCTAGGAAGTCCAGTACAATCATTCCTTAAAAAATACTCAAAAGCATTACATATATAAGTACAACAATTAAAATAAGACAGAAGTAATTTTTAAATAAATCTGAACAAATTTTGAATAAATAAATTTCTAATAACATAAAATTTAAACTAATTATGCTAAATAATTTTTATAAAAATGCATGCAATTATTGTTTACCAAAACATACCCAATTGAAATACTAAGAAATGTAGAAGAATAATTTCATATGATAATTTTAGTTTAAAAAAAAATTTACAGCATTTAGAGGTAGTTTCTGCCAAAAATATTTTTGTGAAGGAAATCACAAAACAGTATTAAATTTTAAATATGTTGTTTTGCAATTAATTAGATGAAATTAACCAAAATTGATTTTTAGTCATTATGTTATAAGCCTAATAATTTTTAAAAAATAAACTAATTCTTTTAAAACAACACTTAGCACTTGTTATTGAAACTTAATTAAATTTTAATGCAAATAATTTAAATTAGATTTAATATTGCACTAGATTTTATCATTTTTATCATTAATACAATTTTAAGTTATTGTGGGCAGTAATCAGCAGAACTTACCACTACACTTTTTTTATTACTTAAATTTTTTTAAAAAATACTTTAATTTTGAGCATAAAAATGAAAATTATTAAATCTATTTGCTAAAATAATACTTAAAAAAATTAATAGATTTTACAAAAAAATTAACTTTCAAAATTAACATTATTTTTTACAAGAGTTTATTAAAATGTTAAAGTAAGCTAAATTGACTCCTATTCAATTATTTATTTTCAATTTTAAATACTGTTCTCATTTTGAAAATTTAAAACACTAGCAAACCGACAAATATAAGTCTTTGTCATCTAACACGCTTGCCTTCCAACTACAAGACTGCGTAAACTGTAAAACAAACCAGACAGAGTAGGCCCCCACAAAAAAGTGAAGCGTGCGCGATGGCAAGGCCTATAGTTAAGATCGCCGTGCCACAACCTCAGGTTTACGACGTAACTTTATGACGAAGTAGGGATAATGCACTCGAATGATAGTGATGACTTTTTTTATTTTATTTTAGAGAATACAATGATTTTGGGACAAAAATTGAGAAATCTGAGACTGATTCCAAGTGAAGAATTTTTTTTTCTTCATCCAAGAATCTCAGACAATTTTTTTTGTCCTACCCATAAAGTACTAGAAAGTCATGATTTAAGCACATGTCACAAAATTTGGGCAAAACTTCATCGCCCCCAATTTTTTTTGGCTGGTACGCCTATGTCTGTCAGGGATTCCGCTTATTCAGATATGGTAACACTAAGTTAGTCAGTACGAAATTGTTGAGTGATTATTCGTAGTTGTTGGCGCTGTGAATGGTTTTAAAGTTTTGTGAACCTTGAGAGTCATGTTTAACGAAAATTGTTTAAGTTCTTTTGATTTTTTGAATATATTCTTTATAATTAGAAATTATGGTTTCTTTCTATTTGTAGAGAAAAGTTTTCTAAGGAATCCATTTGCACTTAGTCTAAACTTACTGTTTCAGAAACTTCAACCTCGTGGCGAAATATTTTTAGAACGGCATAAATAAAAATAAACACAGCTTTACTTCAGCGCTGATATTTTTACCTTGTTCAACTAGACCTTTCGGATTCCCCAGTAAAGTTGTGACAAGGCCATAAACTATTTATGTTCTACTATTTTGTTTCGGCAAAAATTACACTTATTATTGGACAAAACTAGTAGTTATTAAGAAATAATTTATTTGGAAAACTCTGGGCTCCGAGCATTTGTTGAATGGGTTATTCAGATAATTACATTCAAGTATCTTTTTATTGTTAAGCAAAAAGCTTTTTCTTTTCAATAAGTTAATCTAAAAAATTTGAATTCGAAACATCTTTACTAAATCATCCTGTTTGGTAATTTTCGCTATCATTATCATGACGACTATTTATTCACTTGACTTGCAGAACAATGTCGGAGGCGCAAAACCTAAAGAAAGCTTCAACTGATCCTCCTGACCTGCTTTGCGATGCCAAAATAGTGTCGCCCGACTGATCATATTTTTGTTTTGATAAGGTGATGTGACTGAAACTTAAAGAAATTTGTTAAAACCGTCAAGCACAGAAAAGTAAAGCTGTTTTTTTTATTGAGACACAACAGCATGGCGGGCTTAGTTTTGATAATGCACGCAATTGACGTGGTCGTTGTTTAAAATCAATTTGCGTCATTCTGTTGTGTTCTTGGGAAAGACATTATACGCTAATTTCTTCTGATTGGTGGTTTTAGCAAACAGTTCTAAACTTTAATCATTTAAAAAATATATAAATCTAATAAAATATAAATAATCAAAATAAAACAGGAAATTTGAACTGAACAGCCATAACCGCACGACCCATGGGGCAGGGGAGAATTGCCACAAAAACCGAAAAAAAATTGGGCAAAATTAAATTTTTTCGGGTGCAGACAATAAACCATTTGGGCAGGAGGAGATGAATCAATTTAGAACGATCCAGTGCAAAAACAACTAAGAATAAATACAAAGACTTTTGATCTTTAAAAGCTTGTTTTATCAAAACAAATTCTTTCTGTTTCATTTACAACTAAAAACAAATGAAAAACAAAAAAAAATTATCACATTAAATCATAGTGATATTTGTTGGAGCAAAATCGTTTCGCCTCCCCAAAATGTTTCGGTCTGTTACGGCTATGCGAACAGCATATATCTTGGCATCTCCAAAAGCAGGTCTGGTATTGCTTGACGGTTGCCCTACAGGCACGTGTAAAGCTTCTGACGTTTTCTTTTTAACTTCCAGGTTAGCAAGTTAATATAGAGATGAAAAAAATTAAGGATTAGCAATCGAGGATACTAGGGCTTACATTATTTCTTTCCTCCATACGGAGGACGCATTTAAACAACATTTAGACCGTTTTGAGAGGAGTGGTCCGAACGATTAACTTTGTAAACTTCATTTTCCGTTGCCTAATAGCTCGTAAAACCAGGGAATCGAACCGTTTAAAATAACGTTCCGGTTCAGGTTCAGGTTCGGCAAATTTTATTTTTAAAGGTTCAGATCCAGTTCAGGTTCAGCAAAAAATTTTTTTTCGGGTTCAGTTCCGGTTCGGGTTCAGCAAAAATTTTTTTTTCGGGTTTAGTTCCGGTTCAGGTTCAACAATTTTTTTTTTAGGGGTTCAGTTCCGGTTCAGCTCCGGTTCGGGTTCGGAATATATATTTTTTATCTATTTCTTACAAGCGTTAGGACTGTAAACACAATTTCTTACCTCATGTTATCATGGGCGCCCGCAGACGCGCTTCCTGGAGGAGTGATGGCAAACAGTCGGAAACACAAAAAATATTCTTAAAAAGGGTTTTTTAAAAAATTCTGGTACAAGTTTTAAAAAAATTAAATTAAACTAATTCACCCGCATGGGTCTTGGTTGTAAAAACCAAGTCTTACCAATAAATTTATTTATCAATGCGAGCGCCAAAAGCGGAAACGGAAGTTTTTTGTTGTTTTGTGATCTCAAAACTTTCTTATAGATTGCGTTTACATGAGTTTATATAGATCTTTCTTCGACTAGCCACTGATACACCTGTCTAAGAATTTTTTGATAATTTTTTAGTGGCGGCCCTCACGCAGAAGGTTTACTAGTTATGAAACGTCATTAAGGTTCATTTTTACTTCGAACGTAGATTGGAGTATTCTTTGTTTCTTTTAATGATTTTTTTGCTTCGTTTTGCCTTTAAGCGCGGAAAGAAGTAAAAAAATTAATAAAACAAAAAATACTTCGTTTCAAGCCGCCGATAGTGGAAACGGGCCTTTATCTTACGTAATCTAAATTTAAAGTTTTAAACAAATTAAACATTTAGTCATTCAAGTTTATAATAATAAAAAATTGACGCATAAAGGCCCGTTTTCACTACGAGCGTGGAAAAAAGCATTCTTTGTTTGTTTTATTGCTTTTTTTTTGCGCTCGCTTCAATTTTAACCGCTCGCTTCAATCGAAGATCAATAAAAGAGAGAAAGAATGCTCTTTTCCACGCCCGTAGTGGAAACGGGCCCTAAAGACTCTTTTCCCACTATGAGCGTGGAATGGAGTACAGTGGCGAGCAAAAAAGTAAGATTTTTTATTTTAAATTAAATTAAATTTTTTAAAAATAAGTTACAGTGGACCCCGCTTACCTGACCACCTACGGGACCGTCATCAAGCGGTCGCGTTAGCGGGGTGGTCGTGTTAGCGAATTTTGCTTTGGAGCATCCTGTTTGTAGCAATTGTTTGTTGTAAATGTCACAAGTGACGTAACCCGCAGTAATATCTGGTAGGCGTGATTTCGAACTCTGCACGACTTTTTCGTCAACACAGCCACTCTCTCTGCAAATAACAGCCTGAGAAATGCTATGTCGTGTCTTAAACCTGTTTAACCAATCGTTTGAGGCTTTAAAGCCATTTTTCTTCAGAGATTTAGCAAAGTTAGAGCTTTTTCTTGAATCAGAGGCCCACTTATCGGTAGGTTTAAAGACCGAGCTCTTTGAAACCATCGGAAAGTTAGTGAATCGATATTTCCTTCAAATTGAAAGATTCTAACCCTCTTCCGGTCATTCGATAAGTTGTCGTCATATGCAGCCAAAACGTCTGCCTTTCTTTTAAGTGTGTTCTTTATTTGAGTCTTGCTAACGCCGAAAATCTTAGCAAGTTCCTCTGAGATTTTCCCTCACTTTCTTTTTGTTGTATTACCATAACCTTTTCTTTGATTGAAAGTTCTCTCGGTTTCTTTTTACTAAGTGCCATTATTTTTATCAGATACTGCAGAATGAATTTAAACAACTGTTAGTACTGAAGTTTATCTTATAAAATTCAGTTCTGTTTGCCACACTAATCATTCATTGCGCAATTGCATTTTCTTTGTGTGTGTGCACGCGCTCATCTAATCTTATTATTTTGATCACAAAAGAAATTTAACCTTATTATTTTGGTCACAAAAGCAAATTATTGAGCACATGTGGTCGCTTTAGCGGAGTTAAATTTGCAGTTTTGGACCAAAATATGGCGGTCCTGGTCTGGAAACCGGGGTGGTCGCGTTATTGAAACAGAATGCAATGCATTACCATAGTAAATTATTTGGGACCGCACTGAAGTGGTCCTGATAACGGGGTGGTCGTGTTATCGAGGTGGTCGCCAACCAAGGTTCCACTATAGTTGCAATTAAATTATATTTCTAAAAAAAAATAAATTAATATTGGATTTAATATAATTTTTTGTGCTCTTTTAATGATATATTACTTGATATATATTAATATATTTCAATTTTAACAATGATATTTTTTAAAAATCTTAAAAAATAAAAAAGTCTTACTTTTTTTGTTCGCCACTGTACTCTTTACTTGATTTATTGACTTTATGTGCTCACTTAGATTTTAAAAGCGGAAAGATGGTCAAAAGAAACAAAGAATGCTCTATTCCACGCTCGTAGTGGAAACGAGCCTTAACTTATAGAAGTTTTTAACGTATTATTTTGTAAAATTTAAAATTTGAAAAAGCGAGTCCCCCTTTTGGTTCTCCTGGCGCACGTTCATGTATCTAGTGCACATATTTTTTCTTCATTTCTTAGCTGATAAAGTCGTTTATGACGTTTCTTTATTGGCACACAAGTGCTCAAACAAATTGTGGCAACTTCAAACGGTAACATTTGATTTAACAATTACAACTAGTAATAAATTAAAAATTAAATCAGTTTGTTGTATAAGATTTTTTTTTTCTTAAGATAACTGAAATCAAACTTTGCAATTTTGTATATTGATCACTGCTTGCTTACAAACTGGTACTAAAAACTTGCTGCTTTTTATTTTTATAAGTGTATAGCGATGAAAGGGTAAAAATTAGGTGTGGGTCCAATTGTTTAAAAAAAGTCTTAAATTCAAGCAAATTCAAATTTACGGGAGACAATCATTTCTCAATTCGTAAAACCAGCAAAATGGTTTTTCAGCATTTGATTAAAAACTTTTTTGATAAACACTAGCTTGATATTGGCAGAAAAATACTCTGACTCCTCCATAATGTTTTGTTTGCCAAGCTAACTATTGGCGACCAAAACTATTTAGTTTTAACTCAAAGTCAAATTGTGCTACTAAATTTTGTTTGCAGGGGTAACTTATACAACAATGTAATTTGCTTATGGTTTTTCGGTTGCATTCTACATAAAGATAACTGACGCAAAACTTTTGTAATGAACCAGCAAATATGTGGTTCTTGTATTAAAAGTTATTTGTCCTGTTGCTACAATTTTGGTAAGCCTGAAAGTTAACAAAAATTTAATTTTAACGTAATACTTGATAAATGAAAAAGCACGCTAGATAAACGTTTTTGTTTTTTTTTTTGAAAAAATTTTGTTTTTTTGAAAAATCAAAAATTAATTAACTTTATTGCATTGCTTGCTCAACAATATTTTTTACTCAATCTCGACTGTTAGGGATACTATCATGCTAGTGAAAACCATTTGAGGCAACTATAAGTTATACTGAATTCGAATCATTCGATAAGTTTACACTGCTTTTTTTATTAAACTTCTCCACGCAACTAAATTTCAGTCGAGTGGCTCCCAAACAGCCTGCACTGTGCAGCTTTGATTTTTTAATGGCGTCAAATAATTTTGCTTCACCAACGATGGTTTCACTATGTTTGCTACGTCTCTATATTAATATGTATTTTTTTTAATAGTATGGCACTGTAAAAAGCTTAAGAACAACTGCTTTAGCATATATTTAAGATTTCGCTTTCTTTATCTAGCAAGTGACATGTTTTTGCCTTAACTTCTCGCCTAAAAAGTCGTTTATAACGTTTCTGTATTGCCACACAACAAGTATCGTGACCAAAAAAATTGCGCCAACTTCAAAAACAAAATTGTAATTCTGATTCTTCTACAAATAACTTTAAAATTAAAATTAGAGCATCAAACGGTCGAACCGGATCCATTTAAAATAAAGTTCCGGTTCAGGTTCGGGTTCAGCAATTTTTTTTTCTACGGGTTCAGCTCCGGTTCAGGTTCAGCAAATTTTATTTTTAGGGGTTCAGTTCCAGTTCAGGTTCAGCAAAGTTTATTTTTTCGGGTTCAGTTCCGGTTCGGGTTCAAAAAATAATAACGGTTAATACGGGTTTACGGATCCGGTTCGGGTCCGGTTCGGGTCCGGTTCGACACCCTGCGTAAAACATTGAGCATTTGGCGCTTGTGACGTAACAGATGTTACAAGCTGGCCACGTTTAATTCTAAGTTCATAGCATTTTTTATTGTAGCAATCTTTTCAATGCGTTTCCTTCGAATAAGCAACTTAGAAATTTATAGTTCAGTTTTTTAACTAAAGAGAAATATTGGAACTGTTGGTTTATCTATTTGAATAAGTTGAATTGTAAAAGTAATAGAAATAATTAAAGAAATTGAAGTGAATTATATTGGAAATTAAATTAAATAGTTAGACTGGACTATTTGGCTGTTTCTTTTCACAGTACAGCTATTCCCAAACAGTTTAGTTTCTGTGGCTGTCGCAGACTCCACGTGCGTCAGGAACATAGAAAAAGATAAATTTCTAAGTTAGATAAAATTATATCAAGATAAAATTTCTGAAAACTCCAGTTAAAAACGCAAAGCAATAGCAAGTTCTGAAGAGTGAAGATTCAATCCGCTTTCTCAAATTCACACTCGCTAGCTGGAAGAAAGAAGCCATCTTACCAGCAGCTGTCAATCAAGCAACTACAATCAAAAAGCAAGCATAACGAACAGTAGGATAATTGTTATTAATTATATTATTAACCTACTTGATTAACTATATAACAAATTTTGCGTTGTATTAACTGGCAAACTGCGTGATATATTTATATTTATTTCACCTTTTCAAGTTATAATTTATTTACCGTCGTGTAAAGTAATTTTCATTCCTTATTTACAAATTAATATGGCTGAAGGGTCTAGCCCAAAGCAGTCGCTTATGTCTCGGGACGTTACCGATGATAGTCAAAAGGAAATGCGAAATCACCGTGCTAAAGTACGGGAATTAATGTCCGCTGGCGAATCTTTTATTGCGACACTTAATGAAAGTACGGGTTACGAAAATGTTGCCCTTATTAATGATAAGTACCATGCGCTCGATGCCGAGATACTTGCGTGTCAGGGGCAGGCGTCTGGGGAAGGTAAAAGCGAAAGTCAGGGGATATACAATCGTTTGGGAGCACTGAGACTGAATATCATAGATGTTTATCAGAAATGGCATGCTAGCGTTCAAAACAATAGTGGGCTCACTCCGCTAGACATTGAAACACATTCATCACAAAATCAAATGCTCTCGAACACTAACACAAACATGCCAAACATCGAACCCTCCGACTCTGTTAGCAATGTTGGGAGTGGCAGCTCAAGAAGTTGCACATCATCGCAACTAGCCAGAAAACAAATCTCGCTGCGGCTTAAAAGACAAAAAGCTGAATTCCAGCAAAAACAACGGGAAATTGAATTCGAGCTCAGACAGGCTGAACTAGACGCCGAGGAGCAAATGTTGCACTTATCAAATCCAAACTCCGTTGTAAGTGCTCGTTCACGAAATCAACAAACGGTTTGCAAGCCACTTCCCCATACGCAACCTAGGAAAAGGCTTTGTGACGTTACACCTGAACACACAGAAGAATTTGCTAATGCTCAACCACATGCTCAATTATACAAACCACTAGTGGAAAGTATTGCTAACACAAAGTCTACTCCACTGCGAAACTACAGAGGGTACTCTACACAGCACGACCCTTATTCACAGAATAGGGTTTCAACACTTAAAAATCAAGAATTCCAAGGAAGCCCTCACAGTAGTAATTCTTCACATATTGCCCTGCAAGAATACCATATTCTATTAGAGGAGGCTCGCGAAATCAGATACTCTGGTCGCAACCTTCCCTTCATCTTTTTCCAAAATCAGATAAGAGAACTGATTAAGCGATGTCCCATTTCACACCGTAAAATGGATCTTCTCCGTGCTTCCTGTCAGGAAGGCGCGCGAGAAGCCATTTCGATTCTGGTGCCACCTGTACCAGGTTGGGATATAGACACACAAATCACGCGAGCCCTGGAAGGACTCAGACTTCGCTATGGATGCTGCAGTTTTCTTGCGGAACCACTTGTAAGGCAAATTCGTTCAGGAGCAAAATTACCCCGTATGGATGCAGGAACCTTAGAGAAACTAATCTCTGACCTTAACGACTGCGAACTGTATGCCAGGGCCCACCAACAAATGCACAGTCTTGACAGTAACTTTATTGTCGATGTGGGTGAACGACTCCCTTACAACTTTAAGAAGCAGTACACATATTTCTTACATGATAACTTTGGCAGCACGGAGCAACCATCATTCGACTCTTTCAAACAATTCCTTAACAGAGAGCTACAGGTTGTTAAAACAACTTTTGCAGAGCGATTTTTGTGCTCTTCTGACAGAGGAGAGAAGAATCGATCTACGCAACGGGCTAAAGTACATCACACAAATGTCCAAACAAAAACGGGAAATTCGGCGACAACAACGTCTATAATAACAAGATCAGCACCTGCAGCAAGTGCACCAAGTGAAGCATCTAAATGGCAACAATCTCCTAGGTGTTTCATGTGCTCCACTGAAACATCAGAGAAACGGCACTTCTTATACAATTGCGATAACTATCAACGTTTGACCCCAGAAGAAAAACGAAACGCTATTATTCAGGCTCATCGTTGCCTTAATTGCTTGCAGTCTCACTCTGTAGAAGATTGTAAGTTTCCTTGCAAATGTAAGCACTGCAAACAACGCATGGCAGTGCCTAAGCATACTACTTCACTACACGAAATATATAATACGTCCTTTCCCACATATCCCAGCGAAAATGTCAGCTCTACTGAAAGGGTGGCTGTTGGGGCCGCCTCACTCCCATCTTATAATCAAAAGGCTAGTACCTCAGTAGTGAGGAAGATAGAGGCACAACAAACAGGTATTTTGACACGTATATCTGCTGTACAAATAAGCAACCCATGCACAGGAAAAAATACCTTGGTTTATGCGCAGCATGATCCTGGGTCACAAGTGACACTAATATCTAAAACACTATTGGAAGAACTCGATCTTGTGCCTGTAGGAAAATCACAAATTACCCTACATATAATTTCATCCAGTGAAACAAGCGAGCTGGAGAATGTAGTGTTCAACCTCAAATCACTACACAATAACAAACACTTTCTTGGGCTGCAGACATTGGTAGTCTCACCATGGTCTGATGAGGGCTACACTCTGCCTCACTGTCAGGATTTGTCGGAGTACCCACAATTTGATGATGTCGTTCCATACATGATTCCTGAGCGTTCGGGTGTTGATGTCCTGATAGGTCTTGACAACTCTGCCTTAATGAGGGTTTTACAAGAGCGAACTGGTAATGAAGGCGAACCTCATGCTATTGAAACCCCACTCGGGTGGATAGCATCTGGAGGAAAATTCCAGAAAGGAATGAATTGCCAAACTCACAAAATTTCTGTAAGTGACAATATCAGAATTAAAGAATTAGAACAACTTGTTCGTGAATTCACAAAAGAGGACGAGGTCATACAGCCCTCGGTAAACGACAAAAAAGCTCAACAACTAGTCGAAGATAACATTAGAGTCATTGATAGTCGATATCAGATACCTGTTCCTCTAAAGGAAGACATCCATAAACTGCCAAGTAATTACGAATTAGCTAGAAGACGTGCTAATGGACTGCGCAAGCACATGTTACGACAACCTGACCTACAATTATCTCTTGTTAATGCCATTCAAGGACTTAAAGAGAACAAATTCATTATGCTCGCTGAAGAAAACACGGATCAGCAAACAAACTATCTCCCATACTTTATTACAAATCAAGCAAAACCCAGAGTTGTCTATGACGGCTCTGCTAAGTGGTCGGGATGGTCCATCAATGATTTTATTTATTCTGGTCCTGACATGCTTAACATTCTGGCCCATGTTTTAGCAAGATTTCGCATAGGAAAATATGCAATAATGGCAGATATTACCAAGTGTTTCTTTCAAATTCTTTTACCTGAACACCAACAGAATTTATTTAGAATCTTGTGGTACGACAATGATGACATTTTAAATGGAAAGCTTAAACCATATAAATTTACTAGACACGTCTGGGGTGTGGTCAGCTCTCCATACATCGCTTGCCGTAGCATAAGAGAGATAGCCAAGGAAAATCCTACCAATGCCAGTAACCCCACTCTACACGCGATTCAACATTGCATGTACATGGATGATCTTCTAGTTAGCACAGACACCCTAGAAGAAGCCGAAACCATAGCCACTGAGTCTATCAATCTTCTGGCCAGCCGCGGTTTTCAACTTGTGAAATGGACTGCAAACCAAGCGGCCAAGTCCGTCCTTGCTAATGTAGATAAAAATAAACTGGCATCATCCGTCAGAACGATCGACCTGAAAAAAGATGAGGACCCACTTCCACAATTCAAAGCAGTAGGTTGCATTTGGAATGGTGAACAAGATACTCTGAAAGTCGAGTTTGGCTTTCATCTGCTCGACAAATATACTCGACGAGTTATGTTAAGTCAAATCAGCCAACAATATGACCCACTGGGATATACTGCTCCTTTTCTCTTGAAAGGACGCCTCATTCTGCAACAACTCGCTGTGGATCAGTTGAGCTGGGATGAACCCGTCCCTGCAAAGCATGAGAGAGCGTGGAAAGATTGGAGTCAAACACTTCTTAAATTAAAAGAAATCTCTATTCCCAGATGGTACTTTGCAAATCCTCCACAGGTTAAAGTTACCGTTGAAACTCTTTATGAGCTGCATGCGTTTTCGGATGCATCCATGGAAGCGTACGGTAGCGTAATCTACCTTCGTAGAATCATTGATAATCATGCCCATGCGGCGTTTGTTTATGGAAAAAGCCGTGTAATTTTGATACATCAACAAAACTGGCCTATAGCAAGAAAAGAGCTGGTAGCTGCTGTGATGAGTGCAGAACTCATGGCAAGCGCTGCTAAAGCTTTAGGATTACCGCACTACTCTCGACATTTTTGGTGTGATTCTAAAGTAGTTCTTCAATGGGTCACTAACCCTAATCTGAGATTACCAAAGTTTATTTCACGTCGTTTGGAATTAATACGCCGAGTCTCTTCCTCAAATGATTGGCGTTATTGCGAAACCGAAAGTAATCCAGCAGATGTGGCCACGAGACCTCTAGCTAACAAACACTTTGAAACCCGCACAAAACTTTGGATCGAAGGTCCACAATTTCTTCATTTGCCACCTGATAAATTCAACGTAAACAGTATTCCTTTAACTGTACGTGATGCTCGAATTGAATTGAGAACAACTTTTTGCAAAGAACCAAAGGCAACACTCACTCGTGTCATACAGACTTCACCAAACTTGTACACTCTGAAAAAGAGGTTGGGATACCTTGCTGCCTTTGTAGAATTTGTGATTGAAAAAGCAAAGAAACTAGAGTTTCATAAGCCACGCTTAAACGCTATATATCTTGAAAAAGCGTTACACTCTACAGTGCTATATGTGCAGCGAGAATGTTTCTGCACAGTTTTCGACAGCTTGCAAGCAGAATCTCCTGACTCTTTGGAAGATGCAATCAAACGGCTAAACGCTAAAACGTTATCAAATTCTGAACGCAGACACCTTAAAGATTTACGCTCAATCCGTTGTCTTCGCCCCGCTGCCTTTCCAGATGGAACACTTCGAATCGAAGGAAGATTGGGAGAAGCTGATCTTCCCACAGACGCAAAACATCCTGTCATTCTCCCATCACGACACCCACTTACTAGGTTAGTGATACTGAATTGTCACCAAGAAATTGCACATGCAGGGATTCAATACACTCTGATGCTGACTCGCCAAAAATATTGGATTATAAAAGGATTGTCCAGCGTCAGGCATTATTTAAATCAGTGCAACGCTTGCAACTTGCAAAAGGCGAGGTCCGTTCGTCAACTTATGGCGGACCTCCCTGCTTCTAGGTTGGCTGCTCACAATAAGCCCTTTTTTAATACTGGCTGTGATTACTTCGGCCCATTGCCATACAAAGAAGGCCGAAGTGAAAGGAAAGCATGGGGGCTACTTTTCACCTGCTTATCAACCCGTGCGATTCACGTTGAACTAGTCACTTCTCTTGACTTGAGCAATTTCATAATGGCCTTTTCTAGATTTGTAGACCTGCGAGGTTCTGTATCTAGTATGTACTCGGATAATGGAACTACTTTCAAAGCCGCCGCCCACGTGCTGCCCGAACTTCTTGAGGCAGACAAACTTCAGTCGTTTTTTAGGAAAAAGAAAATTTCGTGGGAATTCATTCCACCATATAGTCCCTCTCAAGGTGGCGCTTGGGAGTCCCTTATAAAGGTGTTCAAACGCACACTCATACAAGTCACTAAGTTTCCTAGAACACCTACCTTGGTTGAACTGCAAACATACATCTGCAATGCTACGCGCATAGTTAATGATCGTCCACTGACACCTCTTTCTGACGATCCGCGTGATTACACTGCAATATCACCGTCTTCACTCTTGACACCTTTAAATGATCCACACACACCGCTTGGACAACCACACAATAAGGATCATCTCCGACGCGATTATAGATACAACATATCACTTGCACAACAGTTCTGGGAGCGTTGGATAAGATTTTACCTTCCCCTTCTCCAAAAACGTAAGAAATGGTTAACGGTTGCTGACAATCTCCACGTTGGGCAGATGGTGGTAGTCGGGGGTCCGGGTGACTTCAACAAAAGGGGAAATTATAGGCTTGGACGTATCTCAGAGGTCCTCCCACAAATGCGAAGGGGCAAAGCCTTGGTACGTCGAGCTAAGATTGCAGTATCGTCTTGTGATTGTAATGGTAAACCCGTTGTTACGTATATTGATCGTGACATTTCGAAAATTGCGCCTTTGGAATTGGAGTAATGCTATGTGACATTATTGTGTTCGTTTACGAAATCACTTATACAGTATTGTACATACACGCTTTGACAGTTTTGTTGCATCTTGTTTAATTGCCTTTTCATTTATCGTATACGTATATGCCTAGAACTTAACTGTTGTGAATTCTTTGTGTTACTTACCTTGTTTGTAAATTTGATACATCGTTCTCCCCCTTGTTTAGTTGTTTTACATTATGTATGCGCTGATGCCGACACACATAATGGGGGCCGCCTATGGTCCGAACGATTAACTTTGTAAACTTCATTTTCCGTTGCCTAATAGCTCGTAAAACATTGAGTCATTTGGCGCTTGTGACGTAACAGATGTTACAAGCTGGCCACGTTTAATTCTAAGTTCATAGCATTTTTTATTGTAGCAATCTTTTCAATGCGTTTCCTTCGAATAAGCAACTTAGAAATTCATAGTTCAGTTTTTTAACTAAAGAGAAATATTGGAACTGTTGGTTTATCTATTTGAATAAGTTGAATTGTAAAAGTAATAGAAATAATTAAAGAAATTGAAGTGAATTATATTGGAAATTAAATTAAATAGTTAGACTGGACTATTTGGCTGTTTCTTTTCACAGTACAGCTATTCCCAAACAGTTTAGTTTCTGTGGCTGTCGCAGACTCCACGTGCGTCAGGAACAAGGAGTGAAAAGATTTTGTGTAAACTCTTTGAAAGTTTTTTTGAATTTATTTGGTTTAAAACAATGTTTTACGGGTTATTATATTAGTGCATTTGAAGAAGATCCCCAACAAATACCAAAGAATTGCGTGAAGTATCCTGAAACAAAACATTTACACTGAAAAAAGAAAAAAATTCTCATAAATTAAAAAATTATGCGCTTGTTTTATAAATATAATATCATAACAACCCTACTGAAAGCTCCTCCCAAAATTGTTGATAAAGTAACACACACACAGTTTTTATAATTTAAAAAAGCTCACTATTTAAATAGCAAACAAAATTTCCTGTTTTAGTTGAAAAAAAAAAAAGCTTTAAAGTTTGATTTGCTGAAACAATCAATTTTACAATTTTTTTTGTAGAATGAGCTGACTGTACTTTAGAACTACTTGATATTACAATCAAACAAACAACGTAATTCATAATTTCTTCTAAGAGCTTGCCAATAAGATGGTTATCAGTTTCGCCAAGACTTTGTCACACAAAAAGGAATTTTATATGTACTTTTGTGGCCCGCCGAATATACTTAAATTTATAATTTGACCTGATAAAAGGTTGGACATCCCTGGTGTACTATTTAGTATTTACAGAACACACTAGGGAAAAGTCAGCTTTTAAGTAATTAAAACGTCGAAGTTCTTTATGTGCAAACTTTGGTGTCGCTATAGCCGTACCAACCGAAAAAATGTTGAGGGGCATTACAGTTTTGCCCAAATTTTATAACGCTTGCCTGAATCATAATCTTTGGAAGGGATTTCCCCCTTCCCTTGGGCTAGTACGGCTATGGGTGTCACATTTTTGCAACGTCCGCGTAAAAGTGGTACTTTATTAAGCCCTATTGTCGAAATATTGTTATGTAGGGTGCGAATAAAATAAAACCGCTTTAAAATATTACTCTAACTATTTAGAAAGTCATTTCAAAGTTAAAGATGACTTAATTTGATTATCACGTACAATTGTACTAATCTTTCTCTAAACTTTTGTTGCAAAGTTTGTAAGTACGTTGGTTGTTTGCAAAAGTCGAAAATCGTAAAAAGTTGAGGACGAGTTACCATTACGACTTTTTCCAAACTCACAACGTTATACTTGATTATATCTCGCTAGAAGTCTGTGACTTATAGGGAACGTAGACAGACAGACACACAAAATTTATTTTGCCCAAAACCGTATAAAACAATAACAAAAGAAATATAATGCAAGAAAAAAGGCAAGAAAGCATCGAACAACCCTAAGGTTTGTTAGTTAAGATGCTTTCTGATTAAATTACAATTATCAATAACAATTTTGTTGGTACTACTATAATTAATAAAAGAAAAAAAAGAGGAAATTTTCAACGAAATAAAAGTTTATAAAACAACAACGAAAAAATTTTAATCTCACTTGTATTATGCATATTAAGATTAGGATTAGGCCTGAGCATTTTTTTATTTTTATTTTCATTTATGTAAAAGTACATAACTGGGCTTACATTGTAGGTATTGCAAAGACTATTGATTATCAACATCATTTAGAAAACAAAGTAATCTATTCATTACATATCATGTGCTAAAATGTTGGAAATAAAATTTGAAAACTTAATATTGATCAATAAAAAATTTTTTTAATTGTTTTTTAAATGCATTCCAATGTAAGTTTTTCAACTCCGGTTTTAGTTTTGACCAAGTCTTTGTACCTTTGTACGAAATTGCGTTTTGGGTAGGCTACTTGTTTTTGACATTCTCGGTAAAAAAACATAGAGTCAGATACTTGTCTTGTGTGGTAAGAATGAATTTCTGTGATTAAAAAAAAATCATTACAAATTTTTGATGTGTTTAGACAATTCTAAATTCGGTGAAGATGAAGCAGACGTGGTCTTGGATCCACCAAAGCCTGCTGTAGTTATTGATGAATTGTGCATGAACGAAGAAATTTGATAGAAAATTAATAATGGTTTCAAACGCCGGAGGAGTAAAATTAAAATCAAAAGCAGAATGATGTTGTGCCAATGACCACAGTTGCGAGAATAAAACGAAGTTCATCGAAAGTAAAATCAATAAAGTAGAAAACGGCTTCTTTTTTATCTTCTGTAAGCAAAAAGGTTGGAAGATTTACAAAAAATTCTTTTCACATCAAACTACTTTCTAAAAACTATTTTTTGCCGTGAAACTCGTTGTTCTAAACAGTGTCACTGCCAAACACGCTTTCGTTGTGAGATGTATAATGCTCTTTGTTATTAGCATTACAATAAATACAGCCAATAATTCAAAGTAAATATGTTTATAGGCATTACTTTATTGAATGCACCTTTTTTGCTGCTTTATTTTTCTAAAATATTTGTAAAGCCCTTTGATTTTGTTGTTTTGCCAAAACTTGAAAAACCATTTTAGGCAAATTACGCGACTTTTTATCGTTGTCGTTGAGTTTCTGCAACGCCCCAAATTCTATATAAACAAACAAAAAATTGAAGTTTTTCAAAACTGGAATGATGAGACAAAAATACTACAAAATGAAAAAAATAAACGTTCAAAAAAAGAAGCGGCGTTTAATGGGTTAAACAGGCCAAATCTTTTTAGTTTGTTTTCTTATTTTAAAATATTTAAACTTTTTGTATACGCAAGATGGCACTAGGAAGTAACTTTGAAATGGTGTCCGACCATAGGGTTCTGGGCAATTCGGTTCCAAGAGTAAATTATATTTAAATCTTTGACGACCCATTTCACTTAAGATGATTAATTAAGGATAAAGATTGCAAAAGATATTGCATATACGTGTAATAACATTATTCCCATTTATTCGGAAGAGGGTTAGGGTTAGGGTTAAGGTTAAAGTTAGTCCTTGCTCATCTCTGACAGACAAGGTTGGTCCCTCTCTCTTTTTTGTGTCTCTCTCTTAAATAATATCCCTAAAAAAAAAAAGTTTCCTCAACAAGATTCTTTTTTTGATTATGTAAACGAAAACATCAATAAAATATAAATTCTTCGGAAAAATCAATTGTCACGGCCACCGAAATGTCTCCACACCCTTTGAAATATATTAATAATAAAAAATTTTTTAATTTTATTAAATTAGCTTGGGATTAATTTTAAGCGGAAAGTTAATCAACCACAATGGAAAAAAATTCTAAAAAGTTTTTAAAAGATTTTTTCAAATGAAAAAAGTTAAAAGCTAATTATAAGCTTTTTTTTTTATAAATATGAGTTTAAAAACGCACTATTTAACTTTTTTACTTGCTGCATGACTTGCTTTTATAAATATCCATTTTTGTTTGGTGAAATGTTTTTTTTATTTTTTAGATGTCATACATAGATTTAATACTTCCAACCAAAGATAAAAGCTTTTTCCAAGGACACAACCACCAATGACTGACAAGAATGGAACTTAAAACGTGCTTGTTATTGATTTGCATTCGTAGCTCTTGGCCATTCTGTCGATTTTTGTTTTAACTGGATAACGATAAACGTCATATTCAGTAGAAAATCTTGCGACTATTTCGGCTTGAGCAAGTAAATAACATTACTTCATAACCACATTGGTCTTTCTGGTGCGACTCAGTCAATATATAAACTTGCAATCTACCTTACTAAAAAGGCAGACACACGAATCTCCACACAACTGTAGAAAAGTAAAACTTCAAAACGTTGCAAAAAAAAATGTAAACTTTGATATTACAACCTTAAATCAAGCGGTCAAACTGATATTGACATAAAATATAAGTTACATCACAACCTTTATCAAATTTAATTAAAAGATTATTTGCTAAAGCTTAGGTCTACATAGGAAAAACTGTGTACAAGAAGATCAGTTTGCTCTACATTGTTGACTCAATTTCACCAGAAACTTTTGATTTTACATATAGACTTTATGACTTGACACCGAAGGTTCTATCTAAAACTAAAATTAAGATTTAGGATAGAGTTTTTAAAAGCTAGTCGGGAAAAAAAAATTAAAAATCTGCACAGCCCAAACCAAACAGATTAACCTAATTAGTTACATTGTATTACGGGTAGCAGGTGCAAATTAATTTTTTGTGAACACGTTGTTAGTTTTCCATACGTTCGGGTATCGATTTTTGTAAAGTCATTTGAAAAACAACAACAGATGGTAATTAATCAGGTTTCGAAAGCGCGCTGGATTTACCAATCCTACACTTCCATTGTTAACAATTTTTATAAAACTTTAGTGCCAAAGTTTTTACCCTTCATTGACATTTCAAAATATAGTCAAAGCTTTGCTACCCGTCGTAAGTTTTACAGAAACAATATGAAGATTGCGAGCGCATAGAATATTTATTTAGAAGAGAACTTGCATAAACGCAAACGTTTGAGAAAAAAAAGAATTTTATAGAATAATGTAGGGTTGCGTTATACGACTTAATTGACTAAAACTTTCCTTATATAAGTCGATGATTACGCTCAAGGTTGTTTGTAGCCCTAGTAAGTTGTAGGAGTACAGTTGTTGTATTTGAGCTTAAATAAAATCAAAGCAGATGTAAAATACAGAAAAGAAAAGAAATTCGTTAGAATTTGATTGTTATTTTATAAAAGTTTCAGTACAATTTCTAACTTTTTGTGTGTGTTTAAAAAGCTGAGGCTATTTGTCAAGTAAACTTGAATAAACTGCAAACACTTTGATGATAACCGTATGAGACAGAATAATTAACATTGCAATAAATTTTTATGATTGTAATAGTTTTAATAACTGTATGTTAAACTAAAAAAATAACAGAAATCATAAGTCAAAAATATCAAAGGCTGGCTTATCAAAATTAAACATGTATTTTGTTTGATTTTGATAAAAAAAAAAAGCGATAAGCAATAATTAAATTAGTAGTCATGAAACGGTGGACACTTTACATTGAGCGAGTTAAACTAGCAAAACTAATTGCATATAAATAACTAAAGACGAAAAAAGATGGGTCAAGCGAGTTTGTCTAAAGCAATTTGTCTAAAATGCAATAAATTTGGCTTAACCCTAAACCTTAACCCTAACCCTGACTTTTCTAACTCTCTAACTCTCTAACCCTGACCGTAACCGTAACCTTAAATTGATTTACACAAACTGTTTTAGACAAATTGTATTTTAGACAAATTGTTTTAGACAAACTCGCCGGATACCAAAAAAGATACATCTACATATACCGGTATTTAGGCCTATGAAACATTGGCTTATTATTAGTTTTAGATTTGACTAGGCTAATAAAAATAACTTATGTTCTAGGTCAGCGTGGTCCAACTACAGGCCCGCAGGCCGCATGCGGCCCGCGAAACAATTTTGTGCGGCCCGCGGAACAATTTTGCACAATTCAAGTCTTGTCGATCATAAGTAGCGGCAATCTTCTGTAACAGCGTGGTCCAACTACGGGCTCGCGGGCCGCATGCCGCATATCAATTTTGCACAAGTCTTGTCGATCAGAAGCAGCAGCCGTAATTTTTTTTTGGAAAACGCTATGATTTTGCGCCAAAATAGGAATTTTGGAGACCGATTCCAAGTGAAGACCTTTTTTTTTTTTTTTTAGAGAACACCTGATTTTGGAACGAAAATAGGAATTTTGCAGACCGATTCCAAGTGAAGACCTTTTTTTTTTTTAGAGAACACCCTGATTTTGGAACGAAAATAGGAATTTTTAGCCGACTGAGGCCCGCAAACTCGAATAATTTTGAAAAGTGGCCCACAAGAGTGCAGAAGTTGGACCACCCTGTTCTAGGTTATTTAGCTTATGACAATGTATCGACGTATAGTTTAACCAAAAAAAAGGTAACGGCAATCAACCGTTCTGCATCGCAAAAATATAGTTCTATGACAAATTTTAAAGCAAATATAAATTTGTTTGCGCATTATAGCTATTTCACTTTAACAGTTTAATCTATTTTACTGTTACTTAATTAATTCGAGGCATTGCTTACAGAGTTTTAACTGTTTTGGCCTAGCGAATTAGCAAACAAAAGTAGCTTATTGCTGAATAGATATATTATTATTTTAAGGGGAGACTAGGTTGAAAGCGGGATATTTTAGTTTAGAAATTTTGATCTGCGGCAAGACTGCTAAACCTGACTCAGACGTTTTTTGATAATTGTACTGTATGCATTCTATTACGTAGACTTCTCTTTTAGCTTGCTTTGAAACTGTGACGTAGAGCTGTTCGTGTCTACGCTAGGCGATGCGTTTCCGTCGAGTGTTTCCATGTTGTGCAGATGAAGCGTAAATTTTGTCTGCCTATCAAACTGTATTTAAAATCATTTTTGTTCTATTAATAGAATAAACATTTTTGATTAATTAAATATTAAGCCTGCTTATCACAGGGATTGAAGTGAAAGAGTATTCAGAATAAGAAACAGTTGCAAGAAAGTTGCATAAAAAACTAATAGCAATCAAAATCAAAAAAGCATAAATGGTAGTCTTTCTAGTCCATTTAGAAAAGCAATCCATCGAAAACAAAACAATAGATTACATAACTCAATTCATAAGATCATTGCAGATTGTTAATCAGATTGCCGGAGTTTTGTTGAAGTTGTTACTTGTTAAAGTAGCTACTTTTCGTATAAATACAAGTTTGACAGATTGAGCAAAATCTTAGCTGTTCTTAAAGCGATTGCTGTTTATGTGTAAGGTTAGCCGAATTTAGAGAGATAAAACTCTTCCGCCTTCAGCAATGTTGATACTTGACATGATCCAACAGAGAATTGTACCTTTTTAATTTTTTTTTTATTTGTAACAGAATACCGAAACTAAGACAAACCGAAAGTTTTGAGCAGAACATTTTTGGGCGCCCGGCATTTCGATGCAAATTCGGGTTAATTAGGCTTCGCTTGCCAACCAAGGACAAAAAGATGCATTTGCTTGTTTAAAGCAGACACTCGTAATGCTAATTAATATTAAGTTAATGCCTACCGTATAGAAAAGTTTGGGTACCAATGGTATAAAAAAAATTTAATGGCTGTCTTTGATAAGAAATTCATAATAGTGTTAAAGCTGTATAACGTTAGTCCGGGCTTTAGAGCAGTATTTTTCAAAGATTTTTTGTCGTGATTCATTTACAAGTGCTAAAAAATTCAAGCCCAAGCTATACTTATTGTGAACCTTACTAGCGGCAATGATTTAAAAAACAAAAACACTGATACAAAATATATTTAGAAATTATTAAGTCTTGGTTACACGATGAACTCAAGCAATAAATGTTTAAAAATGACTCGAAAAAAATTATCGATAAAAGAAAAGCGTTGAAAATTTTTTTTAAAAACAGAAGCGCCAAATATTTGCGTTATCTAGATAATGTGAAGATAATTTTCGACCGGTAGGCAATTCTAGTTTAAAAAAATTTTTCATAAAAAAACAAAAAACGAAATTTACTTACAGCTCGGTTTTCTTGGGTTTACTTTATACCCATTTCGTAAACCTGAGAGACCAGATTAAAAAACATAGGTTCAGTGTGTTCACTATCAGTAGGCCTATCATAAAGGCTATAAAAATGCACTATTGCAAAATATATAATTTTATTTTGTATTTTTTTCATTGATTTAAAAAAAGAGAATTGAGTAATTTTCTTAAACTGCGGAAAAAATGCGTAAAAGTTCATAAACCTATTTCTAGAATCAAAAATGAAAAATCAACCAAAGTGACGTACAAAAAAATGTACATTGTAATTCAAAAACAATTCAACTATTGCAACAAATTATCAATAAAATGTAAAAAAGTCAATTTAAAAAAAACTAACATTACTTTATAACAGTGCTTCTTAAACTTATTTTTTTGACAATGTTTTGCGGCGGATATTTTATCTTGATATATTCACGCGGCACTTTTTCAACAAACGACATACGAAGCTACAAGATCAACTAAAATTAAAATTGAAAAACAAAAAACTACCAGGGCAACTGCAGAAGTTGGCCGTAAATTAAAGACTTCCCAGATTAAAATCACAGCACAGCATATTTTTAGGCATCATGACTTTAGTTGAGTCTAAATTTGGGTACTACAACAGTAAATCGAAACGACATTTGATCAAAACCACACTTGATCGAAATGACTGTTGATAAAAAAAGATTTACTTTTGTACGTTTCTACGATTGAACAATCTTTTTGTTACTGTAAATTAGATTCATAGAAAGCATAGTTCATCAGTAAGGAGATAGTTTGTTTTCAATTTTTATGATTTTTTTGCCAATGTCACGGTCGAAGTTTCTCAACAAGGTCCCTGGGCAAGACATTTTTAGGAGGGCAACAAGTAGATCTCTTGTCATGGTTATGTTTCGTTGGATGCTTATTGCTGCCAGTTTTTTACATTATTTTTGCATTGTAGTCCTATTTTATGACACATTATAAGATATTCCATGATACAGTGACTCTTAAGATTAAATATCTCCTTATTGAAGCAGAGGAGCTGGCAAATTTGAGAAGTTTTAAATGCGTTAGATTTTACTAGAAATATTAACTATTTAGCAAGAACGCATCGTCATGCTGTTGTGTCTTTGAAAAAGGATGAACCAGGTTGAAACAGGCTGAAATTTATTGATTCCGGTAGTTATAAAGATTTAATTGTTTTGCAAGCAGTATAAGATAATCATAGCTCCGTGTAGTATATTAAGCAGTTTATATATAAACTTTGCCTTTTCTTGCTTTTTGTTGTTGTTGTTTTTGGTTAACCTACTTCCGGTGTAAAAAGTAAATTTTGATCCGTACTATCGCTCTTTTCATTGGTCCGATAGAAATTTAAATTTTCTAGTCGCAACTACGTATACTTAAAAACTGCAAAACGAAGATTTTTTTTGCGAAGAAAATCAAGATGGCTTTGCAATGTTATGTTGTAAAATTTCTCTTTTGTTATTCGATCAAGTGTCGTTCAATCCAGTGTCCTTCGATCAAGTGTCGTTCGATCAATTGTCGGGTCACGCCAGTTTTGCGAGTGCAAGTGAAAGGTTTTTAAAACAATTTAAGTTTTCCGAATACTGCTCTAGCTCTTCACAGAAAAGAACCGTGATAAATTGTTTATTTGTGTTAATAAACCTTAAGCAATACAGTACAGTATGCTAGTAAAAAAATAGAAATTCGTAGTGGTTGGAAATCAATAAAGCCTATTAAGCATGTTTATGAATGTAAAGCAAAAATACTATGCATTTCCTTCAATAGTCAACCAGTAGACCTATATTATGTTTTGCCACGGATAAAAAGTACTTTTTGTATTCTGCTCTTGCAGACTATTGGTATTTGGTTTAGTTACGTTTAGTTTAGCAATTAATTAAACGTATTTTCAAAATCGTACTTTAAAACAGTTCCACATCTCAGTTGCTTATTTTATAGCTGAGTTTTTTACTTTAAAGATCAGTTGTTCACTTTATAACTCAATTGTTCATTTTACAAATAGTTATAACATCTAAGGGGCGTTAACGTAGGGCGACCGTCAAGCGATCGCCCCCTGCATTTGGAAATGCCAAGTTATTGCCATCCAGTTGAATAGTTTTTTAAGTTTTTTCGGTCATATCATAAAAATTCAGCTGCTTGATAGAACCATCAAGTAGAAAAAAGTCTAGCAAAGTGTCTTTTCCAAGGACCCAGGAGAATGACGCAGGTAGGATTTGAATCAAGATTGTGCCGATCGCGTTGGCACTAAGAGCGCCATTCGAGCTATTTGGCCACAGTGTCGATGTCGATAAACTTTTCATTTGAAATTGTTCCGTTTCTACATCATAGTGTTGTTTTCACTTTTCACAACCTGCTTTGTACGTTGCATGCATTATGCATGACTGAAAGCATCAGACAATCCTTAAATATCATTTTCTTCTCTTTGGAAACGCTCCGCAGACTAAACTATTCTACAAGTTTTTTTTGTAAAGCTAAGACTAAGTTTTTGCATAAGAAAAATTTAAAGAAATAAAAATATGTCCAAGCTGATAGTTTATTGATTAGCAATTGCCGCCGTAAGTCTGGGTTCAATTCTCGATATTACCAGCAAATTAAAGAAAATTGACGAGCATTACCATCATGTTACATGTTTATGCGTAAGAAAAACGAATAAAAATAATAAAAAATTTGACTTATTAAGTTACAAAGCCTGAGTTCGCTGTTTTGCTGAAACCTAATGGATGAAAATTAATTTTTTCTATATTTTTATTAGGTTATAAAAGAGAAGCTCTCAACTGTTTCGTTTTAATACTTCGAGGGCGTCGGTAGTACAGTCGTCGTGTCGGAAGCCGCAATTGGGTGTCTGGCATTTCAGAACTATCTCGGTTGAAAAACCATCTTTAAATAACAAAAAATAAATTGGTATAAAAAGTGAATACCTTTTTTTGGTTTTCACGTGGAGTGATTGTAAAGCTTACCTCTTAAAACTTGGAATTGCAGCCATATAACTAGTTGTAGACCAAAAAAAGTTCTTCACTTGACTTACGAATTAAATTCATCAAACGACTTATCAAAAGGAGTGTTTCTTGTATGTTTTAGACGAGAAGTTTTCGACCAGTGGGCTATTGGAGCATTTTTTGAAGTGAGTCACAAAGCTATCTTAAAAATTGCTAAAATTGTTCAAAAATTTACTTTTATTTCTGTTGCATTAGTTAATTTTACACTGGTATTCAGTAGTTTTGATTGAAGTTGCAATGTTCTGATGTTTTTTGCTACAAAATGTTAATTTTCATTCTAATTACTAGAATGAAAGTGTTTGATTTGCGGAAAGAGTGTTTTTTGTATATCTAATGTAGACGACCGTCGTGCTTGACCAATTACAATATTACATCATATACGAATGTCTTTATTGGATTAATCTGTCGGTCTTGGTGGCGTGACGAAATGCCTTCTACAGTATTGCATAGCTATCATGTACGCGTGTGTTGTCTTGATCGGTTGTTGTATGTACTTCAATAATCTTTCTTTCGTGCAACGCCTGGCTTATTTAGCGGATATCTTTAAAACAAAAAATAGTGTGAATTTATCCATGCAAAGGAGTAAAACCACTATCATAAATCTCAATGATTCACTTAATGCTTTCGTGTAGAAGTTAGCGTTGTGGAAAATGCATGTTATAAAAGATATTTTTATCATGCTCCATAACCGAAGCAAATGATTCGATAAATATTTCAACAAAGGTCACAAAATATTTGTGCAAATTGGAAGAAAACTAAACCATTACTTTCCAGAGCGCCAGATATGAACGAGAATATGAAAATAGTTAGAAAACCATCCATTCAATGCAAACTTCTCTTCCTTGCCCGTACATCTTCATGAAAATTCTATCGATTTAAAAAATAAATCCATTAAAACTGCATTTGAGAATTCTGAGTTAACAACGCACTAGTGTACTGCTAGCGCTCCCTATCCTCGAGTGGCTGAATATGATGAGCATGCTACTTCAATTTGAGTCAACTTACTTATGTGAAGCTGATTTTTGAGCTCCTGTGGCAATAAACAAAATCTAGATCTACAAATACCATGAATGTGGAAGATGACTTGATTTGTGTATTGTTACGTATTGAGCCTCGAATATTCCTACTTGCAAAGAACAAACAAACTCGGGTTTTGCATTCATTGCTGTGTATGTGTGGGTTCAGTGATGGCCTTACAAAAGGTAGTCCCTAGTGCAAGAAAAAAAGGGGCAATTTTTAGCGTGTCAACGTTTTTTTTCAAAAAATGTAGAAATCTCTAAAAAAAAGTTATCACTTTCAATCAATGTCCAAAATCTTAATTTTCCTCTCAAGAATATAGTGATCTCTAAAAAAAGTTATCACTTTCAATTGAGTACATTATTTCTTCTTTCGTCCTAAAGTTAAAATGCAGCCATGAGGGGGCCAATTTTTGACGTTTTTTACGGGAGACCCGGTGCGGCCGCTCCGTTCGCTCTGTACTACAGCCATCACTGTGTGGGTTATTGTTTAAACGTTTTGTTCATCTTTTTACTTCATATTGTGAATATTCATTTTTGCATCTAAAAATTTGTAAGAAATTTAAGCATCATTATTCCGCACTCATTATAAACTTATTTAAGCAGAACTTTGAGAAGTAGGCCACGGAATATTTTCAATACGAAATCGGGCCACGGTTATAAAAAAAGTTGTGAACTGCTGTTTTTAGTACGTAGTGGGTTTATAAAAATTTGGAACGCCTAGGTTATAAAACTATTTTTTGTAAATCCCTGATAACGATGAGTTCTACCTGATTGCTGATCCTGATTTTTATTGTTTACTGAAAAAATCATATAGGCCAGGGGTCGGAAACTTTTTTACGTAAGATAGCCATAAAAGTTACTTATTTTTGAAGATAGTTTCGTGAGAGTCACACAATATTTCCTCTAATTTTTAGTTGTTTGTGTATGGTCAGAAATTTGTTCGTGAGAAAACTTTGGTTTTTTTTTTCAAAGTAAAACTTATATTGTGTCGATAAATACTTGTTTAAGCCTAAATAAACAAAATTTAACCTTTGTGGTACCTGTACTTGGTAAAAATTTAGCAATATTTAGCCTTGACTGGACCAAGTATAGGTACCACAAAGGTTAAATTTTGTTTATGTAGCCTTAAACAAGTACTGGTGGACACAGCACTGACGAGGTCCTAAAGACCAAAACAGTGACACTTTCTGCTATTATTGACGTTTTCAAGCCTTGTAAGCTTAATGTCATAGCGACCACTGGCTATCTACACTATAGATCCTGGCAGTATGCTTTGATCGTAGTGAGCTGGCATATCCACCTTTATTTTACTGGAGATCCGGCTTGTCAGCAGCGAACAAATTTATCCTTGACTGTATCAAGTATAAGTACCACAAAAGTTAAATTTTGTTTAGGCCAGGGGTGGGCAAACTTTTTAGCTCGCGGGGCCGCATTTACAAGCTGATTTTGTCTGCAGGCCGCACTATAGTAATCTCTAAAAAAAAATATCATCATTTTTAATCAATGTCAAAAATACCCTTTTTCGTCTCGAAAAAAGTGATCTCAAATTTTGAACATTAATTAAATGTGATCATAACAGTACCTGGCAGCGAGTTTCCAAGATTTGGGCAAAATTTCCATTTTTCGAGCAGATGACAAGAAAATATTTCGACAAAAGCAGAGTTTTTCGGGCAGCGACACAAAAAACTCTGGTAAAGTCAGGAATTTTAGGGTAGTGACATTGATCATCTGAAAAAAATAGTTACCAAATTTAGGTGAAGACCTTTTTTTTTTGGAGAACACCATGATTTTAGGACGAAATATGGTTTTTGTCCGAGAATCTCAGACAATTATTTTGTCTTATTCGCAATGTACTAGAAAATCATGATTTGGGCAAAACTTCATTGCTTCACCAAATTTTTTTGGTTGGTACCCTATGAATGTGATTGATGACATTTTTTTTATAAATCACCACGACTACAAGGGAAAAAAAAGTAAAGTTATTTTCTTGAACCTTTCGAGGGCCGCACAAAAAGTCGTGGCGGGCCGTAGTTTGCCCACCCTTCGTTTAGGCTATTTAATTAAAACTTATACTGTAGTATTGATTCTAATTTCCAATTTTTGTCTCAAAATCGAAGTTATCTTGAAAAAGAAAGATAGACATTTGGTGGTACAAAATTTGAAGATGGCGTGAAGTAAAAGATTTTTCTTCCTAAAGCTTTTCATCTGACACTCTTCAGGGGAAATTGTCACAATAAAGCAAAAATGAAATCGAATTGGATTATAAAGAAAAAAGCAGAGTTCTCGTTGGCTGAAAGAAGTTAGCCAGTGAGAGAAAAGATTAAGAAATTTTCAAAAAGTAGACGAATTTTTTTGTTTACACAGAAGGGGATTAACAGATTTACTGAAAGTCGCTTCAAGAGCAAAAAGGTAAAAAGAAGAGCAACCTCGAGCGAGAATAGAAAATTTTTCGTTGTTGTAGTGAAGAGCGCATTAGGCGTTGTCAAGAAGATGTTGACCAATGGCGGATACGTGAAATCGTTGCGGGCGTATGTTGGCCTTGCAAGAGCGGTAAAGGCTTTGGCGGTTGTGCGAGGTAGGAAAATTGGCGATGGATCTAGGAACGTGTTGTTTAATTCGCTCTTCTAGGCGTTGAGACGTGCGACCAACGTACCGACTATCGCAGTGGCACACAAACTGGTAAATAACATTGCTGTGATGATAGGAAGGTAACACGTTTTTCATAATTGCTGGTAAGAGCTGTCGGGTGTTAAAAGTAACATGTGGTTCGACGGAAAAAAGCAGCGTTTCACAGCAGACATAATCTGCTTTTCAAACTTCATCGAGACATTTCCAATCCCATGGGATGTGTAGGTAGACAGGGCACTTTTCTACTGTGTAAACCGGGTTAGATTTTAGTTGTTGATTTTTGATTGTCCAAAAATTTAACGTCCGATATAAAATATTACCGCTTTATGGGCAGAAAATATAAATACTGTAAAAATCTAACTCATTGGGATGTGACTTTTCATTATTTAAGTACAATTAAAAAAGGTCTTTAAAAAAATTGTAAGCTGATTAACGTGTAAGATCAGTTACTTCTCAACCTTTGCTTTCCATTGCTTCTCAACCTTTTTTTATACCGCGGATTGGAAAAGTTGGAAAACAACTTTTGCTGCCTAACAGAGTGTCTTCACTTCATATTAAAAAAAAATTAGAATCTTCACTTTGATTCGACATGCGTTTTGAAATTAAAAAAGATTTCTTTCACTGCTAACTTCAGTTTTAGCTTCAGTTATATATTCTTTATATTTACGAGCCGCAGTAAATAGAAAAGTACGAGTATAAGTTTTGAAAGCGACCAATATATAGTCATTTTCTATATAGACATGTTGTCTATGATTAGGCTTACTATACGTCCCGATTCTTAAGGCTTTGTTTTGGCTGGTTCGCCAGAAACCCAAGACCAATTCGAAGCGAAGACCTTTTTTTTTTAAAGAACACTGTTTTTTAGGGAAGAAAACCATAAAATCCGAGACTGATTTGAAGTGAAGACCTTTTTTCAGAGAACACTACTTTTTAAGGATGAATTTTTTTCTATTGACAAGCGTCCCGGTTTACCCCATCAGAAACATGGTATGCCTGTCTACGATAATACAAAATAACTTGGAATAAATAAATAGTTTTGATGTCTCTTTCATTGTAAATATGTCAAATTATAAAATGTTGCTGAATTTTTTTTGTTTGCTACCATAATTTGTAGTCAAATTTAGTTTTGGTTAGGCAAGGATGTTTTTCTTATTTTTTATTGGGGGAAAAGACTTACTTTTTCAAACCTAAAAAAGTTTTAAATTTTACATTTCGGTTACTAGATTTAAGATGTGATTTTTTGAGTAGCCTAATCCGCCAAAATTTTTTTTCACATTTGCAGAAAAATAATTTATTCATATTTTTACATCAAAATTCTTTGCTTTGTATGTACCATTAATAAATATAACAACCTAATCGGTAAAAAGCTCCTACGTTGATGTGAGATCTTTTGTATACTAGTAACTTTAGAGCAGGGGTTCTCAAAGGCAGCCACAGGCCTTTACCAGGGAACCACGAGAAGAAGTTTTATTTTGGACTTCAATTTACTTTTGCACAAAATTGACAAAATCTCAGACGGTTTCAAAGTGATGACTTTTTTTTGTTCTTCATTTGACCTTCGGGACAACATTGTAATCAGGGGGCCACGTACTACCAAAGTTTGAGAACCACTAGTTTAGAAGGTTTAATTTGAGGGTACCAGCGCATCGGTGAGCTCGTAATCATTTTTTAGTTGCTATACTTGCGCTTCGAAAATGCGGAGATGAGCCATAGACAGGAGTAACCGATAGCCGTACTTGCTGCGGGTAGGAGGGTAATTTCCCCCGAATTCCAAAAATTTGAACAAAATCAGAATTTTTCGAGGAGCAACAAAGAAAGATTTGTGAGCAAAATCAGGAATTTTTGTGCAGCGGCAAATATATGGGCAAAACAAATATTTTGTGCATCGAAAATTAACACTGAATGCAGAAAAAAGTTTTAAGATTTAGATGAAGATCTTTTTTTTAATCCTCACTCTAAATTTTACACAAAATTTTTTCCCATTTTCTAAAGTACTAGAAAATCATGAATAGGGCAAACCTCACAAAATTTAGGCAAAACTGTATTGCCCTTCAACTTTTTTCGGCTGGTCGCTCATCCCGGTACGTAGATCGGTGCCAGTCCTTTCTACATTTTTTGCCGGTCTGCGAAAATATTCATATGGTTAATTATTAGCAAGCGAATAAAAAATATTGCGATGAAGTTGAATAAACTCGGAAAACAAAACCATAAAAATGTAGTTTTAATAACTTTCTTTATAGCTATTTGCATAAAAATTAATATTTCTAAAAGTTTGCTTACTTATAGTTATTATATTGCTAGCTTTCAGTAACTAGAGTTTAAAAAACCGCTTTAATCAGTCAGCAGGCTCAAACTTGAAAAGCACAGGTTTCAGCTAAAGCATTTTATTTTATTGATTTTAATATTTGGCTAAACAAAACTATTTTTACGAAAGCACGCAACGAAATTTTAACGCAGCACGTGCGTGGGATTAATAAAACATTTTGGCAAGTCATCACTGTTAAAATCATAAAAAATAAAGTAGAACTCACAATGTAATTCGAAAAAGTTAATTAACTGTAAGTCTTTTGGAAGTCTCGTAATTAATTCTATTGTTTGCGGTCTCTGTTTTATGGCGGTGTTCCCAGTAAAAATGATCGTGCTTATCGGTGGACCTCGTGCAGTGATTCTAATAAAATTTGATTGGTTTCACTCGTACGTGGCGAGCACATTATAAATTGAGATCTTGATAAATTTATATTCTTTATAAATTTATAAAATTATATCTTTCAGTTGTTTAGTGATCCAGTGGTTCGGTGATTTGGTTCAGTGTTGTAGTTTGAAAAGTGAATTTGTAGATCGCAAGCGAAACTTGGAAAAATTTCGTTTTGCGATGGCATTGTTTGACTGTACTGTTTGGCGATATTGTCTGGCTGCATCGTTGATAAAGTAATCGTGGTCGTTGGCTTGTGGAAGCCTGGGATAATTTAATATATCGAAATTTCAACCTTAATATATATAGTATAAAAACCATAAGACGTGTGTAAAAGCCAGCGGTGTGATTGGCGAAAGCTCGGATAGCTTCCCTGTAGTTTAAGAATTAGAAGAGAAGAAGAGAGAGATTCGCTGTGCGGTCTACTTTAACCTTTTTAAAATTAACAATTGCTTTATTCGCTTTTTGTGATATCCAGGGGCGCCGGAGTTTTTTTTCCAGGGCGGGAAAATTTCAAAAGAGGGCACCTTTTTGTCAAAAAGGCACTCCCAACAAAAGTCGATTATAGCAGCCATGTTGCAATTTGAAATTTTAATTGACTGATGGAATTTTAGTTCGCGCAGGACAAGCTGGTACCTCGCAGTGGTGGATATTGGGTGAGGCGAATGAGGCAGTTGCCTCGGGCCCCCCTCGAAAATAGCATATACAGTTTCAATTCGCTGCAGATGTTTGTTATAGGTTATTATGAAGTCGGGACGAAAAGCGGGAAATATAGAGATTGATTCTAGGTGAAGACCTTTTTTTTTTTAGAGAACACCTTGATTTTGGGAGGAAAATAGGGAGATCAGAGATGAAATCGAAGTGAAGACCTTTTTTTTAGAGATCACCATGATTTTTGGAGAAAAAACTAAAAGACCAGATCAAAGCTCTTTTTCTTTTTTTAGAGAACATCAATTTTTGAAAATCCTTGCCTCGGGCCCCTGAATTTGAATATACACCACTGGTACCTCAGAAAAGTTTTAGATTGCTTATCTGTTATTTTGGTTTGCAATCGATTTTTCGGCCAATATCCACCCTTCCACATAAACCTAGAGGCCAATACCTCAATCTTAAAGGTGTTTTGCAACTTGTGAAAGCCTTGAAGTTGACTCGGCCATAACCATAACACTATGTTAATCGTAGTAATAGATAGTTTTACACAGTTTTTTTGTCAATTGCCTACTCATTAAAAAAAGAAGAAAATTTATGAACTGGTCATTAAACCTAAAACTACCCAACATACCCACAACTAAATTTTTTTTAAAAGCTCCAAAGCTAGTTCCGAAAACATTTAACAATTGCGATGTCCTTGCAGGGCAGCCAAAGGCAGATAGATACAGATCGAATGTATTTTGCTTTGAAATATCAGTAAATGCTTTCCGCATGCTAATCAGTAAATAAGTTTTTAGTTACCCACAACACAACTTTGGCTGAAATACTTACGCTTTCAAGAATATGAAAGGGTTAAATAAATAAAACAATCAAAAACTTAAAAAATATTAACGATTTTCTAAAACGAAAAAATGTAATTAGATGAGCATGAGTAGCCCTCAGATCAAGGTATGTCAATTATAACCCTACACGATTAGTGCAACCCAAAATAATTTATTCGTATTTGGCTCGCTTTAACAAAGTCATCTGCAACGGCTTGTAAATTAATATTGTCCAACAAGTTCTTGTGAATATTTGCAAACATTCGATTGTTGAGACTGTTATCTGTCATAAAGCTTCTAAGCCATGTTTTAATTCTCATAACACTAAAGCTCCTTCCTGCAGAAGCCGAAACGAGAGCTATGCTGAAGTAAATTTGAAGCAATTTATGTATTTCCGGAAGGCATTACTTGCTTGTCAATTTTTTGCTTTAAAATTTCGCAAGCTGTTGATATTTCCGTTACTTTTTTCAGAGGCGTGTTACTTTCTTTGTTATATAACTTAATATGAACGTGTAGGTCAGCAAGTTCTTCTGTAAGGACATCAAAACTAACAAGACTTTTAAAATGTTGTAGTCTCTGTGCAATATCATCTTTATTGAACCTGATATTATTGGCTGCTGAAATAATGAATTTTTCGATTTGTTTTACCACATCTAAATTACTATGAAGAAAGCGCTTTTCCAAAGACCCTAATATAGCATCAATAGCTTCGCAAAACATTTGCTTCATTTTGTTTTTGTCAGTTGAGTGATACGTTTCAGCTTGAAAATGATATTGAACAAAACAATTTTTTAAGCTTGCAGGTTCAGTTCTTTTGTATTTTGATAGCTGATGGTCATCAATTTCTGTATCAATAATCGCAAGCTTTTTTACTTTTTCGTAAATCATTTCGAATTCTTTTTCCGAACGCATTTCCTGCAAACGAATTTGCACTCTTTCGATACTATCAAAGGCTTCTGCGGTAATTTTAAAACTTTGTAATAATTTTGAGTTCATCTCCAGCAAAGAAGAAAATTCTCTCAGGCATACTATTTGAAACATATTCTCAAAACTTTGAACTTTCTCAATTAAACCTCGAGATTTTGCACGACACTCTGGTGTTGCAGTTTTGTCGTTAGCTAAATTGTTTAGGGTTTCTCGCAGAGCGCCGCGTCGTTTAATAATTACTTCAGAAGCTACACCACGTGTTGTCCATCTTGTTTTAGAAAGATTTTTCAATCTTACAATCGACTTGTCACCTTCCATATCTTTTTGTATGCTTTCAAAAAGTAAAACTCGTTTGGGGTAAACACCAACCAAAGCATACAAATCCTCACAAAAATCTTGAGCATAGGCTATCATTGGAGATAGCGCTGTAGCATCTTTGAAAACAAGCTCATTGGCATGAGCAAAGCAATGAACATATAGCGCTTGTTGAGCAACATTTTCTTTTATGAGTTTTGCAAGATTTTTCATTGATGAAGCTCCGTCAAATAATATTCCTACCATTTTTTGCGGATCCATGTTGCATCGTACCAACAAGTTCTTTGCATATTTTAACAAAGCTTCTGATGTGACGCCACCTGTACAAGGAAAAACTCCAATGAAATCTTCTTTTACATCATAATCGAATTTGCAGTGAAGAACTGTAAATGAAAGCTGCTCTGTTTTGAAAAAGTCTATTACTTCATCACAAATGATTGAATAAAATGACGAAGAATGCATCTCAACTAGAAGCTCTCGTCTTTCTTTTAAAACAATGCTTTCTTCCTGCTCAGTAATGATGTCATGAGAAAAAAATTTGTTTTCGCTGATAGAAGCTGCAAGCCCGTGTCCTGTTTTGCTTTGTCCATATTAAGTTGTGTTAAGTTTGATTCATCGTCGGTTTTACCCCGAATTGCAAGACCTTGCCGAAGTAAGAACTTATCGTGCAAAGATGAGAAAAAAGTCTCTGTCGTCGAAGGTTTTGTAAATGTTTTAAGCGATTGTTTAATTGGATATTTACCGCTTGACTGGTACAAATGTGTTTCGCATTCTCTGCCGCGTTTTTATGAAATCTGCCCCTTGTATGATTAAACAACTTTTCTCTTCCTTTTTTCCAATTCTTAAATCCATCAGCATCAACGCGATAGATAAAAGGAAACGAGTCATTAGGTTGTGCGTAATCTGTTCAAACTGTGCAGAAAGCTGATCGCTTTTTTAAATGATAACGCAACCAGTCGTACTTTTCCAACCACTCGTTTTGAAAGTAGCGCTTTTCTCTCAAACTTTTGTTCTTCATAACTGCAGTGAATTCGCCATTCTTTACCCAGAAATTATCTGTTTCAATGTTTCCAAAATGCTAAAGCACTTTTCTTTGGGAGAAATATCAGAAGTTAACGATTCTTCCGTGCTAACATTGTTAAAATATTCAACCTCTTTTGATGAAGTAATTTGGGCACTGACATGGGAGGCTGAATCTGTTGCGGGCGAGATCGGAGCACATACAAAAAACTATCTACCTTTGTTTGTCCAAGTTTCGTTGCGGCTTGTGCTA
The DNA here is from genome assembly GCA_963680785.1 of Diplosoma virens. Taxonomy (NCBI): domain Eukaryota; kingdom Metazoa; phylum Chordata; class Ascidiacea; order Aplousobranchia; family Didemnidae; genus Diplosoma; species Diplosoma virens. Next base: position 11,169,762 of record OY796890.1, on the reverse strand, counting down.
GCTCTTTTTGACTTAATTTTTTTGTTCGATCTGCCATGGGCATGTTGTGATTTTTTTGCACAAAAGTTTTATAAACGGCAGCCCTGTTGAGAATTTAGCACGAATTAAAATACGTTAGGCTAATTACTTATGTTACACGATCTTCTGATTCACTAAGCTTTACACAAAGTAATTTCAAGCACTAAACCTTATTAAAAGCATTAACAAAGCAACTTTGCTTTTACGTTTTACTCTTCTTGACTGCTAACAATACAGTAGCTGTGAATTTCGTTTCGACTCCCTATTTCTGCTTAGTCGGCGTTTAATCCAGTGTTGCCAAATGTTCAAAGATAAAATAATCTAGAACCTCAACAAAAATATCTAAAATAATATAAATTTAAAAAATAATAATCCACATAATAATCTAAACATACCAAAGTTACATTTTCAATAAAAAAACGAAAATTGTAATATAAAGAAAAATAATTACTTATATCAATACGTCTTTTGGAACATAAGTAGGGTAACTTAAGTACAGTGGTGGATATGTGGATATTCCAATTTAGGGGCCCGAGGCAAGAATTTTCAAAAATTGATGTTGTCTAAAAAAAAAGCTTTGATCTCGGCTTGCACATTTTTCTCCGAAACTCATGGTGTTCTCTAAAAAAAAAGAAAAAAGATCTTCACTTCCATTTGCTCTCAAATTTCCCTATTTTCGTTCAAAAATCAGGGTGTTCTCAGAAAAAAAAGTGTTGTCACTTCTTTGCCACTAGAGAACAATGCAAAATAAAATTGGTCAAAATAATCTAAATATATCTAAATAAAATGCTAAAATAATCTAACATCAAAATGGGTATTTATTACATCTAAATTATACGGGAATAATCTAAATCTAGATTAGAATAATCTAAGTTGGCAACACTGGTTTAATCGTATCTGGTCGATCGTTGTTGCAAATTTACAGCAAGTAACATTGTTATGATAATAAATACCTGAGGGATATAAGAATTTGATTGTAAAATGAATAACAATGTTTTAATGACGCTGTCACAAATACCTAAAACTTAGAATTAATACCTTTAACAAAAGTGCTTTTGTTAGGTTACAATCACAATCATTCAGAAAAGAACCAAAAATTGTGCACGAAAGTTGACTGAATATGCATTAATCGCACAAGCTTTCGCGAACTACTGCTCACTTCGTCAGGTGCAACCAAAAAATAATATATACAGGGTGTCCGTAAAGTTACTATACAGTCTTACAAGTTACTATATAGTTTTATTGTATTATATTTAATAAAAGTACCGGACTGATGATCAGCATGGTCTAGGTTCAAAACCCACTTACACCATTCTGTTGTGTCTTTGGGAAAGACACTTTACGGCACTTCCCCTGCTTGGTGGTCTTGACAAGCAGTACTAAATTGCAGTAATATCTCTTCTAACTTACTAGCGGACAGCAATATCTTGGCATCTCCGGAAGCAGGTCGGGGTAATTGCTTACCCTATGTATAGCGCCTCCGTCGCTTTCCTGCGAGTCAGGAGGATAAATATAGAGATTAAAATAAAAAAATAAAATAAAAGTAACACATGTATTTTCTGAGATTTTTATAAACATAAAGGTGTTATTTCTTTTGTTACAAATAAATATTTTAATACAATATCTTACTGTACTGCAGGGTGTCTGTATAGTAACTTGTAAGACTGTATAGTAACTTTACGGACACCCTGTATATCTTTTTAATCACGATCATGGTACATATACATTTAAGGCCCGTTTCCACTACGAGCGTGGAAAAGAGCATTCTTTGTCTCTTTTATTAATCTTCGATTGAAGCGAGCGGTTAAAATTGAAGCGAGCGCAAAAAAAAAGCAATAAAACAAACAAAGAATGCTTTTTTCCATGCTCGTAGTGGAAACAGGCCTTAACTCCCAAAGCGTCAGCTTGTAAAAAAAATGTTTTCAATTACATTGGCTCTTTGCTTTTTGTTGAAAATTTTACCACGTTCCAGACATTTTGCTCAAAATACATTTAATCTATTGCGCTGATAATGATATTATTATTATAATTCATTTAAAAATTTTTAGAATATTTGTAATTTAAAAATTCAGAAAATAGTTTTTCTTTTTTTTGTGGAAAATTACAGTGTGTAAGGTGAACACCCGCACGTATGCAGTATACAACCTTGCTCAAGAGAACAGAAATTACAAACAGATTTAAATGGGAAGATAAATATTTGATCAGTTTTAGAACTTTAAAAAAATCAATCATTTTAGTGCATGTATTAATCACAATAGAAACAATGAGAAAACAGCATTTTAAAGTATAATGAAAATTAAAAATAGGTGTTTATGATCAAAAATTAGTTAATAAAGCCCTAAATTATTTTAAAAATTGCTTATTTTTCCTGTAAATTGTTTGTACGAAGCCATTTCGCTCATGCACTAATGAAATATTGACGTCATCTTTGTTTTGGATTTGATTGCCATTGTCCCACTATGAATCTGGTCGAAGTGATGGCAGCTGATCTTCGAGAAGCGCGATATTCCTTTCAAACGTATGAACATTATAACAAAAGTTTAAAGCAGTTGAACATAACTGTATGAGCTTCTTCATATAGAATGTAAATTAACTGTGAATTAACTCACAATGCATTTTTTTAAACTGCAGTTATTTTTACGTGTTTGGATAAAAAAGGTTTTGAACTTTAAAAATTTAAATAAATTGCTTTAAAAAGAAGGTACCTGCTTCTTAACTATAACTTTTGAAAAAAGCAATGTGATGACTTCAACAAAATCTTTATCGAAAATCGGAGTTAAGAAAGGACTTTCCTCAGTCAAAAATTTTAAAGTCTATCAGCTTAACACAGCGTTTAATCAGGACACATTCCAGGTTTTCAAACCACCGGTTTTCTGGTGTCTGATAGTTAAATTAATTAGATCTACTATTTAAAAGTCCATGAATAGTCCAATTTACCTTCCAACTTAAAACCTTTTCACACACCACCAGCGTCCACGGATTAGTTGACAACTATTGTTGTGTAGAAATATTTCTTAGCTTGAGGCTTTATCAAAAAAAGTTTGCATAGAGATTGCATGAAATAAAACAAGAAGTAAATTAGAATTCATTTAGTAAAGCATGAAAATGCAATTATCTGCTTTTGTCACAAACTTTTTTAAGGAAAAAGATCTTGTCATTTTGCACAAATCAGTTTTTAATTTTTTTTCATTGCCGACGTAAAACGTAGTAAACTAATTTTGTTCAAACTACAGCGGTTAAATCTAGAAGAGAAACAATCAGTAAACATTGCCTAGGCTTGCTTTTTTTAAAAAAGCGGTTGTTCCCAATCACAAAAATTGTGTTTCGTTCGAATTTCGTATTTTATAGCAAAACAAAATTTCAACTGCACTGGCAGTAGCAGTGTTTTCGCCACAAAGGATTCATCAGCGTAGTAAAAACCATCACTTTTGAAGTCGGTTAATATTGCTTGTTACTTTGAAGTTTCTTACAGAAACTAAGCAAACGAAACAGAATTGAAAAACAAATTCTACTAGAAATATCAGATAGCAATGGGATATTTTATAGATTATAGTTGGTTGAGCGGTGATGTTAAGTAATTTCATTCGTTTAATCTCCTTTACGTGGAAACTCGCTCGAAACGCGACATTGTTTCCATGGATCTCGCGAGAGTTCATTAATGTCGTTTAAAGCGGTCACAGTTGACCAAGCCCTTCTCGCTCATACGACTGGTTGAAAAGCGAATAGATCGCTGAACAGCTGCTGTCATGAAGTTGTTGCTGGATGCTAGGCAATGAAGTTTTATACCATCAATAAGTTGCCAATAAAGAAAAGGTGCAAAAAGTTATTTTTAGGTTTGAAAGTGTTCAATATTGGATATTTTATTCAAAGGATCAAAAAAATTGTTATTAACCCGTAGAATTGAAAAAGTATTTTATACATGTAATTATTAATTGCTGCTGAATGTGGCCTTTTAGCGAATTTCTGTTGTTTTCATTCGGCTTAAAATATGTTTTAAAGATTTTCAAGAAGCTCGTTTTTTCCTTTTTAAATGCTTTTTTTTTAGTTTGTGGATTTTCAATGGTTTACTCTTGTTGAACATTTCTTACAACAAATTTGAGCGCCAATGCCGAAAAAATTCCAGTAAAATTTTTAACAAATAAGTTTGAAAGCTTATTGCATAAAGCGTAGCTTAGTTCGATGCTGTAGCTAATTGCTAAGTTGGATACTCTAGCTCAGGGTTTCCCAAACTTTTAATTTATCGGTACCCTTGGACACTTTGCATGTAACCCCAAAATTTTATAACGTTTCTCAAAAAAAAAAAGCCTTCAGTTAGATTTAGCCACAAATTTTCCCAATTCATGCCCAAAATCAAGGTGATCTCTTAAAAAAATGGTCTTCTCTCTTAATTGTCCTGTTTAACGTAATTACAATCTACTGGATTCGAAAATTCTCGACATTTGAGTCTGCTCTAGCTCTGTCGATATTCAAATGGCGTTTCAAACCAACCTTTACAATGACCTCTTATAATGGAAATGAGGTTTAAAAAGTTAAAAACCACTTTTCCAACAGCATAACAATGAAGCGGGTAAATTTAAGTTGATTTTCAGCTTTACTAAAGCTCGTTTCTCAACTTAAGTTGTTCTGCGTAAGCGAAAGTTTTTTTTTGTTTTAAGTCTTTTTAGCTGTTATTTTAAACACCGAACACTTTTTAACTGATCAAAACGAAACAAGATAACTAAAAAAACAAAGTTAAGCTGATTAACGTTTTCTTATTATATGGTTTCTTTACTGCGTTCTTGCAGCAAATACGAATCGGGATTGATTTATGATATGATTGTAAATACAACTTTTTTTACTACGACTAAGTGACCTTCTAAATGTTTTTTGGCAACTTTTTTAGATTCTTTTTCAAATGTGCTAATAATTTTACTTGTTTCAGCTACATGATTTATTAATGTTTTAAATAATTTTATTGAGATAATTATGAATTAGATCATCATTATGATTATTATCTTCGTTTTCTTGCTGTGCTTGCATCCTTCGGCAATTTTTTCCAACGAATCTAATACAGACTCTGAACCTTGCTGTAATTATGACATCACTGGGAGAGATTTTCTTAATACTCAAACCACAAAGCTTTGTCTTCTGGCAAGATTAAACGTCTCCATTCAGTTTACATACACGTAAGTTTTCATCATGCTGTATGAATTTGTGATTGTATCTTGTGATTGTATGAATTTGTCTTATCTTGGCTACAAACAGCGTTTTTCAAATTATGGGTAAAGACCAAAATATGGGTCGCAAAGACTACGAATGAGTTACAACTTGCAAGTATATTTTGATTATAATTTAGTTGTAACAGGGCCTTAAAGTTTTGAAAAAAAACAGGTAAAAATGTTTTTTTTTTTAGTTCAAAATGAAACCTTTTTTTCTTCATTTGATTTAAATTTACTGTATATGAGTCGAGTTATTACTTCAAACTCCACTTTCATACGCCTTTGGGTCACAGCAAAACTAGAAAAACCCTGGGTTACAGATTAATGAAATATTTTTTAATTAATTAACTATTTTCAACTTAAGAATTGTATGGAGAATTTTTCGTCCTATTAAACGACTCTTCTGTATGAAGTGCAGCTTTTCTGTTCAAAACCTTTCGAACTTGCCAGCGTAGCCTCGGAGATCTGAGAGAACGCCTTTTTTATACCGATCACTATCGAGAAATATTTTGCTTCCACTGCTATTTTTGCCGAGATACTTAGTCTTTGAGAAAGTCAAAGTTCAATCTTATCCACAAATAAATAAATAAGTTACGAGGTCTGTCCAAAAAGTAATGAGACTTTTTTATAAGCACTTGTATTCATGATTAAATTACACATCAAGTCTATCTCCTTCAAAATAATTCCTTTGGCAATCCACACAGCGTCGGAAACGTTTCTCCCGCTCTTCATAACAGTGCTGGAACTCTGAAGGGGGAATGCTCTTTGGAAGGTCGTTGCAGTTTTCTGGATGTTGTTCAATGTGCCGAAATGACGACCTCTTAAACATTTCTACAACCTTGGAAAGAGAAAGAAGTCACAGGGACTAAGATCCGGTGAGATTACAGGAATGGAGTTCTTTGCCAAAAATTCTTTCATTGACAAGGCCGTGTGACCAGGCACGTTGTCGTGGTGCAGCACCCATTTCTCTTTGATATCTGGCCTCACACGAGCAACACGTTTCCTGAGCCTTTCAAGAACCTCACGGTAAAAATGTTGATGTACAGTTTGCCCTGGTGCAGGGGTCGGAAATTTTTTTGGGTAAGAGAGCCATAAAAGCTACATATTTTTAAATGTATTTCCGTGAAAGCCATACAATGTTCCTCTAATTTTTAGCTGTGTGTGTGTGGGCAGAAATTTGTTTGTGAACAAACTTCGGTCTTTTTTTGGGAAGCAAAACTTTTATTATTGACAATTGACTCTGATTTCTCAATTTTCGTCTCAAAAACGTAAAAGGCTATCACCTTGATTCTGACTCTGATTTCTCGATTTTCGTCTTAAAAACGTAGCAATCTCTTAAAAAAGGGTCTTTACTTTTGAACTCTTGTGGGCGCAGATTTTTTTTATGTGCGCTAGTTTGTGCTTGTCAACAAAAGAGCCAGGTGCCGTCATCAAAAGAACCACATCTGGCTCGCGAGCCATAGGTTTCTGACCCCTGCCCAGGTGGAACAAATTCTTTGTGGATGATTCCTGTACTGTCCATAGAGCAAATGAATCGAAAGATGGTTCATCTTCAACCGAATCTCGACCCGCTGAAAAATCCTTGAACCATCTGAAAATTTAGGCTTGTGACAAAGCATCTTCCCCGTAAGCTTTCTGAAGTTTTCCGCACGTTTCTGTAGCATTCATTCTAAGTTTCAAACAAAATTTAATCGCACAACATTGCTCAATTTTCTAATCACTCATTTTTTAAAACAAAATGGCTACAAAAAATTAACTTTTAATATCTGCAAAAAAATCAAAAAGGCATCAATTTTGGTGACGTGCATAACAAAAATGGGTATGCAAGAATTGCTTTCATTTGCTTCATGAAAAAGGAAGGCTTTTGCTGCGTGAAATGAACTTCAGTGAGTGGCTGAAAAGTTACTACGCGAGAGGAATTCCTGCAGTGTTATCATATGAAGAGTTATGAAACCAGTCTCATTACTTTTTGGACAGACCTCGTATATCATCCCAACAGCAATTACTTCACATCTTCAAAAACAAGTTGATGTAATGGCTTGACAATTGCTCTAGGTTCACCGCCTCCGACCTTGTCTTGCGGGATAAAAGGATAAATAAATGCTGTGCTATGACATTGAAGTTGCTATGCTTGCGGGAAAGTCACGAGAGAACGTTTTCTATTTATAGCCGCGATAGTTTTAAGAAATTCACTGCAACTGCTACGTATCAGTGCCGGATATATTTTTGTCTTTGGAAGAACAATTTTTTTACCAGGATATATTCTCTTAACGTATATTCGTGACAAGTACAACGAAAAAAGAAAAATAAACAAAGCATACTTTATTGCGTAATAAATATTACACGATAGAAAAGGTTTTGAAGTAGACCAATAGCACATAACGTATTTTGGGATCACATCTTCTTCATATATTTAGTTCTTTATCTCATTCATATTTATCACTTAGGTATCAATTATGTGTAAAACTTTACGTGCGGGGAAACAAAGCTGTTTTCAATAAAAGCTTGTTGTTATGGATACGTTTTTCTATGATCCTATTAAATAGCTCGATTTTTTTTAAGGTACCAAAATCAAAGTGTGATCACAAAAGTTGTTCCACTTCCTAAAAACGCGAGCAAGGAGCATAGTCGCTGTGATTATAATTTCGTTTCACTTCTTCAACTGGAATTTGATGAAATTTCGTTTCGTTTAAATTTTACCCGTGATCACGTGGAAAATCTCCCATCCTCGCCAATCGCGTATTGCGACAGGTAAACCACTAAAAACGTACTGTTTTGTCTCCATTGCATTACACATTGACTTTAGTTTTTAAAATAATTTTTCATAAACCCTAAGTGTTTAACTCTTTAAGGAAAATAAAAATTTGATTGTAAAATAAAATGACAATGGTTCAATAATGATGTCACAAATACCTAAAAATTAGAATTATAATGCTTTCACAAAAGTGCTTTTGTTACGTCACAATCTTTTATGGTACACATTTGTACCATTGTCCCTTAAAGTGTTTAAGAAAAGTGTGTTTATAGCAGAGTTGTAAGTCGGGGCGGGTTTTTCAAGTCGGTTTCGGGCCTAATTCGGGGCCAGTGCGAAGCTTACAGATAAACGGCCATCTTTTTTTAGCGCCAAGTGTTTTAGACCAAACTTAACTTTCGGGTTTTTTCGGACCTGTTTAAGGATTCAAATCAAATTCGGTTCGGGCTCGGGCCTGAACTAGTTGGCCCGTTTAGAACTCCGATTTATACTACACAACGCGTAGAAACAAAAATCCGCTACTGACTACTTTGTTCTTTAAGTTTGAATAAACGAGGTCTGACAGTATACCGACGGTGTGCAACCTGCATCTTTGGATAGTAATTTGTGCGATTTTGCACATATCTGGCGTACTTAGCTCATTTCAAATTTAACCTAATTAAATTTCTCCCTTTTTTGCAGCAAATAATATTATATTATAACCAAGACCTGCTAAAGGCAATAAAATCGATTTTTTTCCTAACTGTGTTGCATCATCGATGTCACATTTCATTCGTGATAATTTTGAGTCATGGCGATATTGTTTGTTTTCCGTCCTAAAGCAATTTAAAGTTTTATTATGACGTAGAAATCGCTTACAGTTGTTCGAACGCATTTTTTCCTTTCTTTCGCCAGACAGTAATAACGCAATGCGCTTTGTCAGGATATTTTCCTTTAACTCATGACCGAGTATGAACTTGTTATCGAACGTTCTCGTGTACTATGGAAAAAGTTTTGATTCTGGCGTATTCAAGCGTAGAGTTTCCCCGTAAATTCGAGTTGAGTCTAGCGTTGTTTAGTCGATTCGTCGTCATCTAACATTTGTCTATATGTATACGCTCGCTCGATCGCATTAACAGAGAGAGAGAGATGATTTAAGAGACGCCTCGAGTGAAGTAATTTCAGAGAGCGTTAATTTGGGCGCAGAGCGTGGGCGAAGGACCCTTTGATTATATTGCGTGGATTGGAAAGTGTTGTAATTGTTTTTGCGTCAGTGTTTGGAGATTGGTTCTACGGAGGTAGAATTATTTGTATTGGACGAATTCAGTTGTAGCGCTGTTTCGCTTTGCAGTGGCAGAGCGTGGAAGAGAATTTTTCGTCGATTGTGAGTTGCGAATTTCGTAATACATTCGTTGTGGTTAGAGACAGTGGTCTCTGTTTGTTTGTGGAGAAGAGTCTTCGACGAATCAATCCGAACTTGGTTCAAGCCAACTGTATAAAAGCTTCAGGCTCATAGCAAACTACTTCTTGAGCCAGAATAAAATAAAATTTAGACACAGCTTTGTTTCAGCGCAAGTATTCGGGTTACCTTGTTCGACTGGTCCTTTAGGATTCCCAAACAAAATCTGTGATAATCGATCGTAGACTAACTTTGGTTTGCTAAAGAGTGTTGTTGATGAGCTTTATACGTCAAAATAAAGTAAAATATTTGAATAAGTCAAAATTTGTCAAAAATTGGATCATGTCTATTTCGCATACAAAAGGCGGTTTCTTGTTTATCTTTGTAATTATCAAGAAGTTGTGAATAAGCCCAAATAAATATTTTTTTTCTAGATTGCATAATTAGGAATCTTAAGCTTTTTGAGCTGGAACTACTTGACCTCAGTCTTAGAATTTTGCGTCTCCCTTTTCTTGACAAGTTCGGAGTTAGCAATATACTGTAAAAATTTTACATGTTTTAAAACAGTTTACGGTCTCCGCACATCCAGACTTTCAACCAGGGGTACAGTTGTGCATTATAATCGTTTCCACATTGTTTATCTTTTGGGGAAAAAAGTTCCTATGGAACAAAAGTTTTAACTTTATTTGCTTGTTTTTAAATATTTTTTATAGATTATCGCATGTGCCACCAATTTACCGAATGGAGTTGAGCTGGACTAAGTAGTTAAAACACAGTAGAGGATAATAATTAGTTTTCAATATGGTTTTTTAAACGTGAAAACATTTGGCCCCAGTTTGTATTTACAATGTCAGTAGCCTAATGTTTATTAAACTGCATGCTCCAACTGGCAATGTGGAATCCAATTGCTTTCGTTAATGCGCAGTTGCAACTTCACAGATATACAGCACTAGCGACACCAAATCCGTTACCACTGGTCAAGATCTATCGTGGAAGTTTTTGTACGTTATTTAAAAAATATTGTTTAATCTATAGTTTTTGAAAACGTTGAATTAAATACGAGCCTGCTGATTTATTGTCTAATCTGAAGTGCTGCTAAAAGTGACTATTCCCACAGCGTGCGTTCCCACGCTGCTTTTTTTAACGCTGCACTTTGCTTTCAACTCACCCCAAAGGCGAGCAACTTTCAGTTCAAGAATGCCTGATCTCGATGTTCTTTACAAAGTTATTATTTTGTGTAATTGTATTGGATAAGTGTCTTCGAGCGTTTTTGTCATAAAAGCGTAAACAATATTTTAAAATCTTAATTTTTGTTGCATGAATATAGCTTTGTACAGACAAGTTAATTTTTATACTGATCAATTGCTACATAGAAACGCACTTTTACTAGAGATTTGATTGTTTCCAAATTTACGATCCAACAGCTGATGTGACGACTGCGTGGTTCAAACTGGATTTTTTGTTGGGTACGCGACAATTTGGCGGGAGATAATTTGGCGGGAGACAATTTGGCGGCACAAATTTGTCGGCAAGCCAATTTGTCGGCGAGCCAATTTGTCGGCGAGCCAATTTGGTGGCGAGCCAATTAGGCGGAAAAATAAATAAAAATGATTTACCTTCTCTAGCGTTGAAGCGACAGCAAAAAAGTTTTGTTATGTCACAAAGGCAATTGAAAAGGCAATTGTAAATGTTCAGCTGATAAGAGCGAAAATTTTAATTTAGTTGTTAAATGCGTTAAATTTAGCGGTGTTTCTAGCCCAATATTTATCTATTTAAATTTACAATAGCTTAATTTCGAATATTTAAATTAAAAATGGTACACGAATAATTAAATTTTCAAATCAAGGTCGTTTAACATACATCTTTTACAAAAAAGTACAATAATGTAGCTTATTACAAAGACGACAGATTTGAAGTTTTACGGACGTACGAAGTTATGACGTCATAACGAGCATTTTACAATATCAAAACAAATCTATTCTGGTCGGCACGCACAGTGTTTTTTTTAAGGCCATTTATGGTGACAAAACGGCCTCATAAATTTTCACTGCGTCACCATAAAATTTCACTTTTTTAATCAATGGCGCCCTTAAAATATTGGTATGCATGTTCTACAAAAAAATTATTTTGATGATCTGAAAATTATCGTTTTTGGAAATTGCCATTTTTTGACGCGACTACTTATGGTTAGGGGAATCCTTCTTTACATTTGGGGAAAGCCCCAACTTCACGATAGTGGCAGTTAATGAAAGTTGGATAACTGCCTGTTAATGAAATGTTGGCAGTTAGTTGCCACATTCACGGTGGCAGTTCGTCGTCGTCGTCATCGTTTGAAGGGCATCCACTCCAGGCCAGACACAAACAGAACTGGGGCCGAAGGTTTATCCTTTTACTACCCCAGACTGCTGCACTGCCTGGATCAGATGCTGGCAGTGATGTTATTAAGCCAGCATCGAGTTTCGTCATCCAAAACCGTCAGACCGCGTGCTCCATGTGGTGCCCGATGTATGGGGCACATTGTTAGTATATGGTCTGCGGTTTGCTCTGAGGCGCCACACTCGCAATTCGGTGAAGGAGCGAGACCCCATTTGTGCATGGACGAATGGAATCGCCCAACACCAGTCCGCAGGCGGTTGAGCTTAACCCAAGCTGCTCGGGGTAAGCCCATCCCAACAGGCCTGACACTGATCCCGGGCACAAAAGCACGGAGCCTGGAAGCACTTTCACAGTACTCCGCGTTCCATTTATGATTTGTCCATTCAGAGGCGCGGATGCCAAGTCTGGCAAGATTGTCCAAGAGATTCCGCGCACCTGGCACAAACGGGCGTCTGGATCTTAGTCTCACTTGGCCAGTATCTGAGGACCCACTTAAAAGACCATGCAAAATATGATCGGGGTCCAGAGATCCACGGTAAGCCAAGGAGAGTGTCGCTCCCAGTCGGCGAAGCTCAGCTGGCTGGATGCCTGAAAGTACAGGTAGGTGGTCCGTTGGAGTGGGACGCAGGCATCCAGTAACTATGCGCAAGGCGTCATTCAAGACACTGTCAATGAGGCGAGTGTGAGCACTGCGACACCAGACTGGCGCACAGTACTCAGCTGTTGAGTAGACTAGAGACAAGGTGGCTATGCGTAGTGTTTTAGCACCAGCACCCCATCCCGAGCCCACGAGTCGCCTCAACAGTGTGACGCGCGATGATAGTTTTTTGCGCAATGCCACTAAATGGTGACGAAACGTGAGCGATCTGTCCAGTTTTACCCCAAGGTATGTAGGGGTTGGACAGAACGGTAAAAGTCTACTATTGTTGTAGACCTTTAGCTCACGTTTGGCCTCTCGGTTGTTTAAGTGAAAGGCTGTCGTCACTGTCTTAGTGTGACTGAGCTTCAACCTCCAAGTCTGGAGATACGCTGACAGTGTGGACATGTCTTGGCTTAATGTCCCCTCCATGTCCTTCCAGTTTCCAGAAGAGTGCAACAATGCTAAATCATCAGCATAAGCAAACTTTCTGGAAATCATGGAAGGAAGATCGTACGTATAGATGTTAAATAGGAGGGGAGCCAAGACCGATCCCTGAGGAACGCCGTTTTTAAGACGGCGTAGCCTGCTTTGCTTGCTGTCACCGGTGGTAAGGGTGAAACTTCGATTTCGGACAAGCTCCATGATCATTTTGACCATGTGCTTATCCGGAAGTAGTCTCAGCAGCTTGCAGGTAAGGCCACGGTGCCAGACAGTGTCATAAGCAGCTGTCAGATCGATAAATACGGCACCGGCCTTCTTTTTAGCCTCGAAAGAGGCAGCAGCAAATTCTCTCTGTGAAAAATTGTCAGAGATATTTACTGCGTCTGGTGTTGTGGCCCTCCAAAGGTCAGACACTTCTTGAAAGACAAGTCGAGATGACTTGCGATCAACAGCCTCGTATTTCCCATTTCTAACCAGCTGAGATGCAATAGCATCGGCTGAAACGGGACAGTGACGAGGAGAGTGTCGTGACCTACCAGTAAGGTTGTTCAAAATACTCCACGCTTTTCGACTAGAGTGTGAGAAGTCAATGCTCCGAACTGCTTCGGACCATCGATCCCTCCGTTTTCTGTCAAGCTTGGCAAGCAGAGTTGTAGCAGCCAAACTTGAGTCGTCTCCCTGAGGAGACTGCAGAAAGGTTTTATAGAGGGATTCACACTCTGCATCCCAACACGGAATATAGTTATTTCGATACCCGCGTGGGATAGTCTTTTTGGCTGCTTTCTTAATGATGTTACAGAAGTCCTGGTAAGCCGCATCCACATCAAGTGAATCAGGCGGCAACAAAGTCTTTGCGAATTTATTCGTCAAAGCAATGTAGTGACTCCAATTGGCCTTGCGGAAGTTCCATCGCTTAACAGGCATGCTTGGCACTGCCATAGCAAACCTTGGTGGTGTAATAAGCGAGGGTCGATGTTGTGACTTGGGAAACTTCTCAAGGACACGTCTATCCGGTAAACGACTGTTTGGACCTACGCTAGCGAAAGCTAGGTCTGGATTGGTGCCAGTGTTCCAGCGGCCGGAATAAAAACTGGCAGCGTCCTTGGCATTATATAGGAGGGCAAGACAATTAATACTTGCCCATCCAGCCAAGCACTCACCATCCGGACTGTTGTCATCATAACCCCAGTCAGCATGACGACAGTTAAAATCGCCAGCGTACAGACAGGGGTGAGGAAACACTGGGAGATCCAGGGTTCGCAATCGCGTTGGCGGTGGTTTGTAGACGTTGACTATTTTATAGCCATCAACGTCTACACACAACCACTCGATCTCCGATGTCGGTGGAGATTGGTCCAAAAGCGTGTATCTCAGTCGCTCGTGAACAAACGTGGCAAGGCCATGCTTCCTGCTTAAAGAAGACCCAGCTAGTTGGTAGTTTGGTAGCACCAACTTCTCTGCATCAGTGCAGTGGGTCTCCTGCAGTAGGATGACGAGTGCCTCAGACTGCATAGCGAGGTGATGAAGAACATTCATCTTGCTTGCAGTGAGGCCTTCGATGTTCAGCTGAAGAATAGTGGGTCTTCGGAACTTGTTGGCAATGTGCCCTGAAAAGGGCAGTTTTATCCTGACATTGCCCCGTCCTGAAAAGGACGTTTGCCGATTAACAGACCCACACTGAACATCGGAATGGGTGGATACCCTTCCGTTTTGGTAGGTTCGGTTTCGGTCTGTCATTTTTAAAATCAATGAGCAGACTTACTCACGGCCCAGGCTGCGTGAAAGCACCTACCATCTGGGCCACGGTGGCAGTTGACATCACTACTCACTAGTTTTAAGAAGTGCTGTTCGGAGTGGAGCAGTTGGTAAATAATTTCTAAGCAGTACAAGTGTGATGTCACAATAGAAATTTTGTAATACTAAATGACCATTTAAGATTAATTCTTGTCAAATGAGTATGGCTGTTGCTTAAATAAATGCAAGTGCAAAATTACGAGGATTTACGTAAACCATTCGTCTTAGTTTTTTCCGTAGCATTGCACTAAATTTTATAACACTTTTCTAAATTTCAGAATATGTCTTAACAAAAACGTAAAGCTAGTCATCCAGATATAAAAAAATACTTTTGTAGTAAGGCTAAAGAAGATGTAAGTGTTGTTAGCCAGCCAAAGAAAGCAAACATCTGTAGCAGTAGCTGTAAAAATAATTTTTCAGCAGTGCAGGAAGAACAGCATTCAACAGTTTCAGAAGTCAATGATTCAAAGAAAAGCATTCAGTTGTCTGTTTCAGCTAGCGGTCAGTTAAAAAAAAGCATTTAGCAATGTTACTTTTCAATCATGGATTAAGCTAAAAGGGTTCGATGAATCACTAAACATGAACGTGTTCACTCTGCATGCTGATGGAGGCATAATATGTTTGTTATGCTCTAAACATCCAGTAGTTAACATAGGCCGAGGAAAGAATTGTAATGTTTTTACTACCGAGCCTGCAAGGCCTCAACGGCCAAGCAAGTTGGATAACCATATCAACTCTGATCAACACCAAAATGCAATTAGCATGGAAAAAATCAACGTGCCTCGCTGTTGCATTGTATCCATCAGGATCGCATTACAAATAAAATTAGCACAGTTGCTGAGCGAGGGCACTTAATTTATTGGGTTATGAAAGAAGAAATAGCAAATCGAAAAATAGCTTCTTTGCAAACATTGGTGGACCGCATTGGTCATAACGACCGACTTCGCGATTTACGCCATATCAGTTCAACTGCAGTAACTGAGTTTATTTTGCTTATCTCAGAGCATCTGAGTAATCACATTGTTTCTGCTGTCAAGGAGAGCCCATGCTGGGCTACTATGGTTGATGAAACCACCGATATTGCTACATTTCAGCAATACATAACTTTTGTTCAGTACATTAACACAAAGGGATGCCAGGCAACAGCATTTTTAGATATACGACACATTGATGCTTGTGGAGCAACTGCTGCTAACCTGTTTCGACTTTGGAATGAAGTTGCTTGCGATTACGATCTTGATGTCAGTAAACACGTTGCATTTGCATGTAATGGAGTAGCTGCTATGATAGACCGCTGCAATTCTCTCTCTCAGAAATTGACGGAACAATGCCCAGCTACTTACACAGTGCATTGCCATGCGCATCGTTTGGCCTTGGCCTGTACAGACACAGTACAAGAGCTACAACACATCCAAGATTGTAAACGCGGTTTAGTCCAGACATGGAAGTACTTTTCCAGATCACCTCTGAAAACAGCTAAACTGCATGAAATACCAGCCGCTGATGTTGATTCTTCTAAGCGAAAATTAGTGAAAGCCTGCCGTACCCGTTGGTTATCTCATGGTGAGGCTATAAAAGCAATGAAAGCAGAACTATCAGCTGTGTATACTACTCTTAATTATTTTGCTTCTACAAAAAAAGATTGCACAGCAGTGGGTATTCTTCACTTAATTTGTACAAAGCACTTTTTGTTTTCCCTTTAGTTGCTGCATACTGCTTTAGAGCATCTAAACAAGTTATCATTACTTTTTCAAAAAGGAAGCTTCCATTTTTCTCACTTGCGGTCAGCTCTTGCATTTTGCAAAAAAGAAATTAGGAACATTGCCGATTCGGATCAGGTTATAAATAGCCTAAAACTAGATTGGGAAAAGATTTCAAAAATTTTGCCTGCAACACAAAAGGACCTTTATGAAGATGATGTTAAGCAAATCCGATGCACTACCAAAACATACTGTGAAGCCTTGCTACGAAATTTTGAAGATCGCTTTCCGGAGCCTCAAATTCTGTTTGCTTTTCGCATTTTTGATGCGAAAGAAATTCCTCTTGATGCCAACCAGCGACAGCTTTATGGAAATCAGGATCTGAAACTGCTGATCAAAAGGTTCAAAGTCGCTTCAGATGAAAAAATCTTGAAAGTAATAAATGATTACCAAACGTAGAAGGATAGAATGATTATGGCAGAGTTTGAGTTTTGCCTGGATGCCATTGCTGTTTGCAGCAAAATTGTTCGAGATAAACTTTTTCAGGAAATATTTTCCGAATTGCACCTACTTTGTTGCATCGCCTTGTCCATTCCACTTGCAACAGCCTGGCCAGAGAGAGGATTTTCCACTATGTGCCGTGTTAAAACTAAACAGCGTAGCAGGCTGCTTGATGTAACTCTAAACGCGCTGATAAATGTTTCGATGAATGGCCCAAACCATCTAGACTATGAAAGCGCTGTGGAGATAACAGCAAAGAATAGACGAAAAGTGACAAAGCGAGCGTTACAAACAATGATGTCTGCAGATGACATACAAGAAACTGATGCTTTTGCTGACGAGCAGGAGCTATGTGATGAAGTTGAAATTGACGAATTTGTGTTGTGATTTTGTAAATGCACTGTGTTTACAATATAGCCTGCATTGCCAGATAATACTTCAATAAGCAGTTGTTCATTTTAAATGTTTTGAAAAAAGCGTCCTCATAAACTTTCTTGGTGTTCCCTTAAATCAAACCTTAAAAAAAACACTGGGCACGCATAAACAGTTTTATTTTGACTATTTTTTTTAGTTCCAACAGTTCGTGACGTCTATAGTGCTCGTCAGAAAGCAATCGAAAATTTGAAAAACAAATACAAAAAGTAAAGCTTAACAAAGCGATAAAAAGTCGGCAAAAGAACTTAAAACAAAAAAAAATTACGGCAGCGATTAAAATTGTCAAGAACCAAAACAGAAGATTAGATCAAGCCAAATAGCGAAGCTTACAGAATAGTATATAAGGTGGTTACAAATCGTGTTTGATTAAATTTCAATGTGTAAAGTTTTTTTCCTTTGTTTACGCTAAAGTTTCCAAATAACGAACGAATTTATTGGAACAAACAGAGCGCCCTAAAAATGCTTTTAAAAAAATTAAAGATTTTTATTCGTTCTATTATTCTATTGTACAAAGGATTGAATTTTTGTACCTTTTTTTCGACTTTTCCCGTTGTATTATTAAACATCTCATACCGGTAATCCGTGTTTTTCAGAAGTCGTAAATTGCACAGCTGCGATTAATGCAACGAAATTGTTCTAAGTTTTGGCAGGCGCGTGAATTTTGTGACATCACAAATGATGGCGTTTATGGTCAGCACGTAGGTAATAAATAAACATGGCGACTTCAAATTTGCACAACAATAATTTTGTTCAGTTATATTACGAAAAGATTAAATACACATTTATACCGCCGAATTTCGCCGTTTATCTATACCCACTATCCTAGAATCATTAATCATGATATTAGCTATAATAAATTCAAATTTAGAAACAATAGCGTAAGCAAACGAAAAAAACTTTACACATTAAAATTTAATATAAACAAATTGTAACTGCTTTAACTTTTTAATCACTGCCGTAATTTTCTTTTTGTTTTAAGTTCTTTTGCCGACTTCTTATCGCTTTGTTAAGCTTTACTTTTTGTATTTGTTTTTCAAATTTTCGATTGCTTTCTGACGAGCACTATAGACGACACGAACTGTTGGAACTAAAAAAACATTGTCAAAATAAAACTGTTTATGCGTGCCGACCAGAATAGGTTTGTTTTGATATTGTAAAATGCTTATTATGACGTCATAACTTTGTACGTCCGTAAAACTTCTAACCTGTCGTCCTTGCAGTAAGCTACATTACTGTATTTTTTTGTAAAAGATGTATGTTAAACGACCGTGATTCGAAAATTTAACTATTCAAGTACCTTTTTTAATTTAAATATTCGAAACTAAGCTATTGTAGAATTTAAATAGATAAATATTGGGCAAGAAACATCGCTAAATTTAACGCATTTAACAACTTCAAATTAAAATTTTCGCTCTTACCAGCTGTACATTTACAATTGCCTTTTCAATTGCCTTTGTGACATAAAAGTAAATCATTTTTATTTATTTTCCCGCCAAATTGTCTCCCTCCAAATTGGTTCCGCCAAAATGTCTTGCTTCGTTTTTTGTTTATGTTTTGTTATTTTGTAACTATTCTTACTGGCTTTTTTTGCAACGTTTCAAGTGTTCCATTTGGCTTTTTTATTTCTGTAAAATCGATTTAATAAAAAGAGGCAGGACAAGTGAACTACGGAAGTAACATTGTACGAGATTATTTTGACTTATTATTGTTTTGACAGTCAGAAAAAGAAAAAATGCAACAGGAGAAGCGGCCTTGCATTTCGGAATCGGATAAAATAAAAGAACAAAAATTTGCTAAACATTTATTGGTGACCTCGACGTGATTTGAACGCGAAAACTTCTGACGTAGAGTCAGATTTTTGTGGTTCTAGGTAAGTTCCACCCCCATAAATTTCATCCCGGTCACGTACATTCCAAAGTTCAATTGGAAACTTGTGATGTTTCTTTTGTTGACGAAAACCACGACTGAAGGAATTTACCGCCGTGGATTCTTGTAGGATTTACGGATTTTTGTTTATATTATGTTATTTGATTCTAAAAGTAGAATAAAGGTTGCAAAAAAGGCAGTAAAAATATTTTAAAATTTGTGGCTTCGACCAGATGCAATGCTACATCGGTAGAAGCGGCATTGTGCATCACGCAAGTAGATGACCAGATGCTGTAAATATATCGAGTTGTAGGACAGGTGGCACTAAAGAGTAGCATCTGTGGCATTGTGCATCACGCACGCCGAACCTGAGCTTGATTCAACCTGGATAAGCAAACTGTCCCTGAAGAGAGTTTAAAACTCGAAACCATGGTTGACAGCGAGCCCGGATTCGGCATGCCTGATGTACAATGCCACAGATGCTACTCTTTAGTGCCACCTGTCCTACAACTCGATATATTTACAGCATCTGATCATCTACTTGCGTGATGCACAATGCCACAGATGGCATTCTCAGTGCCATCTGTCTTACAATTCGATAAAAATAATTATAAAGCAACACAAGATAAACGGAAAATCTGGTTTGGACCTCACAGTCGTCACACTGACAACAAATTTCAATCGTAACAACTAATGTAAATCGCCATATCTTGAACGTTTTGACCGAATGTCTATGAAAATTTTTACATTAGAGCAAAATCGTTAAATCAAAGTCTTAACAAAAATTAAGACAAAAAAACGTTTATAACCATGCTGCTTTGGTTCACTTTTTGTGCTGATTGCTATCTCACCATGCGATTATGTCAGCAACTTTATTCCGATAATAGCAGTCTAAGTTGATTGATTTCGCAAATTTGTCTGCGCGAAGGCTAGACTAAAAAAACATTTAGCGATACCATATGTTGAAAGTTGTGCTTGAATAAATTTCTTAAAAAATATTACATTTCGTTTTGTTAGGCATGCATTTTTGTCAGAAGTAAATGGCGTCTACAAAACTTATTATTTTATTATACATTATTTCCTATATTTACTTTATTTCACCAGTGACCGTCAATTAGAACAAACTCTGTAGCGTTGTCGAATAGCTAGAGCACCGTGGTTATGATTGACATGGTGTGGGTTCAAAATCTACTTGCGCCATTCTGTTGTGCCCCTGGGAAAACACTTTACGGCACTTTCCCATGTTTGGTTGGTAGTCTTAGCAGGCACTTCTAAATTTCAGTCATAAATCTATAAAACTAAAAAAACAAAATAAAAAATTTCAACCGAACAGCAATATCTTGGCAGTTTAGGAAGCAGGACGAGGTAATTTCTTGCCCTATATTTTAGCGCCTCAAATGCTTTCCTACGAGCCAGGAGGATAAATATAAAGATAAAATATATAAATAAAATAAACTCACCTATCCGGCCGGCAATAGCAAAAAAGCTTGCGTATCCTTGCAGTGTACAGTTTCGATTAGACATCATAAATCTCTTTTGTGATACATTTAATTATAACTCTGATGCATTTTGCTTAAATCTTTATTCTACTCAATCATTCAATTAAAAAAAAATTTTTAAATAGTAGAACAATTTTTCCTGAGCAAACTTGATTACGACGTAATCTGTATCTAGTTATTTAGTCAAATTTTAATACTCTTATTTCAAAGATTTCAAATTTTCTATCAGTCATAGTTTGTTGTTCAGACCACGGGTTAAGTCGAATTAGGATAATTCATAGCGCCTGTATGCAACTTTTCTAAAAACTGTTTTGTTTTAATTTGATGACGAAAAGAGCCATTAGTTTTTTGCAAACCAGTCCTTTGAACAAAGAAATAAATTTTCAAATTTGATGCCATTTCAAATATAAAGGATTTGCCGTATTTTTTAAAACAAATACTAAGTAAATTTGGTCAAAAACAGGGTAATTTTTTTCTCAACCTTTAAAGCAATTGTAACTTATAATTTATAAAAGTTCTGCTTAAAGTTAGTTGGATTGATTGCTTTAAGAAAGTTTGTAAATATTTTATTTTTAGGAATCAGAAAAATTACCGGTATTAGTTGCCATTTAATCCGAATATACTTAAGCATTTATTTCAACAATCGGAGTCTAGAGCCGTTTTCCATTAAAAAAATTTATTATCATGACATTGCTTTTGTGACGATCGCATTTTTTTATTCAGTTGCGACAGTGGAAACTGGTGGCTGGCGTCAATACGAGTAGACGTCGCCAACACGAGCGATTTCATGCCGAATGTTCCGTCAACGACGCTCAAATCTATTGTCAATCGCAGTCAGTTGATTAGCGTGGACGGTGGATTTAGCACCGGAGTCAGTCTCCAGAGAGGATACCGGTGTAAGAACAGCAAGTTAATTCGAGACGTCGACATCGAAGAAGCGCATAGTGGGAATATTTCAACTGCCGATAGCTGGAAAGTCAAGGTTAACTTTCACTATATCGGGGTTCAACCGTTTTTGGTGACCAATGATATCATCAAAGATCCTCTTTTATGCGAGTACGTGGAATCATTTGGTTTGATTAGTATTCGGCAAATCAGTTTTTGCAACCGTATGATAATTATATTATTGCTTGAATATAAAAAAAAGTTTAGCTTTATCTAAAAATTTATTGTAATCGCCGCACTGACAGATTTGAAAGATTTTTGATACAAATAATTTCCCTTTTTCGTATGGCCGTTTTTGCCTATGTGCTACTTTCTGGAATAAGTGGAGTGATCATTGTAAGTAAACATGACCTCATTAAGATGACCTGACTGATTTCCGTTCTGCCCTTGCAAATTGCACTTATCTTAAAGTGTGTTTGCGCTGCTTATCAACAATGCTGACGACACTAAATAAAGAAAGTAGCCAGCAGGTAGATACGGCCATACAAATAAGATAAATGTAAATTATTTTGTTATAAGCTACAAATTTCTTGAGATGCGTTTACAAACAAGAAAGTTATAACTTGAAATTTTAATTTTTGGAGAATACAAGCTATTTTTCATTTTGTTTTCATGAATGCGACCCAAGACTTTAAATCTCGGCACGTGTAGATTGAATAAGATTATAAAAACAAAGAAAACATTGTCGTTGGAAGAATCATTTCTTCTGTTAAATTCTAATAAAAAGCAAAAGTTAATTTCATTGAAAACTTCAATTGACATTTTTTTGCAGAGATTATACGTTGTTCCTGGTTTTCATCATCCTTATCCCAATTCTTTATTTTACCCTCTTCATCGCGTTTTACCGACTGAGAGACAGATATGGATGTCCCAATCCCAAAAAACTCTCGGTCAAGCGTCCATCAAAAAAACGAAGGCCGGACAGCAGCAAACAACAGCTGTTGACGTCGAAATCGTCAACTAGTTCAAAGTCGAAAAAAGGAGACGCGGTTCAGCCGGCCTCAGTGCTGATCACGTGCACTCCTCCTGACGAATCAGAAACGCGCGTAGTCGCCGGCAAACCTGACCAAGACCGCGAAGTAGCGATGACGACGAAAAACTTATGATTACGATTTTTTGTTTTTGGAACTGTGCAGAGCCGCGAGCGATTACTTCAGTTTGAGTGTTTGTTTTTTAAGGCGAGAAAGGGCCTCCGGATCGTTATAAATTTAAACGAGCACTCAAAAACTGAAATTGGGCCCGTTTATTATAAAATTGCTTGAAAAATGTTGTACTTACTTGTTATCGGTTTATTTATCCTAGTGGCCTCTTAAACAAACGAAACTCCTCGGGGTGTTTGGGTATTTCGCCGTCTCACATTGCGAGTCGTGAGATCGTGGAAATTTAATGTCGCATTTCGATATGATTATGAAAATGTTTCAAATTTGGTTGGCTAATTCTGAAAAACTTCAATAGCTTAAATTGGTTTTGAAAAAAAAAGACAGAAAAGTTATCATATTTCTAATTTTTATACTTTTCTTTCTATTGCTTTGTTGAACTGTTTAATAAAGTCACTCAAAATCTTTGAAAGAAACTACTGGATGGATTTTTGTAAGAAAATTTATTTTTGGAAAGAAAATAATGTTATGCATGAAACTAAATGGCTATTTTATACCGAGAAAATTACCAAAATTTTTTAGTTGGTAGAATGGAATTTGATTAATTTTATTAGAATTACTCGAGGACTAGATGCGTGCTACATTAGCTGCGTGAAATCATTTTTGCCAACCCATAAACTATTTTTTTTTATCTCCATATTTATCCCCCTGACTGGCAGGAAAGCGACGGAGGCGCTAATACATACGGTAAGCAAATACCCCGACCTGCTTCCACAGAGGTGCCAAGAATTGCTTTCCGCTTGAAATTTAATAGAGATATTACCAAAATTTGGAAGTGCTGCCAAGACCATCAAGCAGGGGAAATAGGCGTTAAATGTCTTTCCCAAGGACACAACAAAATGGCACGACTAGATTTTGAACCGAGACCATGCCGATCACAATCCCGGCGCTCTAACAACTTGACCACGCTGCCGACAATATTTTACAAACATGATTGCATGGTCGCAATGCAGCATAAAGCAAGCGTTTTTTCGTTGCTGTAAATAATGTCGAATTGCAGTTGCTGTCAATTTCATATAATCTTTTAGCATATAACCTGCAGCAAAAAAATTTTTTTTTTTGGACCTGTAATAAATATTTGGAAAAGAAGAAAGGAAATTGAAACAAATTTTGGTGATGTTTTCGATATTATAAACTTGGAATAAAATCAGTAATGAAGTTAGAAGTTTGAAAAAGGATAAAGTAGACAGCTTTCAAGTCCGACAAAGCTCTCAAAAAAAAAAAAGTAGCGCTTAGCAAGATTCGTATCTTAAATTTACAAGGTCAACTAACACGAACCTTGTCTTTGCATGAAAAAAGGTTTCATTTTTGTTAATTACCGTAGCAAGTGCTGAAGTTTCCAAATAAGTTTAATTTTCTACAACAAAGCAATTATAATGCAACGCATTGATGGTGAATGTGATGGACACGGTCGCTGTTCAAATCCTATCTTTGTCATTCTGTTGTGTCCTTCGGAAAAACATTTTACGGCGCTTTCTTTATCTGTCTGTCTTAGCAAGCAGCTCAATTTTTAGTCATATCAAGCTTCCTGACTTATCCTGCTAATCAAGTGGATGATTAATAACCTGCCGTGTAATAATAATAACTACATTTCATTTTAGTTGCGAACACAACACGTAAACATGGTGTGCCCATAATAAAGATTGGAGCGCGAGGAGTTTTCAATAGTTTTTTACTTGCCAATAATTCTGAACTTTAAACAGGAAAGCAGTGGATATCAATTTAAACGTTCTCGGTTTGACGCTACTCGGAATCGAACCCACGTTTATAGCGCTTCAAAGTCAAATGCTCTATTTAGTTGACTAACCGAGCGTCAATTATTAGGACAAGTAAAAGTCGGGGGGCGGTGTATTCGGCAAAAAAGCTGTTGTGATTTTTACAAAATTTTCCGGTTTTAGCTAGTTTTGGCCGCGTTTTGGCACGTGTTCCCCAGTTCCGATCATTTCTTGTTGCGCTGTGCGACCCATGTACCCACAACTGCACTAAAATGATAATTCATTCACAATGTAGCTTTGAATCTAATCTCTTGAAAATAAACCTTTTCCGTTAAAAATCTCATCGATTGTGTTTTTCAATATTATAGCGATGTGGATTCTCGTGATCCTATTGATAAAAAAAAAGATCTACTCTAGAAAATGTTTTTCAAGCATCCACATGCTTAAGTGTTAATATTTCATTTTGAACTTGTAATATCGCTTATGTCGACACCAACTATTTTCAAATCAAAACTAACCAGGTGTTAATTAATTCAAACCGCGGTGTTAAGTTGTCATCAATATACGACAAAATAGAGCGGTTTAAATTTTTTGTTAGATTTTCTCAAAAGTTTTAAATAAACTTTTATCAGTTGAATTTGAATAATAAAAAACACAAAGCTTTCAGCAAACTTTATGACATATTTTTTAATCCCACAAAAAATTGTAAAAAAATTCTTATTCAATATTTCTATTTCTAAATATT
Organism: Diplosoma virens; assembly: GCA_963680785.1. Classification (NCBI taxonomy): domain Eukaryota; kingdom Metazoa; phylum Chordata; class Ascidiacea; order Aplousobranchia; family Didemnidae; genus Diplosoma; species Diplosoma virens. The sequence goes on along the minus strand of OY796890.1, from coordinate 11,144,602 downwards.
TTTAAGTAAAATTTTTTTTGATAAACAAGAAAATTAGTACGTACATTGTTTAAAAAATTCAATATTTCTTAGATTGAGTGCAAACAGAGTTTTGTAAGAAAACGTTTTTAAACGATGACCAAAAAATAGCAATCTTGTCACTTTGTTATTTCGCTGAGACTCAATAATTTATTTTATTGGCTTTGCATTCTTCGGCTAATAAATTATAAATTTTTACTGATTGATTTTCAGTGATTCTGAAGACTTTTATGCCTTGACAACGTTAAAAATTCATTTTAAAATACATTTAGAAAACTGTAATTACATGTGTACAAAAGAAATTTCTACTTGGGGTATAAAAAAAATAAAACGATAGTTATTACCTTTAGAGTTAGTTTACGAAAGCGCTACATCCGCAAGCAAACGCATTTTCGACATCAAACATCAAAAGCACAAACTTGTACTCGCATATGATATGTAAATTGGTTTAAAAGCATTTAGTTGTTGCTTGAATCAGATTAATTTCGAGATCAAACTGGGGAAGTTTTTTTCTCTTCGGTATGTCTTGAAGAGGATGAGGAACGTCTTTGAGGAATTTCCGTGTCAAGCGCAGGATTGACGTGTCCATTTAAAGGAAATCCGAATTCTAATCCTTGAAATTAAAAATATTTTTCAAAGTTATTAGTAGAACTAACATTAGTATTTGTTTTGAATACAAAGTTATTTAAAAAGATTTTTTTTTAACTGATCGTTATTTTTCCGATCGCAATTTTTAAAAACTTTATAAAATATTCTGATTTTCAGCAGCATAAACATGATATGTGTTCAAAAGATTCACCGGTCTTGAGCACATGGGAACGCTCTTTGTCGCAATATCCGCCTATCGGATAGGCGGGTTCGCCGTGCTTGACGCTATCAAGCCCAATGTTCTCCACTTTTGCCGGGACCCGAAGAACCCCGAGCTTCCTCATCAGTCCAAACATGGCCGTGCTGAAAAGTCCCGTCCACGCAATGATGGCCACCGCCCCCAGAAGATTCCAAGCGAAGCTCTGATACAGGAAGAAAAAAAATTGTTAAAGAAACGGCAACATACGACCAAGAGTTTAGTGTAAATTCTCAGAATGGTTTGCGTGGCTTAACATTTCTCAATACTTACATGATTTTATAACGATGCTAACATGAGTTTGAAAAACGTATCGCTTTATTTTATAAAATAATTCAGTTTTTAATTCACAAATGCTAAAATAACTTTTACTTTAAAAGCCATGTGATGTCCTCCGAACACGACACCACCGACCGCTTCACCGTCGACGACTATCCCATTTTGAACGAATATCGGGGCTAATACAACCCCAGTCAGACCACCTCCAAAATGCACTGCAACGAATTAACCAATATTTAAAAAGATTAGTTTTATGTTAAATAAATTGCAAAGTAAAAGTTTCGATTTGTTGTCATAGTACCTGCAACGGCATCTAGCGGATCGTCAATTTTAAGCTTTAACATCAAATAATGCAAAGCAATAAAAGCCGCAGCAGCGATGGCTCCAATTAATATGGCTGTCCAGGGATTGTAGTCATTACAACCGGCACAAACAGATACCATTCCTGAATAAATTAAAGTAAATAGAAAATAATTTGTAAATTTTCTAAACTTTAACTTTAAAATTATTTTTTAGATTTAAAACAAAGAAGCATCACTGATACTTACTGAGTCGCCTATTTTAAAAACTAAAAACTACAATTTACATTATTTAATGAACAACAAACAAGAAAAGCAAAATAAAATTGTTAATCCATTAGACTTTATAGCTTTTTGGAATGACAGTCAAACGTCAAATGCCGATTTAAAACCAACAGGAACATTTTGACTAGATTTATTTCATAAAAGTAAGCCATCAAATCATAAAACAAAAAGTAGCGTTTTAACTCGTTTGTCCTGTGGATACTAACTAAAGAAAAAAAGCCTTTTCACTTTAAACCGGACTCCTTCCCAACAAACAAAACCTTTACTATAAAACCTGCTAAAAACCTTTTTTTGGTTATCTCCTAGTTTTCTGAGACGCCAGTTCTAATTTGTGAAGGGATTCGGTTAAGGTTACGCCGACCCTAGTAAACATAAGTCTTTTTTCTTTCAAGCGCCTCTTTGGAGCCCACCATTAAGGATTTCAGTTACACGGGCCCGGTTGGTCACCCTCTAACTAGGATTTACAAAAATAATTTATTTAATAGCATTTCTTTCTATTAAATTTTGTGTCAAGTGCGCGTCTGCTGGCCTCGAGCCATTGTACAGTTTGTTCATCACAAAAATCATCAATGCAAACGTCAAATTATATGCAATGTGAAGCTTGCTTAAAATCAGGTTGAAGAAGGTAGGCCTAAAAGCTCGTTTTTACTACGAACGTGAAATGGAGCATTATTTGTTTGTTTTATTGATTTTTATGCTTCGCTTAGCGCTCTCTTAGATTTTAATTGCGGAAAAATGAATAAAAAAAAGAAAGAATTCTCCATTCCACGCTCGTAGTGGAAACAAGCCTTAATTTTTAATGCTAAAATCTCCGTAAAGCGTCGTAAAGACAAGAACCTGTTTGAAAAAATTCCGCAAATAAAACAACGCGTCGGGCACGCTTTACGATTACTCGCTCTTTTGGCAAATTTTTTGGAGAAGTTTTTAAATGATAAGAGCTTTTCGGCTAAAGTTTTTGTGATCAGTTTATACTGTAGCAACGCGTTTTTTGCCGTACTGCTAAATTACGTCACAAGCGCACTGATTACTCGTTTACTTCTCTGGCAAACAATTGTTTTCAGTAGTAAAATAGCAAGCTAGCAAGCGGGAGTGTATTTCTTGTCAGTATCTCAATCAGCGCTTATTAAGATAGCTAAATTGGTGACCCCGATGCTCAAAATCAAATATTTTGAGAAATGGCAAATGAAAATGCTGTTGCGCTTAAACTTCCGCCCTTTTGGATTTCTCAACCACGAGTGTGGTTTCAACAAGCTGAAGCACAATTTGCTTTACGGAAAATTACTGCAGATGATACTAGATACTTCTATGTTGTTGCTGCTTTAGACCAGGAAACCGCCAGTCGTCTTATCGACTTTCTAGAAAACCCTCTGAAGAAGATAGGTATGGCAGTATTAAGAAACGATTGCTTAGCACTTTTGATCTTTCCCAGCAAGAACGTGCCGCCTGACTGCTAAGTTTTCCTGAGCTAGGAGATAGAAGACCGACAGCTTTGATGGATGATATGCTCGCTCTCTTAGGCAGCCACCAACCATGTTTTCTTTTCAACTACATTTTTCTTCGACGTCTCCCCGAAGATATCAGAGTCGCTCTAGCATCCAAAGACATCAACAATCCTCGTTAATTAGCTCAAAAAGCAGACATATTATGGCTGGCCAAATCAAGAAAACCAAACATTTCAAAAATTTGCAAGACACCATCTCAGCGCTCTAAGCAGCCAAAATTCGTTTCAGATTCTGAAGCATCGACAAATTCCGACAAGGTAGGACAATGTTACTATCATAAACGTTTCAGTAATAAGGCCTTGCGCTGTGTTCCACTCTGTCAAATTCAGGGAAATGCCTTGGCCGGTCGTCGTTAGTACCCACGGCGACCGGCGTTATTCCTAGCTTGTTTTTCATCTACGATCGTATATCCAATCGTTCCTTTTTAGTGGATACAGGCGCTGAAGTGAGTGTCCTTCCCCCGTCTAGCCATGAACGTTTTTTTAATAATCCAGGCCCAGCCCTAGTGGCAGCAAACGGTAGTTCTATTAAAACTTACGGTAAACGGACCGTGACAATTGAATTACCCGTAGGACGGTTTCGATGGACTTTTGTTCTGGCAAACGTAAGCAAGCCTCTTTTAGGGGTGAATTTTTTGAGAGCAAATTCCTTGTAAGTTGACATGCAGCGCTATCGCCTGGTTAATGCTAAATCATTTACTAGCACCCCTCTTTGCAAAACAAATATCTTAGCTCCTCGTCTAAATGCCATCGCCACTTCAACTACCGTAAAACGGGGTGACAAAAACCACTTTTGGGGCTATTTTAGTTTATAGTTTCTTTAACTTTGCGTAAATTGTACTGTTATTAGTTTTAGATTAGGGGGAAGGATGAATGCTGTCGAATTAAAAAAATTTTCAATTTTTTGATCGCATTTTCATAACATGTGGGGTCATAAACCGTGGTGGTTTTTTTCACCCCGGCATGGGGTGACAAAAACCAGTCAATGTTTTCACTATTTTTGGTATTTGTAAACCTTGCTATAGGAGACAAAAGCTTTAAGAAAATCTCTTGCCTTGACCTAAGTTAAGCTCAAATGATTTTAAGTTCTTCTTATGCTTTTTGCAGGGTATCAGGCAGGGTTGTGGAGTCGGTAAAATAATTTCCGACTCCAAATAAATGAAACTTTTCGACTCCGTCTCCAACTCCAAGTGATAAAAATTTTCAGACTCCAACTCCACACCTCGAAAAGTTTCTTCTCCTACTTCATCTTTAGAAGACATCTGAAAATGTTTTTGACACCAAAATTCATAACTTTAAAAAATATCATTTACAATTCATATATTAACTCTAAAAAAAAGCGTGGCATCTATGAGATCTTCTTTAACTGGCTTCCGACTCCAGTAACTAAAAACCCTCCGACTGCACCTCACCTTCAAACTACCGACTCTTCGACTCCGCTCCACCTCACCCTCAAACTACCGATTCTTCGACTCCGACTCCATCTCACCCTCAAACTATCGACTCTTCGACTCCGACACCACAACCCTGGTATCAAATCGCCCTGCTAGGTATAGCCGAGCATCAGGTTTTGTTTTATACAATCTTGGCATGATGAGAGCGCAAGCAATTCCAGCACCAACGTGATGAGGCTCGCTAAACTTAAAAAATATTGTAAATATGATATAGAGAAGAAAATTACTTCAATTTATTGGTGGTTTTTGTCACCCCATTTTTGCTCATGCAGTCCGGGGTGACAAATCCCACCCCATAAATGACCCCTAAGGGGGCTCATTTACAATATCTAAGAACTAGCTCACTTTCGTTATAATTAAAGCTACGAATTAACGCAGAATTAAATGTAAAAATTTGAAAAAATATTTGAGATACATATCAAAGTTTCCAAAAGTCAAATTTTTAAAAAATTTTTCGAATTTGAGCCGGCTGTTTTTAATCTATTGTAGTCCGATGCAAAAGAATTACTGAAACTCTATTTTTTTACAAAGTAATCTAGAATAATTACATTCAATTTTAAAATCTAAAAAACATAGATTTGAAAATAAAATGAAGCTTAATTTTAACTTCGAAAGTCGAGAAAATCATTTTTTGACCAGTGGTATTAGTCACCCCGGTTGGTATTTGTCACCCCGTTTTACGGTAACGCTTATGCTTAACTTCTTGTTGAATTTTCTCAAATTTCTACCCCGCAATTTTTCCAAATTGAACCCAAACATAATGTCCAACACTTTATTGTGACCCAAGGACCCCCAGTTCATTCTCGCTCTCGACGGCTTTCGCCTGAGAAACTCGCACTCGCTAAGCAAGAATTTAATAAAATTCTGGATATGGGTATAATCCGTCGTTCCTCAAGCCCTTGGGCCTCGCCACTTCACTTAGTACCCAAACCTTCCGGTGGCTGGCGACCATGCGGCGATTATCGTCGCCTTAATGCAGCCACATTACCAGACCGCTATTCTCTCCCACACATTCAAGATTTCGCAGCACGTTTAGACGGCGCAAAAATTTTTTCCAAAGTTGACCTAATTCGAGGCTATCAGCAGGTCCCAGTAGCAGAAGCTGACATTTGCAAAACAGCAGTCATTACCCCATTTGGTCTTTTTGAGTTTCTCCGCATGTCTTTTGGACTTAAAAACGCTGCTCAAGCATTTCAGCGGTTAATGGACACGGTTTGTCAATCGCTTGATTTTGTCTTTGTTTATCTTGACGATATCCTTATCGCCAGTTCCTCGCAGCATGAACATCAAAAGCACCTCAAAATCTTATTTAAAAAACTTCTCAGTCATGGCCTATTAATCAATCTTGAAAAATGTGAATTCGAACGTACGCATTTAGATTTTCTTGACCATCGCATTGACAAAACTGGAGCGCGCCCACTCGCTACTAAAGTTGATGCTATTTGCAATTTTCCCCCTCCGAAAAGTATAAAAGATTTACTAAGATTTATCGGCATGATTAATTTTTGTCATTGCTTTATATCTTCTGCAGCTGGACTGATGGCTCCGCTATATCTTGCCATCGCAGACAATCGTAAAATTTTGCAATGGAATGACTCTTTGGAAATCTCTTTCACGCGAGCGAAACAGGCCCTCGCCAATGCAACATTGTTGCATTATCCAAAAAGTAGTGCGCCCACGGCCGTTACCGTGGATGCCTCGTACGTCGCTATTGGTGCTGTTCTCGAACAATTCACCGAAGGTGCATGGCAACCATTGGCGTTCTTTAGCCGTATGCTTCGCAAACCGGAAACCAAATATAGCGCTTTCGATCGAGAACTGCTTGCTATTCACCTCGCCATTCGTCATTTCCGTTATTTTTTAGATGGTCGATCTTTTGTAATTTTTACCGATCACAAACCAATCACATTTGCTCTTTCCAAAATTTCGGATCCTTGGTCCGCTCGACAGCAGCGCCATCTCTCAGCTATATCAGAATATACCACGGATATTCGCCATATCGCTGGGAAACAGAACTTTGTGGTAGACACACTGTCTCGCCCAATTATCACTTCCCTTCATACCCCTCAAATTAATTTGTACTACCAGGACATGGCAGCAGATCAGGAGGCCTCAGAAGTGCAGGCCTACCGCACAGCCATAACAAATCTCCGGTTAGAAGATATTTCGATTAGAAATTCTAACGTTTCTTTGCTGTGCGACGTATCCACTGGAAGACCTCGGCCAATCGTTCCGATTTCTTGGAGGAGGCGAGTTTTTGACGCAATTTATGGTTTATCTCACCCGTCATTTGAGCCACACGCAAGCTGATTGCTTCCAAGTTTGTTTGGCACGATTTAAAAAAACAAGTCGGGCAATGGGCCAAGCAATGCCTAGCATGCCAAAAAGCCAAAATCCAACGTCATATCAAAGCACCAATCATTTCTTATCCCCCTCCCAGCAGACGTTTTGATTGCGTAAATATAGACATTGTCGGAGCCTTAGCACCGTCGGAAGGAAACCGTTTCCTTTTAACCATGATGGATCGTTACACCAGGTGGCCCGAGGCAATTCCTCTTAAGGAGGTAACAACCCTTGCCTGCGCAAAAGCTTTTGTTTCCACTTGGGTCTCCCGTTTTGGAGTGCCTACTCACCTTTCCAGTGACAGAGGTCCACAGTTTATTTCTCAACTGTTAGGCATCCGCCTTCATCACACCACGGCTTATCACCCACAAGCCAATGGACTTGTTAAAAGATTTCACCGGAAGCTAAAAACAGTCTTAATGACCCGTCTAACGGATGCAAATTGGGTTGACGAACTCCCGTGGGTTTTGCTCGGTATTCGCACCACGCCCAAGGAGGATATAAACTGTTCTACAGCAGAGCTTGTCTACGGCAGCCCTCTTACGGTCCCGGGAGATTTATTCCCGGTACAAACAAGCCCCAGAACCCTTCTTCACTGCTTCCCTGGCTCCGACAGACTATCAGTAAGTTCAATTTTACACCTATGTCACAACACGGTGTAGCACCACAACACATGCCTCGTGAACTTTTTGCTAGCCCATATGTATTTATTCGACGTGATTTGCACAGATCACCACTAACACCACCCTATGAGGGACCGTATAAGGTCTTGCAACGCGGAACCAAATCTTTTCAGATTGATGTTGGCGGCCGGGAAGAAGCTATTTCTGTGGATTGCCTCAAGCCTGCTTTTGTCGACACGACACTTCCTGTCCAACTCGGTCATCCCAAGAGACGAGGAAGACCACCAAAATCATAATATTGTATTTGCTTGTTTTTGTTTTTTTCTGTGTGTGTTTTATTTGTCCGCAGTCATCTTCCCTCAAGTGCGCTTTTTGAGGGGGAGCTATTGTAGCAACGCGTTTTTTTGCCGCACTGCTAAATTACGTCACAAGCGCACTGATTACTCGTTTACTGCTCTGGCAAACAATTGTTTTCAGTAGTAAAATAGCAAGCTAGCAAGCGGGAGTGCATTTCTTGTCAGTATCTCAATCAGCGCTTATTAAGATAGCTAAAATACTAAAATTGTATTTCGAGTACACGACTAGTGCATGCCTTGAAGAGCGCTCGATGCACAGCAAAAAACAATTTTTAAAATCTAATTTGTGTAAGTTAATTAAACTAACCTAACAGTGAACGAATTAAACTAATTAAGCAAATCTGCCAATTTGGCTAATTTAACTAATTGAAATTGATTGCCATGGCATTTATTGAATATAATATTAATTTGAATTTGAGTCTTATTACAGTCGTCACCTGGTACACTCGGTTTGTTGGAGAACAAACGAACAGGTTAACAGATTTATTTTTACTGATAAAATCAATAACCAAAAACGAGAAATGTCAAGCTGATCTATTTCAGTATCTCGGTCGACTTGAGCCTTCAAAAACATCTTTAATTTTTATTACCTTTTCCGCGACCACGGGGATATTATTTGAAAATTCAATTAAATTAAAAGAAAACGGTTGTGGCGGAACGTGGTACGAGAACAGACATCCCCGATGCTTGGGGAGGAATCGGTAATATTGTCAGGAAAAGAAAACCTAATGTCGAACTTGGATTGACGATATTTTTTTCAAAAAAGACAAGATCTTTTAGAGGAGTTTATTGACTCAAAGAAAAAAAACCAATGAACGAAATAGCCAACGAGATGTAGATATTGGAGTAAAAATAACATCATGATTAAATTGGCAGCAGCATTACGTCATCGCTAAAATTAGTTTATTACATTAATTTAAAGATTATTTAATTTACATTTGTTGCGATTGTTTTTAACTGAAACCAGGAGGGCAGGGGGCAATTGCGAAAATAGAGTTTTTGAATATTGATTAAAGTGTGACTTTTTTTGTCTTTACCTTAAATTTGGGATGAAAATAGAGCTTTTTGGACACTAATTGAAAGTGAGACCGTTTTTTAATCTTCACTAGGTTTTTGCGCTGAAAACGATCGGAGATTCAAGGTAAACGCTAATGAGCACCATTACATTGAAATTCAAGTGAACAGCAAAGAAAAAAGTTATCACCTTGTTTACTAACCGGATTGCGGCCCGCGACAAAATTTTTGAATTAAAATTTTATCGATGCTGTTCGAATGTGCTTACGAGTTTAAAAAGTCTGCTTTACTGCATGTTTCGCCTCTATGGTTAGTCAAGAGATATTCTTAAGGCCAATCCATATTTAAATTTTAATGAAATTGTAAATAAAACTTATTTCATTTTAATAAAAATTACCTTCTGACGAGCTAAATAGGCCGTAATGTAGAAATTTATAAAATTCGAATCGCTTCTAATCAAACTTTTGAAAAATATGTATACAATTTCTTTGAAACCATTTTAGTTTACATTTTTTTTCGGGTGCACTTGTTAATATTGTAACTATAACTCTATTGTGTGATATTATGGACCGGTAGCGTAGACAATTATTTCAGCTGATGCGTAAAATAACCTTTTATAACTTTTATGACAAAGCCCAAGAAACAAAAAACTTTGTGAAATTTTGTTTAATTTTAATCAGTGTAAGCTGGACAAATCACCTTTTTTCTAGCTATTTTAAAAATATGAAAAGGGGCTGTCAGCCTTTCCTTTAAAAAGAAACTGAAAAAAGAGAAATTGAACCGAACAAAAATAGTGGGTAGTATACTCTTTTTATTTCGGTGATGCAATGCACCTGAGGAACATTTGAGAGCATTTGGGATATAATTTGGTGTGTCTAAATGCAAGTATGATGAAGTCGGTATACTTCTTTTATCGCAGACAGAGTAAAAATTTTACTACAAAAAGATTTAACGCTTTTAGGTAACTTAGATTGAAATTTAATTCATTGTACGTTAGTTATTAGCGGCTATCCTGGCTTATGTAATGATACGTTAAAGTTCCACAAATTTAAATAATAACAACCTTTTCATAGATTTTACGTCACAATTTTTAACGGAAAGTTTTAAAAAGTTCAAGTAATTGTGTTGCTTTTCTATCGTAAAACTCTATTAGAAACAGTTATAATTACTCAAATTATCGTATTTTGGTCTTAATAAATAGAACATTATGTAAGCAAAAAGTGCGTATTCATTAAATATTAAAAAGTAAATTGTTTTAAAAATAAAAGAAATTGGAAATCAATTTTTTTTTAAACCACAAGTTAGAATATCTTTGACTTTGAAATAATTCAAATAAATTTTTTATGTGCCTCTTATTTTGATTTGACCACGCAATTTCAACATTTTTTGAATGTCAATTTATAGTCAGCGACATTAAGAGGTAGCCAAAGTTTTTATTTTGATTTCTTCTTGTTAAAAAAACTGAAAACGGAAGCGTTAGACGTTTTTTCGGCTTCCTAAAAAAACGTCTTCGTGACAATTCATGTTTGACACGTTTGACAAACAGTTTTAAATTATTCTAGCTAGAACAATGCCGACTTTTCAATTATTTGACCAAAAAAAGCAAAAAAAGTAGAAAAAATAGGCCTCGAAAATTTTGGAGCAAGTCAAAGTAAAACCTTGACACTTGCTGCTGATTTGGGGTGCAAGTTCTGGTGCTGTCGAATTAGATAGACTAGAAAATATAAAAAAAATGTCCTCAGCAGAGATCAATTAGTCTAGTTTTTACCTGCAAGGCCTCCATTAATGGTCATTATGAGAGACCAATAGTGATCTTGACCTCGAATCGCATCTGTGGTTTTGTACAAAATCATACTGGCAAGAGCTCCGGCGGACCCCCCCAAAATGGTGTTCATGACTGCCACCGACACTGCGAGACCATCCCCGGGGTTAGTGATAGACAATTGCGATCCGCCGTTGAAGGCGAGAAATCCGACAAAAAGAATAAAACCCCCAAGGGACGCCACCTGTCAAAAACAAATATTTTTAATTTCAAATAGAGTCTTTTTCCTCGCTTATTATATTGATTTTGGGGGTGCAAGGAGTTACTTCCCAATTTGGTAGTCAACCACAGCTAAAAATTTTTTCTCAGCAGTTTAAAAAGTCGTTGCTTTGCATTACTTTTATTCGTAGAACAACGGTTGGTAAGCAAACTATTGGGTAGCTAACTGAATTACCATCGCCACCCAACATATAAATCATAGTATATTACAGGGGTGGCCAAACCTTTATCATGTTTGGGCCGCATATCATAAAACCAAACTTTTAAAGAGCCGCAACACAAAAATCTAAAAACATGAATTTATTTACTCGTTTACTGAAAAAAAAAGGTCCTCACTTGAAATCATTCTCAGATTTCCCATATAATTTTTCAATTTTTCAAAAGTTCCAAAGAGCCGCAGTTTGGCCACTCCTGGTATATTATAATCGGCTCAATGCAAGTAATCCCATGCTGTTATTTCTACCACTTTTCTTTCAACAAAAAACTTTTTTCCAGTTTAAGCGTTTCGATAGAAACGCTAGATGTCGTTAATACTCACTGTTACGCTGTGTCCCGGTATGTCATTGTAGGACCCATCATCGTTAAAACGACCAATTCGAGGTCCCAAAAAGATGGCTCCCACGAATGCAGCGGTTCCGCCCAAAACATGAACGATTCCAGAACCCGCAAAATCAATGTAAGTTAAATGGTCGATACCTGAAAAAAGTTTAAGATTGGAGTCGTGGGTTCAAATTTATAGCAGCACGCTCTTGTGCAAAAAGAATCAAAAGTAAGTTTACTTTCAATTTTACAAGAAACTACATGTAACTAACGCTCGAATGCTTGTCGTACGTATGTTTGAAGACTGAATTTTGCTAATTTTGTATGTTTGAAGAGCGCTTACACTGAGTGTAGAAATTTTAAGAAGCAAAGGTTGGGAATTGTATTCGTTGAACATAGACAGATGCAAATTAGCCTTATTTGAAAAGCTAAACAAAGCCAAGCCTGTCTTTAGGGCGGGGGATTTGCTTTACTCCATGGCCATGAAATCTTTTTTGCGGTCTCCAGTTGTCAACCGCTGGTTCTATAATATTTTTTCCTTTTTTTAATTTTATATTTATATACTTTTTTTAAATATTTTTTCTTTTCTTTAATTTCACTCTTATTTGCTTACTTGTTTTGAAACTAAAACTGTAATGGCATTTTGACAAACTAAGATTAAAACAAACGTGTTCTTACTTTATAAATCGGTTAGTTTCTCTTACTTTAAAAAACAATTAAATCAGAATCAGAAAAATATAAGTTCAATGCGTAGTCTAAGCACTTTCTTTGTGCCTTCAAACAAACACAATAAAAAAATTAACAAAAAATTAAAGATTCCAACAGGCTTCAAAGTCAAGTTTGCTAATACCAATCCTGAAACTAAAAAAGAAACGGCGCGTTGTTCTTGAAAATATGTTTTATTTCATCAAAATCATTTTCGTGCAAGATTAATTCTCGGCACTGGCAAAAAAAGAAATGATAAATTATGACAGTTGCTCTACAGTGGGGTAAGAAACTAAATGGCAACCAAAAGCCGCATGTCCAATTTGAAACATAGCGGGCTGCCAGCAATAACCTTGTGTTATATAAACTTGCCTATTTGTAAAAACTAAACAAGCTGACCAGTGTGTCTAATTCGATTTTTAACCAAAAGCATTTCTATGATTTACCTCTGCAACGAACAAGCAAATTATAATCAAAATAATGTGAGTTCAATTCTCTTTACGAGCATTGATGCGCATCAAAAATTTCTCTTGTTGCAATTTTTATCAAACTTCCATTGCTGCTCGTAGTGGAAACAAGCTTAACGCTCGTTTCCACTACGAGCGTGGAATGGTTTTTTTTTTTCTTTTATTCATCTTTCCGCGCTTAAAATCTAAGCGAGCGCTAAGCAAAGCAAAAAAATCAATAAAACAAACATAGAATGTTCCATTCCACTCTCGTAGTGGAAACGAGCCCTTACTTCAGTTGAAAAATTGCATTGAAAATCAACAATTACCAATTTCTGTTTATCACATTGATGTTGCAAAAACCTTTCACGTTTAAACACCCTTTTTTGGTAATATTAATTTTTTTAGGCTACTTCGAATATGCTGTCCAAATCCACAAATGCCACGCTATGAATAATGCATTAATCTGTCACAGGTTCTCCAGTTTTTTAGTAAGTTGATATTTTATAGACACTCAATTTGTTCGGCATCAATCCAACTTTGCTTTTCAATCAGTAATAACTTCAAGTAAGAATAATTGTTTCGTTTCAACAACTGACCTATCTCTAGAACCTGGGATCCTTGTGTAAATAGTCTAAGTCGTTTAATTCGATTGCTTTGATTTTTCTATTATTTTCTCATGTTCACCATTCCTGTTTAAACACGCTTTTTCCACTTTGGGTAGTTTTATAAAGATAGTGCTGTTTTCCAAAGATTCTCTGAGATGAAGTTATCAAAGTTAAAACTAAGTGGCGCGTAACTCAAACTAAGCGTTTTAAATTTTCAATTTATTTCTAAATAAAAACAAAATTCCTTGACACCCTATTTTAAATATTTTCTGCTTATTATTTTTTTTTTTTAAACCTGAGTTTGAAATAATCTTAATAAAAACTAACTAAAAGGGTGGCTGTCCGGATCCTAAAAAAAGTTATGCTGTTGCCACACGATAAGCTGGTTATCATTTATAATTCATTGTTATATTAACATTATTAACTCAGATTATTAAAATCTCCAAAAGCACATGAGTGGAAATCAAAAGAATGCAATACTGAAAAAAATTTTTTCAACAGAATTTTTGATTTTTTGGGGAAACCAAACTTAACTATTTTAATTTTGTTCTTCTATAACAGGGATGGCGAACCTATCCAGCAGGTCACGTTGTGACCCACTAGTTGAAATTCAATGACCCACATGATGTTCTGAAATTTCTGGTATTTTTAGTCTGCAACATTAATTTAAGACGGATTAGACCAGGGGCGTCCAACCCGTGGCCCGCGTAAAGGTTTTAAGTGGCCCGCGCAGTATTTTTTAAAGCTCTCTGTCCTGCCAATTTTGGCAGAAGTCGAAGACAGATTTACTGTGAAGACCCCTTTTTTCTCGTTTTTTATCAAATTTTAGAGGTCACTGTGATTTCCGGACAAAAAGTGGGGAATCTGAGACTGATTTCAGGTGAGGACCTTTTTGTTTTTTTTAATTTTATAGAGATCACTATGATTTTGGTACAAAAAGTGGGAGTTCCGAGACTGATTTCAGGTGAGGACCTTTTTTTTTTAGAGATCACTATGATTTTGGTACAAAGAGTGGCAATTCCGAGACTGATTTCAGGTGAGGACCTTTTTTTTTTGGAGAACACCTTGATTTTAGGAGAAAAATAGGGAAATCACAGATGAAATCGAAGTGAAGACCTTTTCTCTTTTTTTTTAGAGGTGACCATGAGTTTTGGAGAAAAAAGTGGAAGCCAAGATAAAAGCTCTTTTTTTTTTAGAGAACATCAATATTTGAAAATTCTTGCCTCGGGCCCTTAAATTTGAATATCCACCACTGGTAAAGACTTTTTAGTCAATGACCCACTTAATTTAAGTTAAAAAAAAACTGTCATTTTTTGACCTGCCCTATAAAAAGGTTTCGCCAACCCTGTTCTATGAGATAAAATTTTACTTATACATACAGTATAAACAGAAAATAGTATTTTGTTGTTTAAGAATATTTGATTCAATTGAGGTTTATTTCTTTCCTACAAGCCATGGCAACAATAAACAAAACAATTGGATAAATGCAATTTTTTAATGTTGAAATACAAATAAGCAACTAAAAAATAGAAACATAGAAAAGAAGTTAAATTATTTTTCATCATTTCATACCAATTTGCTGTCACTCTTTTTACTAACTGGAATATTTCAATTAATTTTTCACATCATCAACTAACTTAATATATCCATGAGACGATTACCAGATCTACTTCGGAAAGCACCAAGTATGCTGCCAGTTGATAGTTCTTATTTGTTACTTTAGGGCAGAGGTCGGGAACCTGATTGCACTTGCAAGCCGCATCCCAAAATTAAAAGTTAGGTGCGGGCCACATAAAATTTTGGAAGGAGGCAATAAAACTTTGCCCAAATTTTATTGACAGTTGCCATAAGTCTGATTATGCTAAAGTTATCACGTAATGTGACACATTTTCGTGACAAAAATCTACTGATAAATAAAAAAAAAACAGGGCACAGTGGTTGTGGAGCATTGGTTTATTCTAAAGTTCTTTTGATATGTTTTTTATCAACGACACGGGGCCACATTGAAACATCTTGCGGGCCGCAGGTTCCCCACCTCTACCTTAGGTTATAGTTAGATGAGTATAATTTCAATAGGCGCTCGTTAAAACTACCAAGCAGAAGAAACTGATAAAAAATGTTTTTTCTAAGGCCACGAAACATGGCGAAGCTGGGAGTTGAACCGAGAGCTTGTTGATCTCAAGTTTTTGCAGAAACACAAGTCAGTCGAAAATAGCAAATTAATAAAAAAATTTTTTAATGATGGAGGAACAAGCAGTATTAGTAATGATTACGAAAGAGCAGTAATTATGTGGTAACAATACAAGTTAACTCGTATAAAAACCAATAATTACGTTGTAACAATACAATTCCTATTAATTAAAAGTCTTGATTAAAATATATTTAAATCTCAATGAGTTACACAAAAAACTTCTGAGAACAGCAGGTGCCAGAAAACCACAGTATTTCTATTTATACTGTATTTTATTAAAAGATGATTAAGTCATTGGAACCAGTGAGCAGCCGGGACAGAAAGGTTGCAGCTCAAACAAACTCCGAAGTCAATAAAAATTGCTTTTGCACAAAACTAAAGACAAGCATTGTCTTTATTAGTTTTAGAATTTCGAATATGTTGATTATGAAAACGATTTTTTAAAAATAAGATCCATCACTAAATGTTTTGTCGGAGACAATGCTATTGTTTTGATTTATTGATTAGTATCATTTGACTGACTAAGTTTCTATAGCCTATGTCTATTCTAAACTAGGGTTGCCATACCGTCCGGACTTTGACGTTTTTTGTTTTTTTTAGAGAACACCATGACTTTGTGACGAAAATAGGAAAATCCGAGACCGATTCCAAATGAAGATCTTTTTTTTTTCTGTCTTCATCTTAGAATCTTAAACAATTTTATTTTGTCCGTCCCTTCAAAAATTTTTTAGGTGGTACGCTTATGTCTGTCCGAAATTCCGTCTATTCAGATATGGCAACCCTACTCTAAACTAGCATCAGTGTGTCCCGGTTACATCGTTTCGCTCATAATTCCGGCTACAACACAATTTGATTGGTTCGGTAAACAATTTTTTTGCAGAAAAAGAGAGCAAAATTAAAAGTAATTAAACAAAAAAAGCTAAATTTCAAAACATCAAGTGAAAATAACCATAATATTCTATTTTAATGTCAATATTTCAATAACAAAGCGTTCATAAATTTTGATTTGATTGACTTAATTTACAGTAGAACTAAAAATTTTAGTGTATTGCATAAGTTTGGGGTCTGATTTAATCTCGGGTGCTTATGTGCAGTAAGTTGATGTTTGCTGACCGAATATCCCTACTACCTTATCCAACTGGGCGGACTGATAGGGTTGGTTCGTTGGATTATACGCTGCAGAACTATAAATATTTAAACAAACTGATTCTAAATAATTTTTTAACTTCAGTTTAAGTGCAAATTGAATTACATTGAGATTTAAGATTCAGATTGAGACATTTAGTGTAAGTACATTGAGGAAACGGATATAACAAAAATGAAGATTGACATAAAGTATTGCTGTTCGTTTTTTTCTTTTCTTTTGACGATACCCGTAATTGAGCGTGATCATACTGAACTAATAACGGAGAAAAAACAGAAAAATTATAATTGCTTCAACTGACCTCGTCAACAAAAAGTTGTTATTTAAAGAGTATGATTTTGCCCAAAAACCCGCCATTGTGTTAATGCGTAGTTACTACGCAGGCGGCTAAGTTTTGTTGCTGATTAAATGTTTCTAAGAAAACAATGGGCTATATTTTGTTTTTGACCAAAACAGAGAGAAGTTAAGTTTTGATTATTTTGTTTTTATTAGTTTTCTTGTTTTAATTTTAAATGGATGACAAAAATAGTTTTTGTTTTTGAAATATTTTAAAAAGTACAAAAATGTTATTTTTACACAAATGTAAAACATTATGTATTAATTAAAATGTTACTTCTAAAATTTAAAATACTCGTAATAATTCCAAAGGCGTGAGGCATTGTGATGCAATACTTAAAAAAAGTTTTGTTTAGATCACTTGCTGGTGCACTTATTGATATTAAAACACGAGAAAGTTTCAACTGACAAAAAAATAATTTTTTTATAAGACCTACCCGCCCCGGTTTTCAACCATCCACTTTCAGACCACCCCCAGTGGGAGACTACTGGATACACAAATCCGGTCAAGAACGTGCAGTAAACCATGTAAGTGGTGAATTCGGTCCGTTCAGCCATGGCTCCTGATACAATGGTAGACGCCGTGGCCGCGAATACAAACTGGTAAAACCAGCCTGCGAAGAAGGTGTTCGACTCTTGTATGTAAACCTGAAAACAATCTCGAATTTTTTCGTCCGTCGTTTTTAATAGAAGAAGCCCCGAAATAAACATTAAAAATTTTCTTAATCATTCCGAACGCTCCTCCCTTGATAAAAACCATCCATAAGCCAGCTAAATTATTTAATTTTGAGTTGTTGGCTGGTTGTTATCACCGGAAAAGTATTTAGAATCATTAGCAAGAAAAATGCCTGGTAAGTAGTTTTACGACATTTTAAGCAAAATTTCAGTTATCAAATTTTTAATTTCTAGAAAAATTTCGCAGATGATATTATTAATTCATCAATATAATTTTAAGTTTAAAGATCAATAATGATCATTATTATTAATAGCACGTTTAAGTGAAGAAATAATAGCAAGGGACAAATTAAAATTATCTAAGACAATGGTTTTTTTGAACTGGGGTCCACTAAAATTTTTTATGAGGTCTGAAAAATTATTGATTTTAATAAACTTTACTATTTTCTGAGCAATTTAGTTTATGTAAAAACTGGCCTATCGATTAACCTTGATTGATAAATTACATTTATTTTATGTGATAATTTTTTTTATTTTTAGAAATCTTTCATTTCTTAAACGTTTAAAAAAGAGAACGCCAGCTGAAAATTTTGAAAACAATAATCAAAGAACTTAAATAATATTGAGCTGAACAGACTTTTAGCAGATTAACAATGATTCAGCACTTGTGTGTGCCACTATATATACTATATGTACTACGTATACGTATATAGATTGTACCACGTATACTACAACTATATATTAAAAGATAAGTTTAAATAAGCATTTATTTTTTGTAAACAAATTAAACAAAGGTGTCTAAAAACAAACAAAGCCGACTCAGAACAAGTAAATTGTTAGTTTTGTTAAAAACAAAAACATTGTTAGAAAGTGTTTTGTCTTTAAAGATGACATTATTTTTGTTCTATTTTTATTTTATAAAAAACAAAGCTGTCAGTATTGCAGGCTCAAGCAATAATTATATGTGCTATTATTTCTCATCAAGATAACTCAAAAATAAATTGAATAATAATAATAATAAAAGTAACTTAAAAAACAATTTTCGCATTCGTGAAAAAAAATTCAATTAATAGCTTACTTCAGTTGAATTTTGGCCAATGTTTGAACCAAAGAAGTGATTGTGGCCAATGAACGCATTTCCAGGTTCCCCATAAGCAAAAGCGTAGCCGAAAGCGTAATAGGACAATGCACCAATAACTAAAAATGAAAACAATAAAGTCACAAAAAAATTGATCACCAGAAAAAAGAAACAATAAAAAGCTTATAAAACACAACAAAAGAAGACACATTGTTTGCTTTTGTTTTCAACATTAGCTTTTTCGTAATTTCGAGTTACCGCCCCAAGCGACTATCTATATCGGCATGTTTCTAATTAATATTCAGAGTGCTTACATATTAACTTCAATGTGGCTTGCAGAACAAGGAATGAATCGGCATTGCACAATCATCGAACTCGATTTCAGTAAACTATGAGTTAAAATTTTTAACCATGTAAAACATTAAAAAATAGCACGAAATGACGTTGATTACATAAAGCAACACATTTTTTTTGACGTGACTCCAGCAAAACTATCAGAACCGAAACCAAATCAAAATTTTTGCTGTACTTGCTTCATACGCCAAAGTATGTTCTAAGTTCGCGTTGTGCATCTCAGTGAGGTTCGGCGGTGCTGCGGCCGAGCAGTTGCAAACTTTTGGCAACATCGTTTCAATGGGCGCAGATTGATCAAACCCAAACTTCTCGTGAAGAAAGCTAACTAGCCCTGAGTGTCCTATTAGGGCAGTTAAAGGTTAAGTAATTTGACAAGGACTTTCAATGTTTTGCCAACAATTAAAATAAAAATTTCATTTGTGTGTGGCGCAAGAGCTTCACGGCCGTTTATAACGAGCTATTGTGCTTTGTTTACCACTTTTGGGCTTCCGCTTGTTATCAGCGTGAAGACTCGATTTAAGCTCAACGGTGATAAGAAACATATTTGCTGCATTGTGTGCCTAAATCAAAACAACAAATCAGACTTCACTGCCCCGTTGCTTTCATTAAAATTTATTACTTTCTCGATAAGTTTATTATTATTTTCACTCGTAGTTTATGTTTTGTTTCACATAGTAATAATAGTTTTTCAAGATCAATCAATTATTTTAAAACAAAAGTTAAACGTCTTTTCGATAACTATTGTTATCAAACAGTTAACTGTTTTCGTTTTGAATGTTTTTTAGAAGTTTTGCTTGTTAATCTTAGTGTTCACGACGTAAAGCAATTACACCGAACAAAAACCAGAAGCGAGATTAAATTAATTTGTTTTTAATGGTTCGGCAGAAAAATTCAGCAAGATTAGCAGAGACAACCTGATATTAGAAGTTTTAAAATTGCATCTTAGCTTGTGACGATTGTGTGAACTTTAAAAAAATTAAATGCGAAGTAGTTGTTTATACTATTACTTTAAAGGTTGTTTTTTCATTTAAAATAAATTTTTTTCAACGTTAATGGAATAAAGCCAGTCGGTTTATTAATGTGAATTATACCTTTTAACTTATAGACAGGGTTACCATTTTGTGCTTATTTCTAAGGTTTGTGCTTACTTTTATGAACATTGTTTTAAAAAATTGAATGTGCTTATTTCTAAGAATCGTGGTTATTTTAGAGTAAAGCGCTAAGTTTTCGTCATGTTAACGCTTTAGTTTTCAATAGAATTTTTAAAAAACGTGCTTATTTACCCGTAAAGTCAAGTGAAAAAAAAATACATTGAAGGTCATTTTTCGGTTGAACATCAATTGAAGACATTATTTTGCTCTTTACTTGACGTGGTCAGTAAAACAGTTTCAAAACAGCTGCAGCGCACAAGTTTTGGTGCCTTTCATTTTGGGTGATTGCGCCTGCTTGTTTTTGGGTCAGTTCGGATGGCAACCCTGCTTGTAGAGCTCAGACAAAGAACAACAAAATATAGTCAAATGCAGGAGCTTTAAAGAAAATAAAAAAGCAACTCTTTTGACTGGAAAAATCATATGTTTGATTTTATTCCGGTTTTATCTGTAATTACAAACATTATCAAACGAATACAAAAGACTCACAAACATCGAGAACATTCTTCATGATGATGTTGGTCGTGTTCTTGCTGCGGACCGAACCCGCTTCTAAAAACGCGAATCCGGCTTGCATGACTGAAATGCAAATATTCAGATTAACTCGTTCTTGAAAGATTTTCAGTTTATCGAAATTACGCCTTTGTCGCTTTCCTGCGAGTCAGGAGAATAATCAGAGGTGAAATGAAAACAAGAAATAAAAATAAATGTCAAAATATGGTTTTTTGGGCCCTTCAAAAAAATTCCTTAGTTCATGGCCAGTGATGGCCTTACAAAAAGGAGGCTTGGTGCGGCTTTATTTTGGATCGATTTGTTGCAAAAAACTCTCTGAATCGAACAAGCCAAACTGGAAATCAAGCTCGTTTCAAGAAAGCGAAAAATGAAAAGAAATCACTCGTGTTACCGGTAAATTATGTAATTTTAGGTTTTTTCGATACAAGAATTAAACTGAAATTTCGTTGAAAACGAATTTTCTGGAAATCTTTGCAGAATTAATTTATGAATTTAATTGTAAAAATATCAGAGAAAAATTATATAAAAACATTATTACGAAACTTACATAAAACAAATATTCCACAAATAATCAAAAAGAGTTGGTCAAGGTTTACCGCTAGACTCTCAATATCTGTCATTCTAATAGAATCTTTAGGCTTTTCGCTGTATTTTTTAAAGATTAGCAAAATTTTCACCGTTTTGAAAAGATCTAGAAATCTAGAAAAAAATCATCATTTATTAAATTTTATATCGCAAATTTTGCAAAACGCTTTCTATTCTTCGATTTTGTTTACTTAAATGCTCAAGTTTTCAAAGAAATTCTTGAACTATAGAACGATTACTCCTTCACCATTTTCATCACAAAATGTATCGTTTTACCTACATACAATCTTTTCAAATGAAAAAAGTTTTAGCGTACGCGAGTTTTGTGATCGTTTCCACTTCTCGAAGAAAAAAAAAGATTTTCCCATATCGTAAACACGTGACTCCGTCGCATTTTAGAAGACTTTTTCTAAAATTGAAGATTTTCACGTGCTATCCAACAACGAAATAGTTAATTGGTGCTCACAGAATGCATGTATTTATTATATGCAATAACTCTGTCATTGTTTCTCAAAGAGGATTGTCAATCTAAATTCTGACACAATAAAATTCTCACACACTTACAAGAAGAGTAATTAGGTCATTAACCATACCCCCATTTCATTTCAAAATCCCTTGTTTCCTATTTTGCTATGAACTAAAACTGCCAATCAATGGTCAATAAAATGAGCATTTGTTCTTAAATAAACGGACTTACGTAAATAAAATTAAAAATAATTTTAAAAACAAAAATTTAAAATTAGGTGTTTACCGTTTGAAATTAAATTTTTATTATCTATTTATCGGCTATCTTATTCATCAGCTTGAAATTAAAAAAAAGTTTTTATAATCTATTTAGGCTTTAATTAATAGATAAGATTTGGTCATCGGAAAAAATTTGTTCTCAAAACTAACATCGAATTTCGCAGCTGATAACTTTCCTCATTAGCTTGAGATATTCCAACATTAAACTGCTTTATATTGCAACAATTAATCCAACCGACTTTCAATCTTACTACTTTGAACAATTAATGAATTTTGTATCACAAAAATAGTAGAAAAATCAGCAAAAGGAAAATATAATGTAGACAGTTTCAAACAAAGTCTATTTTCAGTCAAAATTCGTATTTGCATCGAACATGAATTGAAGGTCTTCTAGGAAAAACCAAACAATTAAACAACTATTTCAGGTTGCGATTAGAACAACTTTGTAAACAATAAGATTTTTAATAGATTTAACTACTCTAAAGGGACAATTAAAAACAGAACGTGTATTTACCTATGACGTTGGTTTTAAGCTTAATATAACTTTAATGTGAAAGAATAGTGTGGTGTGTGTGTTAGTCACCTTTATCGTAACAACAAATTTTAAAATGTTTTATATCAGAACCAAAAGATATCACAAGCACTAAGGGCTAACTAACAAAATTTTCGAACATTTTTAGGACAACTAGAACCATTTTGTAGTGACAAGTGCAATTAAAGTGAGTCAAAATGTATAATAAAACCGCAATATAACATAAGTAATTACAGCCGACTGTAGTTGTACAAAGAGCAAGCATTACTTAGTGACATTTTTGATCCACACTTTGACTAAAATTAAAAGGTGTAATTTTTGGGAAAAAATGTCAGCGAGTCAGTTATTGTCGGCTGTACGACCAAGTGTTTGGGAGTGCCATTTGATGGCAACCTTAATTGACATGATGTTCAACTCTTTATTTCCCACCCATTATATTGTTGTGATTTTGATAAAGACACTTTGGTTCACTTTTTCTCCTCGGCAGTCTTAAAAACAGTTATGCCTGTAAGTAATTAGAAAACCAAATAAAAAACTTCAACGTGACAGTATCATCTTTTCATCTCTGTAAGCAGGTCCAGGCAATCGCTTGAACGTTGCTTTAAGTTTAACGATACTATTGTTATCCTTAAAATCACAGGATAAACAGTTATTGGTGCTACTTGAACGTGCGATCTCACTGCCATAGCTCGTATACAGTAACTACTCGCGTGCGTCGCATGTTAAAGTATCACCCAGTAATTATGATATGATGACGATTTTTATTTTCGGGCAGTTTTGTATAAAAAAATTAAATAAATTTCAGTGTTTAGAGAATTGGGCCACAGATATTAGGGAGGCATACAACGACAAGCAAAAGGCAAAATATAATGCAACAGTATAGTGCGAAATTAGGTACTTTATCAAAATATGTAGCGAGCGTGTATAGCTGCACACTCTTAGAAAAGACTGCGAACAACTAAGAAGAATATGGCCGATATTTTGAAAACTACACGTTTAACCGAATATTTTGATGCACTAGCCGGTGATTTCCGAATGGTGCTTCCTCAAAATGTGATTAAATACTCTGCATAAAACATAGACTAGTACACGCCAACACTCAAAAACTAAATATATCGATTCTTCATGCTCGTTTCCCGCGTTGAAAAGAATCATTAGTTCGCCTTGTAATTCTTTGAAACATATTATGTTCGAGCTAAGCATTGGCAACTTACAACGTTGTTCAATCGCGCTAGGGAGCAGTTTTCAGGCGATGTTAATTTTGCTGCTTTGAAATTGAATTCACATCAAGACTAAATTGGAATATCTTGCATGAAGAGTGTCGAAATTGTGTTATTATTTCAAAAGTGTGTCACGTGTATAAAATACTTGGGAACTACTGCACCAAGCAAAAAGAGCAACAGCTACTTTTTACCAGTTTGACAAACTTTTACATTGGTCAAGAATTTGTTCCAGAAAAATTTTTTGGCGTTCGAAATTTTACGGAAAATATACTTTGTTGAAACATTGCAAACATCTCAAGCATAAAATAACATTTCAGTTCGTATTTTTTTGAACAATCGCTGTTATAAACGGAAACATGATTTTTTAAGAACATTTAAGGGTTACCTTTAATTTTGATTGTCGAGGGTTTGTTTTAACATTAAATGCTCGTATACGCTCGCACGCTTCTTCTCTGACATTTTTTGGCTCCGAGATATGTATTGTGACCAACAGCATAAAGGTTACAAAAATACAAATTTTAAGATTTTATTCTTCAACAAATGCGTTTTCTTAAAAAAGTACAAGACCTAATTACTTGCAAGTAAGTCACTATTTCAATTTCTAAATTACCGAAAAGCCTACCAAAAATATTTACTTTATACTGTATTTATACGAACCCAAAATAGTTTAATTGGGTTAAAACTTATTGCTACATTGGTGTAGCTCTACCAGGTAAAGTCCCCTTTCGTTTTATTCGAAAAACAAAAATCACAAACTTTCAGGAAGCATCTACAGTACATTCAGCGAAATTCTATGAACAAAGTTACACTCAGCAAACACTCCGGTTGTATTGAGAAAGTTAAAAGTAGATAGAAGCTTTAGACCAGGGGTGGCCAACCTGTGGCAGACAGATTGCACCCTGATTTCCAGCGTTTACCTTTTTTTTTTTTTTTAGAGAACAGCTTGGTTTCAGTAGGAAAAACAAATTTAGAGAATTTTTTTTAACGTTGACCTTTTTTTTTAGAGAACACCTTGGTTTCTGTAGGAAAAGTAAAAATTTAGAGACTTTTTTCCAGCGTTGACCTTTTCTTTTCTTTTTTTAGAGAACACCTTGGTTTCACTACAAATTTTGAAGTCTTTCGTTTTTGTGGCGGATATGAACTGGACGTGAATAAAATTGGCGGTTGAGGAAAAAAGGTTGGCCACCACTACTTTAGACATTCTTCTTTGCTTACCAATCTTAGCAAGAGCTCAAATTTTAAGTCATATGAGCGCTATGGAAAAATTAAAAAAATAAACTTCTAACCGGAAAGCGATTTCTCTGTATCTCCGAAAGTAAGTCTAATTAATCGCTTGATTGGAAGGAATACAAATAATTTTGTTGCTTTAAAATATAATTAAAGGAAAAGCTTGAGCCAATAAAATATTGAGCACGTTTTCTCAAAATTATATTGACAAATGAAAAAATTATAATTATAACGAAGGAGTTAACTTCAAATTAAGCATCTTTCTTTGAAAAAAGCACATTAATATTATATAAAACATTGCTTCTTAAATTGGGCGCAAATCTTAGAAATAAGCACAAAAAGTTAAACCCTACTTATTGTTTTTAACTATTCGTAAAACCTCTTTGTATGGTCGCATGGAATTACTGATATTGATCTGGCTGCAGCTTTTCAATTTCAAGTGGAGTCGGTTGTAGGAAAGTGTCGCAACCCCTCCATTGAGGAATTTGTCACGAACTGCCTTTCTTAAGGACACAACAAAAATCACCCACGTAGATTAAAAATAGAACTCATGCTCTCCTGCTCGCATGTCAATTTTATCACACTGAGCTATCCCGTCGACATGATCGTGCTAAGCAGCACCAACGCATGCATAGAACGAAAAGTGTCATCAATGTTTTTTCTTGTTATGAATGTGATGGCACTGGTCAGTACGATTGAATTATACATCGAGAAAATAGACTCTTTCCTTAAATTATATTCATGAAAAGGGGCGTTGGAAGTAGGATACAATGAGAATGAAGTCCCCTTAAAAAAATTTTAGCCTCCAAAAAAATTATGTTGATACGATCAAGTCAATTAGTATTAAAAGGGGCCTACTTTTGGAAATGAAATTCGGTCACTACTTGCATAAAACCTTTTTGCTTTTTCAAATTATGTTCATTTTAAGATCCATAATCCACTTAAAAATAAAAAACAATTGAAGACTAAAAAGAAGATCTTTCTAAGCATTTTTTTCTCCGAAAAAATCACCTTTTGTAAATTTAACGCAAATTGACTAAAATTTTTTTTTGTTCCATTTGCAATCTTGGCTTCGACGTTCAGAACTAGTGTTTGTCACTTCGGAAATATGGTATGCCTATTTTCATCCCAAAAATCAAGTGAAGATCAAAAAAAAGGTCATCACTTTGAAACTGTCTCTGATTTTGACAATTTCGTCCCAAAAGTAAATTGAAGTCCAAGATAAGGATTCTTCTTGTTGTCCCCCGGTAAAGACCCCGTGGCCCCCTTGGGGGCCCCAAGGCCCTTTGAGAACCCCTAATCTAGACTGAATCAATTACTCAGTTAGAATGAATGAAAAACAAACTGCCAGCTAGATATATAAATAAGCAAACATTACGAGATAAAAAACGAATAAACCTGAACGAACGAAAATTACTATATAAATTATTATGCTAATTTTAGTAATCAGAAAAATCCGTTTATGACGTCACAAATGCAATCATATGATCATATAAAACTTGTTAGGTAACCTACAGAATGGAATTTGCGTCAAAATAGTTTTAAAGCCATTTACGACAACAATGCGGCAGCGATGACGTAATATTTTTTTAGTTTAGTCTACTATTTTAGAAAAATATTATGTCCTCGCTGCCGCATTGTTGTCGCAAATGTCTTTAAAACTTCAATCAATCAATGTGCTTTGAATAAAACAGTAAAGCAACTCTTTATAATTACTTTTAAAAACAAGTTGCAGAGAAAATAAATTAAATAGGGGGTAGTGTACTGATCACACAATCACTACGTAATAATGAAGAATTTGAAGTCAGTATGAAAAGTTTAAAAATTACTGTAAAAGAGTAAAAATCACTTATAGGTTTATAAATTTCAATTAGAATTACGAATGAAGTGTGACAGACACGTTCTTTATGGGTAATTTAGTTGAAGACAAAAACAAAATGTTCTTCACTTTAATTTTTGTGCACAGTAAATCATTGTTATTAGTGAGGTATACAACGCTTGTAAAAAATGGAAAAAACTATTCCACGGTAAAAAAGTTGAAAATCACTGCTTTAAAGCATAGCGGTGCTCTTGCTTGGAATAAAATCTTATCGCATATTAAACAAATTGAATATGATAAAAAGTTTTACGCTATGAAATTTAAAACTAACCTTGAAGAATCACAGTTTTGATCTTAATGAAAGCACAAGAAAAACTTTTTATTATTTTTTATATTTTACACCTAACTTTACACAAGGACACAACAAAAGAGACCGAGTAGTTCTCAAGCCGCGACCGTATCAATCACATTCGCCATTAATTACGGCGCTCTTAACCACAACCCAACTATTGATATGCAATTTTTGTCCGAATATATCTACTTGAAATGGTCCTTTTGACCAGTAGCAGGATTTGTTTGGTTGGTCTCTTTTCCTACCTAATCCTTGTTTATTCAAAACATTTTAATTTCTGAGTTTGTTGTCTTTCCTACCCATAATTATCAAACATTCTCTGAATATAGCTCGATTGTGTATATTAGTTTTTCTCACTTTTATTTCTCCTCATACATAATACTGATTTGTTTAAAGGTATAACGACCATGCACAGTATTAATCGCTGCCTCCTTATTCACAATCTTTATCTCAATCTGCACTATGAAGTAATTTCGAGCTGTTTTTGAGTAAAAATCAAAATAAATTGACATTGATCTATAAATCATCAATGATTCACAGGACCGAATTTTAGCGTGGTTGACTTTTTACCGATTAGTTGTGAGTTGTTTAAATGCTGATTTAATTGAAAAAAATTACAGATATTTTGGCATTTTCAAAAGCAGGTCTGGCCAATCGCTTGACGTTTGCCCCAATTACAACGCCTCTAATGTTGTCCTGCAAGTCAGAAAGAAAAATAAAGATGATTATGATGATGACGATGACAAATCTCCGTTGTTAAAATGATTATTTTGTAAAGGCGTAACACAAACATTCTGTAAAACAATTACTATTACTGTATATGGAAAATTTTTTGAACTAAATAAAAACTCGTAGGATAAACCAAATAACGTTACATTTAAAAAGAATTGCCATTGGAGAAATACAGTAGACAACAAGAGGGACACGAGTTAAAAATTAAGTGCCCTGATTAAATGGCTGCCGCTGGTCCAATATTAACATAAGCAAAATTACCAATCACGAAGAAAATTTCAATATTTTGACTTCTTGTTAATCAAGCTGAGGGTGGTAGGGGACAATCTCTGTCGACAATCCAAATCAAAAAACGTCACGATCGTTGTGGCAAATTTCTCAGATATCATGCGATAGCAATGAATTGAAACGATTGGTGCCTCTTTATAAACAGGCTCTACAGATAAGCAAAGGCGCGATTAAATCTCCGATCTTCCATAAGTCATCCAGCAGGAAAGTAAACCCCGCCACAAGACGTAACTTTGTCTGGTTCAAGCCAGCCTTTAACAATCAGGTTTCTACCAACATTTAAAAAAATTCCTTTTATCTGCTACAGAAACATTTCCTGCCCTCGCATGAACTGTACAAAATCTGCAACAAAAATGTAATTAAGCTGAGCTATAACATTGCACCAAACACGGCTAACATTATCGCAGCCAACAAGAGACGTTCCTCAACAACAACTATTGCACCATTTCGAAACGGCAGAATCAAATACTTTCTCCTACTGCTCATCACTCCATATCGCATACCAATATGTAGTTAAACAATTTAACTACCTCGAGTTGAAGCACGCAATTCTTATGGCTAATCAAACTTCATTAATAAACTAAAGAAATGAGTTAATTTGGAATTGGCGACGTTGAAACAAAATTAAATCATAAGTTCTGAAGCGAAAACCTATGATCGCAAGTTGTTTGTTGTCTATTTAATTTTAACTGTAATCTTTACTTTTACATCCTAAACCGCCAAAGCTGAGAATCCTTACTGCACTTTAATTGACGTCATCGATATTTTGTCTTCTTGCTCTCGCATCACGGCACGTATCACAAGCGTCATGCGTCACATATTCTCGCGTTGTGTTGTTGATCTAGAGCTGTCAAGCCGTTACTTCAACCACTTGTGATATGTTGATCATGCCAAGTGGATTTTAATTTTTAATATTTAATTTATTTTTGGGATATTTGTACGTTTTCCAGGGTGGAATTTTTGTGTTTCACGTTTTAAAATCTCAGATATCTCTTTTACAATGATGATAATTATTCCATTTATGTGTGAAATCGTCTCTGGTTTATATTAATAAAATTTTGCTTTTAATTCGTCACTCTTTTGATTCAAGATATCTGGCTTTAATATTGTTATTAAGCATTTTTTAAAGAACTGATATCAACTTTATCTAAAGATTTTTACAGATCAACAAGACTTGGCTAACTATGCACGTTAGATGACAAAATAAGAGGGCCAGTCAAAATGATTCGCAATTTATGCCACAACGCACTCTTGTGTTTAAAGTTGGACGCAATTTTTCCTGCGCACGTGGACTTCTGTGTCACGTGATTACGATCAGCTGATCTATTTGTTTGATCGATTGTTACAGGTGTTTGTTTCTGTCACTAAAAATCGTCGCTCCACTAGCAGGATGCACCAGTAAAGAACAGCGTCCAGTGATCCGATTTCTATGGCCAGATGGCGTGTCAGGGGCTGAAATTCACCGGGGATTCTTAACACAATATGGAAACAGTGCACGACCGAGAAGAAGTGTGTATGAAAGGATTTAGAAGTTTGAAAGTGACCGAACAAGCGTGGACCATTAGAAACATTCTGACTCACCAGTATGAAATTCAAGACCCAACTTTCTTCAGGAAAGGTTATGCTTACCATTACTTGGAACTCAAAAGGTTCTATTTTGGAAGATTACCTGGAAAAGTGCCGAAACACCCTACATACAGCCCAAATCTCTCACCTTCTGACTACTATCTCTTTGGTACAATTGCTACTCTTTGCTACACTCAAAGATGCTTTACAAAGTTGTCGATTTTATTCGGAAAAAGCATTTCTGAAACGGTGCGTAAATTGTTACAAGACCCGCCAGAAATTTTCTTCTCAGATAGAATTTACACGTTTGTGGACCGTCGAAACAAGTGCATCAAAAAAAATTGGAACTAAGTAGAAAAATGACGTATTTCTTATATACTCTTGTGCTTGTGCAAAAAAATCAAAAAAACAAAAATGTAGATAATTTTTGACTGACCCTCGTATTTAGAGAAAGTTCTGTCTTTTCGTGGATACAAAACTATTTTCAAAATAGCTATTATTGAAGTGTTCGATCATTTAAAGGATTAGACCGCAACTTTTAACCTTTGAACTATAAACCTCATTTTCGTTGCTTTAGTATTGAGATCGACATTTTTGAATTTTTAATTGCTGCAATTTTAAATCGAGGCATAGTGCATTGCTTTTTATCAATATTTTCAATCTCGTTATTCAGTAAAACTGCGAACTAAACGTTGAAAAAGAACCTTACGAGATCGTTGATGCACTACAATGAGTAAGACATTGATTGTTGGCTTAAGTGTGCGAAGTGGAAAAAGGGGCACAATACACTCTTCAATCTTGAAACAGAGGCCGCAATATAGTTTTTGTAACAACAGTAAAACTCAGTTAATCCGGATTCGGTTAATGCGGAATTTTGCTTAACTCGGATAAAACTGAAACTGCAAATGATTTCTTATATACTGTAACTCTTAATAAAAAGCTTCGGATTATCCGGACTTCGCCTAATTTGAATGATTTTGTCTGTAAAGGCGCGTTTACAGCCGTTTACAGCAATTTTTTATTTCAGTGCGATCTTGTTTTGTTTTATTGACGCTCAAATTCACTAATCTTTTCTCAAAACATGAGTGGATTTGAGCGTCAATAAAACAAACTAAAATCGCGCTTAAAGAAAAAAGTACTGTAAACGACTGTAAACGCGCCTTAAAATAGAATCCGGATTAATCGAGATCTACTGCATTTAGAAATTAAGCTGAGAAATCAAAGTATTCAGTTACAATCGTTTTTTATTTCCGCTATTTGTCAAACAAAATATTTACGTCAATATGTTTACACTACGGAAAAAGGGACATGCAAAAAACAAAAACAACGTTGAAAGATGAAAATTTAATAAATTACAATAGATAGCATAAAGAATTTGCATAGTTGCATCACCTAGCAAAAGAAAAAAAGAAAAAAAAATACAAACACGAGATTAACCCAGCCTGGATTATTTTTATGATATTATTTAATGGCTTGTAACCCCAGCACAGGGAGGCTATCAATTCCACACCTTACCCGATGGTGACCTGCAGGAAGCTGCAATTAAGCATTCTCATTTATCCTAACTTCTTCTTCGTTCGGGAGATATGGACGGGAGCTGGATGGTCCACTAAATGGCCGGACATCTTTCAATCAGCCAGGTCACCAGGCTCTTGTCGACGTCTGAAAAAGCACAGGCCCCATTTGGATGGTAATAGATGGGGCAAGAAGTTATTACGTGCCCAGCTGTCTGCTCCTTTGCACCACACTACAGGCCGCCATAGAAGCCATATCTCGTTTGTACGTTTCTGAGCGGAATAGACCAACGCCGGTCCGAAGGCGATTAAGCCTGACTCATGCAGGTCTGGGAAAGCTTCTTTCCGGTAGCGTTGGGTTAACATCTTTAATATATGTATGGAGTCGGGAGGCGTTTTTTTGTCAATCCATGCTCCATCTATATTTTGCCCGTCGTGCTACACTGGTGCGCACAGCAGGCGGGGTTGTTCAGCAGTTCTAATGCAGCAGGCACAAATGGGTGTCTTGATTTAAGTTGCCGCAGCTCTGCACAAAGTAGAAACAAGAGCCTTTCATATGGGAGGTGTTTCGGCTCCTGAACGCGGCGAGCTAAAGGCGGTACGACATTTTGGGCGAAACTCATTTGGTTGGATGCCTGCCAAGATAAAAAGATTGTCGTTGATGTGGGACGCAAGCATTCGGTCACTATGCACAAGGAATTGTCACTGAGGTTGTCGATAAGGCGAGTATGGACACTGCGACACCAAACGGGCGCACAGTACTCAGCTGTGAGATAAACCAAGGCAAGCGTGGCTCTGCGAAGTATTGTGGCATCCACACTCCAGCTTGATCCAGCTAATTGCCTTAAAAGCCCAACGCGAGATGTTAACTTCTTGTGCAATGACACAACCGTGTGGGCCAAACGTCAGTGCCACAAGCTTTATGCCACGATAGGTAGGTTCAGCACAAAATGGTAGAGCCTGTCCGTTGACAAACTTGTAAAGCTCACGTCGTGCCTCCTTGTTGTAAAGATAGGAGTCTGGCAACCCAGTCTTTGTTGTATTGAGCTTGAGCTTCCATTTGTAAAGATAGGAGGATAGGATTGCCATGTTTTGAGTAAGAATCCCTTCTAATACCTGCCATGTTATTTGCATACTGCAAGATGGTTAGGTTATCAGCATTAGCCAATTTCCTGCCGACTGTCACCGGCAGGTCATACGTATAGATATTAAAGAAGAAGGGAGCCAGAACGGATCCCTTTGGGACACCATTTTAAGGCGTCGTAAGCTGCTTTGCTTTCCGGAACCTGTGGTGAGGGTGAAATGTCGATTACAAATAAGTCCCATAATCAATGAGACCCTTTGCCTGTCTAGAAGAAGATGGAGTAGCTTTCAAGTAAAGCTGCGGTTTCATACTGTATGGTAGGCTGCTGTGAGATCGAAAAACACAGCGCTGGCCTTCTTTTTGGCCCAAAAGCTATTCTCAATTTTTTTTAGTTAGAAGAGTGACTTGATCTTCGGTCGAATTTCCACGTCGAAACCCAGCTTGCTCTCTAGGTAGCGGTGGATCAATAATTGGTTCGACACGGGTTAGATAAGTTTCTCCAAGATCTTGGAAGTGCACAAAACAAAGAGATAAATCTATAGTTTTTAGTTTATTTGGCTTTAGAATGGAAACCACTGATTCACTCCCCAAATGTTAAGAGGCTTGAGTTGGCGCATGCAGAAAGACAGGAACTTGTTTAATCAAGACTTCAAAGCAGAGCCAGCATGGAGTATTAATTCTGGGCATAGAGCGTCAGGGCCAGGAGTTTTTCCAGACTTTCACACCTGGAAAGCATTGGCCAATTTTTTCGAAGAAATATCTCCAGAGACACATTTGTCAGGCGATATTGGAATTCTTCAGAGTTGAGACACCTTTTTAATGACGAGCCTGTTAATAAGCTAGCAACCAGATGCAGTTTACAATCGTACCCAGGAGAAATATATTCTATAGACAAGACATGGTATTTTATTTGATAACACATTAGTTCTAGTTCAGATTTAAATTCACAAGCTCTCACATCAGTTCATTGTAAGACTCTGCTGAAATTAAACTTATTTTAGCTGGTCAATTATTAGAAAAAAAAGAAAAGCTTATTTAGTTTCAAGAATAACTTTGACTTGTAACTTCTACCAAATGCAAGATTGCACTGGCAGAAATGGCTTTGTGTCTCGCACACGCCGATGACCAGATGCTAGGAATATATCAGGTTATAAAACCTGAGTAAGCAGACTGTGCCTAATAAGAGTTTAAAACTCGAAATTATGGTCGGGCAGTGAGCTTAGGTTCGGCGTGCGCGAGGCACAATGCCATAGATGGTACTCTTTAGTGCATCATAGATGGTAACCTAAGAATAACTTATTACAACTTAGAATTAAACGATTGTTCCGTTCTGTGAAGAGGAGAATTGTTGAATCAGTATCGAAGATGATATGAAATATAAAAAAGAAAACAGCAGCAGGCAGGAAAAAAGTTTTATACGTTGTAGGTACTGCTGTTTTCGTATATTCGCGGGTACCGTGCCAGTTAAATAGTAGATTTTTAATTTGTTTTTGAAAGAAGCTTGTTAGTTCGGAAGTGGAAATGAATAGAACTTGGACAGATAATATTATTTTATTCCAGACTTTACAATTATACACCAGATTATATATATAACACCAAATTAGATTCAACAAATTAGATTAGATTAGATTAGATTAGATTAGTTTTAAACAAATTTGTTCCTTTCCGAACACTTTAGCCAATAGGCTATTAAATTCCAAAGGGAAAGATATAAGCGGCCAGCAGGCTCTAGTAAGTAACCTTCTTGTAGCAAGGTCAAAACCAAAAAGGATAGAACTGTCTCGTGTTATCGTTACCATAACAGAGATCGCCAAAGGGAAGACAATTGCAGCGCGCACAATTACCAGGCGCCATGAGCGAACTTTAATTAGCGCGCGTACACGGACCTGGTTCGCGTCTTGGCGACGCTACAAAGCTATTGAAAAGCAGTTTTTAATTTCTTGAAATAAAGTATTCCAAATTTTTGGTTCAATAAATTTAATTCATTGTTGGAAAACTATTCATTCCATTTTTTACTGCATTTCATTCATTCTGTTTCCCTAAAAGATGAAGAAATAATTGACAAAATTCCAGCCCAAGTTAAGGTAGGTTTGACGGGTTTTTAATACTCTGGTCCAGATTCAGAAAAAAACTAGAATAAATATTTTACAACAAAATTTTTCAACATTTATTTTTTGAGAATAAAAATCAGTTTTTTTTTGGGCTATTATTTGAAATAGAGAATTATATAAAATCTTTATATAAACTGTTGTTTCAAAAAACAAAATTTGTTTTTGTCATTTTATCTCCGCTAGGAGACCTGGGTTTGATTCTAAAAAAATCAGTAATATCTTTACAAAAGTTAAGGCCTGGTCCCAATACGAAAAATGGGAGCCACTTTTTAAGATCCATTTAGTCAGAAAAAAATATTCAAATAAAGGGTAGGTCTTTCTTTTGGTCTAAAAATAAAGGGTAGATGTTTCTTTTGGTCTTCAGTTTCTATCATGCTTTACTTTTCTTTTTAATAGGTTGAGTGCCTAAAATAGTTAATTAATAGTAATTGAATAGGGTTTCATGCACTTGAAGACTACAAAAAAAGTATTTTACATTTAAAGGACTTTTTAGCTACCATAATGCTACTAAAGGGGCCACTTTTACAAAGTTTTTTAGGGAGGTCTGGTGCGGGCGGCAATTTTCAATTTGCACCCACGAATCGTAATCTACATATTTTAACCGATCAAAAATCCAAAATTTTTTTCTCTGCTCATAAAAACTCTATCACTCAGCTCTTGGAGCGATCAAGGAGCACTCTATGTTAGTTGTCATGGCAAAGCTTTTTTTTAGCGACTTTTTAAGATGGTAAACAAACCAATCTGTTCTTACATTGCGTTTGCAAATGTACCAAAAAATAAATATGATTGGTTTGCAAATGTACCAAAAAATAAATATGATTGATTTGCAAATGTACCGAAAAAAATAAATATGATTGAATTGTAAAGAGCTGAGTGAAAATTTTTTGAGCAGAGAAAAAAATTTGGATTTTTGATAGATTGAAAATAACACTGTATGAAAATCAGTACTTCTAAAGTGCTCAATAACAAAGTTAGAGCTTAAATTAACAATAGTAAAAACACGAAAATAAAAACAAAGTTAAAAGCCCTACAGACTGTTTCACCCATAAAAGGGATCATCAGGGATATCTTATTCAAATAGAATCGATAATATGTAGATTACAATTCCATGAATACAAAATTGAAAATTGCGTGCGGGCGGCCGTTTGCTCAGTACTAAAGCCATAACTGCGACCAACTGCCAACGGCTCGTGTCCCATGTATTGTCAAACTTTGTAGTTTACATTTTGTAAACAGTGTTCATGAAATTTGGTTCTGTCTATAAAAAAAGTACTTTGCACTCATTTGCTTTTTAATAAACACTTCACGCTTGTTACAGATCAAAAAGCTGTCTCATTTTACTTTGACATAATATGAAGCATGCTTGTAAGATGAAGAAGGAAAAGACTATTAATCTTATTTAAAGCTGTCAAAATTCAACAATTGCAATTTGGATTATTTTTGAAGAAATAGGTCATGACGACACGATTAACGTGAGTTTTTAGCGGGAATCGCACTGAATAATTAAAGCGAATGCATGGTTTTTCCAAGCTAATTCTGCTGATCTTGTATGTAGCTAAAAATATTAGTTGAACTTTTACTTCCAATAAAATAAATTCGATAATGGTTACGTTGCAATTCCATGAAGAGTTATTCATAATCTTTA
Organism: Diplosoma virens; assembly: GCA_963680785.1. Classification (NCBI taxonomy): domain Eukaryota; kingdom Metazoa; phylum Chordata; class Ascidiacea; order Aplousobranchia; family Didemnidae; genus Diplosoma; species Diplosoma virens. The sequence continues at coordinate 11,108,385 of OY796890.1, read as the reverse complement.
TTTTTTATTTTTAGAAAAGTAGCCTTTAGGAGCACGATCTGGCAAAGATATAAAATAAAAGCTCTTGAACAGCTAAATTTAATTTTAAATAACCTTCCCAAATTAAGTCTAAAAACTCGTTTTTAAGTGAAATTTTTCAACTTTCTACTTGCTGTTGTTTACAATGACACCACTTCAAAATTGAATTAAAAGTTTGGGTTATTTTTGTCACAACTTTACTCGGGAATCCGAAAGGACCACTTGAACTAGGTAACCCAAATAACAACGCTGAAGCAAAGATGTGTTTATTTTTGTTTATGCCGGCTCTACAAATAGTTTTCTGCGAGACTGAAGTTCTTAAGCAGTTAGTTCTGGTCAAGCATGAATCAATTCTCTTGAAAACTTCTCTCAAGAAATGAAAAAAAACTACAGTTTCTAACTATCTTCTTCTTCTCCTTTCGGCCTTTCCCTTTAGTCAGGGGTGGCCACAGCGTATCATCATTCTCCACATCTTTCTGTCTTCAACATCCGTCTCCTTCACACCAACTTCCCGCATATCTTCCTTTACTGCATCTAAAAATCTTCTCTTTGGTCTCCCTCTTCTCCTCTTTCCCGGTAACTCCATTTCCATCATTTTTCTTCCTACATACTCTTGGTCTCTCCTCATGACATGTCCATACCACCTCAGCCTGCCCTCCCTCATCTTCATTCCTAACTGTTCAACCTTAACGGTACTCCTGATGTGCTCGTTTCTAATCTTGTCCATTTCTAACTATAAAGAATATTTTATTTCTAACTATAAAGAATATCTTATTTACAAAATTAACTTGATCACTACTCGAAGACTTGACTCTCAAGCTTTACAAAGCTTCAAAACAATTCACAGCGCCAACAACCGTGAATAATCACTCACCACTCGTACTGACTAATCTTAAGAGTAAATTAGCACCCCAATGGCTAATATTAAACTTAATAGTTCGATTCCACATAGGCTAAAACAATTCTATCTCACTATAGAATTAACTTCCAAGGCGTCAATCTGACCCTTAAACAACTAAGCAACAGCTTAAAGGCAACTGTAACACAAAGCGATTTCTACACTTTAACTCGAGCCAATTACTCAACTAGAATGAATAAATAAACTGCAAGTTATATACAGTATATATACTGTATATCGGCCAAAATTGTCAAGCGATTGAACAGCAAGTAGACTAATAGCGAGAAAACTAGAGCGAACAAGAATTTTTATACAAATTATTACCTAGGTTTCGCAGTCAAATAAAAGCGCTTTATGATGTCAAAAATACAATCATGTAATCAACGACAAAACTGGTTATGTAACTTGCAAAAAAGAATCTACTTGTCAATAGGAGATATACAAGAAGCGAATTAGTCATCGCTGCTGCATTGTTTTTCGCAAATGAAGTAAAACTTCCATCAATCAATGTGCTTTGAACAAAACAGCAAAGCGACTCTTTTTAATCACTTTCAAGAACAACTTAAAATAAATTAAAATTAAGTTTTTTGATTAAGTATGGGGGTGGCGTACCAATTACGCAATCAATACGTAACAATGAAAAAGATTACGTCATAATCGAAAGTTTCAAAATTACTGCAAAAGACTGAAAATCAATTATAGGTTTATAAAGTTAAGATTAAGATTAAGAATTGAAAACGTCAATAACAGCAGACAGTGTCACTGTTTCAGTCTTTAAGACCTCGTCGCAGAATTAAGAATGAAATGTGACATACGCCCCAGTAAAGAAAAAATATTATGCAATAATATAGTTATAATAGCAATAACCGAAGATACTGGAGCAAAAAAAAATTTTTAATTAATTATTACTTAGGTTTATCAATCGGAGAAAAAAGTTTATGACGTCACAATACAATCATATGATAAAGTACAAAACTGTCAATGTAACTTATCAAATAGAATTAAGTTAACAATAACAGATTAAAACAATCGTATCTTGAGCAATATAGACAAAATTACGTCATTGCTGCCGCAAAAAACGTTTCAATAGCTTAAAACCAGGGCATTAAACCGTTTAAAATAACGTTTCAGTTCAGGTTCAGGTTCGGAAAATTTTATTTTTAAAGATTCAGTTCTGGTTCTGGTTCAGCAAATTTTATTTTTTCGGTTTCAGTTCCGGCTCAGGTTTGACAAATTTTATTTTTAAAGGATCGGTTCCGGTTTAGGTTCAAAGAAAACAAGTACGTAAATAGTGGTTAATACGATTTTGATTCATGTTTGGTTCAGCCCTTATAATTTTATAAAATATTTTTTATGTCCATTTTTGCCAGCGTATAAACCAAGGACATGACTCGTAGATTGTGGCCATAGACATACCAGACCAAAGGATTTGTTAAAAGAAACAAAACAATTTTGCTCACATGATGGTTTTGCACAACTTTACCAAGAAGTTTAAACGTAACAAATAGACTTTTTTTAAATTTTTATCTCTATATTTATCCTTCTGACTCGCAGGAAAGCGACGGAGGCGCTATACATAGGGTGAGCAACTACTCCGACCTGCTTCCGGAGATGCCAAGATATTGCTGTCCGCTTGTAATTTAATAGAGATATTGCTTGCTAAGACCACCAAGCAGGGGAAAATGCCGTAAAGTGTCTTTCCCAAGAACACAACAGAATGGCACAAGTGGGTTTTGAACCGAGAGCATGGTGATCATCAGCCCGGTACTTTAACCACTCGACCACGCTACCGTTATAACCACTCGGCCACGTTATAACTGAGCAGAGTGTATCAGCTTTGTTATGTACCCGAAATCTTTTCGGAGCCCAAAAAATCAATTTAGAAGCGTTATGCACTGAAATAATTAATTTTACCCCAAAAAAGGATGATTAAATTGCTGATTAAATGCTGATTAAATCGCTGATTAAATCGAGTGTATAGCACATTGAAATAAACTATTATTTGGACCTAAAAGAACTCTCATTTTTCCAAAAAACATTTATACAAGGGCATTTTATGCCTCGAAAAACATATTCATTGCCCAAAAAATCAGATTGTTTTTAAATTTTTTGTGGGTGAACAGGTTGAGATAGCGACGATACCCCTATTTGTCCTCAATTAATAAGGTTATGTTTCTAGCTAAATGATATCTCATGACCTCAGTTGGCATGTTTTTTGGAGGATTATTGCAAATAATTGCACATCTAAAATTTTTAAAGTGAAGGTATTTCCGCTAGGCATACAGGTTTTTAAAGCTAAACACTAAATCTATTCACAAGTAAGCTAGTTTGGTGTAAATTGCAAAACCAACTTCGTATATTATTAAACAAAGTTGAATGAATGTACAATACAGTAATAATTTTGCGAGCCCTAAAAATGCAAGTGAAAATTTTTTGTAATTTTATTTTTGATATCATATTTTTTAAGTTATTTTACGCAAGTGACTAGCAAGGGCGTTGAAATTGAAATTGACAAGCAAGGACTGAAGACCCCCTGACAAAATTTCGGAATTGTAAAAAATTGACCCCCTTCAGACCGCCCAAAAAAAGTACTTTACTACGATTAGTTTAAATTTTTTATATTTTGTCTGGAGAAAGTTTCATAAAGTGCTATTCCCAATACGCAATCGCATCAGTGAGCACTAATTCCTTAATCACAATCTTGTCTAAAATAGCAGATGCTCATAAGACATTAGTGAGTTGCCAAAAAGCATAACTAGAGTTATAAAACTGCGCGTTTATAGCTATATAGAAACGTGGATTGTAGTCAAAGTAGAATAAGGGAAGAGGACGGTGAGTCTTGGGGGCTTCTTCCTAACATGAGACAATATCAAACTTGCCGATATATATATATATATATATACAAGGCAAAGCTCAAAAGATACTTGAAAAAGTTTAAGAATGTAGAGATCCAAAAATACTTGAAAATTTAATAATGCTATTTCAATTCTCTTTGCTAGTTGCTACTGGCTGAACACGAAATGCAAACACTCAAAACCTACAAGACGAAACCAAAGTTCTTCCAATGGACACCCATCTCAAACGTCATGCTACTCAATCTAAATACAACCGCTGCCTTTACATGTTCTTCATGCATACTCCGATCCGGCCAGAAACATAAAAGCCACAATCTTTCATAACAATGAGTGCACTAACAACATCGCATCAGATTTAAACATAACAACTGAAAAATATTGAGAAAACCTCAAACACATTCACATTACCATCATCTCACAATTCCCGAGTTCTTGAAAAAACAACAAAGTTACAAACATCACACCTTATAACATTAATTCATCAGAGCAAACATTACCACGTCATATGCGTACAAAACTGGCACAGCTCAGAGTTAACGAATCACAATACTTGCAAAATCAACTACATACAGTAAACCCCAAAACTTACATGCCATAATTCCCACTATGCTTGTCACCATGGACTTCTAAATAGTAGTATCTGGACTGGAAACTAAATCGAGAAAAAAAGTTGGTCGATCGACATTTGACAAAGCACTTTTCAGAAACCTCTTGTGACAGCTAGTAGGAAGTTCCAGTTTTAGAAACTTACAGTTTTTAATTGTAGAATTTCAGTAAAAGTTTAGAAACTTAAAAAAACAAAAGTATCTAAGCGGAAATTAAAAGTTAATTTTAGATGTATATTTTTATACGTATGAATAATTTTAGATAAATAAGTTATATTTAGAATTTACTCAGCTGCGCGAAACACTTTTGAACAGGATTGTCAAAACAAGAAACAAGAAATTTGAGTGAGAAAGCACAAATTGTGACATAGCAACTGACCTTTGGCGGTAACACACCAGTAGCCCCTATTTCATAAATTTAATGTATAATGTCAATACAGTATAAAATCGCATCAGTTGTGATAAGTGCAATAATATTCCAAGTTCCAAACAAGAGTATAGGTTTGATGTTTCATGTAGATGCTTCTGTTATTGCGCATTAGTAAAGATAGGCAACTACTAAAAAGCTGCTTATCTTCCATTATTGACCAAATCGAAGAAAAATATTGCAACTAAGTAAATTATATTTGCAGAATGTGTAAACATACAAAAGAAAACGATTACTTTCCCAAAGCATTATGTATATAACAATCTATACACCTAGTTTTACATTATTGTACTGAATTTTAGTTACAGCTTGGGTGGTTCAATTAAAGCTGTAATGTTATTTTATTTTAATTTTTAGATTTATGCAGCCCATATTTTACATAGTAAGCCACAGTATTGTTTTTAATCAGATATGCAGTACTTTTTTTCCTCAATATCAATTAACTTTCACAAGCGCTCTTCAACCAAAGCAAACTGGCCACTTGATGTAGCTGCTGAAACATCCAAATGTAACCAACAAATCTTGGGTTTAATTTTAGGGTCGGCGGAAATACACAATATGGGAGAAACAACTTGGCATAGCTGCAATATTATGGTAAAAGTAACTTTGTAGCAAAAGAGCAATACCGGCTAGATCAGCCTCGCAAATTCTTACACGCTTCAGCAAAAGCGTTTAAATATAAATGCGCAGCTATTAATTGCTGATCAGGTTACAGCGCAGAAAAGCAGGATCAAAGAGTGACTTTTCATTCTTTTCCTTTAAAAGACAAGCAACTTCTTTAAACTTGGCTAAAGTGACTAGCAAGAAAAGATTATGTACCAATAAAACATTCTAAACTTTGTTTTCTTCATTTCAAGTTTACAGATTTCGTCACTGACTCAACTGATCAAAAAGCATGGCGCAAAAGAAAAAGAGAAACAGCAAGTAAGAAAAGATCCACGCCCTTCAATTTTCAAGGATTTGCCATCTTGTTATACTCACAACAACCATTTAGTCCGCTCAGGACTTTCAACATCTTCCCGTTTTAAAAGTGAAGCACCACGACTAGAGGAAAGTCAAAAGATTCAAAGACTTAATTGAAAAACTGCCGGAAGAGCTTCATCGCCAAAAATATATACTTCATCGAACAGAAAACGGAGCCGATTTAATTTGTTTATCCGATCAACGACCATTTACAATATTATCAGCAGTTTTTATTAATATGGATATGGAGGTGACCGTTTATTATAATGAAGAGTTGTGCCCTCATCTTCTCATAAACACATCACGCTTACCAGTAAAGTGACAATGGTTTCTCTAGTATCTAATCTTTCAGCTTTCGCCCAAACTTTGGTCTTAAAAAGAGGGCGAAGACCAGTTTAAAGCAAATATTTTAAAACTAATTAGCAGCTTTCTTCTTAATTATTAACCGAAAACAAAAAGGTTGTGCGCCAAACTTGTCGAGGAGTCCCAGGTTTGGCGAAATATTTAATTAATTATTGCGGTTTTAAATATGTACTACTTGGCAAAATTCAATCCGATACTATAGAGGGACGTTCGGCCGAATTCGCCAACTTTGCGGAGCCAGCTACTATATTTCGATGGGGCAATTGTTGGAGAAGGATAGAAAATTACGAACATTGTCGTTGGTAAAATATTCTAGCATTTCCATCAGTCATGTTGATCAAGTTGCCAAATCGACAAATAATGTTGAAAATGAAGTTATTGCAAAAGCGGAACCACTCTACGGAGACCTGCAATTTAATACTTTGCCTACAGACAATGATGTGGCAGTGATATTTTATGTTGCTGGGTACTGCTGCAAGACTTTGATCTCCGAAAATAAATGCGCAGAATGAAACGACGCCACCATCGATATCACATTACTTATCCAATGGATAACATATTCCGGACAATGCCAACTAGTTCATTAAAGATAGAGATCGCGGAGGGTTATGGAAACCCAAATCCGAGGTGTTTGATTTTGGTGTCTCTGCTGGAAAATTTTTGCACAACTTTTTGAGGGGGATTGCGGTATAACTTTTTAAGTTGCCAAGAAAACCGACGGGCAATTTTTAAAGAACTAGTGACTTTCGCATTTTACGAAAATGCAGTCATATCACCTGGGTCTCTGACACTTATATGTGCAAAAGAACACAAAATCCTCTAAGGAATTGCACATCGTTTTTTTAATTGCATGTGCAAAAATTTGATACGAGAAATTAGCGCGTAATGCCTAAAACATATAAGCAATTTGAAATTAGAAGATATAATAAGAAATGCAGTAATCACTTTATTTCTTATTTTTGTGTTTTGAGTATAATACTTGAATATTTGTGAAAAGCAGAAATATGCAGTATTTTTATATTTTTATCTTCCTGACTTGCAGGAAAGCGACGGAACGCTAATACATAGGGCAAGCAATTACCCCGACCTGCTTCCGGAGATATCAAGATATTGCTGTCCGCATGCAACTTAGAACTGCTTGCCAAAGCCACCAAGCAGGGGAGCCGTAAAGTGTCTTCCCCAAGAATGGCTCGAGTGGGTTTTGAACCGAGACGATGTTGATTATGAGCACGGCGCTTTAACCACTCGACCACGCTGCCGACGTTAAAATACCAGTAATCAATTGCTTTTTCCCTAACTGTAACTTTGTCACTTTTGCAAAATTTGAAACTACTTGTAATAACTATTATTTGATCCTGCCAAAAGTTACTAGTTACAATTCCATTTTAAGTTGAAATATATTTTTTGTAAATCCAACCAATGGTGGCTGGATTAATGTGATCTATTAAGTGTTGAGTTTTTTGTCTTCTATTAAATTTGAGGTTTCAAATTTAATTTTTAGGATAAACATTTGGTGGTACAGAATTTGAAGATTGCGTGAAGTAAAAGATTTTTCTTCCCAAAGCTTTTTATCTGACACTCTTCAGGGGAAATCGTCAGAATGAAGCAGAATTGAAACCGAACTAAGTTATAAAGGAAGAAAGTAGAGTTCTCATTGGCTGAAAGAAGTCAGCCAATGAGAGAAAAGATTAAGAAATTTTCAAAGAGTAGACGAATTCTTTTTGCTTACACAGAAGGGGATTGAGAGATTTAATGAAAGTCGCTTCAAGAGCAGAAAGGTGAAAGGAAGAGTGACCTTGAGCGAGAATAGAAAATTTTTCGTTGCTGTAATGAAGGGCGCATTGGGCGTTGTCAAGAAGATGTTGACCAATGGCGGATTCGTGAAATTGTTTCACGAATCGTTTCACGAATCCGCCATTGGTCAACATCTTCTTGACAACGCCCAATGCGCCCTTCATTACAGCAACGAAAAATTTTCTATTCTCGCTCGAGGTCACTCTTCCTTTCACCTTTCTGCTCTTGAAGCGACTTTCATTAAATCTCTCAATCCCCTTCTGTGTAAGCAAAAAGAATTCGTCTACTCTTTGAAAATTTCTTAATCTTTTCTCTCATTGGCTGACTTCTTTCAGCCAATGAGAACTCTACTTTCTTCCTTTATAACTTAGTTCGGTTTCAATTCTGCTTCATTCTGACGATTTCCCCTGAAGAGTGTCAAATGAAAAGCTTTGGGAAGAAAAATCTTTTAATTTTTAGGGGATGAAATCAAAGTGAAGAAAAAAAAGTCTTTCCTTTATTTTCGCTAGAGCTTTCGCCTTTTTGTTAGATAGTTTAAGGTACTGTAACTTGTAACTAGTTACTTTTTACCCCGAGTAACTGTAACTTGTAGCTAGTTATTAGTTTTACAATAAAATTTGCCCACCACTTCTCAAAAATAATAAAATCATATTTTACTGTAAGTTGTAAACTGACATTCATCAAATTACTGCAAATAAAGTTGGTTTTATTTTTGACTCATAAAACTAAAAATCTACTTTTAACTTAAATGAAAAAGTTGAAACTGAGACATCTTCGCAAGTAGTTCATACCAACGACAAACATGAGCAAAAGTTGTTTTATTGTTTTCAAGTAACTTTTGCCACTTTTTTGATCCTGGCGAAATGCAAACATTTTAAAATTCTGAAAAACTTAAGACCAATAAAATCAAACATACTTTTCATTTTAGCACATACTATATATGTATCTGTTCCGTTCCTAAAAATCGCCCAAATTATGTAGATTCACAATCTCATAAAAAATCTCTTTGATTTCGCTTTGGTCCGGCTCAAATAGCCGAAGAAATAACAGTTTTATAAGTAATTTAAATATTTTACATTTATTTATAAGAAAATGGCAACACTGCTTAATTTCACGAACTTTAAAGTAATTTCCAGAACTATCCGATGGACCTGTTTTGATTATGACGTAATAGTTGTTGTTGTGATTTGGATAATGTCAGAACATTCGAGTAACCTTACCAATGGTATAAATACGATTCGCTGAAAAGCAGTATTATTATTAATTCGATATTTCGTGGTGGTAACTTAAAATTGGAAAATTGTTAACTGTGTGAAGTCATAGTTTCTTGGCCTCAAGTCTTTGGTTGTCTACGTGATTGTGAAGAATTAAGCTATTGAGCTTTAACGTGTTGCTTTGATTTATACTATTCGGGCTCCTAAGTGGATTGGAGCATATTTCTTAATAAAGAAGATATTGTGGTAGTCTGAGCTGTGATTTAGCTAGACTATATTTTTGCTGTCGCTGGTTCGAAGGTCAGATCCAGCAAGAAGATTAAGAAGTTACCATTAGTAGACACCTAGATTGCGTTATCGGTGAGAGCCTTTCTTTACAGGCGCCGAAAAAGGTAGACGATTAAATAACGTAATAAGTTACCGAATAAATTTGCTACAAAATTTAGAAAACTAAAATTTGTGGAAGTAACAAAATTTCAAAAAACCTTTTAACATCGGAACAGTATCACATACCATATACCATATCTGCATAAGTCAGCATGCTTCCAACAGTAAAATTTCGTGAGTTTACTGCATAGTCGAGTTTTTGTAGTAATGAATTGAACTTATTGGGACTTGAAAAATCATTGAATGCAAACCGAACCCATTGAACGATATTTTCTACTTGTTGGTGATTATTTTCGAACAGATTGACATCGTTCAAAATGAAAGACAATCCGTAAGTCACTTAATAAGCTACTTGAAGATCACCTCAAAATGTTCCTCTAAAAACAAAAGTAGAATTGTTTTACTGAATGGGTGTTTTAAGAAACAGATTAACTGATATGCGTATCCACGGAAAAGGGAGCTTGAGCGTCAAAGCCCCTCGCATGTAGAATGTATGCAGACCACTAAAAAAAATTAGGGCATAAAAAACTGAAGACTAAAAAGTCTTCACTTATTTTAATGATGGTAATGGTGTTTTCGGCTCGCAAAAAATAACAAATTTCTGCATACACTACACGATCGACTTAATCTAATAAATTACGGATTCTCGTAGATGAGGATAACTTGCCTTCGTTTGAATGGAGATACTAGACGACTATTCTTATCAAACACAAAATCAGCATTGAAGTCGCAACTTATGGGCGAATCAAAATTGAATCGCTTGATTAACGAAACAGGAAACTTTTTAGATATAATTGCAATAAAATAAAACTGCATTTACCTCTCAATAGTTTAAAGTTTTATTTCTATTGAATTATCATCTGTCTCGTGCATAATACGCAGTAGATAAGATTTCTTTACAATCTGTGATCACACAGCGTTTAGTCAATATGTTTTTACAATTCTTTCGGTCAACTTTCGTCAGAAAAAATTGTTGGCAATTGTTTCTCGCTTGCGGCGCAAGTGAGCGTACAACCAATTTTGTGCTCTCTTTTTCCTACTAATCAGAAACGCCATTACTTTTGGATTCGTCCTCTGGTACACAAAGGATTGTAACAATACATCCACGCTTCGTGCTTTCATACTCATAACCAATGCCAGGCCTATTGGAATAGACTTACACTGAACAGCTTGGGTTAAGGTGTTATGGTTGTCCTTGGAAGGCCGAGAACAGCTGTTATGTTCTTGGAAAAGACACTTTACGGCACTTTTACCTGCTTGGTAGTCTTGGCAAGCAGTTCTAAATTAAAGACATATCTCTATTAAATTTTAAGCAAACAGCAATATCTTGGCATCTCCGGAAGCAGGTCGGGGTAATTGCTCACCCTATATATAACGCCTCCGGCGCTTTCCTGCGAGTCACGAGGATAAATATAAAGATAAAAAATAAAAAAGAGGTCAATCGCTTAGGGACTGATGTTGGGCGACTTGATTCGTCCATGCACAATGGGATCTCGCTCCTTTACCGGATTTCGAGTGCGGCGCCATTGAACAAACCACAGACCACGTCCTAACAGCGTGCCAACAGCCTGCATTGGGCATGAAATACATAGTCTGATAATTCTTGATGACGAAACTTGATGCTGGCTCAACACCATTGCTCCCAGCCCTGTTTGTGTTTGACCTATAGAGTTAAACACCTTTCATACTACGACAACAACTTTTTTTTCGTCTTCATTGTAGTGAAACAATTTTTATAAGCTGAATATTTCTGATTCAAACTATCATGCAATTAAAATACAATTTATCAAAAAATACTCCGTTTCATCCAGGTGCGATCATCATCTTATTCAAATAGAATTCAATATGTAATGTAGCTATATAAGGTGAATTATCCTCATACCTTTGTTGCACTACTTTGTGATCGTAGAGTTCGATTTGAGCAGAATTAATTCAGTTATATTAGTGAGCAAAACTCATGAAAAATCGCATCAATATTTAATAGTCGAAATTACGGTTGATTACGGCAAAAAAGCTCATGCAATTTCAAGCCGGTCTAAAAAGTGTAACATGCGTAATCTAATTTAAAATGTAAGTTTGGAAAAGTTTTCGGCCCATGACCAGGACCACTTCTAATAATCGTGTTTTTGATTTGCAAAACCTCCCTCGACAAATTTCTGCGTTCGCCACTGGCTAGGCCTACTATAGAGATATTAAATAATGTTGTTTATAAGATGCAAAACAAAATTAGTTGTTTATTTTTTTTTAACTATTTTCAGGTAAAATTCTTGGTTAAGCTAAAGGGTTTATAAGTTGTTAGGGCTGGGGCAGTGGCGGAGGGTGAGCATTTTTTCCAAGGTGTGCGCTCACACTCAAACAAGTCAACTGCTAATAAATTAATTAAAAAAACGATATTTTTACATCAAAAACTTCTTGTTGGTGTTGTTCCAATTACTCACTTGAGCCATTCTGTTGTGTCCAAAAACCAACTTGCGCCATTCTGTTGTGTCCTTGGGAAAGACACTTTACGGCACTTTTTCCTGGTTGGTGGTCTTGGCAAGCAGTTCTAAATTACACTAATATCTCTACTAAATTACTAGCGGACAGCAATATCTTGGCGTCTCCGGAAGCAGGTCGGGGTAATTGCTTACCCTATGTATTAGCGCCTCCGTCGCTTTCCTGCGAGTCACGAAGATAAATATAGAGATAAAAATAATAAAAAAAAAATACTGCAAATGTAGGAAAGGTTTAAAACACTTTCAGATTGAACAGGCGAGGTAGTATGTTGAAAAGGTTGGGAACCACTGGTCTAGTGCTTTAATTAATAAATAAATCCATGGCCTAATTTTTACCAATAAAAATTTATCGAGCTACCGTACTCTATTGATGAAAAGATCTATATATATATCTAAGATTTGGAAACGTAAATTTACTTTTACATTTCTTTGTGTCGATCATCCTTTATTTGACAATTTTATAACAATTGCTAAATTCTCGACTTAGGATCTAACAAGAATGGTTTTCGACAAATTTTAAGTAACAGATCTGCCTCAAAGACTTGTATTTGTGACTTGTTTGAACATTCGGCTGATTTAATATCAACTGATATTTTCAATGAGTCTTGAAAAATTAAAGTCAAGTAAAACTTAGAGTTATTCTTTGATATTTAAAGGCTAAAGCTACTAAAACTGCCGAATGTTTTGTGATTAAAAAATAGGCGTAGGCGAAAACTTTTAAGAGCTCAGACTTTGTTATAACCTAACTAATTTTTCAAACTTTGAATCAAACTGAAAAAGTAAAAAAAATAAATTTTTCTGAAACAAAACTGTTTATTTTGGTTGTTTATTTAATTGTATATGTCAGCGTGGTCCAACTACGGGCCCGCGGAACAATTTTGTACAAGCAGCGGCAACTTTTTTTTTTGAAGAACGCTATGATTTTGGGACGAAAAAGGAACTTCGAAGATCGATTCCAATAGAAGACCTTTTTTTTTTTTTTTTTTTTTAGAGAACACCCTGATTTTGGGACGAAAATAGGTGTTTTTAGCCGGCTGAGGCCCGCAAACTCAAATAATTTTGAAAAGTGGCCCACAAGAGTGCAGAAGTTGGACCACCCTGGTATATGTTATTGACGAACATTATCAAAGTTAATCACAGATGAAGAATCCTCATTGTTTTTGAAGCACTCTGTCAATGAAAGTCAGCATTTGATTTAATTTTCGAATACTTAAAAAATTTAAAAAACAAAATAAAGTAACAGATTAACAAAATGTAAAATAAGTTATTAGAAAATCTTTATTTTATTAATCGGCATTGTTCTAGATTGTTGGACCATGTTCATAGTTTACAATTCAAGCATTGAAATTATCATTATCTCTATTTTTCCTCCTGACTCGCTAAAACCGCCAAGAAGAACAAAGTGCTGTTAAGAGTCTTTCCGATGGGAAACAAACAGAACGATGAGACTAAGTTTTGAGCCGTTTCAATCGTGTTCGCCACCAATCCCACGATCCTCTTTACTCGGTCACGCTTACGGCAGTCGCAGTGTGATCGTTAAACGGTTGCTTGGCTATTATCTAACAGCCAATCATAGACCAATGTTTCTGAACTTCGTATATTTGCTGTTTTGAGGGCGTTTCAGAATAAGTCTTGAGTCAGCCCAAGAAATCAACTGCTAACTGCTTTCGCAGAAAGAAGACTTCAACCATATGCAATAATACTGTATGCTGAGCTTTCTGCTTTGGCTATTGCTGTGACTTTGAAACGAAATATGACTGATTGACGCTGCTACTATTTTATAATGGGCTCAATTGGTGCTATTGCTATTATATAATTTATTTATGAAATCGAATAACAAAAGCAGAACGAAAAATCTCATTTTTACAGCCATTATAAAACAAAAAAAATAAAATTTAAAATTTCAAAATGCAATGTACAAGATATTGCAACAAAAGGAAACTTTTTATAACAAACGCGCATTTGGAGACACGTTTTCTTTTCACTTGAATGAGGATAAAATTTTCTTTTTACCGAATTTTAAATCGGTAAACATTTTTAACCATATAGAATAAGTTAAGGATTCTTAAACTAAAAATTGCGCACGGCGGGGTGGAGAGTGTTGAAAGTGTCGAGAGACAGAAGTTGGTGAAATATTGTAAACATATAGAAAAACAAATATAAAACTTATAGAAAAACAAAAAAAATTTTAAAATTTATGCTAAGGAGTCGCAGTCCTGAAATTTTTCGAATATACAGATATCAAGCGCAAAACAAAATATTAAAAGCATTTATAGTTGCTCGAAAAATTTTTAAAATAAGCAAGTAATGTGTTTGGCAAGTAAAATTTGATGAGGTAAAATTTTGACAAAATTTGACTTTATTTTGACCTAAAACACTCAGTAAAAAGACTCCTGAGCAAGCTAAATTAACGTTCTGTGAGTTTTATGATATAACAAAGCCCTGAAAAAATTTGGACTTTATTGACTCTAGCGGTGCTAGTAATCACCAATGACGCAGCGGAGGTACGCGCTAAACTATTGAAACTGGAAACTTGTACAATTAAAATATACGATTGTTAAATGAAAACGAAAAGTAAAACCATTAGAACAAAAGTTCAAGATTAAAGCCAAGGACCCCAAACATTACCCCGTAACGCTGGATCACAACGAACATCACCACTGGGAAAGTCAACAGGAACAGCTGTTTTGTTGTAAGCGGCAATCTTCGCTAACATTTCGTCAACAATATCAGGAAAATATTTACTAACTTCGTTCCTTTCTTGCGGATCCACTTCGACGTCAAACAAACGTAGGCTCGGAACCGGATCCACTTTATACGTCACGTTGCAATCAGGATCGTATCCGTATCTTGATTGACAGTCGGGATTGAAAGTATGGTTGAGGTAGACGGAAGGAACAGGATCCCACTTATCGTACCCTAGAGTGGGAAAAAGAATTATCTGAAGTCCTATTTAAATGCGAGTGAAAGGTCGTGTTAAAACTGTAAAACTTGATATTATTACGCACAAAAATAGCGATAAGAATAAAAACGAGCCTTACAGCGCCGCAAACAATTCTACACTAAGTAAACAGTCTACTGAGCGTTAATTTCATCACCTGGATCCCCAGTAAACAGCTTCCAATTTTTCATTCGCAAAGCGGTGTGTCCATGGAGAGTGTCGACTCCATGGCGATTAGGAAACGGGATTAGAGGAGGCGTAGGGGTGAAGGGTCTTTTGAAAAGCGGGTCAATGTTGTGGAGAATTTCAGTACGTGGGGATTTTTGGTTCTTTTGCGAAATCGCTTTCCAGACGTTATGACTGTCTAATGGCTTCGTTCCATTGGTCTTTCCACCAGCCACGTGAATAAGCGTAGGGAACCAATCAGAAACGTGCATTAACTCTAAACCAAAATAATCCGAAAAGCGTTTTAATTAGATAGAATGAATCTCACCATAGCTCTTTCTCGAAGGATGCTGAACACCAGCACCGTGAATAAGACCCACGCCTCTTACTCCCCCTTCCCACAAGGAAGCTTTTCGACCCCGCAAAGGAAAATTGTTACCCCCAAACAACGTTAGCCCTCCATTGTCTAAAAAAAATGTTGCAAAGCTAATTTTAAAACAATTTTTCAATTATTTTATCAAACAAAAATGAAATAAACTTTGTCACAAATAGTGATGTACCGATACTAAAGTATCGGTATCGGTGGTATCGGCCTATTTTTTGTGGTATCGGCTAGTAGTATCGGTATCGGTAAATATAGCCGATACCTGCCGATACTTTTTAAGCACAAAATAAATATAAAATTTTTTTTTTGTATAAATAAAAATTTTTGTTCCCCCTGGAACTGGATTGGATTTCTAACATAATTAGTGATTTCTTTTACAGATTTGTAATAATATTGTAATGATACCTGGAAAAAATTCAAAAGGCAATAACAAGCTAGATTTAGTAAATACATTCTTTGGTGTTACTTACAAAAACTTTTACTAATGGTGCTCAATAGATAAAAAAGTATCGGTAGTATTAGCAGTATCGGTATCGGTATCGGCTCTAAATGGTGGTATCGGTAATAGTATCGGTATCGGCTTAAAATGTGGTATCGGTACATCACTAGTCACAAATCAAGTTCAACTTACCAGTAGTAAACACAGTCAAAGTATTTTTCCACATTCCTCGTTTCTTTAGTGCACTGACGATTGATCCGATGACGTCATCCATAGCTGTCACCATGCCCGAAAAAATGCGTCTGTTTTTATCTTGAACATGAGGATAAAGGTCAATGTATTTCTGAGGAACTTGAAGAGGAAAATGTACTGATTGAAATGCCATATACAGGAACAATGGCTGAGTAAATGTTAATACAGTATTAGTATTGTCAAAATCCAAAGGGCTATATTGTCTCAAACTTTACTAGATAAATATGGTGATCATTAACAAAGACAAAAGTTATTGGGATTTATTTCAGTTTCAGATTATTGAGATATAATTCAGGTTTAAAAATTTTTTATAAGTACCTCGCTCATTTCATGATTCTGAATAATATCAACTGCACGCTTTTGGTAAAGATAAGTTGAATAAGTCCCATTAGCTTCAAATTGCGGTTGTCCGTTGCTGTGAAAATCAAAACCTTTAAATTTATTGCTATACTTCCACCCAGCCAAAAATCCTTTTACATTCTTGGTGTAATAATCCTGAGATCCACAGTAATACCCTTAAAAAAAACAAAAGTAAATGCAAGACATTCCGAAAAATCATTACAAACAATCAGTTACCATAGTGAGAATCGAATCCTCGGCTGGTGGGAAGACAATTCTGACGACAAAACCCCAAGTGCCATTTTCCAACAGCGTGAGTTGCATAGCCGACTTCTTTAAGCTTTTGCGGAAGTATCACTTCATCAAGAGGGAGACAGTGTGGCTGGGGTGGGAACAAAACATTGTGCTGCAACCCGAAATGAATCTGTATGTTTCAAACACAAAATAATGCAACTTTTTAACTTTTAGCGGCGAAGACGAGCAGTTTCAGTGAGCGTGTTTTGATTCAATCGAAGCAAACAAAAATCCGTCTGCCGCTATCGTATTCACGTGAGAACAGAACGACGGTGGGGAAAAAGCAATCGGCAAGTGATTGCCCCGACCTGTTTTTGCAGATGAAAAGATATTGATGTACAGTTAAAATTTTTTTTATCTTACATTTGTTCTATTTTATTTAAAGTGATATGGATATAATTAAGAGCTGTTTACAAAGCCGAGCAGAAAAAAGCCTGAAATGTCTTTTTTATGGACACAACAGTATGATGAGAGTAGAGATTTAACTTAAACCACATCATTAGCTTAGACAAAAACAACATTATTACCTACTAGGAAATGCTGTGGATATATTTTTTAAAAAATACTGTTACATCAGAAGCACTTGAAAATTCAAAATGCTAATTTTCATAGTTGAGCTAAAACTTTTTAAGATTTTGTTTTTTGTGAATATGATTGGCTAAACTGTGACTTTAGCTTTTAACACCTTTCAAGCTTTATTGCTTCAAACTCCTGCCAAGTGGCATTGTTACAAACATAAAATTATTTCTTCTGATTTTACTTGTTTTATTTAATCAGTACTGAAAAATCAAGTAGATTAAAAATTCATATTTTAAACTCTAAATTTCAATGTCAATTTTGCAATTTGGGAAATTTTAGAACAAAAAAGTTGGTGAGATAAAATAACAAATACTGTAGTAGTAAATTCATGAAAAAATTTTGTGTTTAAACAAAAAAAACCTTTAAAAAGCATTTACTCGATAAGCAAAAAACTTGCCTGGTATCTACCTGTCATTAACTGACTTCTTGATGGGGTGCAAATAGGTTGCACGTAATAATTCTCTAAAACAACTCCATCATGTGCAAGCTGCAAAAATAAAATATCAAATTGAAATTGAGTATTTTTTACAGATGCTATGACTAAAATCAAGTATTGAATACTAACTAGCCTTCAATTAAATGAAAAATTGTGCATAAAATTTCAATAACCTGATCAATGTTTGGAGTTTTGATATCAGCTCCATGGTATCCAACATCATGATAGCCGAGATCATCAGCAATAATAAATAAAATGTTAGGTTGACTTGCCCAAGTCCTTACAAATATCAAAAGCAAAAAATAATATATCAATAAGTTCATCCTGGTTTGAAATCTAATGCATATTAATTTTTACAAAAATCAAATACAAGACTGAAAATAATACAATAAGCACATACCATAAGTCTGGCATATAAGACCCTTTATATAAGTTAAATTAATCCCTCTCCTTAAATTAAAGTTAGCTTAGCTCCAAAAAACTCACATTTTAATTTAATTTAGAAAAAAATTTAATTTAAAAAATTAGTTTTTTATCAAGTTATGATTTTCTTCTTCAGCATATAAGCCCATCTCTCAAACTTAAAAGTAAATTTTAGTCATGAAAAAGGGTCTTATACACTGGACATTGCAGTATATATAATTTTATTTTGAAATTTTTCAGATTAAGCTTACATGGAAACAAAAAACAGAGTTAGTTGTCTTTTTGAAGAAAATTGATTTAAATTTTTAATACTTATTTCTAAACTAAAAATGAGTAATAGTTACTTAAATTTTTTAAGCTTGCGAACTAAACTAAAAGTAACTAAAAACATACGGTACCATCTTATTTATGAATTAATAAAATGCTTTTAATAATGATAAAAAATAAGTTTTTAACCTGCTCAATCAACTAATTTACATCAAAGATGTGGTTGCATCAAATTCACAGTAAAAATAAAAGTGTCAAATAAAATAAATACTGGTAAGTTTTAGATTTGATAGATACAAATAAAGATAGAAAAATATACAAAACATCAAAACCGTAAATGTACAAATATATATAAAAAAAAACATAAAAAAGTAAACACATACTGGCTAAAGCTGCAGCAATACTAGCATTCAATAAATATTACCTACTTTAAATACGGTACAATAAGTTATTTGTGATTCTGATAAAAATTGTTTAAAAAAGAAAGTTTTAAGTTGAGTTTTAAAAGTGGATTTTAATTTACAACTTCTTATATCACTTGGAAGTGTATTTTAAAGGCATGGAGCATATTGATTAAAACAGGTAGTGTGGTATCTGGTTTTCTTATCAAAATGAGGTGGAATTACGAACAAAAAAGAATCTTTGGTTTTTCATGGATTGACATTTATGTTACAATTTGCTGCTGACAGTGGTGCATTCCAAGATAGCAACATTTGTATACACTGAGGAGCAATCTCATTTAACCCACATCCTCCTAGAGTCAGTTTAAACTGACGGCGTAAAAAGAAGGATTTTAAGCAACCTGATACTTGTAGGCAAGGGCGGACTGACCAATCAATCGGACAATGCCCGAGGGACCGGCACTACAAGGGACCCGCCTGGCTTCCAGTAAAATTATCAAGGATTTTCTAGTAATACACTCAAATACATGCAGTCTGACTCGAGCCATTCAGCTGCACATCATAAAGCCTCTTCACATGGTACTTTTAACCGAGTTTCAACCCGCCTTACTGAAAATTTTGTAAAGTCAGGTTATGCTTGAGTGATCAAGTGAGTTTTGGAACTTTGGAAGCAATTTTTAACTCATTTGCAACAGGTGGGTTGACAGCCATCGAAGGCACATTCCTGTGTTTCTTGATGCCGGTCCCAAGCCCGTATAAATGGGGAGGTTTGCGGCAGGAAGGGCATCCGGCGTAAAAAATTTTTGCCAGAACATACAAATGAGCTATGATTATGAATCCATACCGGATCGGTCGCGGCCCGGGTTACCAACGACCGCATCAGGTGTCGCACGGCAAAGCACCTGTGGAAATTATGCTACTGCTAAACATAGTGAAAACAAGAGGAGAAAGAGAGGAGGAAGGCGAGTGAAGAGGCAGCAGGGAATGTGGAAATGAAGACACTCACTCGTAAGGGTGGGTAACTTAACTATTGGAACAATGACTGGAAGGGGAAGAGAGCTGTCAGACTTGATGGAGCGAAAGAATATAAACATACTGTGCCTACAGGAAACAAAGTGGAAAAGGAGTAAAGCAAGAAACATTGGAGGTGAATGCAAACTATTTTACAATGAAGCTGATGGAAGAAAAAATGGGAGAGGAATAGTGATGAGGGAGGAGCTGGTTGAAAGTGTCCTGGAGGTGAAGAGCGTGTCAGACAGACCAATGGCCATGAAACTGGGGGTAAAAGAGTCGATCCTAAACATAGTAAGTGCGTATACTCCACAGGTTAACAACAGCATGGAGGAGAAAAATGAGTTTTGGCAAGGCTTGGATGGGTTGATAAAAAGTGTATCAAAACAGGAGAGGATAGTTCTAGGTGCGGACATAAATGGACATGTGGGCGAAGGAAACATAGGGGATGAGGAAATAATGGGAGGTACGGTACTGGAACAAGAAATAAGAAAGAATCAATGGTTGCGGATTTTGGGAAAAGGATAGATTTGGCGATTGTCAACACTTATTTCAAGAAGAAAGACGAACACAGGATGACGTACAAAAGTGGCAGAAAAAGTACCCAAGTAGATTATGTGATGTGCAGAAGTTGAAGGAAATGTGCGATTGTAAGGTAATAGTGAATGAGTGCGTGGCAAAGAAACAGCGTATGGTGGTATGCAAAATATATGGCTCTTATGGTGAAAAAGAAAAAAGCAGAGAAAGTAAAGCCAAAAAATATGATGGTGCAAACTGAAGGAGACAAGCTGTCAAGAACCGTTTAGACAAGAGGTGACCATGATTCTGGGAGGCAAGGATAGATTACCTGATGAGTGGGACAAAACAGCGGAAATGCTAAGAAAAACAGCTAAAATTGTGCTGGGAGTGACATTTGGGAAACGAAAAGGAGACAGGGAGACATGGTGGTGGAATGAGAAAGTCCAGGAGAGCATAAAAGAAAAGAAAGAGGCAAAGGAAGCATGGGATAAAATAAGGGAGATGAAAATACTAAAAAGATCTACAAAGAAAAGAAGAGTAAGGTAAAGAAGGCAGTTGCGATGGCGAAGAGACCTGCGTATGACGATTTGTATGCTAGATTGGAAACAAAAGAAGGTGAAAAGGAGTTCTACAGATTGGCTAGGCAGAGAGAGAGATCAGGAAAAGATGTACAGCACGCGAGGGTTATAAAGGATGAAAACAATAATATTATGGTAAATTCGGAGGCAGTGTTGAAGAGATGGAAGGAGTACTTTGAGAAACTGATGAAAGAAGAATATAACAGAGACCCTGGGACAGAGGAAGCAAAAGTGGTTAACGAAGAGATAAATTGCGTTAATAGAGAAGAAGTGAAGAATGTACTGAAAAGAATAAAAAAAAAGGTAAAGCAGTTGGGCCAGATGAGTTGCCAATAGAAGTTTGGAAGTGTATGGAAGAGATGGGGATAAAATTTTAGACCAGACTGTTCAACAGACTATTAGTAGGTGAACGGATGTCAAAAGAATGGAGAAGGAGTGTGCTTATCCCAATCTATAAAAACAAAAGAGACGCACAGTGCTGTGGAAACTAAAGAGAAATAAAGCTGATGAGCCACACAATGAAGGTATGGGAAAGAATTTTTTTTTTTTTTTAATCTCTATATTTATCCTCCTGGCTCGCAGGAAAGCGACGGAGGCGCTATACATAGGGTAAGCAATTACCCCAACCTGCTTCCGGAGATGCCAAGATATTGCTGTCCGCTAGTAAGTTAGATGAGATATTACTGCAATTTAGTACTGCTTGTCAAGACCACCAAGCAGAGGAAAGTGCCGTAAAGTGTCTTTCCCAAGGACACAACAGAATGGCGTAAGTGGGTTTTGAACATAGAATAAGGGATAAGAATTATTGAAGCCAGGCTAAGGGATAGAATAGAGATCAGTAAACAGCAATATGGATTTATGCCAAGAACATGCCGATCTATGCTTACCGATGCCAGGTTTGCTTTGAGAATGTTGATGGAAAAGTACAGGGAAGGTCAAAAAGACCTACATTGTGCATTCGTAGACCTAGAGAAAGCTTATCCTTACGTTATCCTTACGACAGGGTTCCGCGAGAAGAGTTGTGGTACTGTATGAGAAAATCAGGAATAGTGGAAAAGTATGTGAGACTTGTACAGGATATGTATGAGGGAAGCGAAAGAGTGGTGAGGTGTGCAGTAGGAACTACAGAAAGTTTTAAGATCAAAGTCGGACTGCACCAGGGATCAGCGTTAAGTCCATTCCTGTTTGCAGTGAAAATGGACAGGTTAGCGGACGAAATAAGGAGAGAACCACCGTGGATTATGCTGTTTGCTGATGATATTGTGATTTGCGAAGAAACCAGGGAAGAAGTGGAGCGGAGACTAGAATCCTGGAGGTATGCATTGGAAAGAAGAGCGATGAAACTAAGTAGGTCAAAGACCGAATATCTTTGCGTAAATGGAGGAAATAACGACGAAACAATGAAGATGTAGAATACAAATGTTCCAAGAGTAGGCTAAAGGAATTTAAGTATTTGGAATCAACTGTGCAAGAAAGTGGTAGTTGTGAGAGAGAGGTAAAGAAGAGAGTGTAGGCAGGATGGAACGGATGAAGAAAAGTATCGGGAGTAATCTGCGACAGGAGGTTACCAGCTAGAGTAAAAGGAAAAGTGTACAGCTCAGTGATGAGACCAGCAATAGTGTATGGACTTTGAGACGGTGGCGGTCACAAAGAAATAAGTGGAAGAGCCATCTCTTCCACTTGCAGTCCCATAGCAAACCTCAACATTTTTATCTCTCCAAGTTGCAGAGATAAAAATGTTGAGGTTTGCTATGGAAGTGACGAGAAAAGACAAGATTAGAAACAAGTACATCAGGGTTACAGTTAAGGTAAAACGATTAGGAATGAAGATGAGGGAGGGCAGGCTAAGGTGGTATAGACAAATTACTAGGAGAGACCAAGAGTATGTAGGAAGAAAGATGATGGAAATGGAGTTACCGGGAAAGAGGAAAAGAAGGAGACCGAAGAGAAGACTTTTAGATGTAGTGAAAGAAGATATGGAGAAAGTTGGTGAGAGGGAGACAGACGCTGGAAACAGGACGGTTTGGAGAAACATGACACGCTGTGGCTAACCCTGATTGAAGAAAAAGCCCAAAAAAAGAAGAAAAAGAAGAAGAAGCAACAGGTGGGTTGACTCAATTACATCTAAAGCCCGCTTAATTGTAAACCGGGTTAGAAGCTAGGGAGCTGGAATCTGGAAATTGGAATGTTGATAGCGAAGCGTAACTGTTGTAATTTCTTTGATTATACTGTCACAATTTTTTTGCACAGTTTTTTAGACTAGGTTACAGCTTTTGTTGCTTGTCTTAGTAGCCTACCGGTACGTTAGCGCAACCGATGTCCAGAGCCGATGTGCAGTAACTAATTACCGGTCTTGAGTAGTTACATTTTTAATATCGGTCGGAACCGGTCTTTTATATTTTTTATTATCAACAATAGGGGAGAGTGGGGTACAGTGAATCACGGTCATAGGTGGGCAAGATACTTTTACTCGGTACTTTTGAATAATCCAATTTAATAGTTATAACTCTGTCATACATTGAATTTCAATCGACATTCAAAAATAGTGTAATTCAAAAATAAAAAAAATAAAAAGAATTTCAAAAATAGTTTTTTTATTATTATTAAATTGGATAATTCGAAAGTACCGAGTAAAAGTACCGCGGTACTTTCGTGCCCACCTATGATCACGGTACACAGTGAATCACCCAATCTAAATTGAAAAATATTTCATATATTTTTACAATAATCACGTTGCATGACGATAGTAAAGCTTTCTTTTCACAAACAAACTTCCAGGTACCCCAGAGTTAAAACTACTTTTCAGGAAAGAAATAACTAATATTGGTGGTAAAAAGTAAAAAAAATGTTAGTTATCACTTTTGATTATATTTTAGCGCAAGGTTAAACTTAGACAAAGCTGTATTTATGAAAAATAAGAGCTTTTTATGGGGATAAATATTAATAAATTGTGAAGCAAAGTTTGCTGTAGAACGGCTTGTTTTTATTACTTTTGCTTATAGACCGGCCATAGTACATAGTGGATCATGTCTCAGTGGATCAGTGACGCAAGTGATTCACTGTGTACCGGATTTTATGATTAAATAAATTGGCTTCTAGTACTTTATTTTTTTGATACTGTACGTTTATAAACAAATACTAAAAATGCCTAGAGCTAAAAATAAGTCAAGAAAAATTAGTGCTACTCCTTCGGGATTGATAAAAGAAGCTGTAGAACAAATTATTGAAAATAAAGCATCAATCAGCAATGTATCTGAAGAATATGCCATACCCTTTACAACATTGTGGCGCTGTGTATACAAGTATAAATTTTTCGAGCATTTTACCGATGCTGTTTTTGAACCAAGATATAATTGCCGGAAAGTATTTTTGGATGCTGAAGAGACTATGTTAAAGGACTACTTTATAAAAGCATCAAAAATTCATCATGGTTTATCTGCAAAATCTGCTCGGAAATTAACATATCAATTTGCAATAAAAGTAAATAAATTCTTTCCTCTTTTTTTGACAAATTAGAGGAGTGTCTGAAAAGAGCTATCTACAGTCCGTCAGACATATATAATGCTGATAAAAATGGCTGTACGACTGTGCAGTCAGTAAAAAAGGCCAAAGTGATTGCTTGTCGTAATAAAAAGCAGGTTGGAAAGCTGACATCTGGTGAAAGAGAGGCTTTGGTTAACGTATTGTATGCAGTTAATGCAGCTGGTAATTCTGTTCCACCAATGCTTGTCTTTCCCCGAGTAAAATTGAGAGATCACATGATGAAGGGTGCTCCTCCAGATTCGATTGGTGTAGCAAATCCGTCTGGATGGATGTCTGCTGCACGTTTTACAGAGTTTATAAAGCATTTTATTAAACACACAAAATGCTCAAAAGATCGCCCAGCCATACTAATCTTGGATAACCATGATAGCCATATCAGCATAGAAACAATAGATCTTTCCAAAGAGAATGGTGTTACTCTTCTTAGGCTTCCACCACATTGTAGTCACAACCTTCAACCCCTTGATCGATCGGTATATGGTCCTTTCAAAGCGTTTTATAATCAAGATGCAAATGCTTTTATGGTTAGTCATCCTGGTAAGACTATCACCATTTATGATGTGGCAGAGCTAGTTGGCAAAGCAGACGAGCAAGCATTAACACCCAGGACTATTAGATCAGGATTTGCTGCCAGTGGCATATGGACGTTTAATAGAGATGTATTTGGAGAAGATGAATTTTTGTCCTCATATGTCTTGGACATGCCCCACTGTAGCACCAATGATTGCGATACAACCAGTGAGACAGAAGACTATTAATCCATTCATCTGCATTGTCTACCAGCATCGGAATCGAAAATGCATCTGAGTTTTTGTCAATATCTACTGCTACTATTACTTTGGAGACGGTCTCACCACTATCTCAGTGCACACAACAAAGCAAGAAATCGTCCTGTGCAAAGAAAAGAAAAACTCAAATTTTAACCGACAAACCATTGAAAGAAGCTATTGTGGTAGAAAAAATGCTTACCGAAAAAAAAGAAAAAGGAAGTTGAATTTAAAAAGTGCAAGAAAAAGATCATCCAATCTTCACGAAGCAGCAGTGAGGACGACTCTGATGTTGCAATATGCTTTGATGAATCGGATATAAGTTTTTCTGAGGATTTCGATGCCAATGATTACAATACAAAGGAGCTGCAAACTAGCGATTTTGTGCTATGCAAATTTTTACGGAAAAATGGCAAATTGCAAAGTTTGTTGGTATAATCACGAGCGTTAGTGTGGAATACGAAGTAAAATTTTTACGAAAGTCGTATTGATGTTGCTTTACGTTTCTTAATGTGGCAGATATATGTGATGTAGCAAAAAGCGATGTGGTTCTTAAACTGCCAAGTCCACAAACTTCTGAAGGAACTTTAAGGGCAAGAAGACAACTATATTTTCAGTAGACGTAACTGAATATAAAAATTTCTTGTGTTAAGCAAATGTCTCATCGTATGTTTCAAACTAAACAATTTTTTTTCATGTAAATGAATTTCATTAATTTTGTTGCATTTCTATTTTGATGCGAATTGTGCAGGCTTTCTGCATTAATTCACTGGTATTTAGCCATTTTTTTAGTAGTCTATTTTATTTAACACCTTAATGATTAAACTTTAAAGTTAATCTTCACAGCTGAATTAATAACTCTTGTTTGTAAAATAAAAGACAAGTCTTATTTTAGGAAAAAGTAATTATGTTAATAGGCCAATTGTTGTCTTGATTCATTGTGTACTTGTACTATATTCACTGTGTACCGGTACCTGTACACAGTGAATCAATTTTTTGCTCACCTTTAATATAAAATAACTCAATGATCAAAAATCCCAAAAACTTTTTATTAGTGTGAAATGTAGCTTAGACCAGTTAGTTTGGATCGCCAAAGTTTGGTGTTTCTATGTTACCCCATATTTGAATAAATGCAAAAATTAACTTTTGTGATTCACTGTACCCCACTCTCCCCTAAATATTTTTTACATTTGAAAAGGCTTATAGTGTGTGCGTCTCAAATAAATACGTTAGGTTCATAAATTTTTAAAAGTTTGTTGTTGCACAATGCTTTGTACTTTTAGCATAAATTTTAAAATTTTAATTATATAAATTATTTATATTTAGCAAATATTGTTCTTTTTATCTTTACCAGGTAGCTAAACCCTATTTAATGAAGTTTGACTACAAGCATAAAAGTGGTGCTCAAATAAAAAAAGGAAAAAATATCCAAGATAGAAGGGCAACCCATAAAATTGATATATCTTTTGTAAAGAAAGCTGTATTATCTGTCCATTGCGCGTTAAAAACACGACACTCATCTATTATTTTTCTTTTCTTGGGTAGCTTGGAGTAACTCATGGATGTTGTTCTTAAGTACAGTTTTACTATTATGCTTGCTTAGGTTTCGGTACAACCAGTCACAATGTCTTGGACAAGAGCTTTGGCTATCCAGGAACTTCACCGTGATGTCACAGTTACTATTCCTATTCGCCATGATAGTGTCGAATTTAATGATGGCTGGCATTGTTGAACCGGAGATGAAAAAAAGCATTAATATTATATTATTTTAACAATTCATAGTTTAGGTATTCTATTAAAGTTTAAGATGAATTTAAATTTTGTAGGCCTGTATGTAGTTGAAAGAAATTTTCACAACTTTTTCCAAGAGCAAGGAGGCCGCACAAAAAGCTTTGACCGGCCGCATGCGGCCCGCGGGCCGTAGTTTTCCCATCCCTGGTCTGAACCAATGATTCTCAAACTGAGATCCATGGACTCTCGGGAGGCCTTCAGCAATTTTTCGGAGATCAACGTAAATTTTTTTAGTTTAGTGTTGCAGACTAATTTTTTCTTGTGCTACTAATTCACCGACTCACCAATGATGATGACAATTTTCTATTTTGGTAACAATTCATTTTTATTTATTTGTTTAAATTTTAATTTAGAAAGAAAAGTAATATTTTACAAATATTTAAATTATTTTCTAACACTGTTGGAAAATCATTTCTTCTAAAGTGCTCGATAACAAAGTTAGAGCTTGAATTAAAATTAACAATGGCGAAATCACGGAAATAAAAACAAAGCTAAAACCCAACAGACTGCTTCACCCATAAAAGGGATCATCAGGGGTATCTTATTCAAATACAATTCTATCTACCACTGGTCAAAACGTATTTTTTTTCATTTACTTTGCTCTATATTAATAGCTTTACGATATTTTTAAAGGAGCAAGCAGGGACGCTCGTTAATAGAAAAAAATTCTTACCTATAGTGTTCTCTAAACAAAACGGTCTTCACTTCAAATCAGTCTCCGGTTTCAATTTTTTGTCTTAAAATTCAAATGTTCTCTAAAAAAAAAAAAGAAAAAGGTCTTCACTTCAAATCTGTCTCGAATTTCATGATTTTCATCTCTGAAAATGAGTAATCTCGGAAAAAAACAAGAAAGAAGGGGGTCTAGACATGGAATCTGTCTTCGATTTCTGGCGGTATTTCTTCCAAAATGGGAATTGAAAATTGGATTGGAACTAAAATTGGAACATATAGTAAGCCTATACTTATTTAGCGTTACAACGTCAAATAACTGTATTTGGGAAATGACACGTGGGAGTAACACAGGTGAAATATTGCTACAGAATGAATATAATTCAATAGGAATACAATTTATTCAATATGCTTTCCGAGGAAGCAGTTGTTATCGGTCAAAACTGTGGAGAAACGCCTTGCCAGAGCCAGAATTCTCCTCTCCCGCCTTGAAGCAGGCACGCTTCCTAAACCTCGTTTTCAGCGACGAAAAGAAATTCAACGTTCAACACCATGTGAATCCCCAAAATGATCGTGTTTGGTCACGTGATGGGGAGGTAGGACCGCAAAGAGTGACTCGGGTCCAAGGGGCGGCGTCAGTGATGGTCTGGGAAGCCATTACCGAATCTGGAAGAAGTCCTTTGGTTTTTGTAGAACAAGGCGTCAAACCGAACCAAGAGAATTACCGAAATGACATCCTTGCATTGCTGCCCTGGCCAAAAGAACACTTCAAAAAACGTCCTTGGACGTATCAACAAGATTCGGCACCGTCACACGGAGCTAGAAGGACGCAGGAGTGGCTATCAGCCAATGTTCCCAACTTCATTTCCAAAGAGGAATGGCCTCCTTCATCACCCGATTTGAATGCTCTCGATTTTGGTATCTGGGGGTACCTCGAGAGTAATTGGTCTCAGAAACACATCATAAAAGTTTGGAGGCACTGAAGACGAAACTACGAAAGGGATGGTCGAAAATGCTCTAAAATGTTATCCGTGACCCTTGCAGGTCATTTTCGAGGTGTCTTCATCAGCTTGTAATTAATTCGAATGGAAAGCATATTGAATAAATTGTATTTGTACTGAATTTATATTCATTCTGTAACAATATTTCACCTATGTTACTCCAACTGTACGTATCATTTCCCAAATACAGTTATTTGAAGTTGTAACGCTAAATATTGATTACCCTGTATATTGGTCTTCCCCAATCGCAAGAAAAATCGGAGGCCCTCAACAATAAACAATATAACCTACTTTGCTATTAATATTATAACTGTTCTTTTTTTGCTTTCTCTTTTTCGTTGAATGCTTGCAAATTCAAATTTAGTTTTGGTTTAGTTTTTATGTAAGGAGCAGTTGACTGGGTGGCTATTTTTATAGTTTTTCCTACTCCGTTTCAAGCAACACTGCCACATTCTTTGTATATTACTGATTTATTTTTGTTTTGTTTTGTTTTTGTTCACGTAATACTACAAATATTTAGTCATTTTTTATATTGTAATTTGTGCAATTGCCTATTTTTGTGATAGATAAGTTGTTTTGAATAAACGTTCTCATTCATAATTCGACCTACTGCCGGAGATGTCAAAATATTGATGTCTGTTAAAATTATAAGAATAGAACTCGCACTGAAATTGAAAAAGTTAATTAACTGCATAGAAGTCTTTTTTGAAACCTGTTAATTAATTCTATTGTTTGCGTTCACTGCTTTATAGGTAGATAACGTGCAGCGATCTTAATGAAATCTGATTGACTCACTTACACGTGACGAGCACACTATAAATTAAGATGTTGGTAAATTTAATTCCTCTTTCAGTCGTTGATGATCAAGTGGTTCGGTGGTTTAGTTTTATAGAGTGAGTTTGTAGATCGCAAGCGAAACTTGGGTAACTTTCGTTTTGCGATTGCATCGTTGGCTGCATCGTTGGCTGTATCGTTGGCATCGTTGGGAGCACGTTGGCTGCACGTTGTTTGTATAGTTAACTGCATCGTTTAAGCAGTATTGTCGAGAAAATAATTGTGGTCGTTGGCTTGTGGAAGCCTGTTATACCTTCATATCGAAATCTCAACTTTAATAAGTATTATATAGCCATAAGACGTGTGGGAAGGCCAGCGGTGTGATTGGGGAAGGCTCGGATAGCTTCCCTATAGTTTGAAGAATTTGGAGCTAAAGAAGAGAGAGATTTGCTGTGCGATCTACAGTAAACTTTTGAAATTAACATTAATCGCAAAATTATTTCCTTTGTCTGAGAGACTCAAGTGTTGGAAGACTGGTTGGAAAATTTGAAGAGAATGAAGATTGAAGAAAAGAAAACCAAAAACAAGGAAAGTGACTTTTTTATTTAAATTATTCATAAACTAAAGTTTCGGCAAAGAGGTTGTTTTTTTCAACCAGACAACAATTGAAAATAGCAGCCATAATGGATTCAGCATTTATGGACTATAATGGATTCAGCATTTTCAGCATTTATTAAATAAACATTAAAAATTATTATTTAAAAAAAAACGAACGTTTTCGGCTTACTTCAGCCCTCATCAGGTTTCTACAATTAGTAATATTAATTAACTTTAAATTTACACACACACATAAAAAATTAAAAATTAACAACAGCAAAAAATATACATTGTTTTTTGCTGTTGTTAATTTTTAATTTTTTATGTGTGTGTGTAAATTTAAAGTTAATTAATATTACTAATTGTAGAAACCTGATGAGGGCTGAAGTAAGCCGAAAACGTTCGTTTTTTTTTAAATAATAATTTTTAATGTTTATTTAATAAATGCTGAAAATGCTGAATCCATTATAGTCCATAAATGCTGAATCCATTATGGCTGCTATTTTCAATTGTTGTCTTATTCATAAACTATTAATCATAAAATTTGTTGTGTTTTATATTAGTGTAATAGTTGTTTTAAATTGTTTTTTGCTGTTTTTCGTTACTGCCCTAACATTTCATTTGTTAAACTGATAACGGTCTTATCAAGTCATAGTGATTATGGAAAATTCGGAATGTGGCATAAATTTAAATTTAAACCGCGTAGATGTATGTAGGGAGACCAAGCCCGATACCGAGGGTGGGGTTAGGGAAATAAGGCGGCGCAGGAGGGACCTGATAAAAAAAATTCAGGATTTTACCACTCAGCTCCCAGATCTTCATACTGAAGAAGAATTGCTCTTGTTTGAAGAAAGAGAAGTAAAGGCATTGGATTGGGAGGTGCGGGATTTTTTAAAAACTGTCCGAGACTTGGAGGAACAAAGCAAAAGTGTTTAAGAAACAGGCTCAAATTCAGGCCAAGATACGTAAACAGCAGTCTTTGGCAGGCAACTATTCTGAGCAAAGTTCTAAACGGAGCTCACGCCACTCCAAAAGCAGCAAATTATCAACATTTTGTAAAGAGCTTGACCAACGGCTGGGCTTAGGCTCCGGTGAAATAAAAAAAGAGGTACCATCACCACAGCATTTGCAGCGGGAATAACCGTTGGGGCCGCTACTGTGCAGACAGACACGCAGAAAATAAGCAACTGGGCTCGGGAGAGAACCACGAGAAATGTAGAAACTTTCGGGGCCGCTGACATACCAGAAACATCGCATTTTGCCAAGGCGGTAGATGAAGTACAAATGAGGTCAAAGGTCAGTGATAGAATGAGTCAAGAACGTTATCGAGACATTCCTTGTCCTCCTGGGTATGAACATTTTATTCCAGCCTGCATTAAAAATAAACAGAGCAACCAGAAGTAAAACAAGAAATGATTCAGGACCACGAGTCGCTTAGGTTTCATAAGGATTTTTTGGATGAAGCTGTTTTGATCGGATATGACGGAACCAATATACCCTATGTCATGTTTTATAATCAAATAATGAATCTCCTGGCTAAGTACCCTTACTCGGATAGGAAATTACCACTTTTAAGAGCAGCATGTTTAAATAAAGCAGCCCAAACCATTGCTGTTGTCATATCTGACACCCCCGGCTTTGATGATGACGCAAAAATTAACATGGCTTTAAATCGCTTGTCGCAAAGGTTTGGAGTACACGGTGGATTTGTGAATGAGCCCGAAGTTCAAAAAATTAGAAATGGCCCTAAAATGAGCTCGACTTCGGCTGCTGCGTGGAAAACAATTAGAGATGAGTTGACTCAGTGTTTTGTGTACGCGCACTCATATAAAAAACCTAAATTGTTAGAAGGGCGTTTAGTTGTTGATCTTGCTCGTAGACTACCAAACTTTGCCAAGCAAAGATTTTTGGATTATTTAAACGATCGGTGTGGCAGTACGTGTGATCCTACGTTTGGTAATTTAATGAGGTTTGTTAAACGCGAGGAAGACAGTAAGTCATCGGACTTTAGCGTGCAGTTAATGACTGACGAAAAATCTGAGCGCGTTACAAAATATAATGACAATAAGAGTAGTGTATTTCCTGCTGTTAAGGTTAAAAAGACGTCGGCTCAAATTGAAAATAGCAATTGCAGGATTGGTGTTGGTAAGCTTAATGGAAGCTCGTTTCCAGTAAAAGGTGTATGCGTGTCTGACAATAGAAATAATGACTCGGTTATTGTTCCTCCACAGTGTTTTGTTTGCAGTTTGCAAAATTCTGATAGTTGTCATAAAGTTGTAAATTGTCAAACATTTTGGAGAATGACCTCCTTCGAGAGAAAAGAAATTGTTTTTAAAGCACGTCGCTGTTTCAATTGTCTGGAAAAGCACGTTGTAAAGGACTGTTTGAAGAATTGCGATTGTCATAAGTGTCTGGGCAGTAATGTTGGTAAACATTTCTTTATGTTGCATGATTGTTTTGTTTCTACTGTCCCTAAGAGTCCGAATAGTAACGCAAGGTCCGCTAGAGATGGAAATATCGCAGGACATTCGGCTAATGAGAATCTTTCTGTTCCTGTGAGGAGTGTAAACATTGGTTCGACTAAGGCGGCTTTAAATCGAATTGTAGCTGCTCGGGTCATAAACCCTCAGAATGGCAAGTCTAAGCTTGTTTATTTTCAGCAGGATGGTGGTTCTCAATTGACGTTTGTTTCGAATAAGTTGGTTCAAGAATTAAATTTAATACCTTATGATCAAGCGTCATTTCGTATGGTGACACTTAAAGGTGAAACTTTGACACACACAAATTTGGTTAAGTTTGATTTACAGTCCTTGATTTCTAATGAAATGTTTGAATTGAGTAATGTTGTAACTAATAGTGCGTGGCAAGATGATGTTGAAACTTTGCCGCACAGACAAGATCTGAACTCGTTCTCGCACTTTGAAGAAGTAGAATTGTATGAATTACCAGATAATGACACGGTAGATTTACTCATTGGAAATAATAATGCTTTCCTAATGACTGTTTTAGAAGAGAGAGTAGGAGTGTCGCGCTGCGAGCCACATGCCGTATTAATGCCTTTAGGTTGGCTTGCTTGTGGTGGAAAATCTCCGTTGGAAGAACAAAATGTAAAAGTTTGCCGAGTTCAAACATCTTTTGACTTAAGTAGTGAAGTTTTGTTAAATCAGGAAATCATATCTCGTGATGAAAAGATAAGTGAATTGGAGCAGGCTTTAAGAGATATTACGTTGCAGGACGCAAAAATAGAAAGTTCTCGGAGTGATAGAGAGGCTAGGAAATTCGTTGAAGCTTATGTGGTTGTTAAAGATTCGCGTTTTGAGATTCCAGTTCCTTTGAAGACAGGCGTTGTAGCGATACCCGATAATATGGCAGTAGCAAAAAATCGTTTAGAGAGCCTTAAAAAGAAGGCTTTGAAAGATACAGATTTGCGTGAATTTTTGACTGAGTGTTTTTGTGAACTTCAGGAGTTAAATTATATTGAGCGGGTTGATGTTTCTGAGATGTTAGAGACTCCAGTATGGTATCTTCCGTATTTTGTTACCTCACAGGCAAAAAAGCGTATTGTTTACGATGGCAAAGCAGCGTTTAACGGTGTCTGTATTAATGACTTCATTGAAACTGGACCAGATTTGTTAAACCACTTGGCGGATATTTTGGCTAGATTTCGATTAGGAAAGTTTGCTATGATGGCAGATTTAACCAAATGCTTTTTTCAAATCGGCGTACCTGCAGAGCAGCGTGACTTGTTTTGCATTTTATGGTTTGATAAAAACGATGTAAGGGAGGGAAATGTGGTTACTTATCGGTTTACTCGTCATCCTTGGGGAGTAAAAAGTAGTTCCTTTATTGCAAGTTTTTCTATCCAGAAAACTTTAGATGATAATGCTACTGGCGCATCTGATTTGACTCTTGATACTATTCGTAAAAACATTTACATGGACGATTTGATGTTTAGTGTTGATAGCTTGGATGAAGCGAAAATACTTGCTAATGAAGCAATAGACTTGTTTGATAGTCGAGGTTTTAAATTGGTTAAATGGAGTGCTAACAAAAATGCAGTTCCTGTTCTTGCAAAATTTGAAAAGGAGGTGCTGATATCTGGTATGCGTGAGCTTGACTTGTCAATAGAGCATGATAATGATTTACCCGAGACAAAAGCGCTTGGTTGTGTATTGGAAATAGGTGGGAATCGTTTGAGAATTGTTAGTTCGTTGAAACCATTAACTAAATATACTCGTCGGACAATGTTGGTCAGCTAGGAAAGTCCTTTGATCCCCTAGGAATTTTTTCGCCCTTTTTTGTTAAAGCAAGATTGGTTTTGCAGCGTCTAGCTATTGAAAAATATGATTGGGATGATGATGTTTCTGAGTCTATTGTTAAAGAGTGGAAGGCGTGGTTTCAGTTGTTAGGTTTCTTGTTGGACACTTCCTTAGCTAGGTATTACTTTGAAGGTTCGATTCCTCCGTCACCGCAAGATCATATAATTTATCAGTTACACGGTTTTTCGGATGCTTCAAAATGTGCATATGGATCAGTAGTGCATTTGCGTAGGCTTGTTAACAAAGTTGCAACTGTGGCAATTGTGTGGGGAAAGAGTAAAGTTGTTTTAAGGCATCAGGAGTCCTGGCCTATCGCTCGCAAAGAGTTGGTAGCTGCAGTTACTACTGCAGAGTTGTCTAAGAAAGCATTTGTTGCGTTAGGATTCCCCGATTGCAAGCAGTATTTTTGGTCTGATTCTAGTAATGTATTACAATGGATAAAAAATAAGGATTTGCGCTTGGATAGATTTATTTCGCGCCGCATTGAAAAAATTTGTTTATTGTCAAAATCGGAGGATTGGCGATATTGTCCTACGAACTTAAATCCGGCAGATGTCGCATCTCGCCCTGATGGTGTTAAAAAACCTGAGACTCGTAGATTGTGGTTTGAGGGACCAGGTTTCTTGAAGCAAAATAGAGAGATTTCTAATTGTGAATGTTTGAGTGTTTCAGTGAATCGAGTAGCGTGCAGTGAAGAGAAAGGTAAGCTTTATTTTCTGAAGAAAGTCCTATAGACAGGCTGATTGAAACTGCTCCTTCGTTATATGTGTTAACAAAGCGTGTGGCATATTTGAGAGCGTTTGTGGAATATCTGAGGCGTAAATTTAAAAAGCAAAACTTCGTGCGTCCAAAGTGGAACACGTGCGATTTGAATAAGGCGTTGAATAAAATTGTTGCGGTGGTGCAGAGAAGGTTTTACGGCCAGGCAGTGAGCTTGTTAAAAAGTGATTCACCTCAAGATTTAACAGATGCAATGGAGAGAAATTGCTAAAAACTTACAAGTGGGCGAATTAGTATTGGTGGGTGATGCTGAGGATCTAGCTGTAATAGGAAAGTACCGGTTGAGTAAAATTGCGGAGGTTTTTTCGCAGATGCATCAGGTAAAACCCCTTGTACGTAGAGCAAAAATTGCAGTGACCGAATATGACTCAAAAAAAATGATTCATATAAAGTAGGACACATTTACCGTGACATATCGCGCATTGCTCCTGTTGGTGGGTTAGGGCAATGAAACTCAGAATAAAAAAAAATAGAAATCAATCTTGGCATAACTTCAAATTAGATTGTAATTGTACATTGTGTGTTTTGTGATAATTTTTGAGTTTTGCTTGCGTATAATTTTTTTTTTGCTTGTAAGTTTATTGTATATATTGTGTTTATGCTTCGAACTTTGTTTGCTTTGAGCTGATTTTACTGTGTCAAGATTGGATACATTTATTATTAGTATTATCGTTATCATTTTTTTTTATGTTATTTATTTATTTATGATTTTTGTTGTAATATGTGTATGAATTTAATTACCAACTTAATTCCATAGGGGCCGCTATGTTAAAATCATAAGAATAGAACTCGCACTGAAATTGAAAAAGTTAATTAACTGCATAGAAGTCTTTTTTGAAACCTGTTAATTAATTCTATTGTTTGCGTTCACTGCTTTATAGGTAGATAACGTGCAGCGATCTTAATGAAATCTGATTGACTCACTTACACGTGACGAGCACACTATAAATTAAGATGTTGGTAAATTTAATTCCTCTTTCAGTCGTTGATGATCAAGTGGTTCGGTGGTTTAGTTTTGTAGAGTGAGTTTGTAGATCGCAAGCGAAACTTGGGTAACTTTCGTTTTGCGATTGCATCGTTGGCTGCATCGTTGGCTGTATCGTTGGCATCGTTGGGAGCACGTTGGCTGCACGTTGTTTGTATAGTTAACTGCATCGTTTAAGCAGTATTGTCGAGAAAATAATTGTGGTCGTTGGCTTGTGGAAGCCTGTTATACCTTCATATCGAAATCTCAACTTTAATAAGTATTATATAGCCATAAGACGTGTGGGGAAGCCAGCGGTGTGATTGGGGAAGGCTCGGATAGCTTCCCTATAGTTTGAAGAATTTGGAGCTAAAGAAGAGAGAGATTCGCTGTGTGATCTACAGTAAACTTTTGAAATTAACAATGTCCAGTTGAAATTTTTTATTTTTATTTTTCATTTTTTATTAGAGATGAGCTACGATTGAAATTTAGAGCTGCTTGCCATATAAGAACGCCAAATAGAGAAAAGTGTCGTAAAACGTTTTTCAGCCAAAAGAATGGTAAAAATAGCTTTCAAACCGCGACCTTGTCGATCTTGTTTGGTTTCAAAAACGGCACTCTTAACCACTTGACCAAGCTGCCGACAATTGGGATAATTTTTCTAATCTATACTGAACAAATTTGTGCGTTTTTTCTGCTATTTTTTTAATGTTTCTCGTAATAAACGTTTAAAAACTGAACAGAACAGAATTTATTGTTTTGTCCGAAAACAAAAAACAAAAAAAACCCAAAAATAATTTTGAAGCAACAAGTTTTGCTATTTTTTAAGTTTATTTTTTCAAACTTTACTGGACCTTCTGAAGGCCATGTTGAAAAGACTAACGTATGAAAACACTAATTAAAATTTGTGATCGGATTTGGATTCAAAAGTACAAAATCCGCATAATTCTTGTTTTAAATCCTTAGTCTAGAAGAAAAGGTAAACAGATAAACTATAGACTTTACAATAGTATTGTCTACAATGTAAAGTATGGGTAAACAAAGCATTTCAAAGTAATTAGCGTACGTAAAAATAAAAATGTAATTGCTATAGTGCAACTTTTTCAAACTCGTAAAATCTTTTTACCAATCCAGTAAATATTTTTTGCGTTTTATTCACCTTTGGGTGCGAATAAAAACAAACTACTACTACTACTACTTTTTCCAAACAAAAACAAATTTACTGCAGTGTGTAAAACTTGGAAATCGGTTAACATTCAAGATAACTACAGTATAAAGCAGGGGGTCCCAAACTGGGTACATGTACCGCTAGGGGTACATTTAGGCTTCTCAAGGGGTACATTATTATGTGAGAGAATGTCCTTATTTAAGTTAAATTCCGTGTCCAAAAGAAATAATAGACTAAAATCTCTAGAATTTTCGAATCCAGTCGATTGTAATTGTGTCAAACAGGACAATTAAGAGGGAAGACTTTTTTACAGATCACCTTGATTTTGGTTTTGAATGGAAAAAATTTGTGGCTGCTGAAAAGTAAAGATATTTCTTTTTTTTAGAGATCACCGTGATTTTGGGCATGGATTGGGGGAAAATTAGTGGCTGATTCTAACTAAAAGCCTTTTTTTTTTTAGAGAAACGTCGCAAAATTTTCGGGGTACGTGCAAACCTACTACAGTGTCCAAAGGGTACCGATGAACTAAAAGTTTGGGAAACTCTGTTGGCAAAAACAAAAAACGATAAATCGTATAAATTGTTTTAGGTATCAATTATCTTTTGTTGACATTGCAGCAAATCATAAGCTGTGAGCTTTTTTTTTTATTAAAAATTAGCCAATTTTGATCTGGAAAAATTAAAACATAATTTTTAAACATTTCATAATTTTTTTGGCTCAACATTGTTGATATCTTAAATAGAAACATTTTCTCTTTTCAATTAAATTTAAAAATGCTAGATTGTTTTTTTAGATAGTACAACATACAGTACATTTTTTCTGTTTTTAGAAAAGTAGTGTTGTGTTATATGATGTAATTTGGTTAACAAATCTTGTACCAGTATGATTACACTAAATTTTTTTCAATACCTGTGTATTTTCATAACAATTTTTGGATGTGTCTATGCTGAATGTGGATATGAGGTAAGTACAGTTTTTGTAAATTCCCACTTATTACTTTATTAGTTGGCTGACTATTAAATACAAAAATTTTAATTTTGTGTATTTTAAGCTTTTTGTAGCAATAAAGTGTGTTTTTTGTAGCAATAATATGTTTCAATGTGGTTACATTGTTACATATGTAACCCATATTCTTTTATTGTTTTTTCATGTTGGACAATCCTAATAGTAATAAACAAGCATTTAACACAATTAGGTTTAGCACTTCAGGTATGCTTTGGTATTGCTGTCTGATTGAAATTTGGGATCTTTTCAAGAAGTGACTATAAGCAATTTTTTTTAACAAAACTTCCTTGAATCCTTTAGTTACTATCACTTCTTGAAAGATTCTTTTTTTTAGTTTCTTTTTGATTCCATCTAGTGCTGAAGGGGGATTCAAGGTTAGTTTCTCTGGAAAAATTCCTTATGGTGACTTTTTAAAAAGACCCCAAATTTGTTTTTGCTATAGTAAACATTTTTGTGCAATAATTGTTAATTCAAAGTTTCTTGCTGGAACTGTCAAGTGTAAGAAAGTGATGTGAGGAATCAAATCTAATTCAATGTTAACCAATAAACTGTTCCTTTTATTGACATTAATAAATACAAGGTTTTTCAAAAATAAAAAGCAAGTTTGCAAAAATAAAAAACACTTTATATTAAAGTATATTTAGTAAATATTTGTTGAATTTTTTTACTCTTGCCTGTTAAGTATTTCATTAACTTTTTGCCAGAAACTACGATAATAATTGTTGAAATCCCCCAAACTCTCAATAACATTTTGAATATTATTTTTAAACTGTAACTGTTCAATCTGTGTTTAATACAAGAAAAAACATTTTCAACTAGATGTATGGTGAATCAGGAGAATATGCCAGTAATACAGTATTCTATATTACATAATAGATTTCAAATACATTTTTATTTCAGAGCAATGGTGAAACATGACGTTATCTAATACTAGGACAGTGTTTGTTGAGTAAAAACATTCTTTTGATGGCATTCAGCTAAAAATTCAGCAAAAGTTTTACAATTACAATAAATACACCATCAATTAATCTACATGTAAAATGTTGAATACCTGAATTTGATACTAAAAGAAATGAATGACTAAATTGCTATTACCATACTTTACATGTAAATCTTGTTAGAAAACATGGTTGTCACAAGACAGCATGTGACTCACATGAGCAGTGAAGGCATGAAATGGTGCTGTGCTCATGATCAACATGGTTTCGGTTCAAAACTGACTTGTACCATTCTGTTGTGTTCTTGGGAAAGACACTTTTCAGTACCTTTCCCCTGCTTGGTGGTCTTGGCAAGCAGTTCTCAATTACAGTTAAATATCTATTAAATTACAAGCAGACAGCAATATCTTGGGATCTCCAAAAGAAGGTTGGCGTAATTGCCTACCCTATGTATTAGCGTCTCCATCGCTTTTCTGCAAGCCAGGAGGATAAATATCAAGATAAAATAAACTTGTTTATAAGGCAATCATCAGTAGCACAGGTTGCCATTCAAATAATTTTAAGATTTGACGATTGTGCAAGGCACCAGTGGTGTAATCTTTCAATAAATATTTTTGCCATTTATTTTTGCAAACTTGATTTTTATTTTCAAAAAATTGGCTTTTTATTTTTGCAAACTTGCTTTTTATTTTTGAAAAACCCTGTAAAATGTTGTTAAATTTTATAGTAAGCTTATGCTTATGCTGCTGCAACTATTGATTAGGTCATGGTCAATATGGTTGCTGTGGTCACTAGTCAGCATGGTTGATGTGGTTGGTGTAGTTGATGAGGTTGGCATGGTTGATGTGGTTGGCTAGGTTGGCAAGGTTGATTTGGAATGTTTAAATTTTGTTGACCCAACTGTATTTGTAGGCCTAATCTAAATAAATGTACAAAGCAGAAATAATAAATTTCTCAGTTTTGAAAAAACTTATCAACTTAATAAGCTTTCCCACTAGTTAATCAAACCAACCTTAGCCCAGTCCCCATATATCAAAGCAAGTCAACTTCACCAACCTCATTCATGCAAACCTTGCCAAATAATTATGCTTTTTATATTTATTTACATTACAAATACAGTCAGTTTCAACAAAGTTTAAACATCTTATATGGCCAAACCAGCCAACTTCTCAAAACTGAATGATTGCTTTACTTATTTACGTTACAAATATAACCGGTTTCAACTATAATAACCCAGTCAACCTTGCCAACCACCCCAACCATGCTGACCATGCCAACCACATAAACCACATCAACCATGCCAACCTATACATTTAAAGGAACCCTTATCTTCCATTGAAATGTATAAATTTAGATTAGAGAATTATTTAATGTAATTTTTAATTTTTGATAAAAGTCTTGTTTTCAATTATAGCTGCATCACATTTGTTTTTGGTTGCAATTTAAAAATTGTAAAAATTTTTAAGGTTTTAGTGCTTATGTTCTATTTTTCTTTATATTACTGGTAGTGTGTTTGTTAATTTATTAATCCATTTTGTCTTATATAATTAAAAATTTCATGGCAATATGATATTTTACACAAAATACTGGTAATTGTTTGAATTAACAAACTTTAGTTTCTTTTAATTCGGAAAACAATATAGATCTCATTTACAATTAGCTATAATTAACCTTGTAGCCTTTTTGGACTCCCCAAAACTTAAAAGCTTGTGAAATTGGCATAGTAATCATGAACAAGGGCTGACCATTTTTTTAGCTACTTATAATTTGCATTTTTTAAGCTTAATCTAACGATAGCAATTATTGATATTGAAATGCTTAATTCAGTGGTTTTCAAAGTTTTTGCCATATTTCTCCCTTTCAGGACTCAGGCATGATCTTTCCCCCCCCCCCTAAAAAATATTTCTATCATCAAAGTGAAGATTTTTCTTTGTCTTCATCCAAATTAGTGATCCAAATTCTAGTTGTCCCAGGAAGTTTAAAAATTAACATTCAAATTTGAATCAGATTTCTTAATTTTCATCTTTAAAAAGTTGTGATCTTTAAAAAAAGTCTTCACTTCCCCTCTTGCCCTCCAGGCTGGTAAAGCTATGATTACAAAGAATGTACCATTTTTTTTGGGTCAACTTACATTGTACTAAGATTCTAAAATTCCTCCCTACTTTTCCCCTAGTTATTTTTTCTCCTTTGAGTTATCAAATACTCCTTAGGGAGCCATGTGGTTTACTTTGAGAAACACTGGCTTAATTATTTGTAATATAACTGTAATGTTATTTTCAGACTTGTACATTGGGAAACCCAGATCAACTAAATGTTCATCTTGTTCCTCATACTCATGATGATGTTGGATGGTTGAAAACGGTTGATCAATATTATTATGGAGGTTTCATACTTTTTATTATTTAGTAGTGCAATATGTGCAATTATGTTTTTTAGCAACTTTTTTGTGTTTAGCATTCTTTCAATGTATTTTCATTTTGAATTGTTTTATTGTTACAATTGTCACTTGACAAATAAAATAGATATATTTTTAAAATATAAAAAGTTTTGCACAATTTTGTGATAAATAGTTACATTGAAACACTGCCTTGGTTGAATACATTGAAATGCTAGCTTAGTTGATTTTCAGACTTCAAAGCACAAAAACTGTTGCTTAATTGCTGGTGTTGTTAATGAACTTGAAGTATGTAATTTTAAGTTTTATGCAATGGAACTCAAAATGCAAGTTTAAAAAGATTCAAAAAGCAAGTTAGTGTAAAAGAATTGGTTTGCTTTAATTATTAAGGCCATGCAAAATATTACTCTTAAAAAAGCAAGTCTCCCCATTTCTTTCTAAAATGTAACAGACTTCTTTTTTTTTTTTTAAATATATATCCATGGCTTGTGCAATTGATCAAAAAGGGTGCTAAATTCTGAATGTCACTCAACTTAGTGCATCCTTAACCCATGACATCAAAATTCTTGCAACCCTCTCTTAACCCACAGATTGAGATGATATTGACTGTTTCTATAAAGCAAAAAGAAGACTTTGAGAAAAGTTATCACAATAGAAATAAAAGCAAAGAGACAATGCATTGCAAAGGGTATGTTGGCGAGTCTGAAGAAAATTAAGTATTTTAGAAAAAGAAAGGAAAAATTTGTAGAACATCTAGCTTTTACATAAATTTGAAAAAAAAAATTGATTAATAATTCTTCTGATTTATGTTTATATTTAGAAAAGAAAGAGAAATCAGTGTTTTCTGCTGTCAGGTTTTTTTAAATCTTTTACTGAATCTACTTTTTAGTAACCAAAACCTTAGCATATATTAGACAAGTAGTGCTGTTTAATATTTTTTATTGAGTCTAATTTTTTTAATTGACTCAGCATATTGATAATTCAATTGCATAAAAAAAAACGACAGACGTAACAGTACTTTTTGTTTGTCATAAATTATGCTGGACGACTGGACTACTCCACTATAGCTTTCATAAATTTAAGTGTGATTAGTATTTTTAAAAAATCCATTTCATTTCAGCAAATCAAACAATTGTGCAAGCCGGTGTACAATATATTCTCGACACTGTGATTCCCCATCTACTTGCTGATCCAACAAAACGGTTTATCTATGTTGAAATAGCGTTTTTTAGTCGTTGGTGGAAGGAGCAAAATGACGTGATGAGAGAACAAGTGAAAATGCTTGTCAATCAAGGTTAATAGTTATTTTGATTTTTTTTTTTGTAAGATTGTTAGTTTTATGGCAAGCAAATAGTAATTTATAAAATAAATTTATCCTGAAAAGAGTTGCATTTTTTTTGTCTTTTTATTGCTGCATAATTTTGCTTCAAATTCCTTTAACTTACTAGCTTAATTTAGGGTTACCATATCTGAATAGGTCCAATCCCTGACCAACACGTGTATTAGCCCAAAAAAATTTGGGGAGTGATGAAGTTTGCCCAAATCACGATTTTCTCGTACTCTTTGGATAGACAAAAAATTGTTTTGAGATTCTAGGATGAAGATCAAAAAAAAGGTTTTCACTTGGAATCAGTCTCAGATTTCGTAATTTTTGTTTCAAAATTATGGTGTTCTCTAAAAAAAAGTCTTGCCTTTTAATTTATGTCCAAAATTATAGATCACAAAAAAAAGTTCATCACTATCATTCAAGTGCATTATCCCTACTTTCGTCCTAAAGTTACGTCCTAAACCTGACGTTGTGGCCGTTGCGTTCGCACCGTACTAAAGCCATCACT
Organism: Diplosoma virens; assembly: GCA_963680785.1. Classification (NCBI taxonomy): domain Eukaryota; kingdom Metazoa; phylum Chordata; class Ascidiacea; order Aplousobranchia; family Didemnidae; genus Diplosoma; species Diplosoma virens. Next base: position 11,064,791 of record OY796890.1, on the reverse strand, counting down.
GAGCAGAATTCGAAAATCTCTGACATATTAACACATTTGAATATTTGATATCCGGGACATGTCTGGTAAGATCCTGATCTATGGCAACCCTAGCTTAATTAAAATAATTAGGAAGCTGATGAGTGTTGTATCTGGTATTGTGAGCTTGTGCAGCATACATATTGTCATTCAAAAGCTTCACAAAAATTTATTTAGACACTCCAAATATCTGAAATGCTCTGAAGTTAACAGTTTTTCAAACTTCACAAAGATATTATATGTTAGCTAACTCTCTTACTACACCGATGGTAGTTGAAAAAGTCCAAAACGATTTTTTATTCAATCAGTGTTACTAATTATGAAAAATATAAAAGCTCAATTCTAGATTGATTAACTGATAGTGTGGCTACGTAGCTTTTGCGTTCAGTTATTGACTGCTGTTACATTAAATTGTTACTTTTCATTCAAAATCATTAAAAACTTTAATTTTATAATTTATTGCTAACTATATTCAATGAAAAAGATAATCGAAAAGTTTTAAAAAATCAGCTGCAATTTTTTACAGGGATAATACCAAAATTTTCATGAAATGAATTTGGACAGTCATCAGAAAGGCTTAGCGAGATAAGATAAGAATTCTCTTTGGAAAATTTGGAATTCTAATTAAAAATCCTAAAGCCTAATCTTAAATTGAAGCAATAACCATCGAAAATGCCGGCATTGTTATCAAAACACCAAATCAGGAATGAAATAAGAAATTATTTTCAAGAGCATTGATTTTAAAAATAACTTGTAGCAGCATCGGGAAGCACTTTGAAAAAGACCTATCAGAAATGACTCGAAAAAATAAATTTTGGACCAAGTGAAACAAACAGCTGGTTTCGAAGAATTTGTACAAACTAGGAAATTAAGATTGTTGTTTGTTCAATGAAGTAATAATAATGATGGTACTGCATAATAAATTCCTTAAAGACATTAGACCTGGTATAATTCCAACCCTGATCGCACAAAATTTTAAAGCTGATATCAACTCATTAACTGCTTTTTGCTCGTGTTAAATCATTTAATGTCTATTGTGCGAGGTGTCTTGTGCTTTTCATGCGAAATTAGTTTCTGTGACGTTTCGATTTCTTTGTAGTGATACATCGCAAGGCTCTGATTGGTTTATATCCAAAGAAAGACGCAATAATTGTGGTTGTTCGATTTTCTCCAGGGCGGCTCGAATTCATCCTGGGGGGCTGGTGCATGAACGACGAGGCCGCTACCCATTACAACGCCATGATCGATCAAATGACCTTCGGCCTCACTTTCCTCAACAGCACTTTCGGCGCTTGCGCTCGCCCTCGCGTGGCATGGCAAATCGACCCCTTCGGTCATTCGAGGGAACAAGCGTCATTGTTTGCTCAGGTTTCTTTTTGTTTAAATTTTTTTTCTTGTTTTTATTTTAGTAAAAAAACATGTTTTATTTTAAAACTTGGCGGAAACTGTTTTTGCTTTTGGTTAAAGAATTTCTAGAGAATTTTTTTATTACTGGCCGTTTATTGTATATGCAGAACTTTCGTTTCATGCCATTTTGTCAAGTTATTTAACACAAAGTATTGTTTCAGATGGGATTCGACGGACTTTTTTTTGGGCGCCTTGACTACCAAGACAAAGAACTTCGAGAAAAGGAACGGCGCATGGAGGAAATCTGGAGAGGGAGCGCAAGCTTGCGACCGCCCTCTGCTGATCTTTTTACTGGTATGTTAAACGTTGTTCATACAATGCATTATTTTTTAAGATCGTTTGTTAATTTTACGGTTGGCTTGAAAGCTTTTTTTAAAATATTTTTCGGTCACCGTACTTTTTGATGCCATTCCGTACTATCTTTTCATGAATATAAAATTTAAAACTTTTTTTTTGTGTAATTGTCGTATAACATCAACAACCTAGTGCAGTTAGTAGAATGGCTAAATGAATGATTTTTTAATACAAGTTTTAAAAAATATGTTTTCACCTTGCAAATAAGATAATTATTTAAATACAGCGTTGGAAAATAGTTTTATGTATATGACCAATTCATTGAGTTTTAATTAAAAATTTCAATGAATTGGTTATTACATAAAACTATTTTCAGAAGCTAAATTTATTAAAACTAAGTTATTCTAGTTTAAAAAGTAGCGAAAAACTACTTTTAACTATTGAAAAATCAAGCAAATAAAATAAATTCAGCGAAATATCGATGTTTTTTATTACTTGCCTCTTTTGAACTTATTTGCTTAGTTGCACATGTTTTTTTGTCTTTGTGCAAACAAATTTTCAACCATTCCTTAAAACTCACAAAGCATAAAAGAAAAATGTTATGCCCTTCCGTTCACCGCAAAAGAAAAAATTTTTGGCGCTATTAAATTATTGTTTTTTTTGTAAATTCTCAAAAAAAGAACTCAATAAGGTAAAGAACTTTTACAATTGGTGCTACGACGTCGTATTTACAAGTCTTTATTTTACTTACTTCCGACAGCATCCCCTGTCAGCTGCATTGATATTTTACAGGTGTTAACGAAAATGGCTATGGACCTCCCAAAGGCTTTTGTTTCAGCACCTACTGCGGTGATCAACCTATCATGGATGATCCAAACCTGGAAGATTATAATCTCGAAGAGAAAGTCAAGCTCTTTATCGATACTGCTCATAATCAGGTTCATTTTTTATTTTCAACTCTGTATTTATCTTCCTGACTCACAGAAAAGCGCCGAGGCACTATACTTATGGCAACCGTTAAATGATTACCCCCACCTGCTTGCGGAGATACCAAGCTGTTGCTGTTTGGTTGAAATTTTTTGTTTTTTAGTTTTTATTTAGAGATATTACTAAAATTTAAAGCTGCTTGTTAAGAAGATTTTTGCTTAATTAGACGTGGCATTTCAGAATACTAAACTTTTTTATTGTATTTTTATCTTCTTATTATTCAAGAAGTGTAGATTTTAAAATGAGTTCAGAAAGAGTTGTTACAAAACAGATTAATAACCGCTAAATTTGTATCAGGAACATGTCTTCAACGATTTTAGTTAGTGTCATGCGATTTGTGCATAAAGCCAATTGTATTAGTTTTAAATTTCTTGAAATTAACTTTAAATTACATATTATATTTTTACTGTCATCATGCAAGACTCCTTTAAAAATACAGTGTATTTTATAATAACAAGACAATATAAAGTGATGTTTACTCTGCTGGACGCTATATTTGTAAACGAGCAAATAAGCGTTTTCATGGGGTTTAATCCAAAAATAAAAGAAAAGTAGTTGGCGAAGGTTGCTTGGGCTGCTGTTGTTGCAGTTTAACAGGAAAGCAGCTGCTAGTTTGCTGCTGAGAATCTAGCTTACGGCGTATTTTCAATAATTTACTTTGAAGTCATGTGATGAATATTAAGTGTTTTCGAAGTCATGTGACGAAAACGCTCGTGATTGGATTTTCGCAGAGGTGGCTCACACGTCAGAGTTTTAGTACTTGTTTACCGCAACCAAATGATCGATTACGACTTTTACATTGACCTTTGACGACTCTTACGAGTTATGAAATTGTTACATTGCCTTTCTCAGCATAAAAACCATATTTTAGGCTTTTATTTAATAATTCGTGTTGATCTCTGGTACCGATTTGTGTTCTTCGCCTAAATGTCGTTCCCAAATTCCATTTTCAGTAAATTCTTCGCTTTGACTTCGACGAAACCGCTGTCGCTGAACTTTGTTTCTATCTGCAGGCAAAGCATTTCAAAACCAATCATATAATGATGACGATGGGTTCCGATTTTCAGTACGAAAACGCAGCCATGTGGTACAAGAACCTGGACAAGTTAATCAAATACGTCAACGGCGCGGTAGGTGGGCGTGCGGTGTGTGAATGGCCAATCAAAACGTTCTATTTTTGCACGTGCTTGTTAAGTGCTTTTAGAATTCATGCAGTTGTTTTCGTTTCACCTCGTTTGAACTTTGACCGATTTCAATTCAACTTTCTATTCAATCAAAGAGTTTTATGCGTCAGATGATTTTACGCCTTTGTAACTGAATTTATGTAGTTCGGACTCTGTATTCTTTAAATGTGTTTTCGTAATTTTTTCCGTTATAAGTTTTAATTTTTTCCGTTATTTTAAATCTGCAAAATTGCGACTTGATTCGGTCTTGTCTAAAATTTTCACTTATCATACTTAAAAGTTGGTCAAGAACTTTAAAGCAGTAGTGATATTCAGAAAATATCAAAAGCAAACATTGTATTTTTTTATTTTATCTCAATGTTTATCTTCCTGACTCGCAGAAAAGCGACAAAGACGCTAATACATAGGGCAAGCAATTACCCCAACCTGCTTCTGGAGATGCCAAGATATTGCTACCCGCTTGTAATTTTAATAGAGATATGACTGTAATTTAGAACTGCTTGACCACCAAGCAGGGGAATGTGCTGTAAAGTGTCTTTCCCAAGCACACAACAGAATGGCGCGAGTAGGTTTTGAACCGAGACCGTGTTGGTCACGAGTCTGGCGTTTTAACCACTCGACCACGCTGCCGACATTGAATGGACATCAACTTCGACAATCAACCGGACGACTGACCAGTTGCAACGTCATTACGAGCGTGATACGGCGTTGTTTCTAACTCGCAATTGAAACCATTCCGATATTATCACCCTTGTAGAAGAAGAACGTCACCGTTTTTTATTCCACGCCCTCCTGTTATCTCTACGCCCTCAACAAAGCGAACAGCAAATGGACGGTCAAGACCGACGATTTCTTCCCTTACGCATCCGATGCTCACGTGTTCTGGACGGGGTATTTCACCAGCCGAGCTGCGCTTAAAAGCTATTCCCGGGAAAACAACAACCTCTTGCAGGTGAGCGAATTGTATCGTTTCGATAAAAGTTAATTTTTTCAAGTTGATAATGATAAAAGAAAACAAGACGAAAAAGCAAATTATGATCATGCCGCAAAATGCATTATGAAGTGAATCGTTTCCTTCCACAAAACCACGAAAATCAGGAAGAAAACGAGTCCAAAAAGCAAAAATTAATAAATTAATAGCTCCTATCCATTTGGTCACCCTTTCGATTTTATATAATCGATTTAACAAAGTGTTTATCATTTTACATTGTTTATTTCTCTATTGTTTTAGTATAATACAACACGTAATTTTAAAATCGACAGGTTTGCAATCAATTAGATGCAATTTCTGACTTTACAAGGAAATCTTCCAGAACATCCGGGTCTTCTCCGTCAGTACTCAGTAAGTATATTTTCAAAGCGACTTCTTGTGCATTATTACTCAATATTTTCGTAAACAGTGTGCAGCCAGATATTTGTTTAACTTCTTCGTCTCATGCTTATTTTGTTTGTTTATTTATCACGATGGTTATTTGCTGTTGCCGTGATATGCCGTGCAGCAAACTCTTCACATAGTCTTCACATGGTGCACTTGGTAATGGAATGTTGCTCAGCATAAAAACGCTCGTATTGTTTTTACTTGTTTGCAATAATACGATCTTGTTTGCAATCATCGTGTTTGCGAATCATCGTACATAATAACATCGTGTTTGCTATTTGAGTATATTTGCAAAAAAAGTGACATGAAGCGATGACGATGGTGATAATCACTTTGCATCTCGCCTACTCGGGTTGATTTTTTACCGGCTGCCTGATAAAATCGTGCTTTGTTAAAACACCCCCCCCCTCAATTGAAGCAGAGTTTAACGAACATGCATTGCAGGGGAGGCAATGGGGCTTGCTCAACACCACGACGCGGTGTCGGGGACCAGCAAACAACACGTCGCCGACGATTACGCGAAGAGACTGTACATAGGTGAGACGAGTACACACGGTCGATCTTTGTTGACGATTATTTTGCTCTATTTCTTGTTGGCCAAATCATTAGGACTTTTACGCGAATCTACTATACTCCATGCTTTGAATAGTATGTTTTTGGGCTTTTTTAATTTATTAATTGCAAGTTTATGGTTGAATGGATGTTTTTGTGTATGCTTTACCTTTAGTTTATATTTTGAAATCATTTACAAAACATACTTAATTAACGTATTTTGTTTCTTGCTTAAAATAAAAGGCCGAACGCTTATGTGGCAAAAAATTTAGGTTAAAGAACCAATAACTTGTTTTAAATTTTATTTTCTGTTGTGCTTTTTTGTTTAATTTAATTTTCAATTAGCATGTTTTTTCAAAAAGGCCGAAAAGCTTGCAAGGCTGTAATCAGTGAAGCGATAACTGGCTCACCTGACAACTTCCATTATTGCGATTACCTCAATATATCATTGTGCAATTATTCGCAAGACACGTCAGAGGTTTGTACAATGCTTGTTACTGTTTGAGCAGCTAATCTTATGACCATTAACAATTCTAAACGATTTCCGCAGTTTTTTATCTACGCATATAATCCCTTGGCCAGACCCCTGTCAAAGTTCCTTCGATTCCCCATCAACTGCCCCACGTCGAAAGAGACAATATCACTGAAGGACTCGTCAAGCAACTCTATCTCTTTTGAGGTTGGTCGCTTTTCTTCGGTTGCACCTTTCAGCGTTCAATAGTGCGTGCCTCTAATTACGAGTACTCGTATAACTTATTTACTAAACTCTTTCATGTGATTGCGAGAATCGCTGAGGTCAAACTGGTTCCATCAACGACAATTAGCACGTTGTTGTGATGAATATAAAAAATTGTCCTTAGTTTACTTTGCTGGATTTCGTTAAAAGATTTTTTGAAGAAGCATCTTTACAGTTTGAATAATTATTAGTTTTGCTAAAACAACTGCAATGCTGTCAATTCAGAAAGTTTTTGAACAGAGGCTTGTGCATTGAAACGCGTTTAATGTTGTTTGCAGGTGATTACTGTCAGCAAGGCGACGAAAATGGTTCGCCACAACAGAGGAAACGCCGGCTGCCAGCTTTTGTTCGAAGCTCAGTTGCCTGCTTTCGGATACGATTGGTTTAAGGTTAGTAGATGCTGTTTGCTATTTGGATAAATGCTATTGCTTTGAAATAGAGAGGTGTGTTTTTCCGTAGAAAAAATCTCAGAACTATTTTTTGTGTATCTGAAAGAGGGTAATATGTATAGTACAAGCATAGCCAACATTTACGTATTCTTATTAAGCTCATGGTGCTACAGATCCTCGGGAACTTAAAAGTTAACTATCATAATCACCATTGTCGTCTTTGGTTAGCCTAGGGTCGGATGTAGCAGATTTACGCTTGCTTTGTTTATTTAGGTCAGCAACTTCTTATCAAATGAAGGCACGACGTATCGAAACGCGGAGTCGACCGTTGACGACATAACAATCAGCAATGAGGTAAATTGCAAAACGATTGTCCGACATGTGTTTCCACCTTGTCGCTTCCTTTTTACTTGAAACAGTAAGTTACTATACCAGAAGTGGCCAAACACTGACCGATTTACTAGTTATTCCGAGTTGCTAAGCCGTTTGAAAACACTCGAACTTATCGTCACGTGTTCCAGCCTTGCTTTGAACCTTATTTTAGTTCGATCAAGGCCAATTTTAGTTCAATCAAAATTGTGGTTCGATGATGATATGAAGACCTTTCTAAACGAAACGTTGACAAATCTAAACGAAATGTTGATATTCATGTCAGCAAACTTGGTTTTGAATAGCACTTATATTATCTTTGTAAATTACAATAGTTGCTTATTGAGAGTTTACAATAGTTGCTAAAGAGAATATCTTTGATATTCATGTCAGCAAACTTGATTTTGAATAAGTACTTACATTATCTTTGTAAATTAACGTCTTTTTTCTTTGAAGCTTGTCAACCTTCCTTTGTCTTGTTAAAATCATGTTTGCATACTTAATTGCAGTTTTACTCTGTTCAATTCGATGGTGAAAGTGGTTTAATGAAGCAAATCACCAATCTTAAATCGTCGATCTCAATGTCAGTCAATCAGCAGTTGCTTTGGTACAACGGTAGTGCCGGGAATAATGCTGCCAGTCCTCAAGCGTCCGGTAAAGTTAATTTGCTTGTTGTTGTCACTTGCAGCTTATCTTTTTGTGTTTATTCAAGGTGCCTATATATTCCGTCCCAATAATTCAAATGCTTTTACAATTTCCAAGAACGGAAAAGCGGAGATTTCAGTTTTGCAAGTAGCTTAGTCATATTCTTTTTAATCCTACTTGCACGTGATTAATTGTCGCTCTTTTTTTAGAACAGCGGCCAGATGATTCATGAAGTCCGACAAAAGTTTTCAGAATGGGCTTGGCAGGTTTGTATTTGACTTCTCTTACATTGTTGAGAATGGCACTTCGGATTGTGTTTTAAGTGTGACCAATCAGTTTTCAAGCATCATTTGGCTTATAATTGTAAACTGCTTGGAATCAAAGCCACACCACTCCGTCTTGAATCTGACATTTGGCAACGATGCAGCTATGAACTGAGCGAGTTTTCGATATTTGCTCTTCTGCCCATTATTTAGCTTTTGAAAACGAAATCGTTCCTTAAATTGGAAGTACTCGGAGACTTAATCTCTTTGAAGAAGAGATTATTTACAAGCTATTAATTTTTTAGACGGTTCGACTGTACCAAGGACAACCTCATATCGAAGTGGAATGGACCATAGGTTCAATTCCTATCTCAGATCAACTGGGGAAAGAAATCATCTCCAGGTTTTGTTTGGTTCTGTATTGAGCGATTAAATGTCTTGATAAAATCTAATTAGCTTTTGCTCTTAATATACAGTAGAACTTGCCTAAGTTTCCACATATCGCTTGGTCCCGGCTGAAAGCTTTTTGTTTTCTGTGTTATCAAGTTTGGCAAAGTTGTCTTCGCTTAACTCGCCACCGTTTTTGCTCACCATGAGCAGAAAACTTTATCTCTAAGTTGTCAGACATATAAAAACTTTTCCAGCGTGATTATATTCCCAACTTTTAGTCTGCTATCACAAACTCAACACTTGTTTTCCCAATCTATCTGCAACCCTTGCTTATGTAACACAATCCCACTGTGAATCACAAACTGCCTTTATAACCCCATTATTTCATCAGTTTTAGTTTACTTCAGTCAGCCATCTTACTGTCATGTGGAGCAGCGTAACTATGACAATTACAAAAGCTATCAGCCTATTGAAATATATGAAATAAATCCAAAAAATGCTTTTTGTTTTTGTGTTCTTTATTTCTCAAACGTACAGCTTTTGCAGAAACAAAGGCATTTTAAGTTTGTATAAGCCTGTGCATATTTAAATTGCTGTTTGTCTAAGTCGCCACTTCTTTGGTTCCCCTTGAAGTGTACTGTATTTCCCCTTGAAGGCAACTTAGGCAAACTCTACTGTATTTGGATCTTTTCATTTTTTTTGATGCTGGGTATCAGTAAATACCAATTGACATACGTACATGTATGCTATTCCGTTTGAATTGGCCAACTAAAGCGAAATTGTCAAATTGCTCTTATTTGACACGAAACAGATTTTAGTGTATGTTTGTTTGTATTTACTCGGAACACATCTAGGGATTGGAGTCTCTGTATACCTAAACAAAATACAAGAAAATCATTCTTGGTATACTACCCCTAAGCGACCCCCTTATACACCCAAGAACAGCCCAGACACAAACACTCTCCACAATTTCTTGAACTAAATGTTATTGCCAGTAATCAATCAAAAATAACGAAAGAATTATGCCCAGAAAATATCACTGTCATAGAATGATCTGGAAAATTGATGTCATTTTGATTCCTGCAGAAACACAAAGACCAACCACCATCATTCGCGGAAATCTATCCTTGGTGGGACTTACATACATATAGTTTGCTGAGACCACTTCAAGTGTATGTAATACAAGAAAAATACCCAAAAAGTTGCCAAAATCGCCATCTGATTGAGGATATTGATGGGACTAGATAACAACCTTTCGTTGTTGTTTTCACGCTAATGAATTTAATAGTTCACTCGAATTTGTTTAAAATTCGTTGTTATTTTTCTACAGATATGACACGAATATTGCAAGTGGTGATACCTTCTACACAGACGCTAACGGACGAGAAGTATTGGAAAGAAGGTAGATGCCAAAATTTTGTTTTTCGAAAAAAAGAGAAAGTTATAAATGTTGCTTTTTAGCTAGTAGTTTGTAATATCTGCAGCTGCTTTATTCCATTGCGCTCGAGTTTTATCTTCATTTGAAGTACCTCCGAAGAATGCATCGTGGTGTGCTGCAAAACGCATTTAATCAAAATAATATAATCCTGCTTATCCTCCTTGTAATAAAAAGCCGTTCTTTTTTATCTTGTTTATTATTTGCCGTTGCATTATTTATTCGTTTTCCACCAGTGCCACCCAACTTTGTCCCTGATTTATAGTTAAGAAGCCACTGATTTTGGTCCTAAATTTGAGATATTTTATGTAAAAAGAATCCAATTCAAGTACACTAACGTCACAATTTTTGTTTTCTAATTTTTCAACCGCTTGCGACGTTTGGTAAAATAGTTTATAATTTTAAAACAACGATCGATTTTACACGAAAGTGTTTGTTTATTAAATCATACAATTCATTTATGATTAACCAGAATGTTGAATACAATCAAAAAATAAACTTTACTATTCACTTTATTATCTCAAAGAATAGACTAACTGAAAAGCAACAAAGTTGAGCAAAGGTCTACTTCATCACTTGATTTTTATTAACCTTGTGGTGGTTTGAAATCAATCGCACACCAAATGTTAAACAACTTTGATTTAACCTAATACAAGAGAAAATTAGATCTTTTTACTGATCACTTGAATTACTTTTCTACGTCTGACTTTATATGATTTTAAATTTCTTTCTGCTTCGTGAAAAAAATTCTCGAGTTGCAAAAAACAAAGCAATGTCTGAATAAACTTCAGTTAATTACGACGGCCCTACGCTGAGGCCACAGCGAGTGACCCAAACAGGTCACCCCCGCAGCCTGTGACAGGATGCGACTTGTAGGTTGAATTACCGTCCGACCTGGAATCTGAATCAGACCGAACCAGTCGCCGGAAACTACTACCCGGTCAACTCTCGCATCTTCATCAAGGACACGAAGCATCAGTTCACTGTGCTAACCGATCGCTCGCAAGGTGGCGCTAGCTTGAAGCAAGGCTCAGTCGAGTTGATGGTAAGTTTGCACTCGGTCCATGTTTTTAGAAGGCAGTAGGCTAGAGGTCCCGTATACCGGACTCCCGTTTTTTTTTTGATTTTAGATCTTGTAATGGCTTTTTTATATTATCATTTTTATATGATATCGTTACCTTTAGTGTTGCGCAACGGGAAAGTTTTGAATGACTACGCGCTGCGCCCCGGTTTGATTCTCGCTTTAGGCGTCTTTCTGAGTTTAAATGCTATTATAAAATTGCAGATATTTAAAACTACAGTTAAGCGCTTTGAGAAATAGGGCAAGATTACCAAAATTAAGGCTAGGGCTAGAAATCAAGATTTGGTTGGAGAACTTGAAGCTAAATTAGGGTTAAATTAACTTAAGTCAATCCAATTCAGGCAAACTGAATTGGATTGACTTAAGTTTAGATTATATAGTACTTGCTAAACTTTGAACGAACTTCTGCAAATTTATAGAATATTCACATAAACTTTTTTTTGCGTTTTACTTTGTACGATACTAAGCCAACTCAATGTAAGTTGATTTAGCTTGGCGTTAATAACTTGGCTTCGTTTTTAGACCCTAGCCTTAATTTTAGTAATCTAAACAAGCGATTTTTAAGGCGCTTATACATATGTACGTATAGCTGTGTTTTTGAATTTCTACTAATTTATAGTAGCCTATAAACTTAGAAAAAAAGATCTATGAAACGAATCGAATTCGAGCATAGCGAAATGTTTTTTGACGTTTTATCTGTTGCGCCCCACCATAAAGCTGACTTCATCGAATAGAATAATATGGTAAAAAATCCATTGCCGGGCTTTAGGTTGAAAAACATTTAAAGTCTGTTGCCTTTTTAGAAATCTAATTTTCCTTATAACACGTTGATAACTGGTCAAGCTTAATTTAATAGATGTTTTTTGTTTGAACACAGCTTGGCGTTTTATTGTGGGTTCGAATCCCAGTAAGGCCGATTGACTAATTGTAGATTCAACGTCGCCTTCTTTACGATGACGGCAAAGGAGTTGGCGAACCCCTTAACGAAACCGGACAGTTTGGTGATGGCATAATGGTCCGGGGGAAACAATGGTTGCTACTGGATACGGTCGAAGCTGCCTCCCGTCAGCACCGGTTGCTTGCAGAATCGATCTTCATGGAGCCGTTGGTTGCTTTTCGAAACGTCGATTCTTCATCAAACGTCATTTTGCCGGTTAGTAAAAAGATTGGAAGGTTTTTTACAACTACATCAAGAAGATTTTTTATGTTTTTTTGCTATGCGTTTATTGTTATTACCGAATTCGAACCAACTTTTTTTGGTCACATTTCTTTTGAAGGTTTTGTTTTTGCTTACCTCTACGTTTAAAAATACTTAATTTCTTATTACTGCTTGGGTTTCAGGGATCTTTGATTGTCTCCCCTCTTCCTGAAAACGTTCATCTACTCACGCTAGCGACCCGAGAAGAGGGTGGGGGGTACTTGGTGAGGCTCGAACACCAGTTTGAAGCAACCGACGATCCTTCCCTCTCTAAGTCAGTCACTGTCTCTCTATCCGTAAGTTTTGCAACCTTGCCTTTGTTCTTGATTTTATAATTTTTTATTCGGTTATAATTAAGTTTGCTCCGCGATACTGTCGATTCAAATTGGAGTCGCAGCAAATTTGATACAGTAATAGAAAAAAATTAAACCTCCTTGATGGTGTTTTCATTTCCTAAAATAAAACTCAACGACAACTGATGAAAAATCGGTTTAAAACATTTATTTTTTTGAAAACACTTGTAAAATTCTCACTCGAATATTCTAGAATTTATTCAAAAACTTCACACCGACGTCGGCTGAGGAGTTGCTCCTCGGAGCAAACGTGAAGAAGAGCGACGTGACAAGGTTGCAATGGCAAGCTCAGCAAAAGTCCAAAAGAGGTGAGCTTGTCGTTCAGCTTATACCGGGATCGCGGCTCACCGCTGTCTGCTCAAATTAGTAGAATACGAAGATGTAAATCGGGGGAAGGGGAGTCACATGACTAAAACCCCCCGCCTCCAGTCGCTTCAAAACAATTAAGATTAGTGTGGCCGTGTCAATCAAGTTACAGTGGATATTTTTTGGTTTTAGTTCAGTTTTATAGTTTTCTTGTTTTTTTATTACCGATCCGCAGTTTTCAACGTGGTCGTTGCTTTGCTTTTCACGCGAAAATGCTGGTCACTCGCGAGTTAATTTGCTAGCGTTCGCATTGTTGTTTAACATTTAAAGTCGAATACTTGGCGCGATTTTATCGGCGCCCCAACAGATTCTGTTTGAAGCGCTACAGCTCGCGCCTGTAATCATCGTCAACTTGGCGACAGTTGAAATGAAAGTCGCATCAATGTTTAAAATTAAAAGTTTATTTCAACCGCCGATTAGATTTTCGTCGTCCAGCGCAGTGCCGGGCAGTGACTTCGCCTTTTCACGAGCTTCGTTCAAATTGATACAATTCTATTTGAAACCTGTAATGTTCAAAGTTAACTTGTAAAAAGTAATTTTAAAAATCTCTTAATTTTCTTCACCAGATTTGAACGGGGTGCTCCAGTTTGAGAGGCCTCATCGTGGCCCCGCCAACGGCCTTCCGCGGCCTTTTTTCGATGAATTCCTGGTCACGCTTGAACCGATGCAAATCCGCACCTTTCTTCTTCGTTAAAGCGAAATTTTTTGTAAAAACAAGTAATTCGGTCGAACCGACATCGGCGATTCTGTCGTAAATTTATCTGTTGATTGTAAAATTTCTTTTTTCAGGTTAAAAACCTGTTTTCATATTCGTTCGAAATTATTCACTTTTTTTTTTTTTGAAAATCGTTACGTGTTGAGTATTCGTCTCTTGATGCTTTGTGTTCACTGTGTTAGTGTTGAGCTCAGCTAAACAACACGAGCATTAACTCGATTTCGAATTCGAAGTTTAACTTAATAACCTTTGTTAAAGAATAGAGTGGTTAAATCAGATATTGATTTCGATGCCGAGATGACCGCTTTGTTTGGAACGCATTCGAGTCGATTCGATTCGTGTTTTGTGTTCATCTGTTTGTTTTGACCGTTAAAAACTCGACTTCTACCTCAAACAAGTGGTTTTATGAGTCGCAAGCTGAATTCCACAAAGTGTTAGAGAATACTATTTTTAAAAAAAGAGAGTTTTGTACTTAATAATTATGTTTTTTCACTAATACATAAAGTTACGTGTGCAATTTGTTTTTTTAACCATCAAATTGATAATCTGCTAATCGATCTATGAAAAATTTTAGTTGATTTTTTTTGCATTTTATTACTTTTACAAGTTTTAATCAGCAGTTTTCACAATACTTTTGTAATTTTCTGCATGTTTTGTCCTATATGTATGATACCGTCATTTTAAATATTGTGTAAGTTTTTGAAACTGCGATCATTGACATTTTAAGCCAAATGCATTTGATCTATCAGTAATCTGTCTCCCTTGGTTCTCTTGCGTTTCAACTACAGTGATTAGCTTACTGTTTTTCGTCTGTGGGATCAATTTTGTTAATGTAATTTTAATCTGCATTTGCCAACGAAAAACGGCTCATTCATAAACAAAAGCAAAAAAAAATCTGGTTAATCATTTCTAGGTTGTGAATCAAATGTGCTAAATAAGGAGTACAATTTGGCTCGAAAATTAGATTGCGATTAATTAAATACAACAGAAAGTTCGAGCTAATTATTAAAATCTTTCCGAACAAGTTGAAATCCGCTAATAAATCATATCTATCTGGACCACCTTGTAGAGAAACATTGTTTAAATTTTAAAACAACCAATAAGTAATTCTAGCGCAATTAAAATTAGCTTATAATTAGGACATGATTAAAATTGGAACCCGTTTTTAACGCGTCGGATTTCTCGAATAACAAACGTCAAATAATATAAGCCCATAATCTTTCATGCTTAGGTTCTTTTTACATTAAAAAGCTGTTTCTCTTACTTCAAGAGCTTCAGAAAAACACCTGCAGGTCAAAATAAATTTCATATTGATTTGCAAGACACAAGGAAGACCTTAAACTCGTACAAGTAATTACCGAACTTACATTCCTATGTACTTGTACAAATATTTTGTTAAGCTGTTTCTATTGGTTTTAATTTTTTTCCAAGTCATGCAACTTTGATTTTGCTGCTTATTAAAGCATCCAAGCGGAATAAAAGCCACTTTAAAGTCTATCTCTTGCGACATGACGAGGTAAGCAGTTAAACCGAAGCCGTACCGACCACCACTGTTGCTATGGAAACTGCTCTTGTACTGCTTAAGGTGAAAAGAAGAGCGAGGAAAGAAATTCTTTCCCACTCTTGCAAGGCCAACATACGCTCACAACAATTTCACGAATCCTCCATTGGTCAACATGTTCTTGACAACGCCCAATGCGCTCTTCACTACAGCAACGAGAAATTTTCTATTCTCTCTCGAGATCGCTCTTCTTTTCACCTTTCTGCTCTTGAAGCGACTTTCATTAAATCTCTCAATCCCCTTCTGTGTAAGCAAAAAGAATTCGTCTACTTTTTGAAAATTTCTTAATCTTTTCTCTCACTGGCTAACTTCTTTCAGCCAATGAGAACTCTGCTTTCCCCTTTATAACTCAGTTCGGTTTCAATTCTGCTTCATTCTGACGATTTCCCCTGAAAAGTGTGAAATGAAAACCTTTGGGAAGAAAAATCTTTTACTTCAAGTAAACTTTTCTATATTTTTCTTTTGTGCGCTAAAGTAAGCTTGAAAATATCATACTCTCCCAAAACTTTTCTTTGTACAAAACTTCTTTTTAAGTAAATGAAAACGCGCTGCTCCACTAGGCCTATAAACAGGGGCGCCGAAAAATTTTTTGGCGGGGGCAAAATTAAACTAATTAACCTTTATTTTTTTCGGCAGAAGTTAACCTTCATAGTTGTACTAGCGGAAAAGTTTTGGGGAGCAATCTTGCCCAAAGTTTATTGTCGGCTGCCCGAATCATGATTTACTAATAAGGTATAAAGTTGCGACTGAATCTGCGACCGTTTTCAATGCAAATATCTAGTAAAGACTAAAGAAGAGGTAATTTCTTTTAATCGGTGTCCAAAAGCCCTATTTTTGTTTCAAATTTAAGATGAAGACTAAAAAAAGCCATCATCTTCAATCGATCTAATATTTTGGTCTAGTTTCTATATTTGTAGGAACAAACTTGACCCTCTACTCCTTCACTTCCGTCGCCCCTGCCTATAAATGAGGTTAAAGTTGACTTTTGTACGCTTATTAGTTATTATCTAAAGCTTTAGAAACTGAACAATAAACTTAAAAAAATAGCCGGCATCAAACTATTGGTATTTAACTTTGGTTTTACTTTAATAATTAGATTTGGTTGAAATTATTGAAATTCCACTCACTAATTTACTTTTAAAAATTAAGCGAGTGATTAAAAACAAATTAAACCTCAATAAACAAATAGACCTAATAAAAAAGTTTTTAAAATGCTATATCATTCTTCTTTAAAACAAACTCGGAAAACTGTAGAATTGCCCTATTGAAAGTATTTATTTCTTTATCTATGACGTAGAACAAGGATCTCAAACCCGCGGCCCGTAAAAATATTTTGTGCGGTCCGCGACCGACTTTGAATTTTCAAATAAAATTATATGTAATATCTCTTTCAGTGCCACGTGTTCTTATCAGACAGACAGACAGACAAACCAATTTATTTACGAAGATTGTGGAAATAAAACGCAAAAAGAAACACAGTTAATATACTTATTTGACAAAAGAACAATGCACGACAATTTGTGACACTTTTATAAAATATAAACAAATAAATAAATAATAATAATGATGAAAAATGACTATCTTGACGGAGACTGCGAAGGGACCGGTTAAGGTCATCAAGTCAAGCGGTCACCGAAAAAAAAACAAATGGGCTAGGAGTGCACAGCAATTAGTTGCAAGGATTATACGTTAATAGGTTGTCAACAGTATAATTGTAATAAAAATGATTTAAAATTAGACTTAAATTTGTAAAATGATTGATTTTGTAGTTCAATAGAGATAGAGTTCCAAATTTTTCTTCCTTGAAATTTTATTGATCTTTGGCAACGGGACGTAGAGAATTTAAGAAGATATAAGGTATTATTAGAGTAAGATCTGGAAGGGCGGTTGTGAATTTGGCGGGTTGTAGCAAAAAAGGAAGAAAGGTAATTGGGCAGTAGTATTTTTAGACCAGTAGAATTTAGTAGTAGTATTTTTAGACAAGTAGAAAGATAAATAATCAGTATTTTTGACCAGTAGCAAATCTTTAAAACTTTCCCCCGTTTTTATTCATTACAAAAAAACAATACAACAATGCTATAATAGCCGGTTTCTTGAGGCAAATTTTTGCTATATTGCTTCGGCAGCTGTATAATGTTAGATTGCATTATGTTTTTGTTCCGTATTCCTGCCCAAACTATGATAATTGTTACGACATGAATGGCCCAGACAATCCGCTCTCCTTCTCATTTGCTCTTTCTGTTTCTTTGTTTTCGATTCTGCGCCTTCAGAGAAAGAATAGCCACTCATATAGGGAGTTAGTCTTAATTGAAGTTATTACGTTAACTGTCGAAATTTTATAGCAAATATTTTATTGTTCTTTGCAAAATCGGAACCAACCGGCAAGTTGAGTAAATATTTTAATTTCAAAAACTAAATTTTTTTTACTTAGAAAATCAAACCGCTTAAAATGAGATGCACCAGCCTCGAGTTTCGCTCTTGTTGAGCTCGTTAATGATGCTTATCTCACTACGAATCGAACCGACTAGATGTAGTTTGTCACGCAGGAGACAACATCACTAGACGACACAAGCCGGACAACACGATTATAACCAGCTCACAAGTTGTTCCCGGCTTTAACGCACTAGGAATGGGTAGAACCCACTATGTTGTAAGACCAAGGCCTTGGTCTTTAAGCGGTTTGGTTTTGTAAGTAATATTCTCAATCCTGTTGTCAACTATAAAAGTTTTTTTTTAATTTCTTCATTTTCAAAAAAAAGAAAAATTGCTGATAAAAGACGAGTTTTTCAAGAAAAGTGGGAGAATTGAGATGGAGAATATCAAGAAATGGAAAATAAAAAGAATATTGAACATAGTCGGTATTACAAGTCAATGTCTTATTTGTCAGCAGAAAATAGCTGTTATGAAGGTGTATAACAGTGCTTTTCAAACTTTTTTTCACTACGGCACACTAATAAATTCTGAATTTGCCTGGGGCACACTTACTTCATAAAGGCAAAAACCTACTCAACACAATCTTCAAGTTTACAAACAAAAATTATATTTAATATATAATAATAGCAACACCTAATGAAAGGGTGAGGCTACAGAAATTGTTTTGATACTGGGTAAAATGTCTGACAAACGCCCCTCAGTTTCTGCTCCACATTTTCTAATCTCGATGGTTTCTCAGAGAAAAAAAGAAGCAGATTTATATTCTGTAAATAAGTTGTTGTGAACGACAGTAAAATATGTTTACAAATATCAGGGGACTCATGCCGTTTATTTTTTGTGTTTTGTAGCAAGGAGTAATTTATGCTTAATTTTAATAATTGTTCTTCTGCTACCAAATCTAAAAATAAATAGCGCCGCGGCCTACTGGTGAGCAACAAAGCTCTTTTAAGGAGGCCATGCACACTATACTAAACTACTTCAATTTGGTAGGTGCAAATAGAAGCTCTTTTATTTTGAATAATTTTTTTGTTGTCAGTTAAAACTGACACTTGCAGTGGAAAGCGACTTTTTTTTCCTAAAAAAGATTTGAAGTAAAGTAAGACCTTTTTTGTCTTCGCTTTAATTTTGCACGTTCGTTTAACTAAATGAAGTGATTATGCACTGCTAAGCCACAGCTGTTGCCTTACGACTTTTCTAGTGCGAGATGTTAAAAAGGTTGATAAGCACTGTTTTAGACTGATTTGATAGCAACTTCATTGCTTACACTTATATTCTTTTTTTTTTGCTTATCTTTAATACCAAGCCTCTGGATAAAGGTTGCTTGTTTACGTCCAGAAAACAAACATGACGTAAACAAGCAACTTTATGCAAATGGCCTCTTTCCTTTTACATTTTTACTGAAGCAGCCTGTATTTAAGATTTTAGCTATAATAAAACTAGATGAAACACATAAGTCATCTGTAGACAAAGACTCTATGACTTTTTGTCAAAACACAAAAATTTTGCGGCACACTTCAATCCCTTTCACCGCACACCAGTGTGCCGCGGCACATAGTTTGAGAAACCCTGGTGTATAATATGCGGCGACACTACGAAACAATGCACCGAAATAAATATGAAGAGTACAAGGGCAATATCAGAAAAGAAAAAGTGTAAAAATTGAAACCAATATTGTGCAAAAAAAGAAGTTTATTTGTCAATATTAATTAGACCAATGAAAATGCTATAAGAGCGAGTTTTGCTATTTGTGATATGATAGCCAAGTCGTTTCGGCCTTTTATAGAAGGCTTGTTTATAAAAAACTGCCTTTAAAGGCAAGCAAAATTTTATGTTTTCGTAAAAAAAAATTGTTTGAAGGCATAAGTTTGTCACCTAATACAGTTGCAAGAAGAATTACCGATTTAGCAGCCTATGTGGAAAAACAATTACTTGCAGCGGCAAAGGACTTTGAAGCATTTTCAATTGCTCTCGACGAAAGCATAGATGTGTCAGGCACGGCGCAATGTGTGCTGTTTATCAGGGGTATAAATTGTAGTCTAAATGTTACGAAAGAATTTTTGGATTTATTACCAATGAAAGGAACTACAACTGATAGTGATATATTTCAATCCCTGGAAAGTTGTTTTGAGAAACATGGCTTGCCATGGAATAGACTTATATGTTTGGCTACTGACGGTGTACCGGCAATGTGTTCCAGCAATGTAGGCATAGTTGGATGAGTAAAAAACAAGTTAAACAGCCTTAAAGCGATGAAATCAACTTTTTCAGTGTGCATTGCATTTTGCATCAAGAAGCACTTTGCAGAAAAAGCCTAAAAATGAAGGAAGTATGATGGATTCGGTAGTTAAAACAATCAACTATATACAATTTCTGGGCTAAATCACAGACAGTTCCAAGTTTTTTCTTGCAGATACCCACTCCGAATATGGTGAAATTCTTTATCATACTGAAGTGCGATGGCTGAGTGTTCGGAAAGTTTTGAAGCGTTTCTTTGAGCTTAGAAATAAAGTTACTACTTTTATGAAAATGAAAAATCTTGCTCTTCTAACAGATATTACGCATCACTTAAATGATTTAAATTTTAAACTTCAAGGAAAAAACCGGATTATTACATAGAAGTACGATCATGTGAAATCGTTCCAAGTAAAACAAGGCTTATGGTGTTTCTACGGACGAGGGGAAAGACTCGTCTAATCCTGCGCAGTCAGGTATTCGAAATTCTAATTGTTTTGGATCAAAAGGATTTAATTGGCGTTTCAAAATGCGTATGAATAAAACAATTTAGGTTATACAATTCTTTAACCAGGAAACTATTTGAAATCAGATTTTACAATTTAACTAGAATTAAGCAATGATCTAGACCAGTGGTTCTCAACCTGGGGTACGCGTACCCCCAGTGGTACACGAGAAAATTTCAAGGGGTACTTGGATGGCAGTCGAGTTTTTACGGATGGCTGTTTTTTACTGTAATATTTTATACTAAAATGCATGTCGATTGAAAACTCGGCGTAAATTTTGCCTGATCTTGTGTTGCTGTGACGCAACAATGTGAAACCCACAGCTTTGCCAGATAAGCTATGCGATTATACTTTAAGTAGCACAAAACGAATCTAAACCTCATTAGTTAGGTGTCAAAGTAGACATGGCAAAATTTTTTTTGAAGAAAAAATAAAATAGGCATGAAGTTAATTTAATTGATTAATTTTTTGAGACAATTACTGACTTACTGACGTACTATACAGAACAAAAAACGTAAAGAAAAGGATGGAATAAATTAAATTTAAATTTTTTATTTTAAAACTAAAACCAAATCAGCTGGTAGTTTGTTACTTTATTTGAGGTAGAATTGTTTTTATGATGTTTATTTTTGCCTTAATTTTTTAAATGCTCTTACTTTCTAAAAAATCTAACTCATTGAAACATGTTGATGTGTTTTTTCTAGTTATTATTCTAAAATTGTTGTTTAGTTATGTCTTCACTAGCGAAGAAAAGAAAGTATTACGAAAACTACATCCAGTATGGATTCACTGACGTTAACAAAAATGAGCCTCAATTTCCACAGTGTGTTTTATGCTGTAAGGTTTTATCCGTTGGGTGCATGAAGCCTGCCTTTCTCAAACGCCATCTAAACGGATGTCATCCAAATCATAAAAGTAAGGGAACAGTTTTTTTCAAGCAAAAAGAAGATGAATTAAAGCGAGCACGCCTTCATCGTTTATGGTATATCAGTCAACAAAATGAAGTGGGGCTACGTGCGTCTTACGTCTTACGTCTACATGCGTCTTACATGGCAATAATGAGATTTGCACGAGAAAAAAATCTCACAACATTGCAAAGAAATTAATCATCCCTTGCTGTAAAGATATATTATAATTCGATGTGTTGGTGGATGTGATGCTGGGAAGGTTTCATTAATACCCCACTCAAACGATACAGTTCATCAACGAATAGTAGATATCAAATGAAAACAATGCACTAGCAGCGTAACTGCGAACACCGCTAAGCCGCAAGGGCATACTGGCGGTGTCAACAACAAGCTATATTGTCCTGACGAGTTCTAACAAGAACGAAACAGGTCTGTCGGCAATTGCTTGTTGATTGACTTGACCATTCTTACTTAATGAATAGTAGATATGTCGGATGATCTCAAACAACAAGTGATTGCGGATTTAAAGAAGCACCTTTTGGAAAATTTGCTGTCCAACTTGATGAGTCGACTTGTGTGACTGCTTGTGGTCAATTTCTTGTGTTTGTACGATACGTCAGTGGCGAAGATTTCAAGGAAGAATTCTTGTTCTGTCATACCTTAGATTCCACAAAAAGAGGCGAAGACATTTTCATTAAGGTCTCAAATTTTTTTGAGAGAGAAGGATTGTCCAGGAATAATGTATGTGCATGCACAACTGACGGAGCACCATCAATGCTTGGCCGTCGATCAGGGTTTCGAGGAAAAGTAGTAGAGATGAATTCTAAAGCAAGGCATCTTTATTGCATGCTTCATCGATATGCTCTGGCATGTAAAACTCTACCACCTGGGTTGAGATTAGTACTTGATGATGTTGTGCATATGATAAATACCATCAAATTAAGTTCCCTAAATACAAGGCTATTTTCCCTACTGTGCCAGGAATTAGGAAGTGATCATGAAGCGTTACTGTTTCACATTGAAGTTCGCTGATTGTCTCGGAGAAATGTGATGAGAAGAGTAGAATCACTAAAGGAGGAGCTTTTTGAATTTTTCAAACGTATTAACAAGACAAGGTCACCTGAGTTCGTTCAGAAACTGTCGGATAGCCAGTGGCTTCAAAAGCAGGCCTACCGTTCTGATATATTCTTGAGGCTTAATTTATTGAACTTGTCTCTCCAAGGCCGTTTTCATATAGTGATTGATTTCATGGACAAACTAAGGACATTTAACCTGAAGCTCAATCTATGGGAAAAAGATGGAAATCTGAGCATGTTTGAAAACCTTGATGAGGCACTTAATAAAACTAAAACTAAAATCACTGGAAATCTAGAAGTAACGCAACTTGTGCAAGCCCACCCAGCTTCTCTGCGAAGCGAGTTGCAATCTTACTTCCCTGAATTGAGTGAAATAGAATCAAAACTGATTCGAAACCCATTTGTTGTGAATATGCAATCTCTTCCAAATAGCATTCAAAAAGAATTCTTAGATTTGGTGAATAACTCATTTGCAAAAGATGCATTTGAAATGCTCACCCTTACCAAGTTTTGAACAAAGATGAGTGTGACTTACCCTGTTGTATCTAATATTGTTCTAAACTCTTTGCTTATGTTCTCCAGTACTTACCTGTGCGAGCAAGGATTTTCGACACCGTTAAACATGAAAAATATACATCGATCACAGCTTAATGTGGAGCATGACTTACACGGGTGCCTATCTAATACCGCTCCTCAAATCGAGAAACTTATTTGCAAGAAACAGGCATAGCCTTCACACTAACAATTAATCAGTAGCCTACGAAGTGTTTGAAATAAATACTTTTGTTTATATTTTTTGTGATACTATATTAAAAATGCTAATTAAACTGGTAATGAAAATATACTCACTTAATTTGGTTTCAGTTTATCGTGGGTACACGTTGATTGTTTTTATGACTCAGGGGTACTTAACGGCAAAAAGGTTGAGAACCACTGATCTAGACCTTATTCAAATAGAAAAAAATAAATACAAAGATTAATGGAAAAACAAACGCAAACAGTATTACAAAACATACCTAATCCTACTCTAGCTAAATCAGCGTATAAACAAACACTAACCTAACCCTAAACTAGCTAAGCTAAAATTGACCAAGTAAAAAATGGATGAAAGAACTCTGGCGCTATAAACAGAAGGAAACAAAGCTTTTTAAGAACAAAATTCGCGCCGCGAGAGATCGAACAGAAAGAAAACAAATTACAATAATGATTAACCGAGTAAAAGAACCAGCGACGCGAGTTCAAATCCAACAAAAAACGGTAAAGTGAAGTTTTAACGGAAACAAAAACAAATTTAAAACATATAATAGTCTTTTTGCCAAGCTGGAGGTTTTATTGTTCGCCGTCTTGACGGGACCTCACAGCTTGGCCCATCATCCGTCGCAACATATGGATAAAACAGTTGGATGAGGGCAATTTGATTCATTTCTCAACTCTAAAATCAATGGGAAACATCCAATATAAATACTTAAAAGAATACTCAGATTTGGTATCAAATTTATAGAGCGCTTTTCAGATTTTGAGGTGCCACAGCCCCATTTTCAACTGTTTTCAACGCCGTTTGCCGTAGAAATTGACAACGCTGCAACGGAATTACAAATGGAGTTAGCAGAACTTTAATCTAATACCATTTTGAAACAGAAATAGACAGACGTAGGAATTCCAAAATTTTACTTGTTTCTTTCACGAGAAAGATTTCGAAAACTGCTTTCTGCTACTGCAAGAATCATTGCGATGTTTGGAAGCACATACACAGGTATACAAAAAAGTGGATCAAGCAAACATTTTATCATTTATTGGACATTATACATATGCAATTCGACAATTAATAAAAATTAATACTATATAAGTAGAACAAGACATTTACTTTGATAAATCTTTAGTAGGGAATCGATTTTCCACATAGTCACTTGTAAACATAAAAAGTGGGTCAAGATATACCGTAGTATTAATTTTTATCTATAGTCAGATTCATCTGTATAATTTCCAATAAATGATAAAATGTTTGCTTGGCCCATTTTTTTTCTACACCAGTGTACATATGAGGACAATTTTTTTCATTTATGAAAGCTAACAAATTTGTTCTAAGGTCATGTGTCACTGAAGAACATTTGCAAGCAACACTGAAATTAATTTTTGTTAATGAAGTTAAATCTAATATCAAGAAACTTGCTGATGCTTAACGCTGCCAGTTAAGTAGTCAGAAAGAAAATTGACTTTTATGCCGATTTCATCTATTTTACAGTAGTCATTACTCTGTTTCGTTTATTGAATTTTTAATGTGTAATCTTATACAAATCATCTTGTTTTGTGTATTGCGGCCCGCGGATAATTTACAATTTTTAGTTTGGTCCACAGAGCCATTTGAGTTTGAGACCCCTGACGTAGACAGTAGAACAAAAGTAGTTCTCAGGATCTTAAAACAGTGGTTATGTAAAAAATCAAGGTGCACCAATGCAATAATAACCAAAATGCTGGTTAAAAGACCAGTTTAACTATGTCGGCTATGGTCTGAACATACAAAGCAATTTCATGAAATCAAAATTTCAAGTTACGAAGTTTTTCTTTTTACGTTCACTGCAATACCTTGGACTTACAGGAATTCGAAGACAAATTGATGATTTGTTTGCTTTTTAATGAATAGCTGTTTTCAGTAATTCTCTTTTCTGTTTACACTATTTATGATTGCCACACAAAAATAACCTCGTTGTTTATTGCATCAAGCAACCTTGCAACGACGAGCCGAGTTAATAAAAATTCCATTCCTTTTGGCTACGCTAAAGAGCAAATTTGAAATTTTTGTTAACTTATAATCAAGGTTTTTATTTTAGCTGTTGATTCAATTATAGGACTACCGGTAATAAAACCTTAAAAAATATGAAAATTATAAATCGTTTTAATGACGAAGACAGCCAAGGCTGAAGTGTGATAGTAATCTAAAATTAAGCAATCTCTAAATAAAGTCGAAATTGCTTCTTTAATATTTAAAAAAAAATTATTTAAATCTCTATAAAGTTCAATCAATTTAAATAAACCAATGTAGAGATTATATTTTTCTTTAAAACCCAACAATTTTAATTTTCTTGGTTTTGGTGAAAATGATTGAAACACTTTTTGTTGTATTGCAACTGTTCTGTTTAACAGAATGCTATAATATAAATCCATTACCATAAACTTAAACTTGAACAGGTTCCAAGCCTGCTTCGGTCATTCTGTTATATTGTTGGAAAATTTCGTTTGCAGAACTTTTCTCTACTTGACAGTCTCAGCAGTAAACAACAATAAAGTTTAGACAAATCACAAAATAAATCAAATAAAAAATCCAACCGGACAACATATCTTGGTATCTCCGAAAGAAGGTCGTGGTAATCGCTTGATGGTATCTCAAGCATAGGGGCTTTGATGTTTTTCTGCAAGTCATGAGGATAAATAGAAATAAGAATAAGAAATTAAATATTAGTAAAAAACTGTTTCACGTTTCAATAGTTTGTTTATTTTGAGCAAGACACAAAAACTCTTGTTTTGTTTTTCTGAAAAAAAATATAGAAAGCAATTTCCAATCAATTGAATTGACATTTGCAAAAAATTTTTTTATCAAGTCTTATTAGTTGATTGAATAGTTAAGCAATTAATTTTAAAAGTTTTGCAGTTCTGAATGTTTTTAAGTTGCAAAAAACGCGCATTGCACTATGCGGGGTAATTAGAGGTCAAAATTTCGTATTAATGATTGTCAAGATTGTTTATTTTTTAGTTAATAGTTAGCACATTCTTAAAGTTTTCATTATAAATACTTTTGTATACTGCAGTTCATTTTACTTCGCTAAGTAGTAAAGTTTATAACACTTTATAACTAAAAAAACGTCGCAATAGATATAGGCTTACCTATACTGCAAACAGATTGATCATCAAATAAATAAAGAAATTTGAGAGTTATGAGTAGTTTTAAATGGTTTAAACACGTTTTAAGGAGCAAGGTGTTACTTTGCAATGTGCAATGTAGAGTATGGGCCAAGTGGAAATAGTCCCTAACAAAAACAGAAAAAGTAACTTGAGTGCTACAATATTTTTTTGTTTTTAGTATCACAATATTTTTGAGCGTGACGAAAGTGCTTAGTTCGTAGGTTAAAACTCTAAATGCATTAAAGTTCCTTAAAGTCGTGAGTCATTCTGACTTCTTGCAAAACAATGGCGGCTTTTCTTAAAATAACCAAACAAAAACAAAAATAGTCATTCTTTTGTTGCCTTTTTTCGACAATAAGTATCAGAATAACATCTAATTGATTTCTACATTTTTGCACTGTCAAAAAAAAATTTTTTTAAATGTTTAAAACATACTTGAAAGCGTTCGATTTCCTGTTTCAAAATACAAGAAAACAAAGGTAAACTTTTTTAATACCCGATTTAAACATGCGTGTGTAAGACAGTCGACAAGCTTCAAAAACTATAAAAAAATTTAAGAAAAGTTCTTTTGAAGAAGATTAAATTTGATTACAAGAAAACGAGCGTTTAGGTTAAAAAATAGGTCCACTTTACCTTGATCGCAAATTAGCAAAAGCTTATTGCACTAAGGTGCATTGCTTGTTTAAGACTAAAAGTATTCAAAGACCATTTGTTGTATTAGCCAGCACGCAATATTATAACTGACACAGAAAGTTTCTCAGTTATCACGAAATGGGCAGTATGGGCTAAGAGTCAACCTCAGAAATTAGACTAACGATACAAAATTCTGTATAAATATAATAGTTTTTTAAATAGTTTTTTAATAGTTTTTTAATAAGTAGTTTTTCTGAGGACAAAACTTGTACTTTTAGGCTTTTAATTTGAAGTAAATAATTTAAAAAGAAAACCTTCGCGTCAAAAACATTCTCCAAGCTTTTTCAAAGCTGGTATAAAAGCCTGGCGCTATCTCTATCAAGTAAAGAGCTGCGTACACCATAAACATTGTATCAGTTAGTTATAGCTTAGACTTAAGACCACTTTTACGATTTTAAAAACGCTCATTTACGCGAGATATGTGCAACTTTAATAATTATTGTATTAAAGTTTGGGCTACTTTGTAGTTAGAAAAATAAACCAACAAACCCAATTTGCTTTCGTTTAGGTTTAAAGACAAAAGAAATAAGTGTGTAGTCTTGACGAGAAGGATTAAAAATAAGGTAAGAAAGTTGTTTTCCATGCCGTATCAATTAATTTTCAACGTAGAGGTTTTACAGTTTAATGGGTTTTATTTAACACAATTCTTTTGAATTTTTTACTGAACACGGTGTGCGAAGAGACTAAAATTCTTGAGATCGCCAAATTATCTTTTTTTTATAATTAAAACTTCAAAATTCGCTATGAAAAAAATAGTAGTAAAGACTCATTTTCACCCCGGCATGCCAAAAATGCTTTTTAGGCGTGTAACAGAACATCGTTTTTGTTCCGGACGGATCCGAAATTTTTTATCAAGTTGGTCAGGGTTTTTAATAATCCATAATCAAAACCAACTTTTTATCGTTGATAATATGATTGTTTGCTAAGCACTAGAAAAGATTCTTTAAAAGTAAATCCAAAGCCAAAGCAAACCTTTTATTATACTTGCTTCATACTCTTACATACTCTTACATCTACTGAGATTTCGCAAGAAATGTTCTTGGACAAGTCGCTGAAACGCGATTCTATCGTAGCGGAGACGAGTATGACGTATAGAATAAAACGAAAAATGAAATGAGTTATTTTAAAATTCATTGTTCTTCTGGTAAAATCAGGCAAGTAAAACTTCAACAAATACAAAAGGCGTAATATTTATTAAAGCAGAACTCAACGACGTTTCGTCCGTTGCATCGGGCGGACTTCTTCAGGTAAAAGCAAAACACAACGCGCACCGTATTTAAAAACCAAGAAGTTAAAAATACAAACCAACAAACACAAGGTGAGAAGCGAACATACATAACGATTTCAAAATTACTTAGTGCAAAAGAATTGTGTTTGTTGGTTTGTGTTTTTAACTTCTTGGTTTTTAAATACGGTGCGCGTTGTGTTTTGCTTTTACCTGAAGAAGTCCGCCCGATGCAACGGACGAAACGTCGTTGAGTTCTGCTTTAATAAATATTACGCCTTTTGTATTTGTTGAAGTTTTACTTGCCTGATTTTACCAGAAGAACAATGAATTTTAAAATAAGTAATATCCCTGGTAACAGTTTTTATATTAATGAAATGAGTTGTTGAAAGTAAAATGATTTACGAAAATCTTAAAGCCAAAGCTCTATCAAATTTTAGGCTGTTAACGCATTTCCGGTACGCCAGTACTTTTTTGTTTCTTTGTTTATTGCATTTTGTTTTATTCTCACTAAATTTTTGGCGCCAAAAATGACGAAGGAAGAAAAAAGACAGCATAAGTATAGGAAAAGAGCCTTGATAGAATTTTGAACTACTTTAAATAAAAAATTGGCAATTTCAAATTTTTTTTTAATAAAAAAATTTTTTGCTGTTTTTATCTATAAAAGCTAATTTTGAATTAAATAAAAAAGCTCAGTTTGAATTTAAAACGAAAAAGACTGAATTTTTTAAAAAAGTTTTGTTTTATGGCAATAGTTTTGTATTTAATAATACTAATTTTAAATTAAGTGGTTAAAGGTTTTTATGTTATGTTAAGCTTGTTTTGATTTTTTATTTTTGTAAGTAGCTCAAGTTGTTCTTTTTTTAGGCCAAACCCTATTATCGCCTTTCCAAATATTGTGTTGAAAATTGCTTTGTTTCGATAAAAAACAAAAAAATATTGACTTTAACTTTGCTAAGATATGGATACAAAATGGGGTTAGCCTTGAAAACAGATTGATTGTTTGCAATGCAATGAAACAAAGAAAGCTTGTGTACTTAAACTCTTTGCAATCTAGGTTGTTTAAACAACAAAATGGTTCTTTGAGCTCTAAGCGTTCTGCAAAATAACTCTTAAAAAATGATTCAACAAGGCGGAAACTTGCAGATAAATTAAAATGCAAAATAAATTTTAAAGAACTATCTATGATTCAAAATATTGCATTCTTGTACGAAATTGATAAACGTCAAGAAAGCAACATTTTGTTGTTTATAAACGATTTGTCAAGTACATCCATAATTTCTTTATATCTCGTCTTCTGATTGGTTGATTCAAACACGCCTCAGAACCACCCACACTCCTTACGAGCCAATAAACGAATCAAGCGCAGATTGGACATTTTGAAAAGCAGTTACAACATCGGTTTTATATCGCAGGCCAGGACTTATCCTTGTTCGATTTCGATCACCCTTTCCACCAATAGCCAAATATCATTCATCTGTGTATGAAATCCTTTTAAAAAAACATAAAATATCAGCATTATTTTCGTATGTCTGCCATTAGATGCAACATTGATAAGACACAATATCAATTTTGGCAATCAAACACTCAATGCACAAATTTACTTGGTACGAAATTTATTTAGACAGACAGAAAATGGTCCTTACGTATTATCGGGAGGACCTTTGATTTTTACTTTTTCCTTTTTTTCACAGTACGTATTAAGGGTTAGGGTTAGGGTTAGGGTTAGGGTTAGGGTTAGGGTTAGGGTTAGGGTTAGTAACCCTAATTTACTTTAATAATAAGTAACCCTATTTACTTTAATTTTTGAGTCGTTTTTTTAAAGGTCCTCCCGATAATACGTAAGCACCCAGAAAATATTATCGGATATCTGGGCTAAAACACAAAAGTAGAAATTTTTTATTTCCAACTCATTAACTCCTTTTCATTCGTTCACCCTTGCAAAAATTTTATTCACCCTTGGGTAAGCCATTCACTTCGTTAAAAAGCACCGTCATAGGCGCTAAGCATGTCATTTGTGTAAAACTACTAGAACTTTTATGTTTTCAGTTTTGTTTTACTTGAATGACTCGCGATTTTTTACGCGTTGCAGCATTGCGTTGAAGCACGTCATTTCATAAATTTGATGTGCCCTTGTACGTACTTTTTTACACAATATCATCTTTATTGAACCCAATGCACCAAGTACTACAGTTTACTTTATGCAAACGCAATGCCAATTTTTTTCGCAAATTCTGCTTAGACAATTTCTTTTGTTAAAATAGAATAAACAAGATTTAACTGCTAAATACATAATGTTTTAAAGCATCATAACAGTTTGTTTATAAATGTTGGCGTATGCGTATGACCTTTTATTTCATGACTGAATTGTGACGTACTGGCATTCCATCAGTGCTGTATTCTGGACAAGCCTAAATAACGCCCGACGGAGTTATAGACACGTTTCCACTCGCTTAGCGCTTGAGCGCGGAAAGAAGTAAAAAATCAATAAAATAAACAAAGGATGTTCCTTTCCATCCTCGTAGTGGAAACGAGCCTCAAAACTAAAAACTTTCTTCTACAAGTTGAATCAAATTTGGGTATTTTTCTTCTGATTTAGCTACAAGAAATTTTTTACTCACTCAGTCGCTTTAGCTCGACGAACAACGCGATAACAAACTCAACGATCGCGCCTGTTTTGAACCAGCAAATCGCGATTCAATCCTTGGCCAAACAAACCCAACATCGCTTTACTTCGACCTTAGAGTTGGTTGAAGTTCTTAAAAATATTTTTTCATCGATCGCGAATCTGTTTGCACTTTCACTGTCCGATGCCAGGACGCGACGGGGCGAAGTGAAAGTAAGCGATAGCGGGGTTGCCGCTGCGCGGTCACTTGTGATTTCTTCTCGAAAAACAAAACACAATTGCATTATTGGAGCATAATGGCTGTAGCAATTAAACAGTTTTAAAAATAAACGAAACAGCAAAAATTGCCGCCATTATTTTATTTTGACGTTTCGGGTTAAGAATCGATTCATTGTAACAGTTCGGTAGATAGCGAGTGCAGTCGTTACCTGAAATGTCATAAATATAATGTTGCAGTAGCAGTTCTTTGTGTATTTCAAAAGAATTGAATTATTCTTATAAAATGCACCAGGAGTTCCACAGCATGTCGCTCAAGTTTCTAATTCGTAATGATTTTATTGTTAAATGCTGCAAGACCATTCGGGCCTACCTTAATGCAAAAATTGATTGCAATATACAATGAAAAAAGAGTTCAAACTAAAAACAAGCAATAACGATAAAGATTTGTAGATAACCCAAGTTCTTCATTTTAACTCCGCTGATGAACACCTTCTTCGCTAACAAATCAAGCACAGACATGCCTACACACTGTATGTATGACAATCTGCTTGTTTCATAGAAAATGGGCAAAGCATGCTGCAACAAGAAATGCGGAGCGATCGCTATTGGTTTCATTGGAGCTGTTGTGCTTATTGTCGGAGCGATTGTGGTTGTTCTGTACGGTATTCTGTTTGAAAAGCTTCTTCTTCAAGTAAGATTTATCATTCGACCTATACAACCCTAAAAGTTAGCAAAAAAATATTTTAAGCTTCGGAGATTCTGTTTAAAGCAATTTTCAAATTTGCACTTGTGTTGCACAAGAAAATACTTATAAAAGTGTCGGGTTTTTTGAACACAAACTTAGTGACGTCAGATTTTTCAGGAAATGACCATCAAAGAAGGGACTCTAATGTATGACACCTGGAGTGTGGTTACTACCCCGACATATTTTTCTTTTTATTTCTACAATGTTACCAACAAGGATGCTTTTCTTGCCCAAAAAAGAGGGGAAAATGTCAAAGCTGTTATGGAGGAGTTGGGACCATACGTTTTTAGGTGAGTTTCGAAGTGCATTCCTTTCGGTAAAATTATTTAAATAAATTCTTAAAATTTCCGTAAAATTCTTTACTTGTCAACAATGATCAAATAGTTCAAGATTCTAATAAAATGAGACCATTGCATTTTACATGACGAACTACAAAAATTTTTTCAAGCACTAATGAATATTCTATTTCCACTCGCTCAATCCGTTAGAAAGGCTAGGGAAGCAACTTAAGATGAAATTGTCCACATCACAATTTTCAACCACCTTGTTTTTTTACTGGGACAAGATCCCAAGCGATTCCGACTAAGGTTCTTATTCCGAAGTTCTTAACATATTCCAACTACTTTTTTAGTCGTACAGAAAGCCTCTTCGCATTTGCTTTATTAAAAAAGCTTCTTTTTCCAATAAAATACAGAACGAAATCCAAACGAGCCCCTTCCACAAAAAAATCTGGAACGTTATATTTCAACCGAAAGACTACAGACTGACATAAAAACTATGCTGAACTGCAGATTTATGTCTATGTGTTTTAACTTGCTCCATGCATTACCGATTGTAATTTGCTTCCGCTGATAAACATAAAAGATCATAACAAAATTACAACATTAAACACGTACTTGGAAAAAGGAACCTCACAAAATAAAAATAAGAAATGTAATGAAAAGCAAAGAAACTTGCAATATGATTATATTTTATTGTAGGGGGACTTATTCTTCGGAAAACTTTTTTTTGTAGCCAATATTGTAGGCATTATAAAAATATGTTTTATAATATTCTTCTCTTGTTTTTTTTGTTTTTTACACTAAATTTAGTGTCAAATCGTAACAGCTTTATATGAAAGTTCTTTGGACTTTCCCGAAAAATCCTTTTTAAGTAAATTGAAATACCGCCGCTGTTAATCTAAAGCAGGAATAACCAAGCTTTTTAGTTCGAGAGCAACAATCAGAAGTTGATTTTGTTTGGGGGCCCACTAGTATTTATTAAATATTGGCTCAAACTTACTTGAATATCATAAAATAAGTCTTTATTTTGATCTGGGTCAGCATTCTGAAAGGCAAAGACTAAAAAAAAGAAATGGCGGCATTCCTACATATAGCATCAGATACTTCGCAGGCCGGATGAAATGGCTTTTCGAACGGCGTTGGGCCAGTTTACTCACAACTGATCTAAAACAACAAACGAAAAATTGTTTAAAGAAATTTTCGTGATACAAGAAACATCTGCGTAAAGCAGGAAAGCTGTGCTTGCTGGTTGTTTCAAAAGATTTGGTAAGCCTCGACTTGATTTGGAAACCAAGCTTGCTGGGCCGGCGGTGAACGCTTGCAACACTTTTGCGTCAGAATTGATTGAAATTGTCGGTTGTGTTTACATAAAAAACCTGTTCAGTGTCGAATTTATTTGAAAAACTTTTACTGCAAGCCTTTTCCGAAAAATAAATGAATGCTGTACCTTGGTGATAGAATGAACAACCTTCATGCTGTGCGATGAAAATTGTCATTTTCAGGTTTTTAAAATTTCTACTATTTTTTTATTAAAACTGCATCAAACGAGCTTCTCTTTCTCTCTCTCTCTCTCTGTTTCCTTAAAGTATCAACCCGTGATATCGCAAAAAAGATTACGTCAGTCTTTTCAGTCATTCGAATATATTCTCTGTTTTTAATTCTTCTACTAACAACTGCCATCACATAAGACATGTCATGCAATAATGTCATTTTTAGAGTGCTAAAAAAGGAATTACCAACGTAATAAATGTCATGCAATAATGTCGTTTTTAGAGTGTTAAAAAAGGAATTACCAACGTAATAAATATTTGCATTTGTTTGGACCAAGATATTACATTAAAAATATACCAATATGTTTGTTTCAGGGAGTATTTATCCAAGGACAACATCAGTTTCCTCTCCGATCTCAATCCAGAAGAAGTGTTTTTTCGACAAAAGTCAATCTTAGAATTTGATCGCGAAAAATCAGCTGGAAATCTAGATGATATGATTACAACTCTAAATATAATAGGAGCTGTAAGTTTGAGATCCGGTTTTAGGGACACATAGTGTTGATAAAGCCTGTTTCTTTTTTTTTTCTTGATATTTCTGATTTTTTTGAGCAATTTTATAACACTTTTTGCAGTTCAAATACACAGATGCAATATAACAGTTTAATAGTTGAGTAATAAATAAAAAAAATTTAAGAGTAATTTAAGTGAATTTCAGAGCGTTGCGCCGATTCTTGAATATAATCTTGGAAAAATCTTGGAGAAATCTCAGTATCGTATCATAAACAAAACCTATAATGACGCTGGTACGCAACTTCTTTTCACCAAATCTGTGCACGATCTCATCTTTGGATTCGAAGACGAACTTTACACAAAAATTGTTGAAGCCTTTGCTCCTATCATTGAACTTCCACCTACATTCGGTTTGTTTGCAACGGTAATAGTGTTTTTTTTTTATTAATTTTTAAATTTAGATCTAAGATTTGTAAGTAAAGATTTTTTATTTTAGTATCAATGTCTTTGTCATACCTCACTCTTAATCCTAATCTTAACTTTATAAACCTGCAGTTGATTTTCAGTCTTTTTAAGCTTTCGGTTATGACGTCACATTCTCCATTGTTACGTAGTGATTGCGCGATCAGTACGCCGCTCCTACTTATATTATTTCGTCTGCAAGTTGTTTTTAAAAGTAATTACAAAGAGTCGTTTTACTGTTTTATTCAAAGCGCATTAATTGACTAAAGTTTTATGCAATTGCGGCCAACAACGCGGCAGTGATGACGTAATTTGAGGTATAATCTACGACAGTATTTTGAAACAAATTCTATTTTGTACTTTATTATTAATTTACTTTATTATTTACCCTTATATTATGATTGTATTTGTGATGTCATAAACTGCTTTGTCTTTTACACAATTTACTGTACAATAAGTAATTAAGAATTTAAAAAGTTTTTTGTTGGTACAAAATTTTAAAATAGCTTTTAACAACAAATGCTTCATTTAAAGCTCTTTTGTTAATTAAGTAGCCTTAAAAAAGGCTGTTTTGAAAACTCGAACGTTTTCGTCTAGCTCTCTTCAGGAGGTTTCGCTAGAATGAATTGCAGAACTGAATGTAGTATTTCAAAAGTTATAAAGCTGATTCTGATTGGCTAAAAATTAAGGTTAATAATAGTTATCATAATAATTGAAAAGTATTAATAAATAAAATCACGTTTCGTCAGCGTAAGAAATTTTTTGACAAAAAAAAGAACAAAATTATGCAAGCTTTGTGTTAAAATTTGGAACTAAAAAAGAAAATTTTTACAATTATGCTAACAATTTATGTTTGTAAACAAACTCTTTCTGTCTACACAAAAGGAACAAAATTATGCAAGCTTTGTGTTAAAATTTGGAACTAAAAAAGAAAATTTTTACAATTATGCTTTGTAAACAAAATCTTTTTGTGTAGACAGAAAGAGTTTGTTTACAAACATAAATTGTTAGTATAATTGTAAAAATTTTCTTTTTTAGTTCCAAATTTTAACACAAAGCTTGCATAATTTTGTTCCTTTTTTTGCCCAAAAATTTCTTACGCTGACAAAACGTGGTTTTATTTATTAATACTTTTCAATTATTATGATAACTATTATTAACCTTAATTTTTAGCCAATCAGAATCAGCTTTATAACTTTTGAAATACTACATTCAGTTCTGCAATTCATTCTAGCGAAACCTCCTGAAGAGAGCTAGACGAAAACGTTCGAGTTTTCAAAACAGCCTTTTTTAAGGCTACTTAATTAACAAAAGAGCTTTAAATGAAGCATTTGTTGTTAAAAGCTAATTAAGAATTCTTATTTGTTTTCGTATAATTCGCTTTCTCTCTTGCAATTTTGGCTGATTTATATACTTGTTCATACTCGTAGCTTGCAGTTTGTTTTTTATTCATTCTAGCTGAGTAATTGGTTGGAGTTAAAGTGTAGAAACCGTTTTGTGCTACTGTTGCCTTTGGGCTGTTGTTGTTACGGGTCAGGTTGACGTCTTAAAAGTTAATTCTATAATGAGATAGAATTATTTGGACGAACTATTACGTTTAATGTTAGCCATTGGGGTACTAATTTATTTTAAAGTAATCGGTGCAAAGTTACTGAGTAATATTCGCAGTTTTGGGCGAGGTGAATGGATTTAAAATTTTGTAAAACTTGAGAGTCAATTGATCAAGTTCGTTTCATTTTGTGAATAATATAAATAGATAGTCAGAAACCATGGTTTCTTTCTATCTGTTAAGCAAAATTTTCGAGAGAATTCAGTTGTGCTTAGCCAGAACTAACTGTTTAAAAACTTCAGTCTCGCGCCAAACTATTTCTAGAGCCGGCATGAATAAAAATAAACATAGCTTTGCTTCAGCGCAGGTATTTGGGTTACCTAGTTCTACTGGTCCGGGCAAAGTTGTGACAGTCTTTATCTTTTTTACCATGCAGGAACTTTTATAGTCTACCACTCTAAAAAAAGAGTTGCTTTTTTTGATTCTAGGTATTTAAGTTCTTAGACAAATTAAAGCCATCGCAACAATTAGACTGTTTGCCTTTATATAGCAGACCTTTCAAAATTTGAGTTGCCTGCACTTTTATCGAAGCAAAATTTGAATTATACTATTCTGAAACCATTGCAGTTAAAACAAAGGTACAAAATCGGCTTCATCGATTCCCTGGGGTATAGGGTGAAAAACGAATTAGAAAGGTTTGCTTTAACCATTGTATTAGGTTGCACCTCAAAACATCAAACTTTTTGTTTGGTTAGATCTGTCCTAAAAATGTATTCATTGCTTTCCGTTTTCAAGATAAGAATTACAATATTAAAATGTCAAACAACCATTATGTAACAGAGAAAGAACATTTTCTCCAAAGCTAGAGAAGAAAATCTAATTTCTGTTGTTGCATCTAAATCTTTGCATAAGAAAAAGTATATTGTAATCAGATTCTGCAAAACAGCAGCAGTTTGAAAACAAGTTTCAGGCGTTCCAAACTGATTTGCTGTTATTTTTAAGATGAATAACTCTCAAGGTTGGTTCAACTATCAAGTTTACACTGGGAAGGACAGACCGGATCTGATAAATGTCATAACTGAATACCGCGGAATGAGGTTTGTGTGATAAGATTTTTTTAGTTAAGTGAAGTCCTATTTGACAATGGAAAAGTTTGAAATATTTTAAAATTAGACAAATAGTTAAAAGCAACTGCTTTAAAACCAGTGAGAACTTGTAAAAGGTAGGTCACCTTGTAATAGAATAAAGAAAATATTTACATGTAATGGCAAAAAGAATCACAGAAACGCTTTGGCAACGCAGCGTCATTTGTCAAAACAAATTTTATTTGCTTCTTAAAACGCCATCGATACTATAGCGTTTTATTCCAGCAAAATAATATATTTATATTAAATTAATTTTTTTTAATTATTTTTACTAAAAATCAATTAAAAAGATAAAAAATTGTAGGATAACACTAAACCAGCAAATGGCTGCTGAAATTTTTTTATCTGAAAAGCTTTTTCAGCTTTTTTGCAGCAGAGTGTCGATAAACCAAACGTAGTCGAAAGAATAGAATAGTTAAACTAGAGGCGTCCAATCTTATTGAGCCGAGGGCCATTTTGATTTTTCGAAAATGGTCGCGAGCCAAGTAAATACAGCACCGCAAGTGAATTTTAAAAGTTATTTATTAAAGTATTAAAAGATCTATATTAAAAAAACTTTAACTTTCAAACCTAGAAAAATATTTTTTTCTTGATCTTCACTTCGAAAAAAG
Organism: Diplosoma virens; assembly: GCA_963680785.1. Lineage (NCBI taxonomy): Eukaryota > Metazoa > Chordata > Ascidiacea > Aplousobranchia > Didemnidae > Diplosoma > Diplosoma virens. Next base: position 11,026,859 of record OY796890.1, on the reverse strand, counting down.
GATTTTCTTTGTTGGAAATACGATTGCCTTATTCAGTTTACGTCATTTCGGAAAATACCGCGTGGGCTATTCAAAATTCTTAAGCGGGGAAATGGGGCCAGCGGGACACGGATCGGACACCCCTGCGTTAAATACAAAAATGCAATAAACACTTATCGTAATTAGAAATGTCATTATCGATTTTTAATTAGGATTCTGTTTTTAGTGAGCTTCCGTATTGGGGATCGGATTATTGCAATATGTTGAATGGAACAGGTAAACTTTATCGATGTAATAGTAAACGTTATCTATCACAAAACCCAGCCGATGTTGCATCCAATAAGCAGTGGTTATATTACCATCAATGTGTTTATATAAATGTGAATCTTACAGTTTTGACAAATTTAATTATTTGTAATTGCTTTTAACTTTAGCTATTTACTGCAACTAATTAAATTTAATGTTTCGCTAAGCTTAGTTTAACTGAAGAAAAAGCAGTGATTGACTTGAAATCGAAATAAAACACAAAAACATTTTCATTTAAACGATTTTAGTTCCAATTGAACAGCAGCAGAATAGCACCAAAATGTAGCAACGGAGGTTTTAATTTTACACAAGAGTCTTACTGACTTTTTTTAACTGGAAGAGTATAATTTGGTACAAGAAAACTTTAAAAGAAAATATCGACAAATTTTTTAAAGACAAATCTGTGAAAAAATTTTGACCTTTCCAAAAACATTGCACCGCTGAGGTTTTTTAAGTGATAATACTGTATCTTGTTTAATTTCGCTTTACCAACGCTTTTGCAATTTTTATTAGGTATTTTCAAAAAATTATATATATATTTTAAAATACAATTTGTTTTATAAATTAATTAATTATTAACGCGGACTATTAGTGGCATCGACGTATGAATAAAATAATTTTATTAATAGATGTGACTACTTGGCACATAAAACGGACAAAAATAAAATATTGTGTTAAATGTAAATGATTAACAGAAAACACTAAAAAATTTTTAAAAAATGCCTTCAGCATATTACATGTTATTGGCAAAGTATATAATGTGCTGAAAAGAATAATTTTTTTTACGTTGCGAAAGAATGGTGCAATTTTCCATAAAAAATTTGTTTTTGTAGTTTTTATAGTTTTTGAGATACAAGCGTTTAAAGTTTGTGTGATTTTACGCTCTTTCTAGCTTCTACCTCAATTAAGATAGGGTAAACTTGTGACTTGAAACGTGTTTTTAAAAGTTTTTTTAAATAAAAGTCATTCATTCTTTTAACAGACTTTTTGATAAAAAAAAGGTTTAGATTTCTGAAATTAAAGCAATGACCTTTTGTAATAACTAGATGACACTGATAATTAGATGCGACCAAAACTACTTTCGGGATTGGAATAAAAATACTTTTAACTATTATTAACTTGAGCTTTTTAGATAATATATGTAAGATACTACGCCACTTGAATTTTCATTTTAAGTAATTTAGTTTCTTACAAAAAAATATTTTGTGTCAACATTTTTTCAACTTGTGTTTTTTCGCTTTCCGCCACAGGCTTAGCTTTTTCCGCAAATCGCTTTCGGTCTGAAACAACCTTAAAGGTATTTTTTGGTCTTTGTAGTAGCAACCGCTTTTCTTTATTCTCACTGCAGTAAAGAGTAAGAACTTTATTTTTAAGTTTTTGCATTAAAAACATTATAAATAAAATTTTTTGATGGAAACCCTGTGTTTAAAAAAATTATTTGAATCTTCAAAGCAATTTGAATTTGAAACCCTTGTTAAAAAGTATCAGATGAAAACTAATTAATGGAATTTTTCTAATTTCGTAAAGAATAATGTTTGCTTTGACACATTGCTTTTATTCCGTAAAATGAGCTTTTTTTATATTGTTCATTTCTGTCACTCAAATCAAGCAAAAGTTTACTTACAAGAGGTTGACTGTTTTCATAACATTGGAAACTGTTTACTCATCAACTGAGGTCAATAAATGTTTAGCTTGTAATTACTCAGCAATTGTTGGTACCTTTGTTTTTAAGCTTGTAATTTTCTTTTTTTGTTTCGTACGTTTTCACATACAGTTGCCTTTTTTTGAATGCATTTTTGATCTTTTTGTAATGTATTTACATGGCAGGCATACTTCTGAAAATAAAAAAGAATTGGCTGATTTTTCATTTCTTTAGCATTAGATTTTGCAGTTTAACTCTCTTTTTCTCTGCATCAGCAGCTTCTCGTTTACCGTATAAATGATACAACCAGATTGAATCTGTTCTTCCACAGCAGTTAGCGTCCCAGCCATGAAATTCATAGCCACCTATTGGATTAAAACTCAAACTTAACGTCATTTTTCCTTTTTAAGCATTTACTTTTTTTAACGAAACTTCTTTGCTAACAATAATTGCTTTCGTTGTAGACGGAACAACCACCCCGCCGTTCATGGAACAGGAGAACAATATTTATTTCTTTGTTGATGACATCTGCAGGTATAGAGATAGTTGAATGTGTTTTATTAAAAGATATCAGGTTAAAGATGCCGATTTTACCTTACAATGCTAAAAAATTGAACTAACTTGGTTAAGTTCAATTGTTTTTAAAGTAACTGTAATTTAAACATTCAAAGTAAAGATGTTATTGCGGCCTGCAATTGTGTAAATAATATTATAGAAACCAAAAAGCAAAAACACAAACGATATACTGTAGTTACTAATGTTGATGATAGCGATAAAATTTTTCCGACCTAATTAAGCAGTTTGCATCTAATAAATGAATTCATTCTCTTTTGGGTACTGATTAAGTAAGCCTTCTACTAACCAACTTCTTGTTAAATATGGGGTATACCATCTGTCAAAAAGCTCAGATAGTAAACAGCATATACGCCAGGTAAACTGGATATTTAATCAGTATCTTTTGTTTTACGCCTCTTTGTAAAATACGATTAAAACACTATTATTAGTTACAAATCCTACGTTTTCGCCATTCTCCTATCAGATCCCTGTACGGCAAGTTCACTGAAGAAGTGATTGTAAAGAAAATTCCAGCTTGGAAATACACAATTCCCAAGGAGATCTTTGAAGCGCCTTTGAAAAGCGAGAAAAACCGATGTTTTTGTCCTGGTCCTAATGAACCACTTTGCCGTTATGATGGTGCAATACCGCTTAAAACATGCATGGCAGGTACACTTAAGAACATGGCTGGATGTTGTAAACTATCTTACTTCTAAATCTAAAAGTTTTTCAAAAAATTGATTAATTCTGAATCAATGTTTCTTTATATTTTAGATGACAAGTATTTTTATATTTTTTTCATGTGCTGTAAAAAAACATTCTGCTAGAACATTATTTGAAGCTACATCTAAAACATGAATGTATTCGCTCGGATATTTTAAATTCATTTGATTTCAAAGTAAAGTTTCGGCAAAGAGGTTGTTTTTTTCAACCAGACAACAATTGAAAATAGCAGCCATAATGGATTCAGCATTTATGGACTACAATGGATTCAGCATTTTCAGCATTTATTAAATAAACATTAAAAATTATTATTTAAAAAAAAAAACGAACGTTTTCGGCTTACTTCAGCCCTCATCAGGTTTCTACAATTAGTAATATTAATTAACTTTAAATTTACACACACACAATAAAAAAAAATATTCGCAAACGGAGCTTCATATTTATTGAATATATTTTGATTGTAATATTTTTTCTTTTTTTCTTCAATGACATCATAATCTGAAATTTAATTTGTATCAATTTAGTTTCTCTCTCGTTTTGATTTAAAATTTAGCCTGTTAGTCAAAAGTACAACCTTTTTTAAAAAATATACATTGTTTTTTGCTGTTGTTAATTTTTAATTTTTTTTATGTGTGTGTGTAAATTTAAAGTTAATTAATATTACTAATTGTAGAAACCTGATGAGGGCTGAAGTAAGCCGAAAACGTTCGTTTTTTTTTTAAATAATAATTTTTAATGTTTATTTAATAAATGCTGAAAATGCTGAATCCATTGTAGTCCATAAATGCTGAATCCATTATGGCTGCTATTTTCAATTGTTGTCCATTTGATTTCAGTTATGAAATTCAAATAATTCAATCCAATAATTGTTTTGTATTGATTTGATTTTCATTTAAAATCTCTTTTTAAATCTTTTTGCGAAGAAACATTTTTAACAAGTTAAAATCAACTTTTGTCGAAGTATTTTTATCACGTCACGTGACATAAGCGAACAACCTTTTTGCGAAGAAACATTTTTAACAAGTTAAAATCAACTTTTGTCGAAGTTCATCCATGTCACGTGACGTAAGCACATCCGTTGCAGGTTGCTTCCTGTAATCCTGATCATATCCACTAACTACCCACTTGACTTGCAAGGCGCAGGGGTGTAAAGCGTAACGTAATTTTCAAGCGTTTACTTAGACGTTTTTTTAAAATATCTTTTTATTCTGTTGTCTCGTTAAAAATATTAGGTCCGTCAGTTAATCCTATTTATTTTTTTTAAAGTAAAACAATTTAACGCAGAGCAGCTTAGAAATACAGTGAAGCAAAGGAAATAACGTAAAGCATGAAAATGGTAGGGCAGAAATAGTGTCGATCAATAATCTGCCTTTTTGTGTTTCTCAAAAAATATTAAGAAAAACATGAAAGAGAAGCTTTTATTTTTTAAATACATGTGTGTTTGTGTATAGATACTATGCATTAAGAAATTCAGTTTTTGCATGAGTAAAATTATATAGTTAAACGGCCACCGAGTTTAATGAAGGAGTTTGTTGGAATTCTGAAATAACAGAAAGAACTTCTAAAGAAAATAAGTTGTATTTAAAATGGAGAAGCTTTTTGCTTAAACTTTAAATTTTTAAAGGTTTTTTTCTGGGGATTGATTGCGAAAAATTCCAAATTTTTTCTTTTTTATTTAATTGGTTTTTAAGTAATAAAGTGAAGAATAAGAGAAAATTCACGAACAATTAGAACGAGGCTAGGTTCCTTTCTCCAAATGGTCGAATTTTATTTGTAAATGAAAACTTAATATTTTTCTGCCGAATTACTTATCTGCTATAATCAAACTAATATATTTTCAGTAAGCTGGGAGAAATGAATGTGGAAAGTTTGACAAGAAGAGTTTACGAAAAGATAATAGTGGGTAATGCGAGAAAAAGAAGAACAAAGAAGACCTGGGAGGAGATGGTGAAGTATGATATGAGAAGAAACTTGTCTATTGAAGATGTTTAGGACCAAGAAAAAGTGGAGGCGTTGCTGCCGACAACTGGACGATCCTGATGTTTCAGGAAAAGTTCAAGGTCTCAAGAGACGAATGGAAGATGACGATGAAGCTGAGAGAAAGTTTTAATTCAGGAACCTAAAATTTAAAGTCAATAATCAATGCAAGGAAAGTCGCAAGGATTATACATTGTAAACGAGCAAATAAATTTAGAACTAAAACAAACGGTTTTAAGTACGCGTAAGCCTATTTTACACCGGTGGCTTTAAGGCTGCGACACGTTTGAAAGGATTTCCTAAAATTGCGCACCACCAAAATCGGAAAAAAGGATGTAAGCAGAAAAAAATCAGTCCAAAATTTCATGTTTTTACCAAAACTAAATAAGCTATGATAACTTTACTGATTTATATAACTTTACAAAACAACTTTTTTATCCAAATCTTTTTTGATAATGAAATGAAGTTACTAGTGATGTCTTTTTTAATTCGTAGTGAGTCACAAGCCAAAGTTTGAAAAATACTGCATTATACCAACATGCATCACCAACTTTCGATTTTTTCAATTCTGCAAATCTATTTATTTTTAAACAAATTTGTGCTTTATCTTAACTAAAAAACTACTTAAATTGATGGTTCATGCTATTTTGAAGGCGCTCCTGTATTGGCAAGTTTGCCGCATTTCCTTAATGGCGATGAATACTATTTGAATTCCGTCGAAGGAGTGTCTGAACCCGTTCCAGAGGAACACGAAGTATCGCTTGTTTACGAACCGGTATACACCAAAATTTTGCCTATTGGTTTAGATTAGCAAAGTCGAATAGATATATTGGCCTACATTTATTAACTTTTTTAGTTTTAAAAATATGTTATTTTATCAAAAGTTAGTACAACTATTTTCGTTAAACGTCTTTTTTCAATTTTGAAATGTTTCATATTTAAACTTTTTTTGAACTTTTATTCCAGCATCATCACAACTTATCTTTCAGACTTGCCAAAAACATCGGAGGCGGTATACTTCAGGCAACCGTCAGGCAATTCCCCCGACCAATTTTGGAGATATTGCTGTTCGATTGAAATTTTTCATTTTGTTTTTTATTTAAAAATATGAATAAAATTTAGAGCTGCTAATAAAACAGAGAAAAGTGCCTAAAATTCCTTCCCAAGATCACAATAGAATGACATGAGTAGGTTTGAACAGTGACTCTGTCGATCACGTTCACCATTAACACGGGGTTTTTATTATTCGACTACGCTATCGATTGGGTATGGTCAAAACCAGAGGTGGGAAACCTTTTTGTTATTGGAGGCCAAATTTTAAAATTTTTAAAAAAAGATGGCCGCATAAGTTGAAATATTTAAGAAAATAGCGTCAACACTTTGAATCTGTCCTGTTTTTTTTAATTTTTGTCATTGTAATTTTTTGTCATAAAATTTAATTTGATACAACCAAAGTTTTTTTAATAAAAATCTTTTGAATTAAATTTAGATATTTAAGGTTTTTCGAGACCAAATTCAAGTTTTTGTTTTTTTCGAAGTGCATTAATTTTTTCCAATCGAATTGTATGTTTCGAGTAAAAATAGTTTCAATTTGATTTAAAACTGAAACAAAAACTGCATTAATCGCAGTTATTGAGAAAGTTTGGTTGCGATCAAGGAAGGTTGAACAAAGAGTAAGCACTAATATAATGAGCAAAAAGATTTAAAAGTTTTTTCAATTTATTCCAGAACACTGGGCAGGCTATTCAAGTCGATAAACGTTTACAAATCAACTTTATCCTCAGAAACAATCCTAATATCGAGTAAGACAATTTCAAATTTCTTTTATGTAAAACATAATAATAAAATTATACGTAAATAGATAAGTAAAATGAATAAGAGACCTAACTTCTTTACAACAGAATTTGTTATAGAGCTGTTTCGACTCATATTCATGAAGCATTTCCTTTTAATCTTCGGTTTAAACTTGTTTACTGGTTTAACCAGTTCGAAACATATCGGAGTCGGACTACAGTTTTCGTTGTCATCTCTTTTTTTTTGAAAATTTTTTCTAGCAGAATTGTTTCCGACCGGGGATTTATAAGTAGTAGGCTATTCAGGGAAAGCGTTTTTTAGCCTTTAGCTGACTTCACAATATCGTAAACAAAGATAGGGTGAAAATAAAAATTAGAAGACATATAAAATAAATATAAGACATATAAATATAAATATTATAAAATAAATATATAAAATAAAAAGAAAATAAAAAATAGAAGATGTTGACTTGCTCTAGTGATCTATACAAAGGAAGAAACCGAAACAAAAGAAAAAAAATTACAAAATTTGCGTGATAGATATTGTCTAATGGTTTCTGTTGCCTTCAATTAAAAATTAGATTTTTTTGTTTTTCAGTTGATTTTGCGTCCCTCTAGTAGACTTTGTTGTTTGAATTTAAAAAGAAAAGGTTCACAAAACAATCTGCACCTGTAGTATAGTATTAAAAAGAATTTACAAATTTCTCCAACCCTTTAAGAGGGTACATAATACTGAGTTGGAGCATAATAAAATCCAGTGTTATCGCAATCCTTTAAAAATAGTTCAGTTATTTCACTATTTTGTTACATTTCGGTGTTAACAGCGTTTCTTTTTAAAACTAGCAGAGCGTGTTTAAACCTAGAAGGATTTACAGAGGTTATATGTGATTAAATACATACGTTGATTAAAGCAAACCAGAGAAATACATGAATATAGCACAAGATACTCATCAAATTCCAATCATTTTATACATCGAAAAAGAACAAATATATTAGGTAAATGTCATTTTATTTTGTAGGTTCTAAAATTTGGAAAGATGTTCCAAGTAATCGAAAATCTTCTTCATTTCAAGCATTAAAAAAACTTAAATTTATATTATCTACAAAGATATGTTTAAGATTCTTATTAATCAAACATTAAAGTATAAACTTGTTAACAGCAAATGAAACTGCCTTTTTATGGTATTATGTATTCGCAATGTGCAAAGTACAAGTTATTAACACCGTTTATTGTTTGATGTTACAATTGTTCTTTTACAAAGTACTCTTATGCTGATTATGTTTGAGGGTGTCAGTGGACATTGAAGACTGTTTAGTTATTGCTGCTGCCTCCATGTATGCATAAATGCACAAAATAAATAGAATTGAATTGAATTAAGCTATGTTATGCTTTGCATTTTAAATAACTTCATTGTACGAATTTCAAATTTTTAACATACAAATTTAATAAAATTGCTTTACTTGAGCATTAAAATTTAATGTTGCTCTTATATAAACCTTATTTTGGCATCTTGAACAACCTTGAAAACGTGTTTTAGTGTTTTGAACCTACTTACGGAAGATGTAATATTTCCCGTCGTTTGGTTGAATGAAAGCGCTTTAATCGGGGATGAGGATGCGGATCTCATGTATGGGTAAGTCTCTTTGTAATGCTTCATTGATCTCAATAGAAAATTAAAAGTGCAAAAATGTTTTCTTCATTTTCGAGATTTTTTAATTTTTTTGTTTTAATTAATTGTTTCGTGAAATTCCTTTGTTGAAAACGATTTTGATGAAAACGATTGAAGATTTGAAAATCAAAGATTAAAACCTTGAATAACAAATAAAACAAAAATTTTTTTCATAGATATGTATTACTGCTTTTATCCTCAAATTGAGTGGTTTAGTTAGTATTCATCATATTCGTTAGCAGTGTGAGGAGTGGTTAAGAGCGCAGTGATTGTGATCGACATGGTCTCGGTTCAAAACCTACACCCATCATTCTGTTGTGTCCTTTTAAAAAACATCTTCCTCTGCTTGGCGATCTTGGCAAGCAGTTCTCAATTTTACGAGGGTCAGTCAAAAAATAATGAGCCCAAGTCTCTCCTGGCCATATTTGTTGCAATAAAATCAAAAGTCATACATCAAAAGAAAGCCCAGGGATAGGAGATCTCAGTTCTACTTTTCAATGTAATCTCCGCACTTTTCAATTCCAACTGTCCATCGATGAACAAGGGACACTATGCCAGCCTTGTAAAAGTCAGCAGGCTGCATTTTTAACCAGTTTCTTACAGCGTGCTTGACTTCTTGATCACTAGTGAAGTGCTGCCCCCTAACTCCTTCTTTCAATGGTCCAAAAAGATGATAGTCAGATGGTGCCAGGTCGGGTGAGTATGGGGGATGGGTTACCGTCGTCCATCCAAAAGAAGCAATCACTTCACGAGTTTTGAGACTGGTATGGGGATTGGCGTTATCGTGTTGCAGCAAGACCTTAGACATGTCCAGGTGAGGTCGTACTCTTCTCAGTTTCGCTTTCAGTTTGCGTAAAGTGTCAATGTAAGCATCTGAGTTGATGGTAGTACCTTTAGGCATAAAATCTACCAATATCACTCCTTCAATGTCCCAAAACACAGTCGCCATAATTTTTCCAGCTGAACGTTGACTTTTGAATTTCTTGGCTCTTGGGGACGTGGGGTGACGCCATTCCATGGATGATCTTTTCGACAGAGGTTCATAGTGATGAACCCAGGTTTCATCTCCTGTCAATATACGGCTGAGAAAAGTTTTGTCACTTCTGTGACACTCAATAAGCTCCGAACAAGCTTCAAAACGGGCTTGCTTGTGAAAATCCAAAAGTTGCCTCGGAACCCATCTGGCGCAAACCTTTGCAAAGCCTAGCTCATTAACAATATTCACAGCACTTCCATGGCTAACTCCAACACGTTCAGCAATGTCATCAATAGTGATTCTGCGATCATCTCTAATCAATTTCTCAACCTTATCATTGTTTCCAGGATTGACTGCAGAAGATGGTCTTTCACTTCTTGGTCTGTCCTGGAGGCTACTCAAACTTGGATCATCTTCTTCGTGTTTAATCCTGGATACCCACTTTTTCACAGTGCTGTAGGCTAATGAAGCATCTCCATAAACATTTACCAATCTTTCGAAAATTTGTTTTGGTGGCTCCCCTTCCGAAACAAGAAATTCAATCACAGCTCTCTGCTTCTGACGGACATCCAGTGATGACGTCATTTCCAAAACACAATACCAAAAGTGGACACGTTGAAACAATTTTTTTTTACAATTTATCTTTAAAGCAGTAAATTTACTAAACACCCTTAAAATTTCTAGAAAAAATATGAAGGTTAAAGCGGTTAAAGTTAACAGGGCTCATTACTTTTTGACTGACCCTCGTATAAAAATTTTTATAAAAACTAAATAAAGCATTTTAAAGGGACAGCAATAAATTGGCATCTTCGGAAGCAGGCCGGAGTAATTGCTTCCCTTATGTATAGCGCCTCCGACGCTTTTTTGCTAGTCAAGAGAATAAATGAAGAAATAAAATCATATCATTTTTCTATTTTCTCTGACACGCAGGGCGACTTTTTTGTTGTATGAAATATTGTTTATAGAAGAGTTTAGTTAATTTCTTTTTTATCATTTTTATGTACAGTCAAATTACGCTTTTCAATGTTCGTGAAAAAATTAGTAGATTTTAAAAATGATGAAAAATTTTACAAGTCTCGAGAAAAGCCCTTAATCAACACATTTACCTTAATATTGAAGAGCAGTCTAACGTTGTAGCCATCTATGGTTCTCCATGGCTTCAAATAAAATAAAAGTGAATCCCACTGAAGAGACGGCAAATAAAAATGTATTTTGAAAACTCCTGTTGTCATAGCTGAAATCATTTTAAATGTAGTGGCTGATAAAGAAAATGATAAATTAGTTCGGTATAGTTTAGTTTTTTGTTTTTCAAAACAGACTTTTATTTAGTGACAATACGAACACAAAATGCCAAAGTTTTTTAATTTTTGTTCTTATGACTTTTTCTGTGCATGTTTAAATTTCTTTTACGAGTAGTTTAAAATATTAAAGTATAATGATGTCACTTGTTTTTATCAGGTTGATCGTAACATCAAACGAGGTTGTGGCTGTTATTCAAATTGTTCTGTGCATCGTGGGTTCAATTCTCTTTCTAGTTCCATTAACTTTTGGCTTTGTATATTATTTAAAAAAATCGAAAAAAAAAGAAAATTTCGAGGTAAACTTTTTAAAATAAATTGACATTTTTAAATTTTTTAAAATAATTTTAAATTATATTTGTTTTTTCTGCCAGCAGAATCCTGACTTTCTTCTTTTAAAATCAATGTGACTGTGCTGACTAACCTAACAAAAATATTTGTTTTTCAGTACAAAATTCTTATTCATTTATTATTTTTATTCTTAATCATTATTATCCAGCGAATTAGTCACACATAAAAAACAAAAACTTTATAAAAATCAAAAAAAAGAAACTTTAACGAAGCATTTAAGAATGCACTACAAATTAATTTTGTGTTAAGTGATAGGGAACTTAGGCTAATTTAGAAAAAAGTTCTTAATGGAAAGGTTCCCATCCGAGGGGAATTTTCCCCTAGTAAGAAGTTTCATGAATTCTGGGGAGAAATTTAAACTTAAGTTGACACTGACGTATTATAATAAAAGACACTGACTTTATTAATCTATATTATAATAAGAGATGTCACAAGCCTTCAAAAAAGAAAACAGAATTTTAATAAAAGGAAAGCAAAAAGGGCACTTGCAGAGAAAATAGAGAAATTTTTCTTCTCTTTAACTATCTCTCCCTCATTCACGGTCATATTAGTTCAACGATAGCACGAGAGGAGGCAAGGCAAAAAACTATGACCATGGTTTCCTATTTTCCGGTTTTGAAAAAATTCTGAAAAAACGGTAAAAATTTAACTGAATCCCGGTATTCTGGAAAAACCTGGATTTTTAAGTTTATCATAATTCGTGTTTTGTTCATGTTCTATTCTATTAGCCTATATCCAACCATAAATCTTAAAAAGGCAAAAAATTGCCTTATACATAATGCGCAATGTCGAAATCAACAAAAAATAAAATCAAAATTTATTTTATTTATTTTTTATATTATAGTTGCATAAAAATTCAAAGCATTTATGGATTTGTATCAGTTTGAAAAATGTTATTAGCCCTTGAACCTACACAAGACGTATAATTAGATTAACCGCAGCAATTAGTTACGTCTATTTTCAATATTACACTTATATTTTAGCAAGTAGTAAAAATTTAAGAGCAGTGATAAACAGCATTAATTGCTAGAAGAAATATCGGAAATTTTTCTCATAAAATCGATAAACAAGAAATCGAAAGAGTCACTAAATACCGGGAATTTTTGGAACCGTAAACCCGGTTCTCAAACCTAGCTATGATTTCACAGACGTTAAATTTTTACTCACCAAACCGGATTTTGTGCTAGTGCAATTCTCGTGCACAACTTGTCCTAATTAGAATTTTTAAATTTTAGAAAATTTTCAAAGTTTGCAAAGTTAGTAACAGCGAATTGTACAACCCTTGTAGCCAATTCAATACAAGCAAATTGAAAAGAAATTTAGTATTTAACTGAGAATTACTTCATGCAGATCTTAACCTTAACATTTAACTAACTAGTAGTTTTTTTAAGTGACATAATTTAAAAAAAAAACGAAAATGATAAAGGTGATAGTTACATCCGAAACGTATTGTTGGCAGTGGCCTTACAAAAAGGGGCCCAGTGCAAGAAAAATAGGTGGGGCACTTTTCAAAATTTTTTGCTCCTAAAATATAGTGAGTTATGTAAAAAAACAAAAAAGATCAGCACTTCCAATTGAGTACATTGTCCCTGCTTTTGTCCTAAAGTGAAGATGCAGCCAGGGGGCCACCGTCATGGTGCTATTATGAAGAAATAGAGCAATCTTTTGCTTAGGGGGGCCCGGTGCCGCCCCTCCGTTTGCACCGTACTAAAGCTATCAGTGATTATTGGCATTATCAAAGGGAGGATTAAAAAGTTTCAAAATGAGCAAAGGGAGGAATGCATTAAAAAAGAGTTGGAATCACTGTCCTAATATTTAATTTGTATATTTTTCTTTGGTGATCACTGAAATGTTATTTCGAATAAATGTTTTCTTTTGCTTTAATTAAATGTTTGAGCTGATAAACATTCAAGTTAACAAAAGTTGTGTAATACTGGAAGTAAAAGTTTCAGTTTTGGTTGCTGACAAGATGTACCATGGTAAACAAATGCTTGTCTTTTTTTTTGTAATCAAATCTAAAACTGTTTTAACTTTTAGCGTTTGAAAAACTTAATTCTTGTAAATTATAGATGAAACGCGCCCCGTCTTCGAAGGAAAAATATAACACTGCATACAGCAACGAGGATGAAAATTAAAATTGCGAGAAAAGTTTCTATCATTTTTTAAATATTTTTAAAATGTTTTGTTTCATTTTTCATTGTATATTTATCGTCTAAATCAATCATTTTAAATATGCTTGGTTTAAAGTGGTTTTTAAATTAACTTTTGCTGTTCTATCAACCAACATTAACGTGTTATTTTGGTTTGACATTGCGAAACAAAATCAGAAACACAAATCTTTCAATTTTTTTAAATTAAAGTTCCGGAAATTTTTAATTCGAGAAATAAAGTAAATGTGATTTTTTGTCTTAGGTCTAGACTCTAGAAGAACAATAAAGTAACCCTTATTTTTTTTATAAAAAAAATGTGATTATTTTACTTTAAGGTTGAGGAGACCTAATTGCAATAGCGGAAGACTTAAAAACTTTTCATTTCTCGGGACAATTTTTTTCTCAAAACTAACGCAATGAGAGATAAAAAAGAAAAAGATTATCACTATGATTCCGCCAGTTTAAGATCCAAGATAAGCGCACTTGTATCGTATCCATTAGAGGGAGTAAAGCACAATACACGAGTTAATAAAATTTTAGAGAACACCAAACGAGGTTGCGTTGCTGCTTGAAAAAGAAGAACCAATCAACATTGTTTGCTTTGGAGCAAAACAATTTATTTTGTAAAAACCAAATTAGTGGGTCTTTTTACTCTTGGTAAATTATTGTATTTAAGTGAATATTGAAAACCGGTTTGCTGTTTATTTTTATTAAAGAAGCTATTACGTAAATGCGATGATGTCATTGTCATATTAGAGTTATACATGAAGTTTTTCTATCTTCTATAGTCATTTTCATATTTTGCCGAAGCTTATGTAAAATCGATTGAGGAAAAGAAACTTAATTTTTTTGGGTAAACAAAATTAAAAAAGAGGAATAAATAATATAAAATAAGGGATCAGTGGATGCAAATAAACATGGTTTAGGATTTGAAATGTACGCGGAGGGCTTGCTGAAACCAAGAAGTGTTAGGAGAGTGATGGAAAAACTGCTGTTTATTAAATTGTAATTAAGCATAACGTTTATAAATCTTTGCGAAAAACCTACAGCTCTATTTGAATGTAACGGTTAAGCAGTTAACCCGTTGTGGTTGCTTAATCTAAATAAAGCAGTAGTTTTAAAGCAAATCCAAGGGTAATTATTGATTAACAAAAAAACTTTCGAAGGGCCATGACGTGATTTTCATTCAATTAAGTTGAGCAGACGTCATGTTGACGTTTACAAAACTGAGACGTCATGAGACGGACATAATCAAAAGAAAATTTTTTGCCTTCTACTGTATTTTAAAAGAGAATTTTTTTCGTTTGCGAATGGCACAAAGCATATTGCAAAAGAATCTTGGTAAGGACAATCTCGGAGTTTATACGAACATTTTTTTTAGTATAGCAATTTTCACTAGCCCACAAAATTTTTGCCTGCTTAATTAAAGATTTTTTTTATGAATTTGCATAAAATTTATTTAAATTAGAAATTCAACTTTACTATCAACGATTTCATATTTTCAGAATTATATAACATTTCGATCAGATCAAAATAACTACTTTATAAATAAATGTCGAACTGACCAGGAAAAACGTCGAAATGAAAATTAAGAGACCAGACTTATGGCTTCAAGTGCAGATGTAAAAAAAGCAAGCAGATTGTCTCATCGGCAGATGACGTAGTTCTGAAAAGAATAAAGACGTTTGAGCGAGTTAAAACGTCGCAACGGTAAATGTCGTGCGTCATACACATTTTTTTCATTTTTTAATCAATTGTTTTAGGGCCACTTGCCGGCAAGTTCCTGTATTTTATTTAAGGTGTCGGATGGTTCCGTTAGGAAAACGGAAAGTTATACACTTAGATATCGATTCTATTTTTTTTCTGGTTGAGGTCGAACCAGCTGAGATACTCGATTGCAAATTTTTTTCTCAGTCTTCAATTATCTTCAGAATGCCTTAAATAGTAGGGGATGTTTTATTTATTGAAGCAGTTTTGAGTTCTGTTTCATAGCAATTAAGAAGTACTGACTTTAGATGTTACAGTGATTATATAGATTATTGCGGAGCACCAAGCAAAAAAACTTGTCACTGTCTATTACTTTTTTTAAGAACACAACGAACAGTGCCTTAATCAAGTATCGAACTTGCTTGTTGAAAAGCTTTTGGTGGATTGCAAACATAACAGAAGGTTCCAGTTCATTCGTCTCGTTGTTGATAAAGCGCAGCAAAATATTAAAAACGAACATCATCAAAATACGCATGAGGAAGATTTGAGATCAAGTCCTTTAAAATTCTTGTAAACCATGCAATATGCATGCTTTCAATGAAGCGAAAAGTTGTCGCGCTATTGATGTTAAAAGTCTGTTTTCCACTACGACTGTGGAATGGAGTATTCATTGCTTGTTTTAGTGATTTTTTTACTTCTTTCTGCGATTAAGCGCTTAGCGAAGCAAAAAAGTCAATAAAAGAAACAAAGAATACTCAATTCCACGCTCGTAGTGGAAACGAGTCTTAACTGTTAACCTTCTAACATTGTTGGAAAAAAAGTAAACAAAACAATTATGAATCTTAGTATTTTATTTGACCGTCAGACTGTAGTTTTCAAACTTTTTTCAAGATCCTTGCTGCATTTCTGGGACATATTGATCCTTAGACTATGGGTTTAAAAAAACCAATCCACATTTACGAAAAGTAAAATACAGCCGTTTGCACTTATCACAATAGTTCAATACAAAAACCGCTTATTAGGTCCAGCGACCAACAACAAAAATTAGAGTAAAACATCTTTTCTTTAAATACGTCGTATAGAAATTTTTTAAAAATCATTTGTCACATTTGAAAACGTCATAACCCTTGACATACGTATGAAGATTAAATATTTGTGATTAATTTAACCTTGATTAAAACCATATTTTTGCTTTCATCTTCGATAAAAGCTCAAAAGTTTTTTGAGCTTTAAATTTAGCTTAATTTCTTTAATTACAGTTTTACTTGCAGGAAACTATGAAATTGGAAATTTGATAAGCGCTTATAAAGTGGAAAGCTCAGCGATAGTTCAACAAATTTTTTTTTAATGTGGATTCTAGATCTAAGTTATATAAATCAAAATTTTTGATTCAGGCTTAAATATTTAAATTTTCCAATTTAAAGTCATTGCTTAAAATTTGAAAAAAAGGTTAGAAAATATCAAAAAAGTGTTCGCAAAAAGAAAGATTGTTTTGCAAATTTTAGAAAAATTGTTTTCAAGAGTTTTTTGTTGAACTTTACATTAATTATAAAATGAGAAATGAAGAATTGGAACTCAAACCTCAATTTCAAAAGGTATGAAAGATTTTGAAATTTAAGTATGTTGCATTTCTACTCTATATTTTTTTAATTGCGCTTTTCTCGTGACTGGAAATTATTTTGTTATTATTGCTATTGAGGAGGATTGCTTTGATGACGACTTTGAGAGATCTGCTTAGTTCAACTCTAACCTGGTCATCCAGTTCTTCTCTTAGAAAAAAGACTTTTCTTTTACTTGGAAGCCTTTACAAACAGCTCTTAATATCAGTTGTATCAATAAATAAAAATTAAAAACCAAATAAAAATTTCTAAAAAACAGCAAGATTTCAGAATCTTCGAAGGCCGTTCAAAGTAATCTCTTACAGTTGCCTTTATAACGACTCCGTCGTGGTCCTGCAATTCAGGAAGATAATTGGATGATATGATGATGACAATGGTAAAGAAAACTTGGTCGAGAATTAAAGTTATTTTATTCGCAAACGAGTGGCCGACAATATATTAATACAAAGTTGATAGACCAAAATGTATTCACGTTACTGAATGTATTTCACTATAGAAAAATAGCTATAGGTATTGACTTCAATAATAAATAAATAATTGATTTTTTTAAGATTGAATTCAAATTTTCTAACAGAAAAAACGTGAGAAAATTTATTTGCCAACACGTCATCTTTGAATAATCTGAAATATTGTAGTTGAGTTTTTGAATTGGAAACAATTCAAAACATCTGAAACAGTTTTTTTCCATTGATTGTTCTCATAGAACGACCTAATTAGCTAGATCCAAACAAGAATTTAGATCTTCAACTAATCAGTTTTAGAAATAAAATAAAATTTTTTTAACAATATTTTAACCATGGGAAACCAGCATAACAGCAGTTTGGTTGTTATCAACGTTGAAATTAAAAAAAAGAAACAAATTCGAATAACATATGTTCGGACTGATGGAGAAAAACGCAATTCGCAGATTTCCCTTGAAATTTTATTTGTCGCTAAAGAAAGAACGAACGACGCCGCGGTATTGATCGACTCATTAATATTTCAAACCCTTTCGTTCTGCAATCAATAGCATCTCGTCAGTCGTCTGAGCTTTACTTTTTATTTGGAAGCAGTCTCCTTGAAAATAGGTTTTTCGGAGAAAATCATCAAAATTGCATTCATATTTTAATGCCGGCCTTGGTTGAAGTCGTTTTTATAAATAGCTAAATATGAACTAGCTTTAAACTTGAGTAATTTGAACAAAATGGAAGGTAAATTAGCTTTACTTGTTTTTTAAAATCACTTTGTAAGGCAATTAAAAATTGAAAATAATGGTTAAAAAAACTTTCTGCATAGGCTTACTATAAAAACTTTTTTTACTAAATATATTTACTACTTTTCAGAGTGTACGTAAATCACCCGTGTTTTATTAATATTTGAATTAATAATTTTATTTTATAATTTACTATTTCTTCATCCTTATGGTGTCCTTCTTGAAGCCAATTCCACTGGAGGTAATTTAAGGGATTTATTAAATATAAAAAGCAGTAGAAGCAACAAAATAACTGCATCTACTTGTGGCGAAAAGACCATGTAATGAGAGTGTTTGAATTTAATGCAATTGGATGCTTTAAGAGAGCAATATTAATTTCCATTGACATTTTGTAAAATGAACGTAAAACGATTCTAAAAATAAAAGCTTTTTTAATTGTCCAGCTCTAGATCAAAGACAAATTGATTTTTTAAAAATAGATTAATTAAATAAAATTACTATGCATCTAAAGTGCGACTTCAGTGATGACTTTAGTACGGAGCAAATGGAGTGGATGTACCGGACCCCCTCTAAAAAACGTCAAAAAATGGCCCCCCTAAGCAAACATTGCTCTATTTTTTCGTAGTAGCACCATAACGGTGGCCCACTCTGCCCGCACCTTAACGTTTACGACGAAAGTAAGGATAATGTACTCGATTGAAAGTAATGACCATTTTTTCAGAGATCACTATTTTTTGAGACGAAACTAAAGATTTTTAACATTGATTGAAAGTGATGACCTTTTTTTCGAGATCACTTTATTTTGCGACGAAAAAATCTTGGCACACTAAAAAATGCCCCCCCTACTTTTCTTGCACTTGGCCTTCTTTTGTAAGGCCACTTTTTTAAGCCGCTGGTAACTTCGAACTCCGTGTATTTGTAACATTTGGCACTTTGAAACAGGACTTTCATTGAAAACCAGTAGCTTAATCTTGATGAAGTTTTTTTCTACTACATCTGAAAATTTTCTCTCAGTTGTTTAGCAAACCTGGCATAAACTAGTTTAAAAGTCCATAACTTGGGATAGTTTCTTCTGTTAGGGGTGCAAGGCGTCTGAGGGGAGGAATCGGAGATGGAGTCGAATGAAATGCTTTTGAATTTTATTGTTATTGTGTTAGTTAGGGCGTACACAAAAAAATATTAAAACTCAAAGCTGAGGGGTACAAAAAAGTTGAGAATCTCTGTTTTAATCAGAAAATATTACCGGCTGCTTGTTGATTTATCATTTAAGAAAATATTCTTGATTCAATCTTTCCTTGAATGTTTGGGCAGCATGTATTCAATGTCATCAAAGTCGATTTTGCATTTTATTGTTTTACAACTTTGTTTATCACGTGATTCCAGGTCAATCATGCGATTCAAGTGAAGGCGACAGAAGCAACGACCAGTAAAGGCGGAGGTAGGAGGTCATCTTGACTTGCTTGTAACCGACTAGGTTGAAATTTTCAGTATGCAGCAGGCTCTGTGATAGTTCTTTAAAACAGTACTTTACTGAAATAGAAAAAGATTTATTTTTGTTTTTCATATCTATATGCAACAGAAATTTATTTTCTAGTTTTTTTCTATGCCAATATCCCTCCATGAGAATAATTTATCATTAACTTTTGGTATAGGTCAACACGAGATTCCAAGGTTTGGCTAATGGCTTCATTTAAAATTCCTTACAGCTATAAATAAAAAGACGATTCTGTATTTCTTCTAAGATACTAGCAATATTTTTGCTATAACTTAACTAAACTAAATCATATTAACCGATACTGAATATATTCTTATTTATAACCCCCCCCCCTTTTTAAACATAATTTGCCTTGTCTTTGTTTGGATTATGCGAATATGAGGATGTCAGGTCGTAAACCTAAAAAATACTGAGTGAATCAAGAACAAAGAAAAGCGATTCACTAATCTTTTGGGATTTTGATGAATAAAAAAGAAAAAACTTTTTCGGTATTTCACAAAAGAAAACTAGCTTGCTGGCTTGCTAGTTCTATTTTGTCTTGATTTCTTAAGGTCAAATTTTTAAGTTGATTGAAAACGGTGAAGTTGCCATAAGAATTATAACAAAAGCAAGTTACGGTAATTCTTAAAAATTAACTGAAAGACTTAAAATCATCTTTCTGCTTGTGCATAATTCATGTAATTGTATTTTGTTGTTTTACAATGACCAGCTGCCAGTCGACAGTGTGACGTCCTATTTAAAAACCAAAAATATTGTTACCTTTGACGTCACAAAAGCGAATGCAAATAAAGCCTATTTTCTTAGAGGATAGAAAACTGTTTGTTGGAATGCTCGGAAAAAGACAAACTGAAGAGGATGTAAGATTGTTATTCGAGGACTTCGGAGAGTTAGAAGAATGCACCATTCTAAGGTAAAGTGCACGCAAAAATGATTTTTCAAGTGAATCTATTCTAAGAAAAACAGCAAGTTTTTTCAGAGTTTGTTTAAGAATATTAAATTCAACTCTATGCATTTGTTTCAACGCTGTTCAACGTAAAATTTATTCACGTCACTGTCTGGTAAAACGTTTTTTTAAATTCGAAATCTGAGTTTAACATTCTTGGTTAATAGATCGATTAAAAGAATTGGTTTGCAATTAGCCTAATTACAAAACTGAGTTTTTTATAACCAGCTGTATTATATGGTCAAAACGTTTTACGCTTTTGGTATAAATATTTGATAAGTACTGGCAAGAAAATACTCGCCAGTGGCAAAAATTGTTCTTTTAAAGTAACTGCAAAAAGTCAAAAGTCATGTTCCACTTCACATCGGCATACCATATTTTCGAAGGGACGAACCGGGACGCTCATTAACAGAAAAAATTTCGTTTCTAAAAAGTAGTGTTTACTAAAAAAAGATTTTTGCTTCAAAGTATTCTCAGATTTCATCATTTTCGTCCCAAAAAAGAAGTGTTCTCTCAAAAAAACAAAAAACACGGTGATTTCATGATTTTTGTCCTAAAAAAAGGTCTTCATTTTGGATCAGTCTCGGATGTCATGATTTTCGTCTCTGAAAACTAGTGATTGCGGAAAAAAACAAGAAAAAAGGGGGTCTTCCCATAGAATCTGTCTTCGATTTCTGGCAAGATTTCTGCCAAAATGGGAGGGACAGAGCCCTAAAGATCGAAACTGTCCCGCCAAAATTGGGAGGTACGGTAAGCCTACATATAGATAGGCAAACCATATTTCCGAAGGGGCAAACCGGAACGCTCGTTAGCAGAAAAAAATTCGTCCCTAAAAAACAGTGTTCTCCAAAAAAAAGGCTTTTACTTCGAATCTATTTGGGATTTTATGACTTTCGTCTCTAAAAACTAGTGTTCTCTGAAAAAAACAAAAAAAGGAGCCCTGGACTTGAATCTGTCTTGGATTTTTGGCGGAATTTTTTCCAAAATGGCCGGGGTAAAGCCCTAAAAATTGAGACCGTCCTCCCAAAATCGGGACATATGGTAGGTAAGCCTACATATACATGAAGGTTTTGTTTTAAAAGTAACAGAATTTTGATAAGAAAGTCAAACTTATTCAAGTTGTTGCTCCTCAATCACAAAACTTTATTAAACGCCTGACTTAGCTCCAGAACTCAGGGGTTGGTTTTCACTTTAGGCTCCTAGTTTATGCCTACAAAAAGTTGGATACCGTACCGGGAAAAGTGATGTTTGGGTGAGCACGCCACGCACCAGCAGTTACAACCCTGATTGAAATCATAGTCTTTTTTTACAAAAAGAAAAGGGCTACCAAAAACTTGCAAATTTTTTTCCAGTTAGTATTGAAAGTTACGTAAGAAAGCAGCTCTTTAAAGAGCGTTTCTCATCTTACGGGCCGCGACCCTCCTGAATATCGCCAAGTCTTTTCAAGAAAGTCCCAACATTACTTTATACATTGTTTTTCAAATTTCTAGCTACAAAAATGAGAGCGTAAAGCGGTTGTAGGCTATATGAAAATACTAGAAGGGATCATAAACTGTAAAGCTCAAAAAAGGTTGAGAGAAAGACCGCTTCAGCACGAATTTGTATAAGCGTTTGTCATATCTCCGACTGCTTGTGCCTTAAGTCGTATTACCAAAAATCAATACCTGAAATCGTTCGGCTTGTAGATATTGACTTTGTGCCACAGGACGCCTGAAGGTCAAAGCAAAGGATGCGCTTTCGTCAAAATGAGCAGTCATCACGAAGCAAAAGCTGCCATCGAGGCCCTTCACGGAAGCCAAACCATGCCAGTGAGTATTTCAATATTGAGGATTGGAACAAAAGTGGAAGTGGTCAGTATTGGCTTTTAAGTTGAAAACGCGATTGTTCGCCCGGCAAATGCAAGACAAATAACCAATCTTAAACTTTTAAACGAAATTGTAGTTTTTTTTTTGGTTGTTTATTGAACAGCATTGCAAAAAAAGTATTTGGGTTAATTTTGTTTCTTAAAAAACACTATTTTAAATTTAAAAAAAACAAAAAATGCACCGACTTCTCTTTAACAAAGATGTTTTTTTGACTTCGTTCTTTTTTGTATGATTCATATTAAATCCGGGTAGACTGCATATTTAACCAGTACCGTTTTTTAATCATATTAGCATATAATATTCAGCTTGTAAGATTTTTAAAAACTTGGTCAACTTTAGTGCATTTTTTTTTGGCTTACAGTTGACAAGGCTTTTCCCTTTTTATTTTTTTGATCAAATTTAAGAAAAACATTTACTTTTCCGAATTAATCGCTGTATAATCACGCCGTCGTGCTCAACAAGTTTTTTAAATAAATATAATTGTCATCGAGAATGCGTTCAGGGGGCTTCGTCAAGCCTGGTGGTAAAGCTGGCCGACACCGAGAAAGAACGAGCTGTGCGGCGTATGCAGCAGATGGCGCAGACCTACGGCATCATTAGCCCCGTGCCGGTACAACTGGGAGCGACATATGGCTTGCCTTACGCGCAGGTATATGTCGCTTGAGCGTGAACGATGCTTTTCATTTGTGACGTAGGCGCTTTTAAGTAGTTCAAGCATTACAAGCTAACATAGCCTGCTGGTCAGCTGGCGTTTAAGACAATAAATATCTTTAAAAGTAGCCTCAAATCAGTTTTAGTTGATTTACTTTGTGACGTCGTGACTTCATTCATTATTACTAAAATCGATGAAATCATGATTTATTAATCCAGCAAGGCATTCGAAAATTGTATTGTAAATTTTAAGTTTTTGCCTGCATTTTATAACGGCAATACAGTTTTTACTGCAAAAAAATTACATGTAGCTTTAAATTGACTATGTCGAATGATGTGTTTTTCTCTGCCGGTCGTTTTTTCTCTAAATCCGACTACCGGACTCAAGAAGTTTTTTATTCAGTACCTTAAAGTGGTCTTCGCATAATAAGCCAACGTCGATGAATTAGCCATACAGCAAGTTTTTGAAACTAATTTTGAAAATAAGACTAACAAACAAACGATTAAAAATTCAAAATTTTCGCCTCAAGACTTGTAAAGGAAACGTTAGAATCGAGAAAATTCCAAGAATTAACGGCGAAAACATCGAGCCAATTAGATGTAGCTAAACGAGTGAATCTCAAAAAACTGTCGAATTTGTTTAAATTTTCGAACGTGCTGCACTTTGATGTGCACTTGGCACTAATCACACTGACAAATATTGATTTCAACTATAGCGCTTCGTATCCGCGGGTGATTAGTTGAATTGTACGACCAGGCAGACTTAAAAACTTAGGCATTCACAGCATGGTTGCTTAAATTTCTATCACTTTGACTTTGTTTCTTGACGATCATCGAATGAACGGCTTGAAGTTGGGAATCGCATTAATATCGTCTCGTTTTCAAATATATTTTGGTAATGCATTTTTATTCCAGTCGTTAAAATCTGTTATATAATGCACCCATTATCAATAGTGATTAGAGCAGTTTTAAGTTTTGCAATATCTTCAATTTTTCTTTATTTCCAGAGCCTAATTTCAACCCCAGTTTGGAACTCGCTTGGCACCCCTCAAACTCCCTCAGTCAGCAGCCTTCCCCAGACGGCCACTGTTTTTCCGTCGCCCACCGGTGAGGTTCTGTTTACATCAGTTTGAAATTCAACGTTTTACCTTTGTCATGAGAGAACGAACTAGAATTTTTTAAAAATTACCATATGTCTATTTAAACATTGCCTGCAACTTATGGGGGATACCGTTTAATCCTACCTTTTTAATTACTTCAAGACTGCTGATCATAAAATTTGTTTTGATTTTAACAATAACCCGAAACTTTCTACACTTGAGTTTTAGCCAATTTTTTTTAAATTTACATAATACCTACATGATTTTGAAAATTCGTCACAGTAAATTTAATTCTTGGAACATACTTTAATTTTAATTCATTTAAATTTTTTCTGTTTTTTTTTAACCCTTAAAACAAAAAAATTAACATCTATTTGTTTCTGTATACTACTAATGATTTAGAATTGAAGTGGTTGGTAGTATACATTTAGATCAATTGGAGCGTGATTTTTATTTTTATACCTTTCAGTTGTACCAACGGGGATACCAGGACAACACACCGCTCCGTTATCAGGCATTCCTAGCACTCCGCAGAGTCCGGTCGCCTCTCTCGCTCCGGTTTCCCTCATTCAACCAGCCACATCCGCAGCAAGCCAAGGAACTTCTCCCGAAGCGATCTTTCCACAGCAAGCTTTTTCAGGAAGCGAAGCGCATCTTAGTGTCGTTCCCTACTTAGGAGAACGTTCCAGTAAGTAAAGATTGAAACACTAATTTTATTCCTCTAATTCTCTGAATTAGGGGTGTTAAACTTAAGTCGGCGAGCCATGCGCTTAAATGCTTCTATATAGGCAGCTGTGTGGTAAAAAATCCAAGATTATGAAGTTGAAAATGCAAGCACTTGTTATTGAAATAATTGAACTGGGTTATGATGGCCTACCAGAAATTTAAGTCAAAAATTGATAGGCCTATTCACAACTTTGTAACTGGCTTTAAACTATCAAATAAATGGTGAATTTTTTTGGCTTTGAAGCCTGTAAGCTTTGGTTTTATCTAGGCCATACTATCAACTTGCCGTTGCGTCATTTAATTAAAAACGACAAATTGAAAACCCCTGTTTTTGGTGGAAAAATTTATTTTAATTTTGATACCGAATCATCGTCTTTTAAAGATTGTGAATAATATTAGCCGAAAAAAAGTTGGTTTTAATTTTAGCTAACCGCAGGGTTGTTTTTTCAGCTCAAACACCTTCGACTATTGAAATTCCACAAACATTCGTTCAGCCGCAACCTTACACAGGTGAGACTGCTGAAGTTTAAAAACTATTGCTATTTGTTGCACTTTAACCTGGAATTTAGCAATTGCCACGAAAGAAATGAAAATAATCTTAAAAACAGAAAAAATTAATTATTACATTGATAGTTTGTTTTAATTCAGTCATTTACATGCCCCCGCCTTCCCCATACAACGCTCAACAGTATGCCCCCACCATACCCCAAGCAACCCCGACAATCACTGCAAGTCAATTGCAGGCCGCCGCGCTGATCAACCAAAGTCCCAATGCGCCGCAAAAAGAAGGTTTGTGTTTTGCTTTTGACAAAAGTTTGAAATGAACATTCGGCATATCTCCTACTTTATTCAAATAAATTTTATTTGTTAAGCAAACAAATGCTGTTTTTTTCAATTTTTGTGCTTGTTGGAACCAGATTCGGTAGACCGAAGTTGTTTTTTTTAAAGCATAACTTTATCTAAGCTTTTTGGTAAAATTTATCTAAGTTTTTCATGTAATATTTATCTAACCAGTAGTGGGAGCCATCACCGTGATTTTCGGTTTAACTTTTGTCGGCTATTAAATAGATCAGCGGTATGCAAATACTTTTTGATCCGACCAAAAAAGTCTAAAGCTTTTATGACCCACATATTTATGTTTTTTTTCTGGAAAAAAAAGTGGTGGAAGATTTTAAACAAATATTTTCATCTAGTTTTTCAGGAAAAACAAGGCTTGGCTACCAATTTAAAATGAAGATATTTTTTTAGAAAATTTCACAATTTTCACAATCTTTCGCCGTTCTTTATTTGGGGACCCCTGATGTATTATCACAATTAATTTGTTTTAATTTATTATAAAAAGGCTAAAAGTAAACCAGGATAAAATTCAAAAAATTCATAAAAAAATAAAAAGAAGGACAATAAGAATGCTCAACAAGTACAATGTATTCCTAAAGAGATCACAATCTAACCGATCAAATATAATTTCAACGAGTTAGATAGGAACAGTAAAAAAGCGACTAAAACAAATTGACAAAGAGGACGATTATTATAATGCAGTAGTATTTCGCCTTAGAGGTTAACTTATGCCTTATGAGGTTCATAAGACCGAAGCAGGCCTGTCGCATAATAATCGTTTTCTTTGTCAATTTGTTTTAGTCGCTTTTTTACTGTTCCTATTTAACTCGTTGAAATTACATTTGATCGGTTAGATTGTGATCTCTTTAGAGAATACATTATACTTGTTGAGAATTGATTTTTCACATGTTGCATCCGTTTTGGCCCGGATCCCTTTTAAATGTTTTCTCACATTAATTGTGTTGATTTAGTTACAGTAGCGTTTCTTGATTCTCAGTAATAGGAACACGTTACTATTTTTTTAGGACCCGAAGGTTGCAATCTATTCATCTATCATCTTCCTCAGACATTCACCGATGCCGATCTCGTCAGTGTATTCCAACCTTTTGGAAATGTCATTTCCGCTAAAGTATTCATTGATAGAGCAACCAACCAAAGCAAATGTTTCGGTAGTCTATTGTTCAATGGTTCTGTTATACTAGTGACTAAATCAATGCAGTTTTATTAATTCTGCGTTTTGTTTGAATTAAGTTTTTATCAACTGTTTATCTTAGGTCTGGTGATCTGCACCTGACGTATACACTTGACTAACGTTTGCTTGTTTATCGAGTTTTACTCTTCAAGTGTAGGCACCAGGTGTATACTGGGTTCTTAATTTGAAATTAGCGTCAACCAAGAACCATTTGCTTTTATTTCTTTCCTAAAATGAAAGACTATCACATCAACTTTACAATGGCTTTTAAAACATCAATAATAACACCACTGTCACTGTTTCAGTCACTGTGAGACAGTGTCACTGTTTCAGTCTTTAGTTTCTTACGTCTACTATTAAGGTCAAAACACTGACACTGTCCCACGTTATTCACGTTTTCAAGTTCATTTAAGCTTAATGCCAAAGCGAACACCGACTATCTGCACCATTCATCCTGAAAAGCAGCTTTGGACATAGTGAGCCAACATATCCGTTTCTATTTCACTGGAGATACGGCTTGTCAGTATAAACGTACAATTCAGTCTTGAAATGTTTAAATATAAGTATTATAAAAGCTAAATTTTAAATAGACTATTCAATTGGCTTTAAACAAGGACTCCTTATCATGGCCAGTGATGGTCCTACAAAAAAAGGAGCCCGGTGCCAGAAAAATATGGGGGACCACTTTTTAGTGTTCCAAAACAAGGTGATCTCTAAAAAAAGGTCCTTAGGAGAAGCCATTATTTAGTCTTACAAAACAAAGAGGTCTCTAAAAAAAGTTTATTACTTTAGGGGTGCCACAGTCATGGTGCTACTATAAAGAAATAGAGCAATATCTTGCTTAGGGGAGGGCCAGGTGTGGCCGCACCACTGGCACCGTACTAAAGCCATCACTGATCATGGCATTAATAAAACCAAAACAGTACTATTGTGTACTGCTATTAACCTTAAGTTTGATACCAGCTTTTACTGACTTTAGCTACAATTTCTGAAGCGCGGCCGTAATCAGTTTCAAACTAAGGTTGTTTTATTATCAATTCTGTGAATAATAAAAGCATTAGAAATATCTTTAATTAAATTTGAGCCATTTGCTCTAATTAAGAAAACATTTTCAGAAGTAAAACAATTGTAATTAAGCCGCACACTGTAAATAACGTACGTACTATTCGGTTAGTAGATCCACTATGGTTTAGCCGACTTTGAATGTGAAAGTGGTAATTCTTTTAATTAATTTTTCTAAACTGCAACTCAGCATTGTGATTTGTAAGCAACCTCCTTAGGGATAAAAATGCCGTCAATGTGAAGTATTTTTAGCATTTATTCAACACAGAAAAATCTGTCCAAATTACGTTCGCCTACTACGTGAAAAATTTTTTGAAATGGCCGTCTATTTCAACTTTTATCATCAATACACATTACACAATTGCTCTTTATTTGTACACGTTATGATACAGTTCTTTTTTCTTCCGCAATTCACAACTGTCCTTTATTTGCACATAGTCTAAATTCTTGACTATGTACACTGCATAAGGTGTGTATACTGAATGTGCTAAACAGTAGCTAGATATATTTAAAGAAGTTTTGTAATGGAAAACGATTAAAAAAATTCGTTTCAAAGATTTGAATATAATAAGTCGTTGCTTGTATTATCCGCGGATCTATTAATTGAATTCTACTGTATTTGATTTCTTTTAGGGTTTGTCAGCTTCGACAATAGTGCTAACGCACAGGCAGCTATTCACGGAATGAACGGATACCAGATCGGGTGCAAGCGATTGAAAGTGCAACTCAAAAGACCCAAAGACCAAAGCCGTCCTTATTAGCGTATGAATTTCAAAAGTTTTATAAAACGGTAAAGAGAGGTGAACTTTTTATTTCACTTTAATTAAAATAAGCTATTATTAAGGACCTTTGTGATTGATCTTAATCAGGATTATTAAGTTTGAATGGCGTGAGATCGTAACCCCTTGACCAAAATCAGTGTTTCTCAACCTTTTTTTTGTGGCGACTCAAATATTAAGCGGAAATAGAGAGCAAAGCTTTGGCGACTTAATTTTTTCTACAGACTTTATTGGAAGCATAAAAAATAAACTAAACGTCATCACTTTCAATCAGTGTCCAAATCTTTATTTTCGTCCCCAAAACGTAGTGATCTCTACTGATCGTTCCTGCCTCCCCCCCGCTTCCGAAACCCCTGATTTTTACACAACTACAGTCTGCGACGATCCAATCAAATCAAACGGCGACCCACTTTTGGGTCGCGACCCAGGGGTTGAGAAGCACTGGCTTAGATAAACCTTAAACCGAACGGCGTAAAGTTTGTTTCTTACCTCTATAACTCAAGTAAAGAGTAAAAAACGTGAATTTCTCACAATGTGTTCAAATACTTCTTTTTTAAATCTTTAACTTGCAGTTTTGCCGCATCAATTAAAAATTATTAGTAAGCTAAATTAGGGGCTAAATGCTAGCTAATTTACTTGCAACTGTTATTTGCTCTCCAATTATAGCGTAACTATATTGGCATTTTTTTAAAAATTGTATCATAAAATTTATAAGCTATCAATAACCTGTTTGCTTATTTATTTGGTAAAGTTTAAAACATAGAGTTTAATTGTCAAGATATATGTAAGACAAAAACATAGTTACTCTAATTTTTGTTAGATATGAAAATCAAAGAAAAATATTTTCTATACAGTTTGTAAAAAGAAGTTTAATTTGCTTTCTGGCAATTTCTTAATTTCTGAGCGCTTCGGTAAAACAAAACACAAAATTTTTGTTGCTAGAAAAGTAGTTATATTTTTTTTTGATTCTATCATCACCAAAAAATTATTTTATCAGATTTACAACTTTTTACACTTTAAAAGGGGAAACGAGTAGCTCAATTTTATAGCACCAGTAAAACTAAAAACCTCTAATTAGGCCATATTTTTTACTAGTCATTAAAAGTACAGTTATTTTATTCTGCAATTTTTTTATTATTACTTAAAACAAGGTAATGTAAACTTTTTTTTAAACATTTGACCCTGAAGTACAGTAGTAATAACTTTAGAATCATTCCACATTTTTAGTTGTATTTATTTTTTTAAAATCAATCAATATTCATGAATTATTTCTCAATTTTTTCGTTCCAAACCGACTACTATAGTTTAAACAAATACACATAGTTTTAATAACCAAAAAATTCTGTAAAACTATTACTTTCTTTGATATTTTATTTACCAAATGAATGACAACCTAAATATGACGTTTTGTTGGTTGTTCTGAAATTAAACTTTTTCACAACTACTTAGGTTTTTGTCACGAACACCAAATCCACTTATTCCGGCTCTGTTGTTGGATTTTATGAGGTTTTCACATGTTATGTTGTACTATCGTTGATCCTTTGTTGTGTTGATTCTATACTTACTTTAACGTGTAAAATAAGAAGTTTTCAGATGGAAAAGCATTTTTTAATTATTTGAAATAATTAAAGCATGATGTATTGCCAGAAATCATATCAAAACAAATTTTAAAAGATTTTTTCATTACAGACTTACAGACTTCGATAAAACTTATCAAATTACCTCGTAAAATAGTTTTGTTATGAAAGAATTTAACTGCAAAGGCGCGTTTACAGCCGTTTATAGTACTTTTTTCTTTAAGTGCGATCTTGGTTTGTTTTATTGACGCTCAAATCCACTCATGTTTTCGAGAAAAAATGAGTGAATTTGAGCGTCAATAAAACAAACCAAAATCGCGCTGAAAGAAAAAAGTACTGTAAACGGCTGTAAACGCGCCTTTACTCTCAGTCTGCTGCAAAGTAAAACCTAGACTTCGAAATGTTGTTCCGGTTCTAATGTTTTCTTTAATTTTGGTTTGGGCGCAAATGACTGTGTTCCGGTCCATAGTATCGTTCTTAATTTTAAAACAACTTTTGTTTTATTTTAATTTGTTCTTAATTTTAAATTTTAGATTTTAATTTTTATATTTTAAATTCACAAATTTGAATTAAATTATTGTGTTTAACATGGTTCCTGATTTTTAATTTTGGGTTGTTATTTTATTTTCTAAACTGACTCACCAATCAACATTCCACTCAATTTGCTTCACAATAGTTTATTTACGTATTTTAACCAAACAGTATATTTTCTTAGTATTGCATCTCGTATAAAATTCTGACTTGAGTTTTTCGCCGGCTCCATAAAACTCAAGCTATGATCGGAGCTAAGAACTAGGTCTATAGTTTTGGAAAATTGCTCACCTAAATTTTACAACACTAAAGCAACAAATGTTTCCTTTTCAAGAATTTTTTCATCGATTTTGTTCTATCAACTGCGCTTTAAAAACCAGTCTTGATAGTTCAACCGATATGATTAATATAGAGCATATTTGACAGGTTAATCTAAATTTGCGTTAAATTGCTTGTAATCGGCGATGCGACTTCCCTAATAACGACAGAAAAAGTCAAATCGCGTCTTTTTTGTCTTCTTTAGCGCCTATACGGAACATTTAGCTACAGCTACTTTCTGTGAAAATTGTTTCTTGTTCCTTGAAAAATAAACAAAAAAAACGGATTTATACGCAAAAAGTACGAGAAAGTTTAAGTTTAGTCTTTTTTTTACGATAAAAGCTATTTTAGTTGAGAAGATACTTTTTCTATCCGTATGAAAATAATCCCAGAAAGCAGTCATAGTTTTTAATTTGTTTTTATTTTTTATTTACTTATGCCAAATAAACTAGCACTTTCAGATATTTTTGTTCGTAATCAGTTTATAGGAACGAAATTGTAAAATGACTTGCTCAAACAACCAGGCCGAAAAATCATGAATTTTTCTCTATTATAGAGTATGACAATTTAATAAAGCGTAACAAATAACAGATTATTCGCTATTACTACAGTAGATAATTTTTTTCAAAGTTTAATTAACCTTAAGTTATGTAAATTTTGGCGTTGCGTTCATTTAAACATTGAATTGAATAGGCCTACAAAGAGTAATCATCTATATCAGGGACGTCTAACCCGTGATCACGTGGCATTTTACGAAATGACGTAAACTAAATATGTTAATGCTGTTTTTTAAAAAATTCTTTAATGCAAGGTGAAAAAAGTCTTTACTTGAATTTGAAAGCAAAAGTTTTTTAATGCGAAATGCTTTAGAAACTAAAAAAAGGTTTCATTTAAAAAATTGTTTTTATTTGCTTGGTCCGCGAATATTTTTGATAAGCCGAAATGGCCATTGGCTCAAAAAGGTTAAACACCCTTGATCCCTATCTTCCTCAATATAAATATTGAGTTTACGCTTTTTGTCCTGGGACAATGAAGCAAAGAACTATAGTTTCATCAGGGCAAGGCCGTAACTTCGTCAGATGGGGCCCCGATGTAAACATCTATTATGGGGCCCGACTTTTTTCGTACTTAATATTCAATTGGGATACTTTTCTCAATACAGGAATCATTGACGACTCCGCGATATAAAAAGATTTTTCAATTCAAATAATGAGTCAAAAAAGCATTGAGTTGAACAGGTAAAAGGGGCTAAAGCTAAGTTTACTGTTGCTACAAATGAAAGGCTATAATTGGAATAAAATTTCACCAAGGTTGCACAGCTCAACATAATTTTTGTGATTGCAGTGTATTCAAATCGAAATAATGACATAGAAAAGATTTCTTGGGGGCAGGCTGCAACAAAAATTTTTTGATTGTTTAATAAAAGTTTAATCAAATAAACGTCGCAAACCAAAATCGTATTATAATGACGAAAAAAATTATGTGCTATATTTTGAGGTAAGGTGCTTTGTGAGCATTATTAGCAATATTTCAGCAAAATGGAGATGTGCTATGGAATGCGGATAAATTATTTAACCCAAAAAGAATTAACGTACAGTACATTGACATCACAAAAGACACAAACTAATAAAACACTAATAGAGGCCAATTAAGTAGGCTATCGTAATTTACTTGCGGGTAGTTAGAAACTTGAAATTTTTCCGTGTTGCTTTTGCACTAGCGAACTGCTGAATAACTTTTCTAAAATCTAAATTTTTGCTCGTTCATTTTCTATCGACAACAGAGCCAAACCGCTAAGTCTCTCTTGGGACATGGAGCTTCGAAGAAAGTTTTTGATCAGTTTGAGTTTAGAAAAAGACTTCTCTGCCGTAGCAACTGTTACAGATACTGTCATATACATCATTTATGCCATACAAACGTCAGAATAAGTTGTGGCAAGGGATGCATTTTCAACAATCAAAAAAGAAGCCATTTCATGTAAGGGTGTCCCACAAAAAAGTTTATTTTTTAATTTTTAACTACTTTTGTTTTAGAGCATTTGACTCTTTTATTTTTTCAGGTTTTATTCTATGGTAATAGGAGTTTTATACCTGAAATTTTGAAGCCTTTATCTTAATCATGCCTTTCACAATTGAGCAGCGATCAAAAATAGTAAAGTTCTATTTGGAAACTAAATCACTGGTCCAAACCCAAACGTTGTTACCACCAAATCACTCCACAGCAGGAAGTGCACAGCTTGGTGTGCGCTTAGCTCTGACGGAATCATCGGGCCTTACTGGTTTGAAGACAATGCTGAGAATGCGGTGACGGTTAATCAAGAAAACTATCGCCACGTCATCAAAAAGTTTACTGCTTGTCTTCGTGGTCGTCGCTTTGACTTGAAAAAATTATGGTTTCAGCAAGATGGGGCAACACCTCACACTGCAGTGGAAACACGAAAATTATTGTCTGAAAAATTTGAAGACAGGCTGATTTCCTTGAAAGCTTCCCACATCTGGGCTCCACACTCTCCTGACCTTAGCCCACTGGACTTTTTTCTGTGGGGCTACGCAAAAGATAATGTCTATAAAAATAAGCCTACCTCTATTTCCGAACTTAAACAAGAAATAACTACGTTCATGAGAGCCATTTCCGCTGACACATGCAAAGCAGTAATTCAGAATTTTGCTGTGAGAGTAAGGGAATGCCTTCTGCGCCATGGCGATCACATTGAGCATGTTATTTAAGCAGCATCATCAAAATATATGACTATTTTTATGCTCCAGTAACATCAGCTAAGTAAAATGGATAACGACGATTTTGATGGCAAACAAATCTCCAACACATTATTTATGCACGGTGAAACTTTCATTGCTTTATCTTTACAAGTTTTTGCGTTACAAAAATTTTAAAAATAAACTTTTTTGTGGGACACCCTGTATTTAGATGGTTACGGCCTTGACGTACAATACACTGACACAGGCCTGACGAGAGGGGATGCAACCGGTGCGCCGCACCAGGGCCCGTAAGAGTGTAGGGGACCCGTGAATATCATAGTTCAAAATTGAAATGGGCAATAATGGATGAACTTTTTATTGTTTCTTTGAATCTGAAAGGGATTTTTATGTGCCCTATCACGAACAAATTTTGCAAGAATGTTTTGGAGAAAAGATTTATACAGAAAATATAAGCTCTAACGTCTAACCTGATGTTAAACTTGCAAACGTTTTCAGAATCACTGTGACGAAACAACTGAGGAAAGTAGTACAATACCCGAGTTTAGCCGTTTGGCTTGGCAATAGTAGGGTAGGATAAACGAAGAAATAACATTAAAAATCACAAGAGCGTACCAAAATTTGGTATGTTGAAAATAGAATAATGGCTGACGCAACGAGACAAGCAACAACGCCATTGATGCAGAAGAAAGTCAACATGCACGATCAGCATTGGAGACATCAGTTCGCTGGTTGAGATGAGAAAACGGCCGATAGCGTGGCTTTCGGCTTCCGTCGCGTGCATTTCATTGCATATTTTCTAAACGTCCCGCGATAAGCGCATAGAGACAGAGTAGAGATGTGCCTTGATACCAACGTCAAAGTTTGGCAAAATGATGGTTACAGCACATTTTGGAAGGAAGTCTGCAAAGTACTATGAAAGAATTGTAGATTTCACACCAGATTTATCTCGTGTTGAGCAAACAACATTCCTTTTGCGTTACTTAGTTCCGCATAAATCACGATTTGAAATTGTGGAGCGATTTCTGAAATTTGTTGATTGTAGTGACAAAAAAGATCTAAAATTGCTTAAATGATTACTGAAACATTGGAAAGCCATGCTATTCCACTTGCTGATTGTAGGGCACAAGGTTGTGACAATGCGGCAAGCATGTCAGGTAAATACATTAATTCACCAGCAATAATAAAAAAACAGTACCCTGCTGCTATATTCTCTCCTTGTGGTTGCCACACACACAATTTATTAATGTGATAATGATGCTGCTGAATGTATTCCAGAAACAAGTACCTACTTCGGAACTATACAAACAATATGCATTTTATTCAATTGCAGCCCCAAAGAGGTAGGAAATATTAGCAAAGCGGATTGGTTCTTCGTTTCATGGCATATCTGGCACCAGATGGTCAGATCAAGTAGATAGTGTAAAACCATTTGTAGCTCACCTTCCAGGCGTCACGTTGGCTTTGGAAAACCTGCTAGAGCTGAATATCACTACAAAAACCAGGAACAGAATTTATAGAGCTATGTGTTATGACAGGTCCTTTACCTGCATCGTAGTGTCAATCGTATGGCACAGAATATTAGTTCCTATTGACTTTTGCAACAAAGTCATTCAAGCTAGTGATGCAACTTTACATATGGAACTTGCAAACCTAGAAAGCTTGCTTGCACAACTAGTGGCTCTTCGAGACAGTTGGAAAGCAATCCGGAATGAAGCTAAGCTTGTTGCATCCAGCCTGTAGATAGAAGTAAAATTGCTCAGAGACCATAATTCCACTGCCCAGAAAAGAAAAAGATTCCAATATTAGGATATACCTGATAAAAATGTGAATGAAATAAACAAAGCAGATGAATGCATTGAAAAAAGTCCTTTCCAAAAGCACATATTTTATGTTGTATTGGATGATGTTATTGGAGAGCTTACAGTTTGTTTCAGCGTAGAAAACAGATTTCTGATACCTTCAGCTTTGTTTGGAACTACCAAAAGATGTCAAAAAAAGAATTGAAGCGCTAAGCAGCTAAACTAGCAGAGAAGTATTCTAAAGAAATCAGTAATAAAAATTTTGTGCAGTAAATCAATCAATAACAATGATTGACAATGCCAATTTTGGTAGGAAACAGTTGGGTGCTTGGAACTGTTAAACGCTTTAGCAGAATACAAGTTAGAAAGTATATTGCCCAACCTCAGTGTCAGTTTGAGGATGTTCCTTACAGCAGCAGCCACAGTAGCATCAGAAGAAAGAAGCTTCAGCAAGCTTAAGCTCATCAAAAATTATCTCAGGTCCACCATGAGTCAAGATCACGTGACAAACCAGACTAGGCTCAGTATTGAGTCTGACATTGCAAAACAAATAGACTTTGACAGTGTAGGCTAATTTGTAATTTTGTTAAGAAAAAGGCAAGCAAAACAACGCTGTTTGAATAAAATAAGTCAATTTACCAAGTGTTTTATCATTTATATATTTTCTGCAGGCTGTAGCCTTCATGAAATAGTGAACATTCAGATGATGAATGATCTAGGTATATTTGTAAATAACGTATGAAACGGACATGCATAAAGTTTGATTAAGATGTACGTTTATGTAAACAACTATAAGAGTTTGATAAAATCGTGCACAGGCATTTTAAAAAGATTCCTGATTCCTCACATCATATAACATAACGCAACTTAATCATCTAGATACGACTAGTGTTGGAAAGGGAGCCCAGAAAAGGTCTCGCACCGGCACATATTTTTCCTCTCAACGGCCCTGCACTGACATCATCACAAAAGACACATACTAATAATTTCTTTAGCAGATTTTAAATGGGCAATTTTTTCTCTAAATGACGTTTTGATGGAGAGCATTTGTCTAAGAAACAACGGAGAGACGTTATTAGAAAATTTGTTAGAAGTTTTTCTGATGACGTCTCTCCGTTGTTTCAGATGAGAAGCATTTGATAGGATAATGATAAAAAGTTTACTTGAGCTGTTAACGAAAATATTTTACAATAAAATGTAGCAATGCGGGGCTCTCTCGTGATGGGGCCCCGGTGCGTGGCACCGGCTGCACCAACGATAGTTACGGCCCTGCATCAGGGATATCCATAGGCTGGCGTGCATTGTACACTTTGATTCGAGTTAAAAAGTTTTTTTGTGCGAAAAATAAATAAGTAATAAAGAAAAAAAGCTTTTCGGCCCACGCCAAATGATACAAGTAGTAGAACAAAATTTAGTACTTTTTGCTGCGGATTTTGAAATACAAATTTTGTCAATGTTTTTAATAAAAGTAGGCTTTATTATTTCTGCAACTGGAATTTACTGTAAACAATTTTATTTGCGAATTTTGATAAACCGTAAGGCCTATGATGTTGCTTTAAAGCTGATTGGAAGATTAGAGCCAATTAAAGCAATTTTTTTAACCAATTAAGAGTTTTGATTCTAGGCCCAAAAATCCTGCTGCAAAATTTCATCAAAAATTAAATCACTGAATCAATCTGAAATAAACAAGCAAGTTTAGAACGTGGTCGGAGGGTGTGTTATAAAGCAGCTGCAAAACAAAATAACTTTCGCAAAACATTTTTTTCCTTTTTGTTTATTTAAACCCAACAGTAATACAATTTGAAGCAACCGATCTGGGCAGGCTATTACAGTATATAGAGATGTTTTAGAACTTTCTTTGAATACTTAATAATTATTTTGTCTTATTAACTGTTTATACCCACTACTAAGTTGCAGGATAATGACAGAAGCATTAAGGTTCGTTTTCATGTTCGTGGAATGGAGCATGCTTTGTATCTCCTATTGATTTTTTACTTATTTCCGCGCTTATGCGCTAAGCGAAAGAAAAAATTCAATAAAGGAAACAAAAAATACTTCATTCTACGCTTAAGCAGCAATCAAGCGAGTATTAAGGCTCGCTTCCACTACGAGCGTAGAATGGAGCATTCTTTCTTTGTTTTATTGATCTTTCCGAGCCTAAAATCTAAGCGAGCGTTAAGCGAAGCAAAAAAAATCAGTAAAACAAACAAAGAATAATCCATGCCACGCTCGTAGTGGAAACGATTCCTTACCTGCTTTCAAAGATACAAAGATATTGTTGTTTTGATTTTTTAAGTTATTTTTAGATAGGTCTTTAATTTAGACTTGTTAAAACTGCAGTTGATAATGACTTGCCGAACAGTGATTTAGAAATAAGAGACACAGCACGTGGCCAGGTTTGGAATTGAACCAAAAAGATTTGATTGTGATGCCACAAAATCATTTTTAAAAAACCAAAAGACGTAAAGCAACTATTTATAGCCAATGAATATTTGTCTTTGAAGGATGCTGTTTTACATTCCAATTTAAAAAGGGTTGATTTTTGCTGTTGTGTTTGTCAGTTGTTGTTATTTTCTCTTTTATTAATTAGTGTTGTATGCTATAGAAATTGCTAAATTGTTAATCAAAAATATCCGATTTTTCTATATTTGTTTAATATGCTGTAAAATGTTTTATATTAATCAAAGAAAAACAAATTATTTAATAATGGCGTTTTTTAGGTGTTGTGAAGAAGCATTGTCTTGCCGCTGTACATAAACGATGAAAAATCATGACAACTTTAGTTCTTTATTATCTGTATTTATTTTGAACGTATAGGACTATTTTATTATCGAGTTACCCTCATATTTGTTGTGTAAGCATTTCGTAAAGAATTATAATTATTATTTGCCCTTATGTAACTGGGCAAAACCGCAAAAAACTAATGCCAATATTTAAATTAGTTAAGTTTAATCGAAACTGACAATGACAAATAAATGTTTCGTAATTGAGCAGCTCTTAAACTTTTTTAAAGGCGTCCCCTTTTTTTCACGCAAGCAAAACTCGCGCCCCACTTCCTCATTAAAAAAAAATTTTATTTTTTTTTTATGCAAACAAAACTCGCCCCCCACTTCCTCATAAAAACAAAACTTTCTTTTTTCACGCAAACAAAAATCGCACCCCCACTTCCTCATAAAAACAAAACTTTTTTTTTACGCAAACAAAACTCGCGCCCCCACTTCTTCATGAAAACAAAACTTTTTTTTCACGCAAACGAAACTCGGTTCTTCACTTCCTCATGCAAGCAGAACTCGCCTCCCCCTTACGACACAAACTAAAAACAAAACCCAAGCGATTTCATTAAATTTTCTAATTTTGTACAAAATTCAAGGTAAAAACTACAAAAAAGTTTTCACTTTCCATGAGCGTCTAATGCGTCCCTAAATTAATGGTGTAGACCAGGGATGTTCAACCTTGTTTATTATGGGCCAAATTTAAAATCGAGTCAAAGTCGGTAAGCCACAAAAAGCTTTTTACTTAGAATTAGACTCTAATTTTTTAATTTTCGCACCTAAAATAAAGTGTTATCTAAAAAAAAAGTCTTCACTCAGAAGTTGGCTCTGATTGGTCAATTTTTGTCCCAAACGTGTACTAGGCAAACTCGCGAAATTCATTTTCGAAAACCTCATTATACCCAGAAAACTTGGAATAGGCAGTGGGCTGCATCAGAACCTTAAGTGAGCCGCAGGTCGGACATCCCTGGTGTAGACTAAAAAATTTGTCGTTTCAACTAACAATTCGCTTTCCACCCAGTTGCTGCACAATTTGCTTCCACCCGAGGCGGGCGCCCGAGTTTAAGAACCTAAAATATAAAAGCCGAGATTGTTATTAAAACAGTTGTATATTGGTATATGTGACAATTACACTTCGTAATTTTTATATGACATATTTTTAACAAGCATAATCACGCAAAAATCTTAAGAACCGGTAATCCTGGGAGTTCTTTTTGCGCACAAGTACTATTCATTTTCGCGTTTTCTTGTTTTTAAGCATGGGTCTTGCAACGAAGATTTTAAGTGAATGAAAAGCTTTTTTTTCAATAATAGTTCGCGTTCTCGCAAAATGATTGATGGATTCCTTACCATCCGCAAATGTTGTGAATAATTAACCTGTGACGTAATTAATTCCGAAGAGAATCCCTTTTTTATACCGAGTTAAACAAAGCGTTTATTAACAAGCACATTTTCATCAGTGTTGTGCGCTGTATCACATGGTAGCTTATAATTGCGCTTCACGCTCGCTCATCATATTGTAAATAAAGATTTTGATTCGAGAAGCTACTGCGAGTTTGGCAGTTATCGGTAAGCTTGAATCAATATATAGTCGATAAGTCTTATCATGAGACTGGGAATAATAGGCTGAAAAGTTTTTTAAATTAAAAATGAAAGCGCAGTGTGTGGCT
This sequence comes from Diplosoma virens, assembly GCA_963680785.1. Classification (NCBI taxonomy): domain Eukaryota; kingdom Metazoa; phylum Chordata; class Ascidiacea; order Aplousobranchia; family Didemnidae; genus Diplosoma; species Diplosoma virens. The sequence continues at coordinate 10,986,888 of OY796890.1, read as the reverse complement.
GTGAACAGAAATTTCACCAATCATTAATTAATTTTGAGAAGTTTTTTTAGTTGAATAAAAGCCATAGAATGTATTAGTAACCCACCATCCTCGTCGTCTCATAGTTTTATTTTTTTGACTCGAACGTCTAAGGCGTTAAAATGCGAGTAACCATCAAGCGATTTCTCCAATGCAATTATAAGTGGGAGTCGGTAATTTTTTGTTAGCTTTTTTACATAGAGATATGACTGAAATTTTGAATTGGTTGTTACGCAGCCATGCAAAGAAAAAGCCCTGTGTAATGTCCTTCTCATGAACATAACAAAACAATGAGAGCATGAGTTAAACCAATTCGATTGTGTGGGCCATCATTACAGCACTTCTATCTACTTGGCCACAATGCCGACATTAACAAAATTGGGTCTATTTCTTGAAAAATCCCATTTCTATTTAATTGCGTATTTAGTCAAGATTTTCAAAAACAATAAAACTAAGATTCATCGCATGAGTCTCTTTAATAAAAACTGCAATCGCGGAAATACAAGCAACAGACTGCCTATACAATACAAACAGGGTCGCAAAAAACTGCGCAGAATAAAATGAGAGAATTTAAGGAAACGAAGTCGTCATATCTCATTATATCGGTAAAACGCAATACTGTCAGGATTTTTCGGGGTACAGTTCTTTCAATGACCATCTATTTTCTGAAATCTGGTCAAATATCGAAAGCAGTCCGTGTGCAGCAAATTATAACAGCAGCGGGCATTAACACAAAGGGCACATGACGAAGTAGCATCGCCAAATCACAAGGCACAAATTTAAAGGTCGATGAGTTTTACACGAGTTAGGAACGCGAAAAAGACCGTTATTGAGTTACAAACGGTGTTTTATTTGAACTACGAAACTTGAAATGCAGTAGCACCGATTTTTCAGCTTTTTGTCTGAACAGTGGAAGGGACACCTAGGATGAAGGTGTCATGCTTTGGCATGGGACACCTCAAGGCCATCATGGTTTTTTAGGCGAGTTAAAACAGAAATATGAAAAGACTTATCGTTTAAAGCGCAATTACGATTTCGGAAACCGTTGCATATTTGTTTTTGAGAAAGCGAAGTGATAAAAACACAGAAAAATGATAAGTCACATTAACATGAGCAGTACGGCGCATCGCTTAGCTTTCAATTCAGAGATCCTTCAATATACGATACTCTTGCGCCGCAACGCTAACAACCAAACAATCATATGGATTAGAAATAATAAATGCTAAACCGAAGGCACGGAAACTTTACCTGGTATATAAAAGCAGGCGATTACATAGACTACAAACGATGAAGAAATTCTATTACGGTGAAAACGAAACGTACTGACCGCTTTTTTTAATTGTTTTTAAAGTTTTTTAATTGTTCTTAAAAAATAAAAGTCTTTATCTTTCTTCGGACTGGAATAATTTTTACGTATTCAGACAAAATAATTTTCGCATTTTCGTCGTTTGTAAGTGAACTCTAAGCGAAACCTTGAAAGAAAACTCGAGTGGCGTCATGAGAGCGCCTGAAAAAAATTCCAGGACTACCCCCATTGGCACCCGGCCTGGGTTCATAATGACGTCGCAGCAGGTGGAGGACGGTATGACGTCATTAAGCATGCGACAAGATTCATAAGAAATAATAAAAGAAAATGGAACAAAAACGAGCAGCAAAAAAAAAAAAAACGTCAGAAACTTTCGTCGTTTGCAGCCGACAGAGCATTCCCCATTTTACGTATCGGCCCCAGCTCACGGCTTCTTCTTTCGTTCTCACGCCGCTCCTTCTAATCACATGAAATTCGTGACGGCGCTCACGATTTCTCGTTCGAACACAACTAGACTTTCGATGACGAGATCATCACGATCTTCCCTCCAACGCGGAGGACGTCATAAGCGAAGCGGTAGATGTCACGTGACCGATCGGACCAATAGGAGAACTGGGATTATTGAGACCTATGTGCATGGGAGAGGCCAGTCCATTAAAATTGGGAAACCCAATCAGACCTCCCAGGGGGGAAGGGGGAATTCCAGCAGCGGCAGCAAGATACGAGAGGTTGGGCAACAAGGCGGAGTTGGAAGGGGGCGAAGCAATGTTGACGTTGGAGGGAGACAGGAGGGGTGAGGCGTAGAGGTTGGGCTTGCCTCCGTTGCTGCTGCTGTAACTGGTTGAAGAAAGATCAGAGTTGGAGCTGGCTCTGTATTTCCTCTTGTCGGTGACAGTCTGGGTTGATGAAAAGCTGTTCGTCAACTTTCGCAGGCCATCTTCGAAATCGCGGCCGGATGATGGCGGTTTGTGCTCTTTCGTGTCGCTCGAAGTGGTCGACGACTCCTGAAAACAACAAGAAATTAAATAATTTAGTCGAAAATTGAAGAATGAAGGCTAAACTTTGGCTTTTTTCATTAAAAATTACAGTATTTTGGCAAGAAAGGCAGAAACATCACGAATTTATCGATCTATCACACAAAAATCAACAATAGAAATCAATAAGTTAGTAGAACACTGCAGTCACGTTGATTACCCAATCTGTAACACACGTGCGCGTGCTTTACCTTAATCCAGGGTTAAGAAAAAGATACTTTTCGGGAGCTCCAATAAGATGTAAAGGTCTTTTTTAAGCCTTCGGTTTTATATTTAGTCAAAAAGGACAACTAAAGCACGAGCAATTTGTTTTATTGTTGGTTCAATTTTAATAAAACCCCATTTCTGCCACAGAAATATCGTTATTGGCCAGTCTATAATGACGACGTCGGGTCTACCCCTGTATACTACATCAAAGTTGTACAATGTACCTTTAAAAAGCTAAGTTACACCGGGAATGCCTGATACAGGTGGCTTGAAAAGCATTGCAGTGGAGTATGAGGAAGATTTTATCGAGCGCAAAGTGGGAAAACGAAATTACCGCGAAAATTTTGACACCGAATAGAGAAAACTTAGAACTGTTTAATTAAGGCTAAAAGAGATCAACCTGCCCGTGCAACATGTCGTGTTCTATACGTAATCGCGGCGTGTTCTAAAACTGACCTGCGCAATCGACTCGATCGAGCTCAACCTCGAGGTACCCGCGACGGGCGACACTTTCTCGCGCTTCACGTGAATCATCGATGCTGATTGACCGGAAGAACTATCTGTGGAGAAATTAACCGGCCGTGATTGGCTGTTTCCGCTGAACGATGATTGGTCGGCGTGAGAAAAGGTAGACGAATCGAAAGAGCTGATTGGTTGGGATTGCGACGAGCTGCAGTCGGGTAAAGACTGAAAACAAAAACAAGACGTTCAAATAATATTTCAGAAATTAATCTAATTGAAAAACTGAACAAAAAAAAACAATAAAATATTATTTACAAATCGGGTCATGTTTTAGAAATGAATTTAATTCAAAAACTATACAACTACAATAAAATGATATTTACAAACCGTGTAGTGACTGAGTGAGGAGTCGGAGTCATCGGAGTCGTCTCCGTCGGGATGGGTTCGGATGCACTTTTTTTTTCTCCTACCAAACCAAACAATTTAAGCTTGTAAAACTCATGACTTTCAAAGTTTGCTTTGTTTCGTCGACAGTTGGCCGCATTTTAGTTGTCACAAAGTCTTTAAGAGGGATTTTGTCAGGTCAACTAAGCAGGGACAGCTGCATCAGCAATTTTCAAATACAGTAGATTAGTTCCGTTTCAAATGGCAACATTGCGACAAGCTCGTTGCATTCATCAAACCTTCGGTTCTTACTAGAATAAGCGACAATCTACCTGCAAGGGGCACACCACAAGTGCTGTTGTTCCAGCCCGAAAACTGCTCTGCACTTCTTCGCATTAAGACCTGCATAAAAAGCATATGTTGCTGGACTTTTTTAAAAAAGGAATTTTATTAAAAAGTAATAAAAACTTAACTAAAATACGACCGATGAAGAATCGCTTTAAATAAATTGTTTCGGAAAATTGCCAACATACAAACAATTCTTTTCTAATGGAAGCGAAGGCAGCAAAAAGAGATTTTCTCACTGCTTGCAAATTAATAAGTGGAACGAGAGGGGAGTTCAAAACACTTCTAAAACTATCGCGAAAGCGACGAGACATGCAGCGGCAGCTTGCTCACATAAACGCTCAATCGATTAAACGTAAGAACACCACTACAAATATTCTACATACCAGTGCAATCTTGCACCTTTTCCTTCTTTCTTTTCTTACGTTTGCCCTGAAATAGACGAACAAGTTCAATTAAAACCTGCTGAAGAACAAAGCAAGCAAGCACATAGAATAGAAATGACATTAACACTAATAGCCAACGAATGATCTTGCTGCGGGTTTTGCATTAAGCAGTTTCAGTATCACTGGTAGGAGAAGCAGCACGGCGCGTATTAAAATACGCCGACTCGTATATTTTTTGAGTTAACACGCTCTCTGGCTGATCAACCAACTTGTGTTCTTTCAAATTACTGCACGAGGTACATTATCGTCAAATGCGCGATAAGGCGATCATTATGCTAATGATGTTGTTTAGCTGAAGTATGTTCTGCGATTAGTGGCATTGTCTACGTTAAATATGAACATTCAAAAGTTTACAGGTCAATTGAGTAAGGTAAAAGTTAATAGGCCTTTGTCGGTAGCGTCAATAGTTGCGCTGCTTTGATGGCAATCGCGACAGCCAAGATTTGGGTTCAATTCTCGCTCGCAACGTTGTTTTGTTTTCGAGAAATGGACTTTACGACGCCACCCTCTGCTAAGGGAGTTTTGACGAGCTACTCCGAGTCGGTCATATTACTCTATAAATTAAAAACATTAAATAAAGAAAAAGTTTTGAACAGCAACATCCAAGCAGATCCGAGTAATCGCCTCATGGTTGCTCCAAGTTTAACGCCAAGATATGATTTCATATGAGAAGACCTGAAGGAGGGTGCAACGCTTTGGTTAAGAAAAATTAATCTCACCGAAAATGTTTTTATAATTTCAATTAATTTTCTTGCTTGTAATTGTAACCAGGGATGCGGACTTGTCAAAATCCTGAAGCGAGTCCCGAGTCCGCACCCTTGTCCAAAACTAAGAATTAATTTTTTGGCTTCTATGAGAGAAGCCAGCCATGAACTGGCATAAGTTGCAAAAAAATTAAACTGACATTTTTGTTCTGTCCAAGTAATAAACACCAGGGACGCCAGAAGTTGGGAGGCAGAAAGAGCAATTTAACCCCAGCTTTTTGACTACTTTCAATTGTCCCCTGCCTTTTTCAAAAAGGAAGGGTACAGGTGCGCAGATACAAAGCATTGGGTCAGATTTGCCCCTACAATCATAGAAACTCAACCAAAATATCAGATATTCAACTTCTTTTTCATTTTTCATTTAAGGTTTAGCAATTTTTTTTTCTGAATAAGGATTGATAACAATAATCTGCTGCAAGCTGCTGCATAAAATCTAGACGTCGAACTTGTTATTTTTTTGACGAGTCCGAGTCTAGCTATATTGCACGGAATTGACGAGTCCGAGCTCGCATTCCTGGTTGTAACACTGCTTCATGACGAGGCTCGCTTGATTTTGACCAAGTACGACACGTAATCAGGTAAAAAAAACTATAAACATATGTCTTCCTCGGCTCAGTTCATGTATTTGCGACTGGGTCTCGTTAACCCGCTGCTTAATCGAAGCATCGTACCCTTCTCGAACAGCAAGCAACATCAAGAGAGTGAAAACAAACCGCGAAGGTCTGCACGGCGAAAAAGCTTAATTAACGCGAACGGCGAATGACGGCTTTTCGAGCAATGAAGCGTGCGGCAAAGTCTAATGAGTTCACAGCAAGCTGCGAGAAACAAAGACAGACCCATTTACAATTAGGTCGACAAGACGCAACAATAAAAATTGTGACTAGAACAAGCTCGTTTGGTTGCGTCACAAGTCGAGTAACTTAATAAGCTGACAATCATCTAAATTGAAATCTGTAACTGTAAACCTGGTGGCATAAAGCATATCTTTTAACAGCAATCCAATATTCACTGCGAACTTTCAATAGCTTGAACATAGGGCGTCAAAGCAAATAAATAACCAGTTCCTATCGCAACCCAAAAAAACATCGTTTCAAAGCTTCTGCACTTAGAATTACTAGGATTTCACAATCGACCTTTTCCCGAAATCTTACACCTTGTTGACAGTTCAAATCTGCAGCGACTGTAATCAAATCAAAAGCGAATTAAGAACTTAAACAGCTTTTAAGATGTTCAAACAAAAGTAAAAATTCGCAACATCTAGTTTTGGAAAAGCGTAATCCGACTCACATAATTGTCGCGCGCACTCCAGCTCGGATGCAGCTGCATGTGCAGTTGCCTTTCTTTTCTCGCCAACTCGTAGTACTTCTGTTGCTCTTCTTTATCCAGACTGTGCCACTGAAATAAATTAATAAGCGGTTTAAGTTTGACACTGTTGCTTTTTCAAATCGCTTTTAAAAATTCTTTGTCGATAATTAATTTAAAACACTTTCGGTTTGTTCTTGTTGCTAAAATCTATTTGGTAATTTTAATATAAAAAGGAAGAAGAAAACAACATGAGCATTGCTTCAAACAAACTACAAATTAAAAGTGATTAATAAATGATATAGATATTTAAAAAAGGTAATATAAAAATCTCGTAATTATGATACATCCAGAAACTGAAGGCAAACAGTACGACAATCCTATTTGTTCCATTAGCAGGTGAAACAGATAATCTTGATAGTCTCAATAAACAGATTTCCCGCCTACTTTTTCCACGCAAATCAATCAAAGATGAGGAAAGACGATTAAGCCATTATATTACAGCAAATTAAAAAATGAAATTAAAAAAATATATATACCTCGTATATATGATTTAAGTCTTTCTTTAAAACACACAGAATGTCATACAAATCCTAACTTAGGAATTTTCAACAATAATACATTAAAAAAACATTCCAAACAAAAAACAACCCACGGTAGTCAAATCGCCTAAAACAGCGAAAGCGCGTTCAACGCTCGAAACTAGGGTATTAAGCAGAAAACACAACGTGTTATCAGAGCATTAAAGGAAGATAAAAAGGATTAGCGCTAAACAGCGGCTTCTTGAACCTACTTTCTTTCCGAGAATTTGGTTAATAGCAGCACTCTCCTTCAGCGTGCATTCAGCAACCACACGAGCACGCTGTTCCTTCATGTAGATCATGAAAGCGTTGAGGGGTTTTTTGACGTACGGACGATTCGACTTCGAGTTGTTCTTCGACCTCTTTGACAGGTCAGAAGACCTATGAACCATTTTTGATTGTTAGGATAGAAAGCGGGCGATTTCAGAGTTATTATTGCTAAACTTTTCGAATTCAGTATGTCTTAAAATATCAAAGAATTAGTGAAAACGCACAAGAAAATAAAATGACAAACTAACTAGAAAATAACATAAAGTTTAAGTAAATTATTAAAAATTAGATTGACGCCAAAATTCAAAGAATAAACAATACCGAAATTTCTTTATTTAAAGCAGTATGTACCCCAACAGCCCCTTTTATTCCATTAAGCTAACGAAAAGCATCGTCAGGTGCTTTACGGTGCACTAATTAGATCGCCTTACTAACGTATACATTAACACTATTAGACTTCAGTGGAAATAAAATTAAGATTGAAATTACAACAAAGAGTGTATTAGGTCAATAGCCAAGTGTAGACTAAAACTATTTCACTTCGTGGCTAAATAAGTTAAATATACAAAATTATTTTATTAAATTTGGTAAAGGTTATATGTTTTGAAAAGATGTTTCATAATGTAATTTTATTTTTTACTAACTTGATAGCAATGTAAATGTTTATTTATAGTCGAAATTTTGTGCATCGAGCCTCTCTAACGTTTTCAAAAACGAAATGAAACAGGTTTTATGGAAAGTAGGCCTATATCACTTTGATTTAAATAATGTAGGAATAGCAAGTAACGTATAGATTTCTACTTTTTGCCACGTTAATTAGTTCATAGTTAATAAATTCAAAGGGTAATGAAAAAACCAACCGATTGATAGCTGAACTCTGTGACTTTTCGGTTACGTATTCGTACGTAATATGTGCTATACATTACTACGGTCAACCGGACAAAGTGGAACTAAACAACGTCCCCAGCATTTCCATTTCAAAACTTGCTTTTTATCTGTTGCTTTGTTAATGTCAGTCACGTGACGTCCCGGGTGGCTTTCCGGCCGCACTGAACCAGGGCGAATTCCGTTGGTGGGGAGAGGAGTTCTAGGAAACGGAGAAACACCGCCGGACGAGGAAAAATGATGAAAAGGATAAGGATAGCGGAGCATTCCGGTCATTGTTGCAGTGCATAGCGGATATAACGAGGAAGTAGGCCTGGATTGAAACAATTTTCTTTTATCATGTTCGCGCATACACAAAGACAGTGCTTACCAAGGAGCAAGAGGATTCGGAATTTGACCCAACTGTCCGGGAAGAGGATACATAGGATTCACCTCGGGGTAAGAAATTCCGGGCAATCCTTTGATAACCATTCAGACAATTAATCAACAATTAACACAAAAAAAAAACAGATTGCAATGATTGAAAAACAAACCTTGCTTTCTGTCGAGATCTACTGAAGCAGGCCCGCAGAGAAATGAACCCATGTACGGTGGAACATAGTGAGAGTAAGGCACTTGAGTCTGAAAAATAAATTATTCGCCATAGGGTCACGCTATTATATTACAAATCTGGTTTTACTTATTCTATCAATCAAGCAGATAATTTAAAACCGGGAAGAGATTGAGAACTCGCTACCCTACAAGGCCTTTCTTTTTTTGACAATATAGTACTCGTACATGCTGCATATACAAGCCTTTACAAATTTAAGAACTAATAAACACGACGAAGAAACTCCTGATTTACAACCTACCCTCGCCCTTTGCTATAACGAAGAAGGAAACAATTGATTTTAATCAAGACAATTAACGACGTCGTTAAAAGAACAGCTTCCAAAAATTAAGAGCAACGAGACTTTTATTGCGTTGATTAGGACGGTAAGCCGAAACCGCTATAATGTAAGTATTAAAAACTGAGTTTATCGTGGTCTTTGAACAATCGCCGAGATAGAGATTTGATACTTAAAAATAAAAAAATGGACTACAATAAATTATTAAAAAAACTTCAGCAAAACATTGTTTTTTCGACTCGATTAATTGAAAGATAGGGTGTGAATGTAAGTTTCAAGGTTTGAAATAAACGAGAAGAACGAAAAGAGAAGATCTTTGTGTGATAAAAACCGCGAGCTATTAATTATTTTCTAGCATAGAATGTCATCGACCGAAAGAATGATACAGCACACAAGAATGGATACAACGAATTTAATCGCACGTCATTCTTGTGTGGGTTGTCTATAGAACGGACGTTTGCGACGAGAAACTCTTGACCAAACAGCAATTGTTTAAATAAAAATATTTATCTAGCTCAAAAGCATTGTGATAGTTAGCAAATTTCGCAATCAAAAAGTCCACTGCTATTAGATTTTACAGGAACAATCAAAATAAGAAAAATGCTCTTTTAATTGCATGTACATATTAAATTTGATAAGCCAAATCTTGTTCGCAATAAAATTATATATTAAAACCTTTTGTATATTCTTAATGTTCAAAAATTAATCATGTACAGGCAGAAGTCGCTCAATGCGTCCTGTGAGAAGTCAATACTCAAGTGAATGGTAGGCAAAAATAAATGAGTAACAAAAAAAAACAAGATTTTTGCGCGGCTTTCAACAGGAAGCTGGAATAAAACTTGAGGCCCAGCTGGTGCAAAGTTAATGCGCCCCGGTTGCTTTTTCGCCATGCGACAATTTTAAATTAACGCGAGTGAAACAGCAACATCAAAATAAGCCCAGATTATCTTGGAACAACACAAGAAATCGACCCTTACGACCAGATAAGAACATTCTAGCAAGTACATGGATTATTTTCAAGTGGTCTGACTAAAAACAAAAGCAAACAAAAGCAACTTGTACAGCAAACAATCAATTACAGACTGCGCACCTAATATTAGCAGAGTTCTATTCATATCATGCTTTGTTAATTAACCAACTCGTTCTGTTTTTAAATAGTTACGTCGAAATAAGCGACAAAATCGAATAAGGAAAACGCAGTATACTTTTTGGTACAGATAATGGCTTCACAGAAAGCATATGTTCGTCAACTACAATTACGCCACATAAGCACGGGTCAATTACCTTGTGCGGGCCGATTATGCGTTAAATACACGTGATTTATCCTATCATTAAACATAACGGATATCTGTTTTTGGGATTAATTTCAAGCCAATACTACTTATCACCTGGGACTTGTCGTTTTTAATTTCAATTTAGGGAAATAGCAACAAGCAAATGTGTATTATGACGTGGGTAATACCAGACAAAAAACAGAAGATCAGATGTAAGTCTAATCCGGATTGTTTGACGCTTGACATCGTTTGATTGACATCGGTAGAAAAAAAGCTCTAATCATTTTCGACTTATCAGCTTGTACACTGTACAGCGGCATAATAACTTCAAAACGAAACTAACGTGCAGATTGACGCTTTGATATACACCTGAAAAGCGGTCATAGATGCAGTATATTGACCACGCTTTTCTGTAAAAGCCGCTTTAGCAAATGAAGGTCGAGCTTTTCTACTAGCATTTGCGGTCAATTATTGCCAGGATTCAAGTGTGCGCGAAGACAAAAGACATTTTGAAATCTACGATACAAATTAATTACCAACAAAGCCAGCAAGAGCAGCTCAAATACAACTGATGGAACAATTTGAACTTTGTTCTGCGCTAACTTATTTTATTGAGTACTGTATTATCTTTTATTTGAGATGAAACTGTTAAAAAACTGGTGAAAACAACATTACAAAGTGCTGACGAACCGATTTAGATGACATACAGCGGTGAGATATACTAGTTACATAAAGTTAAAACTGATGGGGTAATCTCTATTCTCCTGAGCCTCCAATGTTTGATCGTCGAAAGGTTATCAGCGTTCACTTAATTTCAAACATAGGCATATAACTGTTCCTAATCGAACGAATATGCCTAATTTTAAACACCAGCAATCACAAGGTTTTATGTTGTTTTTTTCGTCATTAACTTTTTAACCTTGCGAGATCTACTAACAAAATTCAGTACATGATAAAGTTTTTTAATATTTCAAAGATTACACTAAAGAACGAAGATAAACAGTCGTCAACTTCAAACTGAACCAAATCGTCACTGTAAGATCATAGGGTTCCAAATAACAAAAATGAGAAAACAAAGAGTTCAAAGATTTTTAACACAGTTTAAATAAAAATATAAGATGAAGTCAAACTCTACCTGCAAAAGAAATTAACTGTCCATGTGTTCACAAAAAATATGGTAATAAAACTATTAACGATGAAGTTGTATAACCACACAACACAATACTGTTTGATCAACTGGAACAAAATATCCTCACTTGAATTCTTTCCCAATGAAGCACGGTGGTTATTAGAGGGTCGACCAGGCGCGAAAATACAGCTTACTACGCAAGAAAAGCCAAAGAAACAACAAGAACAAGACAGAAATCTTGCGGATATTTTCAAAACATACTTGGTATGAAGACAAATGAATGGTTGGTGTTGCATGTTCTGATACTTAAATAGGTGCCTTTATGTCTACTCGTCGAATTAACTACTTTGCAACCAAACCAAACTAGTTAAATGGAAACAAATAATAGAGTGCACTAACGTCATATTGTAAAACTTGAATCAATCCGTTTCTTCAAGGTACAAGGCTCTTTTAATAAAATATGAAAAATTGGTAAGTCCTTTGCCGTAAGTACTGCTCAATCTAAAATGCGATCCCACAAATTCGTATAAAAATGTCAATAAAAAATGGTACTGGTTAAATATGCAGCCTACCATCTGGTTGAGTATGCTTGATGTTCCGCAGTTACCTCTACAATTGTATTCTAAAGTAGGCAATAGTTTTGAACTTTAAAACCAATTACCAGACCTGATGGATGGTAGACCTAACAGGCTTTTCGAAAGATGGTTGACCGTATATTTACAAGAAGTTTGTTAGTAGGCTGCATACTTAATCAATACCTAAAAAATTTACACAAATGCACGTTAACAAAAATACTAACTGCCGTAAACTATTGTTAACATATTTTTAGATCAATTCACGTTCCAACCAGATTTATAATTGAAAAAGCCGGAAGGTACCAGTAAAAATAACACGTAAAAGGAATAAACGAATTACTATGTACTTGGCATCGCATCGTCAGTTTGTTCAAGCTAGGAACACACACATAAGCAAACAAGCAACCTTTCCCCATTTCAAATGTAGATTTTTTTATGCAATATAGTGAACAAATCCAGATTACCCTATCTGTAGCATCAACTGACATAGATAACAAGCAGTAATCACTAAAGGTGTTTAAAACAAAAACTTCACTTTCATCGAACATTTAAAAAAAGTATTCAGCGATAGTTATAATTCACTGTCGGCTCTCATGCGAACGCAAGCGAACCCTGGCCAACGTAATAACAAGTTGACTAAAGCCGCCAACAGTGAACATCTGTCTCAGTCAAAACCCCATGCTGATAAACCGCGAGTGGCAAAAACTTATATAGCCATAATTACTTAAGTGTACTTTCAATTGATACATGCTTGCTTTTGAGCACAATTGAAAACGATTTTTTGAGCACAAACAAGTTTCGACGCTACAGTTGGATTAGCATCAAACAACATACAGTAAAACATTTTCATTTGTATAACGGAAGAGTAACATTAACAGTAAGTTTCCGACAGTGAAGCTCGTTTTCCACGAAAAAAACAAAGAAATAATTTCCCAAAGTCGCCATGTCAACAAAACGGTACCGTGGCCATGTTTGCACAGTATAGAGAAGCCGATTACAGCATTGGAAGGCTGAAAATGAACAAAAATGTTTGTCCTGTAATTGAGATTAGTTATTGAGTCATCACCGCCAGTGCGTGTTTGTTCATAATCCCAAGTCATCGGACACTGAATAAACGAACACGAGGATAAGAAGTCGAGGCTACAACATAATACAGAAAACGCCATTGCTGCCAACGTAATACCGAAAAGCAAGAAATGTTTTGCTTTTGAACAAAGCACGTTGCGCGGTCAAGAATTTGGCAACGAAAAACTTGCGATGCGTCGTTGCTAATCAAGATTTTGATTTCTCAAGACATTTAGTCAGTTTAAACCTAGCGCGCGTGTGACAAAATTAAGTCAGAGCGGCTTGAAAAATTTGACGTCCCTTCAACATCGATCAAGCGATAATTGTATATAAGGACTATGTTAAACACTTGGTGAGTAATTCTATGAGATGCCATTTCCAACATGCCAGGTTATTTAGTCTCGCAGTTTTACTTCTAGGCGATTTTCTGACGCATTTAAATGAAACTTCGCCGAGCTTTTTAACGCCAAAAGACGGAACCCTTACTCATGGAAGAACTAAGAATTCTCACAAAGCGTAACTAATTGTTGCAAACTTTGAAAAGCAACCTTTTCGGCCAGGCTAAATATAAAAAAACAAAAAAATGAATATACTTAATTGGGGATTTTAGAATCAAATTGAAGAATAAAAACCAAGTATAAAGCATAAACGATGAAAAGCATGTAGCTGAAGGTGCAAAACAACCTTTCCCAGCTCGTTTTAATTTAAAATATTAAAACATTTCGATTAAGTTTATTGCTTTAACAGTGATTTCGTAATGCAGTCACAAAATAGACATTATAGCACGCAAATCGGAAGTAATCAAATCTTAATCGGAAACCATAAAGTTCACAGCACCAAGTTAATATATTCGGCGATAACGCTTCTAGTTATCATAAATTACCTTTTTTTAGTTCTAAATCGAAAAGCCCGTGAAAAATATTTCGACATTGAAATTAAAAGACGATCACCTACCAGTGCAAAACGAGTGCAACCCGACAAACTGAACAGTTTTTTAAAGATTGCGTGACTTAGAAACCTGATTTATCCCAAGGTGTTTCAGCGCATATAAGCCACTTATCAGTGCCATAAGTCAAGCACTGTTCAAGCGAAAAAAGCCAAGTTCCGGATCATTGCAAACTAACAGCGACGGGCAAGCTTCTCATTTGTTTCAATCGCGATCGGTTTGGTTTGAGTGAAGGTCAAACAGATTCACTCCTTGAAATTAGACGATATCGCGATAAAGAGCTCCCTCTTTCTCCCTTCCATCAACGTGGTCGCAGAGTGACAATGTGTTCAAGCAGGCCCGGCGAACGCTTCGATATCAGGCTCAATTCAACGCAACCCGACCTTGGCAAACAGCGATATTCGATTGCGGTTTATATACTTCGCCATACGCCTAGAGGTTTTTAAGATTTTACGCACGAACAAAACATAACCATATACATTGTCGAAACAACGAAAGCTGAAACTACGATGATTGTTGTTTTCTAATTGCGGCGGCATGCTGCCGGAATTTAGGTTGTGGACTAGATTTTCCACACAGCGCATCAAATAAATATGGGTATCTTGTCATAATTATAGTACTTTCAAAAATATTCTACGAATTCGATAAATAATTGGCTCTAATTTGACACTGTAAAAAGATAGTTTTGATATTTTGAGAATTCTTCGCTGACTGTGTCGATGTGTTGGTCGGTGTTACACATTTTTTCTCTATGCGCATAAAAAATAAGAAACAGCAATATATAAGTAGTATTTACATACCTTAGATTAATGAGCAAAACTGTATGTAGAAGAATAAGAATCTAGCGCCCAAGTGATTAAATATATGGATTAAGTTATTTAAGCATTGGAAAAATTGTCGATCGCAATCATCAAAAAATTACATTTTTCTGTCAAAGTTACAACCAGTCAGTTAACACCAAAGAGAACAAACGGGCGAAAAAACAAGTTTTCGTAATTCACACGATTTCATCACGCAATGACGAACAATTTAGGGAGTGATTTCGCGCAGAAAAGCGCACTAAAGCAGAAAATCAGTTAACTAAGTTTTGCTATGACTCATCACGATGTGTCGGTCGGTGTCGCGCGAATAAATCAATTGCTGATAATCGGGGATCAAGTTATTAATCGCCGCGTTGATCTGAACAAAACTTTTTCAGCTCAACTGATTCTTATATCCTTATCTAATTAATTTGGACGCAGCCTTGGCAATTATATGACGAAAATAAAGAAACATTGCGATAACGCTTCAGCGTTAAACGTAAGCGACTTTATTAGATTAGAATGATCATGCAATGTGAAAAAGCTTTTAAGCACCAATTCGAAAAAAAGTCATTCAAAAAAACACGACCGGTTATAAGTGATTTGTGGAGTAGTGATTTACGAGCAATACGTTTAACGAGCACTGATTCATATAACACATCGCGTGTCACTTGCTTGATTTCATTGATTTGCTTCAACGCTAAACTCGGTAAGTAAACAGAAAATCTTGCAACTGTCGTGGCGTCGCTCATATCAAGAAAACACATAATTAAATGAGGCAATAAAAAAGATCAATTTCATTACTGGCAATAAAGTTTTAAGGAAACAACATAAACCATGCTTCCTGTAGACGAGGTAGGTCGCGCTTAGGGCAAGCAATGCAGCTTTGGAAAAAAATTAACATTTTTTTTAGCCCAAAATAAACGACATGCCATCAAACAGTGCATAAACTTTAAAACCTTAATATCTTTTGAAAAATGTAGGCTGCGTGGTAATCCGAGAAGTTTTATATGCTTCAAGATCGTTCTGACTGCTTTTATTTACATAAACAACCCATACGCTGAAAGGAAGAAGTTAAAAAAGTGTCGCTCCACCAAGGCTTCGATCGCAGGTGTAAAACTGATATGAAAATGTAGCTTGACAAAAGGTTTTCATTTACTCACTCTTTAAAAAGGCATTTTCATTTGCTGAGCAAACAAATATCGTAGCAATAACTGCTATCGGTTAAGATAATTTGAAATTTTTTTAAATCAATTTAGAACAAAGAAAGATAAATAACAAAATTACGACAGAGATGTTTTTTGGAAAGTAAAGCTATGGAATTAACAATCTATTTAATCAAGTCTTCTCACCTTTTGATTGAAAATCAAAACACTTTAACCGCTTCGGCATTTGTATATCTAATTATTGAAAACTATCCATTACTTGATAGATGCCATTTAAAATATTTTTATTTACATCTCAATTAAACTTCGCCACAGTACAAAAAAAAGTAGGCCGCACCTAAAGACATGGAGATAAATAACAACACTGATACATGACCAACAAGCTTACATCAATCTTTGATCCTCTCCAAAGTGTATATTTAAGTATGCAACATACAACCACACGCCTGACTAAAATCCTTCTTTACAACTAGCCAGTTGTTATCGGTGAAAACACGTCGGATGATCCTTAAAGCCGGCCACAAGCAACCGATTGTGAAAAATTTAAAAACTTTTCGCAGCTGTCCAAGAACTCTATGTCAAGAAGATGACGATGTTCAACGTGCTATGTAAAACAGTGGACTACAAAAGTAAAGCAATCATCGAATAAACCCAACAACGGTCTTCGCTAACGCTAACAGATCATGGCTAAATAAACAACTTGTAATTAATATATCAGGGTTTTTCAAATCTTTTTATTAAGCAGCCTCGCACCCACAAATACTAGCTTTTTTGTAAAAACGTTTTTGCAATAATACATTTAAAACAACGAAAACAAATTCGCATCATCAAGTTTTATCAGATTACGTCATAATCCAATCTTACCAATAGCAAAATGAGCTATGGATAAACGACGAGCCGCTATGTTGTTATAAGTAAAAGATTGCAATTGCGTTATATGTACTATAACTAGCAATTACAATAAGTACTACTATAACTAGAAAGGATTAAAACTAGCAATTAGATTAAGTAATCACAAAATAATTCCTGATTAATACAAGTCGTAATGCAACTGCAAAAAATTAATTTTAAAAATTTATATGGTTTTGCTAAAAAAACCAATTTAACAATAAAATCGAGCCCTTTAGGTCAAACGTTCCCAACTTAGGGTGCGAGATAGTGTAAAAGGGGGTGCACAGCTTAGGTAAATTTCAATTTACACTTGTTAATGTTACCTGTTTCGGTGTAGAAAACTTCCTCAGCGCTTATTTTTGGTCGAGTTTATTAAAGTCCATAGGTACAAAATTTGAAACAGATGCACAGCATAAAAAATGGTTTGAAAGTAATGCTTTTGATAAAAATAGGGGTTGCGATAACAAACACAGCATTTTTGTTATTTACCCCGCCATAACGAAGTCTGTTTGTGCGCCTGAACAGTTTTCTTAAATGGTAAGCAGGGTTTTCGAACTGATAACCTAAAATAAGACCGTATCAACCCAAAAGCTAACAACTATAAGAACGTTTTATAAATTTTTTTAATCAGTATACATCAAAATTTTTTTTTAATTTTGATTCTTACTGATAAGATAAAAATTCTATCGAAACAAAAAATTAAATACGGTACGTTACAGCGGCCAAACAATCATTTCACTTCAAAAAGTCCCGGTTTGCCAAATCAAATAGCTTAAATTTCAATTCTATTGTAAAAGGGATAAAATTATACTGACAACAAGCGTAACCACACTTTCTAAAAATAACCTTAAATCAAAATGTTTGTTTGGCGTTTCATTTAAAGAAAGACATTGATATAAAGGTACGTTTGTAGAAAAACGGTTTTATCAGAAACTTATTTATGTGATGTTATATGCCCTTTCATTCTTAATATGATCTTTTGTACAAACTGAATATCGCGTAGTTAGAACATTGCCGTATTGGATTGAATTTAATTCAACATATAAAATTTGTCACGGTTCATGTAATATACGTTTTAATGGTCTTTTTCAAAATTTCCCTTCAAAATATAATCTGCATCGTCACAGTTTGACATTGATGTTTTTGTGTAATTCGAAAAATGATCGCCATAACAATTTCTGGCAAACCATAATATTGAATGTTTCAAGAAAAAATTCCTGCATCACGTGCCGTTATATCCCGCTTTAAACTAAAACTACATTTTGCAATAAAGATTTATCACTTATTAACCAAAACAAGTTTTTGCTTCTGTTTATTTTGCGATATGTTGTTATTCCCTCTCTGGTTGAGGGTATTTTGGGGTACTTTTATAAACAAATAATCGTTTATCTTTTTACAGTGAAGCCTTATCTGACCTAATTTTAGCAATTACCGGTACATTAGTCAGGCGGTCTACATCCAAGGTACACGTTCGGCGTATCTATCTTCGTTTATGAAAATTTAGCGAGTATCTACGCTGAGCGTAGATGCCTGAATTCAAAAGCAGAAGAAGGCATATGCGTAGTGTAGACAGGGATCAAATTATGACAAAAAACGGTACAGAGATACCTTGGATAGTCAAAATGTGAAATCTTTTGATTTTACAGTTTATCGACAGTAATCATTTAAAGTCAAATTAAACAAAAGTTACTGTGCGGTTGAAAAAGAAGTATACTTGGTGTCGTCAAGCAAATGTTTAGATAAATCCAATAAACAGTTGGTCTAAAGAGACTGTTGAAGAACAAAAGCACAAGGCACTAAAAAAAGATCTAATTCAACAATAATAAACAAGTTTTACAGTATGAAAGCGATTACTGATTTCTCCAGTTTTCAAAAATTTTATATTGCAAATGAATATGTTCTGAACAAAATATTTTACATTGAAACATGTTTTCAATTGAATATTATGACAACAAAACCATAGCAAGATCGCAAACTTGAACCAAAGATCGAGTAGAACGCATCACGTGAACCGTGGCTGCTGTAAAACATTTTACAATAATTAGCTTAGTAATCACTGAGAACCGTGATTTTTACCAGTTGCTCTTCACCAATCTTATAACCTGGTCTTTATCAGTGACTCGATTACTATCAATACTACCCGCTACAAAGACGAAAACCAGAATTTATTTCACTAGAATGACGTTAAAGACTGCCTTTTCAATTTTTAAATAAAAATGTATTTAAAACTAGTAAGAATAAACTGGTCATAATAACCGTGAATCTAAATTTCAACGAATTTGAAGTGCTACTAACCCAAATTTTGCTTCTATTTACATGTGATACTTTGGTGCGGCCATTTCTTAATAAACACAAATTTTCGATCAAATAGGCCTAAAGTCAGATTTGAAATTGTAACAAAAAAATAAAATATATATATATATTGACAACTAATCATCATAGTTGAAAACAAATTCGTGGGCCAAAATGATTCATTATGTGTAAATAAATACTTTTTCCCTGTCTACCAGTTAGTTCATCATCATTGCAAGAAACAGTACTTTATTAATTTAAGTAAAAACATATGAGGAGTTTAAAATAGGTTACGGCCGGCATGCACGTTCTACTTTTAAAATTATAGTAAATTAAAAGGGCCCAATGAATTGCTGAGTGTTTGTGCAAGCTTCATACTACAAGATGTCATCCGGAGTGGTTGTTGAAAGCTCTTACTTTCCCTATAGACACTTCACTAAATTTAAGTGATCTTGTTCAAACAGGTAACGTAATTAAACTGTTGATCATATTGAAGTCTTGAAGAGGTCGTATGAACCAATTACAATAGTTTGAAAACTCACAAACTCACAATGGTGGGATCTTGGGGTTCTTGGGATACACAGTCGCGTATCGATTGCTTTAATTCTAAAGCATTTTGACCAAGTAACTATAAGAGTCATTAATCATTTTGGTTCAACTGCTATTTCAAACTTTACTGATGTACTAAAAAATTTTTTTAAACGAAACTACATTTATCGAAAATTAACTATTAACAGCCTAAAAAAGAGTAAAATGAACTAAAACCTATAACAAGAACGTCAAAATATATTTTCAAGTCGCCCAATAGTTGAAGAAACTTTTAAATAGATTATTTGATGAAGTAGTAATTGCACCAGCTTTGATAAAATAACGTTCTGTTCATGCTAATACAAGTCATGTCGGGTCTTGCGCACTCTTTGCAAGAAAAGCTTTTTGACAAAAAATTAAGTTCAATTCAGCTAAAAACAAAACATAGCGTGAAGATTATGTCAAAAATTCAAAAACGTTACGGTTAAGTGTTGTTCAAGACTGTCAAAGGTAAGATAAAGAATGCAAACAATGGCTATATGAGTAGGAATAGTGATTTTCTTGTCCAAAAACTTTAATAAATTTTAATTGAAAAATAGAAACATGCATTAAAATCAGGGTTTTGTTACTTGAAAAAAGTGCAGTTGTTCAAGAAAAAAATAACTTATTTGTCATAGTCAACCTTCCTTTCTCCCGTCCCGAATTACTAGTAAACACCAAATCTTGAAGTGCAAAATCTCTCTGAAAGCCGCTGTGAAACAGATTCGACGTTTTTCAAGGCAATTAAAAAACAAAAGAGATTCGCTTCGAAGGAGCAAGATTGTCCATGAATCAGAAGTAAAACCGGAAACCCGACGAACTCAATCGAAGCCAAGATTCGGGGTCGGCAATAGATACTGAGAACGTAAACGACAGGCTACGGCTAAGATTGACAATAACCGACACAATAAAAGCGCGGCAGCATCAATACAATTAGTTTAAAAAAGACAAAAAACATTTTAATCAACCATACACACACACATATACGATATATTTATTTTGGTAAAACCACTATATATAAAATATAAAAATTTTAAGTTGCAAAAGTATGTTTCACCAAAAACGGATCGTCAAGCGATTACCTGAAACACAATACAAACGACAAAAAAAGATATGCCAATATATTAAACGGGAAATAAAATATAAAAACTAAGTAAAATTTTTGAATAGGCGCAACTGTAGAGATATAAGGAGATCTCTTCTTAGAGGCAAGTGACGTAAAATTGTTAAAGCTTAGTTATATAAATACGATCAGAAGATATGGAAAAGCACGTTCGATGACAAAGGTGATCACGAAAATTTTTCAGTTTGAATTTATTTTTATGACGACACTTGCTGATGAATTCCTTAAAGACTGGCGATAATTGTAAAAATGGGATTTTAACTCCGTTTTACAACAATCATAGAAGCGTTTGGGAGGGTCGTTGCCATCAGTTGATGCACGGGCTGTATAGATAATAGCCTTCTTACGACATTTGCCGTTTAGAAAACATTCAAGCCTTGCGTCGACAATTGCAAGGAGGATGTGGAGTGATGTTTTTTTGATGCTAAGATGTTTCTGTTATGCCTGGAGAGAATCGCTACCATGTTTGGAGTGCAGATATATCTGATCTTCACGTTGATCTTGTAACAGATTTTGTGAAGACGATGATGAAAGGTAAGTGTTTTTCAAGTAGGTTAAGAAAATTTTCCGATATTTGTTTTAACGATTACACTAAATGGCGGGTTAACTATAGAATTTCTCGTTTGGTTCTTTTTCTTTTTGGCCTGGTAGATAAAGCTACTTGAATGTTGTGAAACTCTAGATATGGAACGTTTAAAAAAAAAATTATCAAATTTTTGCAGCAAAACGGTCTAAAATTGCTATTGACGCCAATGTTGTACAAGCAAACTTCCTTGAAGTCACATCCGATTTACAATCTGATAAATACTGACCATATTGAAAACCAAATGACCAACCGCTTTATATAGTTTCAAAATCGAACCATCATCCCTCCATCAAAAAGCAATTTTCCTTAATGCTAGCCAAGTGCTTACATCAAAACTTTTGTGTACAGCTGCAGTTTATAAAAAGGCCATGCAAAAAAGTGGATATTACAAACATAAATAATTAGAGTTCCAACATTCCAGTAACCTCACCCACCAGGCCAAAAAGAAAAAGAATCAAACGAAAAATTCTATAGTTTAACTCGCCATTTAGTGAACACGTAAAAACAGATATTGGAAAACTTTTCTTAACCTACTTCAAAAATACTTCCCTTTTGTAATCATCTTCACAAAATTTGTAACAAAAACAACGTAAAGCTCAAATATACGTGCACGCCGAACATGGTAGCGATTCTGTCCAGGCATAACAGAAACATCTTTGCATCAAAAAACATCACTGCACATCCTCCTTGCAATTGTCGACGCAAGGCTTGAATATTTTCTAAATGGCGAATGTCATAAGAAGGCTATTATCTATAAAGTCAGTACATCAACTGATGGCAACGACCCTCCTAAATGGATGGTTGTTGTAAAACGGAATTAAAATCCCATTTTTACAATCATCGCCAGTCTTTCAAGAACAAGCAAAAAAGAAATACCACCGAACGATTGGAAGCCTTTTGGGAAGCCATTGATAATAGAAAAGATTCCTCCCCCGTATTGAATGGAGTATCTCTGCCGATTCAAACACCTATCAACCCGATGCCACCAGGTGTGATCTCTGCCTTGACGAAAAACTATCGATCCTTCTGGCGGACCCATCATCAATACATAAAAGAACTTACACGCAAGTGTCGTCATAAAAATATATTTAAACTGAAAAAGTTTTTAGGATCAACCTTTGGCATTAAACCCGCTTTTCCATATCTTCTAATCGTCGATTTCATTATATCTCCATAGGTGCGCCTCATTAGTATGAAAAGCTGTTCAATAGTTATTCAAAGATTTTATTATTCTTATTTTCTTAATTTTTATGTTTTATTTCCAGTTTAATATATTTGCATATTTTTTTGTTTTTTGCTATTTGTATTGTTTCTGCTAATCGCTGGACGATTCGTTTTTCGGCGAAACAGACTGTTGTCATTTAAAAATTTTACATTTTATGTATAGTATACTGCATACATATATATGCAGTATATGTATATATATATATATTATATACGCAAATTATATAAATATATATATTTATATGTTTGTCGTGTTTATAAGCGTGCTTGTCGCATAACTGAAAATATGTAATTTTAAGAAGGCAAAAAAGCTTTTTGAAAAAACATTTCTAGTAAAGTCAAAAAGATAATGGTCGAAGTCAAACAAAAACAGTCGAACGCCACATATTCAAAAGGGATACTTCAATACTTTCTTACAAGCTTAGCTTGATCTCGATAAAACGCTAACAACAGCACAAGAACCATTGTCGTGCTTCAATTGGTGTAAGAGACCTCCCTTTAATAAACCGATTGAGACAAAAAAAGCTTTCCCACAAGCGCTCTCCCAACAGAGAGCGAGAGTGTATGTGAAGTGTAAGAGGTCAGGTATTGGATTTCTGAAGGCAGGGCTACAATCTCGTAGCACTTCACAGACAAAAGTAATTCGAGTCAAAATGGTTTAAACATTTGTATTTGTTACATTTCACCACGCCTCAAATTTAACTTAACGTGAAACTCAAGAAACAGACGAAAACAGCCATTTAAAAGTAAATAGTTGATAATCAACTTATCGCTCTCTCATACTTCATACGCAAATCTGGACGACTCGAATCGATAGCAGTTCAGTCAATTCCAACCGCATGCATGAACAACATTCTTCAAATTATTTCCAAAATCTTATGATACGCTGTACGCTGTATAGTTTCAGATGCTTTTAAATATCAACAAAGATAATTTTATTTTTTAGTAGCCAATTAATTTTTTAATAAACTGGTATTACAGCACAAAAGCAAACTGGACAATTTTTGCGTAACTTCCAATCGTAGAAGAAACTACCATGATGCATAAGTCAATTATACAATGTGAGCAAGGTGTTAAAATTTAGTAATCTCAATACAGAGTTACTTGAAACAAATTTTGATTAAAATGCGATTTGTAACAAAATCAAATTATCACAAATGTTCTTTGATTGCACTCACTGATGGAGGGAGAAAATTTCCTTGAAAAAATGGATGGCTCATGCTGGAGGCAAAACGATCAAACTGGGCTGGGTAAGGAAAATTTAATCTGCGGGCTTCTGAATTAAGTTGATGAGCTGAAAAATCATAGGGTAAAATTTTCAAAAGCAACCAAGCATTAATAAAAAACAAAAACAAATTATCAGAGGTTTATACTTAAAAAAAATTCTACTGTAAGACATTGTGCAATTAATGAAACAGTGTAAAAAAATTTTAATCCAAGCATAGATTTAAAAGAGTTGTGGAGTTGTGTAGAGAATACAAGTACTGATTCAAAATGATAGTAATTTACCTCCAGTTACATTTTCCTTTGAACTATCAGGTTGATGCATTGGACTTTTTTTCTAAAAAAAATAATTAAAACAGTTTACTAAGCACTGGACTTACTCTTTAATTTCAGGTACATAGACTAAGATGTATAACAAAACTTTAATCAACATAGATGTTTAAACAAATCACTATGCAAACAACCAAAAGCAAAAAATTTAAAATGAAGTTTATGTAAAATTATACTATATGTGAAAATTATAACACAGAAATTATACTACAAAAATCAATTACTCTGGTCTTGGTAAAATTAATCTTTAAAAGTTAAACAAAATAAAAAAAATTTTTATAAATAGACAATAAAATTGGGAACAATTGATCAACAATACATTTTTACCCAAAATAACAGCTGATTTTTCAATTAGATTAGTATTAGTTTAAAACTTTTAAAAGTTGTATTGAGATTTTTTTAATTTATATAATGTTTATCTACACCTCTCACACACCATGTTTAGCACTTAAACAAGAAAACAAAGCATGCAAGCCAAGAATAGTTGTTTCTTTTTTCTTTTAAAGTAATACGTAAAAACTAGGGTGATAGAAACAACCAAACAAGAAAAAAAATTCCGTTTTAGCCACTTGATATTTCATTAGTTGCAGTTTAAAAACATCTTCAGAGACAATAAATAGTTTTCATTAAAACTGTTTAATAAACTATGTTAATCAACAAATATTAACAAGATGATTAATATGAAAACCAAGAGTAAAAACTCTAAGTGACAAAGTAAAAAAAAACCAGCAACAATGTTTTTGTATCAGGACAATTTTTAAACCTTACTAAAACTTGAATAATAATTTGATAACACAATGAAAGTAATGTAAAAAAAATAATTTGAAAATATGTGGGATTAATTGCATAAACTTTAAAAAATATTCACTTTACATAAACATAACAATCTAAACAAAATGATTTGACTGACCAAAATGAATTGACCACAATTGAAAACTAACTTATAAAAAATGATAGCTTTGAAAAAGACATGGACATCTGGCTTGCTTTTTCATCACTGTCATAAACTTCTTTTGATCAGCAACAAATTAATAAAAAAAGTCTTTTTAATAATACTATAGTACTTTTTAAAAGTTATGACATTATTCATGATCAATTTTTTCCCACAAAAATATGCATTCAACTTAAAAAAAACTCTTAAAATTTTTAACAGCCATGAATGCTAAAATAATGTTAAACCAATTTCAATTTTTAGACATGCATAAAAAAATATAGAAATAGATTTTACTATTTTAAAAGTTTTATAAAAGCTAACTAAACAAAATGTAACTAAGGAAAAAACCACTCAGTTTTTACAATGGCTACAAGTCCAGTATGCACCAGATCTTTTTAAGTTTACAAAATAAAAGTTTTAATAATGACTTTTCTTCTTTTCGTTAAAGTTTGATAATGACATTTATATAATTATTTTATGACAGTTTACAAACATTGTTGCATCAGTTTGATTAAAATGCCATATGCATTAGACTCTGGTACTGTCAGTTTGCTTAGAATAAAAGTTTTTTTTTCAACAAGGCATAATTTTACAGAGTGTTTTGGTGAGATTGCATTTTAGATAGGCTAAAAGTTAAGGTAAGGTTAGATTTATTTAAAGACTAGCAAATAAGCAATTTAGAAAGAAATGAGCCAGAAAGTAGGATACTGGACTTCTAGCCACATCATTTATTTTTAAGACAGTTAGATTAAAATTTTAAATTATTATTTGTCATAAGATTTGCTAGCATTATAAACTACTCGAGTTTACAACTTTGGCTTTATTATTTTGACTGAAAAAATCATAAATTTAGCTTTAAATGATAAAGAATAATTTGTCACATTTTATACAAACCTCATACGATTGTTGAACAACTTCATCATCTTCAGCAACTAAATCACCTTTTATATCATTTAGATCATTGCTATCATCTCCTCCTATTGCTTCATCTTTATAGGTTTTGGGCTCATCAGTTGCAGCCTCATATGGACTTACATGTGGCATCTTGTATAATGTACAACTAATACGTTTTTATAAAAATTTTTAAAAAACTTGATTTTATTAATTTACTAAACAATAAATTAATTAATCTTAAGATACAAGCAAAAACAAAAAAAATTACATTGTCATTTATTGTTTTTACTAATATTTATACCTACAGACAAAAATTCAAGTTATTTAAAATATTGTATAGTTTAAATGCAACCAATTAAACTTTTTAAACAAACTTAGCTAGGTTTTAATAGTGTTTTATCAATCCATGTTTAATCTAATTCTATAATTGTGATCTTATTTGTTTTTAGCTAAAACATAAAAATATAAGATGGTTTAAGGGTAGTTGTTATTATTTTTTAAAGTGAATATCTTTTTGAGTACGTTGAACTTGTGGCTAATTATACAATAACACAATCAATATTCCAGAACAATTCAATTTCTAAGTTTGCAATATTCAATAAATTTTCCAAACTAATTTGTCTTATAAGCTATATTAAATACATTAATTAAAATAATTTTGCTTTGAACTTATTTAAAATATTAGAATTAGAAATATTATAGTATTTCTGTTTAATACTTTTTTGATAATACAATTATTTTTGATATAATATTTAAATTTTCTATTAATACTGGTAGCATATAATTGTATTTGTTTATAACAATAATTTCACTTGTTAAAAGAAATTAGTAAACTTAACAGAACTGCAACTAATATTAAATAGTGATGTAGGAAAGCAAACTTGAAGTTCATCATAAAATGTTTAAATAAAATTAATATTGAAAAGTTATAACAAAATAAACAGCCCAAGTGTTTTAGCTAAAAGTTATTTAGCTTAGGCTTTAACAAAAAAATTCAAAACAACCATGCAGAAAGAGATTCATCAAGGAGGTGCAGACTTAGCAGTTGCTTGGCTTTGGTGCTGGCATATGTTTTTTGTCTCTTCACAGGGCATACAAAAACTATGTTATTTGGTTTATTAGTATTTATCAATATTATTTTATCACTCCCAAAAATAAAAAATTGTTGTTGCTACACCTAACTATAAGGTACATTTGCTTATTAAGTTAGCAAATTAATTTAACAACAAATTACAATCCTCTTTAAGCTTCAGAAATCAGAAGAAAATTAAAAACAGAAAATTATGTTATTAAAGAAATGACATAATTTTAACAGACACCAAACGATCTAAAATAACTATGTGTTGATCTTATCATAAAAACGAATAAAACTTGTAATTTATACTTTACTTATTACTAACAGTAAATCTAATTTAAAATTGACAAGCCTGCCACTTAAATAATTAAGCTAATCAAAATTCAAAGGGATACTTTATTATTACTGTACGGTACCAAGACGCTTTCTCGACTATCTTTACCAGCTTACTTTAGTAGGGATACCGGTATTACAGCTTACTTTAGAACTGACAGAGTAAATTGTCTTCAATCGTCTTTACGCATAGACCTCGACCCGCAAACAATTCTTGAAAAAAAATTGTTTTTTTAAATAGAAGAAATTGCTAAAGACGCTATTGATCCTTAACGTAAAATAAATCCCATTGATTCACTATTTACATAACCTACAATATTAGTACACAACAACAGCTTCAACAGAACGCTGATCAACTTAACATTACTTTAGTGTTTATATTACGTAACGAATTGATCAAAACTCATTCTTAATAGAACTAACTAACTTATCTTTTTCATCCTGTAATCTTTCAAAACATATAGCCTACCACTTTTTCCGTAAAGATTAGGCAATAGGTTCTATAAAAATTAAACTGCTGAAGGAGTTTACGAATACGATTACAAGCTTTTCAGGAAATTTCGGAAACCATATCCTTTTCCGAAGTTTTTTGGTTGAAAACTGCATTTGAATGTGATAGTATTAGTCTATGATTTGTTTATGCTATTTGAAATTAATCATAACTAGGGTCCGCTATAGTGAATAAAATCAATTTTTTACAAGGCTTTGTTACATCATTAAATCTATTTTACTTTCGGTCGCTCAAGAGTATTTTTTCATGATTTGAGTTTAAGTCAAAATAAAATCAAAAATTTCTAAAAATGTTTGAATTTGTCAAAACTTTGCCTAATCAAATTTTACAAAACAATTGATTTTTACAAAATCCTACTTATGGCAATATCAAATTTTATTAACACAATTTTTTGAGTAGCGTGGTTGAGTGGTTAAAAGAGTAGTAGCGACGACGAAAGTGATCAAAACGATGGGGTTTCAAAACCTACTTGCGTCATTCTGTTGTGCTTTAGGAAAGACAATATACGATACTTTTCTCTGCATTGCAATATTAGCAAGCAGCTTTAGATTTCAAACATATCTATAAATTGAAAAAATAAAAATAAAAATTTTTAACCGGATAGCAATATCTTGGCATCTCCGAAACCAGTAGGGATATTGTTCGACGGCTGCCCTGAGTATAGCGCCTCCAAAACTTTTCAGTGAGATAGGTCGATAAATAGAGCTGGAACAAATTTGAAAAAAGAGAATTTTTTGGAAATTTTAATGACTTTCGAGCAGTTAAAAATACTTAAAATATTCGGTTTCTACTCTCTATTAATATAACAAGTTTTTTAATTTTGTATGCTGTATGTATTTTATGCTGATGTAATTTATAGAAGTTCTAAAATCAAACAAATATATTTTTCATGTTTTACATAATTCTGAAAAGCTTTGCGTCTCTCTAAAAAACTTTTCACGACATCCTGGAAATGCGAACACCCCATTTAGTTGAGAATTCGTGACCTATATATATATTTTTAAAACTCTGCCAAATTGAACTTAGTTTAAAAGTAAAACATCATCTTCACAATGAATTTGCGCACCGGTAGTTGAACTAGAAAGAGATCTAGCTTTTGTACAGTAGGTGTTTGCTATAAATAAATTATTTATTTTAAATTTATTTTCTTCGTTCATGGGGTGTAGTTATGTATCGTTGTTAATAATTTGCTTACCGATTTATTTGTCCCTTTATTTTTCGATAAAGAATTTTATTTGGTTATGGTAAAAACAACTTCAATTTGGTTTGGTGACGAGATTTTCGATAATATATATATATATATGTATTAATGAAAGCACTAAAACAGATTAAAAATTAACAATTTAAAATCCACGACAGTCTGTTTCATCCTAAGAATCGTCAGGTGGAAACTAGAAAATTAAAAATGCAGTTAGTTTTAGTTAAAATAATACGTAGTTAAATTAGCTAAGCAAATAATACAATTCCTGTGACGTCATAGAATAAAAAAATATAAGAAATGCAAGTATGGAGGCCTGCATTCATTCAAAAATGAGGGAAGGAGAGTTAGGCGTGTTGAAAAAGGTGTAAAAGGAAGAAACTTTATAAAGCAATAAAAGTAAAAGAGGGAGCACTGTAAGCTTTATAAGGTAGAAAGGAAAAGTGAGTGAAAGATAATGCAAACGATAGTGAGAGGTACAAGCGGATAAAGACGGACAAGAAAGTACACAAAAGAGTGGGGCGATTCAAGTGCATAAAATTAGGTAGGTCATTTACTTAATATAAAGTGAATTTGTTTTAGTGGCGGCATATATCTTGTTAGTTTGTAATTAAAAATCTTATTTAAATAAAAAATAAAAAAAAAT
The DNA here is from genome assembly GCA_963680785.1 of Diplosoma virens. NCBI lineage: Eukaryota > Metazoa > Chordata > Ascidiacea > Aplousobranchia > Didemnidae > Diplosoma > Diplosoma virens. The sequence continues at coordinate 10,957,214 of OY796890.1, read as the reverse complement.
GAAAAAATAAATAAAAACTCCAACTACCCTTTGACGGACCCGGACAGGCAAAACAGTCTGCGGTGGCAAATAAAATAATGTGAAAGCATTGTCTAAAATTCAATGAAATTGCTATGACTTGGCGTCATACAGCACTTTTCTCCGAAGAGCACCGGCCAAAAACCTATGTACGTATATATATACATACTGTATGTATTAAGAAGTATAAAAATGAAAATGCTGATTAATTGATTATTTTTTTTATTTGAATAAGAATAATATTAATTGATTATTTTTTTTTCTATTTGAATTAGGAAGCACAAAAACAATGTTTCTATCTTATAAGTTTATTGTATTTTGTACCCCTTGTTGTGGGATGTATGTGTACATAAACTTGAGTAAATTTCTTTAATCAAGATAAAAGTTTTGATCGTTTGTTCCTTAATAGAATCAGGAATACAACAATCGTGTTAAAACTTTTATACACGTTAATTTTCATGAACAGTAACAAACGCGTTGGAATGGGTTTGCTTCAAACAGCTTGGGATAAGCTCAATCGCCTGTGAACTGGTGTTGTGCGGTTCTATTTGCCCTTGCACAAATGGGATTTTGCTCTTTTATGAAATTTCGAATGCGGTGCCACAAAACAAACCGCAGACCTTGTTCTAACAGCATTCGCAATTCATCAAGCACCACCTAAAACACGAGGACTGACGGTTCCAGATGCTAGCTTAAAGCCATCGCTGTCAGTATTTGATTTGGACAGTACAGCAGCTTGGAGTAGTAAAATGATAAACCCTCGGCCTCAGTCTTTTATTTGTGCCTGACCCAGAGTGGATGGCTATTTTGGCTATGAATTGAAAATTTACGTACATCTTATAAAAATTGCGCAAATTTTCGTTATTTTAATAACCCAATGAGACTTTCCGACCTAAACTCTGGTCGCGACTTACTATTGGCGGACCTTTATTTATGCAGCTGTAGCTTTTAAACCACTTTTATTAGCAATCGATTTAGACATTATTTAAAAGGTACAGTACTGCAATTTAAACAAAAAATAACAGGCTGAAGCAAATGTACAAAAAGATTTTTTAGATACAAACCAAGTTGTCGAGATCGATTTTTAAAAATGAATACGTATCCTATGTTTCATTTGTATTAGACATGATTAGACATGCACAATGATTAGACAATACTCAAATGTAATATTAAACACATAGATAAACAACTCTCTGCTAAACGTTTACAGTGTCTTTTTCAGTGTAGACCTGTAACTTTGGCTTAAAACCTTCTTACCTAACCTATCTATTTCTTTCTTTTCAAATAACGCGCTTATCGTTTCAAATACCAGTTATCGTAAATGCCTACATACACTGCTCCCACTTTCCTTCAAATTACGACAATCAGTAAAGTGTTATTTTCATGAATGTCTTTGTTCTGCATTAAATACTTCCTTTTTTCTAGATTTAGACTTCAAAAGCCGATTGTTAAGCTGTTTCTCACAAATGCCAACATGTATAATAAAAAAAACAAGATTTCGTCAAACTTTTGAAAATTAATATTGCGTGCTAATAGTAGACCCTACTGGCGAAACGGTTTATGAACAGGATTACATGTATCGTCATTCGAAAGGGTATCAAACAAGCACCATATAATTCAGACGGCTAACAACTTCGTGATTACACGTCATTGGAAGACATGTATGGGACGTTCCTTTTTTCGCACAAAAAGTTAATTTCTGAAAACAACGGTAAGCGCAGTAAATTTTTGCCTTTTTTGCAAGGAAGGTTTTTTCAATGTTTTTCAAGGCCTATACATTATAACCAATGATGGGATTCGACCGGTTCGCAACGGTTTGCACGAACCGTTGCTTAAAATATTATGAGTTCGCCGAACCGGTTATTAAAATTATGTAACCCCCATTCAAATCTAATTTTAATTATAATTTTTAATGTATCAATAATCTCGAAACCCCGTGGGGTAAAAAGTAGCGAAAATAATATGTTAAATATTGAAAAAACAAAGAGAAATGTTTATTTTTTTATTTAAAATTTTAGTTAATACTTATTTAATGATGTTATGTTCTATAAGTGTTATTTGTTCATTTAAACTTTTGGTAAAATAGGGGTAAAAAATTGTAAACAAACAATTTATTGATTTTGTAAACGTTTGTGTTTTATAGGATTTTTCAAGTTTTAAGTGTGTTTTTTGTTTTCTTTTTATATTTTGTATTGATCTAATTAGTTTATTACCGTTAAAAAATTGTTAGCTCATATAAGAAACAAGGTGAATTCTGACTAAGAAGAATCGGAATCGAAAAATGTAGTTGAAATCGGCATCGGAGTCAAAAAAAAATTGGCATTATCCCATTCCCATCATTAATTTAAACACTCAATGATTAAAAGTAAATAATTATTCAAATTTTATATGACTAAAACATAATGTAGCCGTGAGAATTGGATAACTTAAATTTTTTATTTGGTTCAATTTTCTCATGATTGTTACGTCATAAATTTATCTCTTGAAATTGTAGAGTGAAGATTTGGCTGACTCAATCTTTTTTATTGCCTTAATGTTTCGTCACAAACGTTCTCGCTTATTACCTCGTGATTTAAATATCTTGGAAGTTTTTTTATTTCGCGCACATGTGCTTCTAAAGTTTTTCACTAAAGAGATAAAGTGTAGCTGTTTGTCACTGCGTAGTTTACAATTTATAATAGTTACAATTTAACCTTTTTATTGTTTAGATAGCGCCACAATTGATTTTCATTTAGTTATATTTCTTGGTCTCGCTTTCAGATTTGATTAATACTGTATAATTGTAAAGATCAGAAGTCGTGATTCTTGTTCGAATAGAATAGTTTATTGCAAAAAAGATTTAAACACTAAATGATAAACTACTTGTTTATTAAAGAGCTGGAGAGCCCGAGCTAGGGAGCCGGAGCCGGAGCTAGTGGATAAGCGCTTGATAGCTCCGGAGCTGGAGCTGGAGCCGGAGCCGGAGCCGGAGCTAGTGCTCTTCTACAGTGGCTCCCCAGCCCTGGTTATAAAATTTTATTAGATCCATCCTTGAGTGATTGATAATGTTTGATATGTAGATCTAGTTTCGATCAACCGGGCAGAAGGCTTAGAAATATGTCAAAAATTTCTAAAAATCTACTGATTTAGATCAAGAATCTAGATGTAGTTTAGTTAATTATTCATACATTATATAACACATAAAAAACTGAATGTAAATCCACTGTGTTTTTGGGTTGGTTTTAGACAGAATATTATTAAATTTTTTTTATTCCAGGATTCAGGCCTAAAATGAAGAGGCAAACAAAGTTTACTTGGGCTTGGGTTTGCGAAAAAAATCTCTAGAATTGAAATTTTAGAACAACAGTCAATTAAAGATAAAATGTCCGTATCCAATGCCGTTATAGATGCGAAAACGCTGGTGCAACAAATGACCTGCAATGTTGTGATAAGACAGATGCTATTCCAGACTGCTGGAGCAATAAACAATATGACTATTTCAGAAAAAATATGATGGATTAATTGTTCGTAATAAAAAGTTCGACTGTAATCATTGTGCAAAACTAGACTCTTTACACAAAAAGGGAAATCATGTGTCACTAGAATGGAAAAACTGCAGCATTTCAGCTTCGGAAAAGATACAGCAGTCCAGCAAGCATCTCTTCGAAAAAAAATGAAAGAACATTTTTCTTCAAAAACACATCGTATTTGCTTAGAGCAACTGCAACATCGTGCAAATGATCAGATTACAAAATCCATGGATGCATTAAATCAGAAACGTATTTAATTCACATGCAGGGTTTTCAATACAGTGTATAGTTTGGTAAAGCGAAACCGGCCATTTTCCGATATTGAGGATGAGGTTGAGCTACAAATAAAAAATGGGTGGACATGGGTCATGGACTTCATTCTCGTAAAACTGCTGTCAAAATAATTGATCACATTACCAAAAAATAGAAAGTGAAGTATTTGCAAAAATCACTGAACAAAATAGAAAAATATGTATTATTATAGATGAAGCATCAACCATTTCTAGCAAATCTGTACTTATAATTTTTGTAAAGATTGAAAATGAAGACTTTTCACCAACAATTTTTTTGGACTTGGTGGAGTTAGAAAGTCAGGGAACTTAACAAATTTATAATACCATGTTAGATAGCTTAAATTCTGCTGGATTTAGTAATGAATATCTAAAACAAAATTTAATTGGTTTCTGTTCAGATGGAGCAAGTGTCATGCTTGGCAAGAATTCTGGAGTAGGCACAAGGCTTCAAGAAAATTTCCCTAAAATAGTTATCTGGCATTGCCTTAATCATCGATTACAGCTGGTATTGGATGATTCTGTGAATGACATCAAGCAGGTGAACCACTTTAAAATATTTATGAACAAAATGTACACAATTTTTCACAAGTCAAATAAAAATCAAGCGGAACTCTTCAATATTTCTCAAGAACTCGGACAAGAAATGTTAAAAATTGGTAGAGTATTGGGCCCGAGATGGGCATCATGCAGCTTAAGGTCGGCTCCTGCTGTGTGGTGTACACATCCGGCCCTATACAGATATTTCACATCTAACACAAAATTTTTAGGAATAGCTGCCCGTCTTTGCAACAAAATTTTCTGAGGGACCTAGCTAAATGATTGATATTTTACATGAAATTTCATTGCTCAGTAATGCCCTCCAAGCAAGAGGCACAGGTTTTTTCAGAGCAGAAAACCTCATAGAGAGGTCTATTAAAGCATTTGAATTACTTAAGGACAACATGGGAAGATATGAAAAAGAAATTGATGAAAGGGTTGCTTCTAATGCATTCAAAGAGATCCAATTTTTGAAAATCATAGATTTGCTAGCCTACCTCGTCAAATGTTACTAGATGCAATAATAAAAAACATGAAAAAAAGACTGGTTGCCGATGATCATGTTAAAGCTATAAGTACGGAGCAAGAAAACGTGCTTGAGTTATTTAACTTGGATCAAAACACCTGGAATTTGGAACAAGCCATTGTACCGTGGGTTGCAGTAGAAAATAAAATTGACAAACTTAATGAATTTCTACATCATGAAGTGAGTATTAATGATTTCAGAGATTTTGTAGAAAATGTGCTTAATAGCAGTTTACATTTTTAATTTCACTGAGTGTACAGAGTGCCAAAAAGATTATCAACACAATTGCAATCAGCTCGGCAGAAGCAGAACGAGGGTTTTCATTAATGAATCTTATTTACACAAACAAAAGAGGTAGTCTCTTGGTGAAAAAAGTATCAAATTTAATGATAATAAACTTCATCGGTTTTTCATTAGATTTATGAATCCAACTCCTTCAGTAAAAACATGGCTCAGAAAAAATCACAGTGCTGATGACAACAGGGCAAAAAAAACAACCTAAAGACTATGGATGCAAACCAGGTGGCAATTTGGAAATTTTTTGAAGTGACAAACTGAAAGACTGTTTATATTTTTTCAATTAAATGATTAAAAAGAAAAGTATTCTTGTTATATTTCTTAACTTTTTTAAATGTCTGCAGCAAGCAATTTATTATTAAAATAAAATGCTTATTTTATTTATTTGAGAACAGTTTATTACATACAGACTATTAGTGCATTCACTTTGCACAAATGAATTAAAAAACCATAATAGAAAGTTTTTCTATTGTGGTACTTCATTAGGTAACAACTTAATTGTTTAATTTTATCATATATATATATATATACGATCTGAAGTTTGCAGCTCCTTAGAACCTCTTCTTAAAAAATTTGAATCCCACCCCTGATTATAATGTATTTCTTGGATTGTTGTTTTTCCAATATTTTTTCTATTGCTGACCAACTACCGCATTTCGATAATTTTAATCAAACTGCATTTTAGTTTTAATTGCGGCCTTGAAAATTCTAAAACTTTTCCATCGTTTCTATGGTTACGATAGATTGAATATTTGCATACAAATCGTAAAAGTTTTAAGGAAACAAATAATTGTTTAAACCGAACTTTTTTTCAACATTGAAGCAATGGCATACGGCGTAAGAATTGACGAGTTCAGTTCATTTTTTTTTGCACGAACAGTTGCGTTTTTATTGCAAACGACAAGATTTCCTTGATCTCGGAGATGCTCGTTTGCAGAATTTTCTTGACGAGTTTGCTCTTGGGTTTCTTTTCTCTCGCTTTGTCTGCCTCCGAAAAAAAATCAAATATGTCAAAGCAGGTAGAAAAATAACTTTAGCATGACACCAATCGCATATACGTATATTTTAGACTAGCCTACCAATTATTCAGTAGTTACTTTTTTCAATGTTTTCGAATTAAAACTGTTTTTTAGAGCTAATATCAGCTTAGTAACTATAACGTAATAGTTCCGTTACAGTTATTGTCTGTTCCTGCCTCGGAAACAGAAAGTACGGATCCGACCATCAAAGCAGCCAAATTTATATCTTCGTGGCTAATTGCGTATAAAAGCCCGTTTCCACTACAAGCGTGGAATGGAGTAGCCTATTCTTTGTTTCTTTTATTGATTTAATTTTTTCGCTTCACTTATAGCGCTTAAGCGCGGAAAGAAATAAAAAGATCAATAAAACAAACAAAGAATTCTATATTCCACGCTCGTGCGGGAAACATGCCTTAAAATGAGCATAATTAACTTTATAGCTTATTTAAATCAGGAAAAGTTTTTTAATTAAAAAGATTCTATTTATTTCCTCCATTCAACCCTAACGCTGAACGTCAAGAACAATAAAACCACTAAATTTTTTTGCATAGTTGTAAGACTTTTTCTGAAATCATTATATAGAAACAAATGTTGTCTTATCATTTCTAAAATTGGATTGCTTTCTTGACCGAAACCCGGCCGTAGTTAAAAAAACCAAAGGGTTGACCCGTCAAAAAACGTTTTTTAAATATTTCATGATTTTTTTAAAATATCCTTTATGTATTTGACACAGACCACTGGTCTGTTCAGTTTTAAATAGAATTTTACTGAATTTTACTGAAATAATAGAATTTCACCACTCTTTTTTCTCTAAAAATTATCTTACCAATGAAAAAACAAGATTTCTTTTTAGCAAATACTTTTGATGAACCTACCGTTTAAGGTTCATCTGAGGTTTTTGGATAAAGCCTCTGTTTGATTTCTTTTTTAATTTCATGGATGAAGAGTAATTTCTCATAAATTTTATTTTACTCGAAAGCGGTATCTTTTGTCTTTTTGAATGAGGCCTGCACATAAAAAACAAACTTTTGTTAATAAAATGGTCGAAATATTGTATATTTTTTGTCGGCTTCTTCAACGCAAAGCATTTTTCAAAAGGAGAATTTCTGCGGCTCGTAGATTTTTTGTTTTGAGGCGCTTCTCGGCAGCGTGGTCGAGTGGAAGGAATCCCCATTTTCATGGGGACCGTGATTGACATAGTGTTGATTCAATCCCTAATCGCACAATGCTGCCATCCCCTTGGAAAAACATTTTATATGGGGTAGTTATATGCAGTTAGTCTATATCACTTTGTAATTAATTAAAAAACAAATAAAAGCTTTCAGTGGGACAATAAATATCTTGGGATCTCTGAAAGCAGTGCTAGAGTGGTAATTGCTTGATAGTTTCTCCATAATATTTCCAAAAGTTATCTTACAAGACAAGAAAACAAACTTTTTTATATTAAATGATGATTTAAGATTAAACAGGTTTATCGACTAGTTTGTTTGCCTTATAGATTTCTTGATTATTATTTTTTGTTAAAATTCTTATAAACAATGAGAAGTTAGTGCAGTCTGCGTGACAATACCAAAATTTTTTTATTCACAACTGTAAGTATAATTACTTAATTTCATTATCGATAGCTTTTATTTTTCAAAAAGGTAGTTTGTTTTAAGAATTCTTAAACCATTTTAGTAAAACCACCTCCTTCTATTAAAATTTGTTACAAAGTATTTCTTTAAAAAGTTACTCAGCTATTATCTACAGTACTTTGACATATCTTCGCTTTCTTTAAACAAAAGTTGATCTTCTCTTATTGATGAAGAGTTACTTTCCATTAACTCAACGACGTGCTTTTCTGAAGAATTTTTTGTTTTCTAAATAAGTTTTCATTTTAAATTCATTACAAAATCTCAAATGAAATTATTATTAAAATCCGTCAGTCGTATATGATGGTACCACAAAAGCATCAAACAAATTATTAAAATAAATAAGTTAAAAACGTCCAAATTAAAAAACCTTTTTGCCAAATCTTTACAAAACATCTCAAGTTAATTGAAGAAAGGTTCTATCAAAAATCTAGTGGTGTTTGCCTTTAAACCAAATCCAAAGGCTGGTCTACGTAGATTAAGTCAGGGTAACTGCTTAGTTGTGATTGGCAAGCAAGGTGAGCAGTAAAAACCAAGATATAACTTAGATTATATAAAACCTGCACCCATATAATAACCAACCACTGAAAAACTGAAGCAATAGACGAAAGAAACCGTATGGATAGCAGACTAAATAACTTCTTTTTATTACTGAAAAACTAGGTGCAATGGTACAATAAATTAAATTGAAAAAAAGATTTTAAATCATGTTTAATTTTTTCTCCATAGTTTTGTAAATACTAACTTTATATTGGATGCGATTAGATCTTTGTTGTCTGTCTTTGAAATAAAATACTATAATTTCGCAAACAGCAAACAGGAAAGACAAAAACAATCCAGCAGCCAATACGAAAAAAACTCCAGTAAAATTCTAAAATGAAAATTTAAAAAAAATAAGAGTTCGATCTTGATAAACTGTTGTTACTGTTGTAAATTTAAAAAAGTCACATTAAATTGGGGAAATAATCAGCGTATTTGAAATATAAAATATTTAACTTCGAGACAAACAACTGGAAAAAAGAATTTGTTTTTTTTACATTGATTACCATTTTACTGATATAAGGAAATATTAGTTGTTCAAATATAAGAACTAGTTGGCCTCCATTTTGGTTCCCAACCATTTTGTGATGATGGTGGCGATGATACTATCAAACCCGTTTAAAAGATAAAAAAACTGTCCGTTATATTTTTAGAAGTATCTTCTTCTTTTTTTGGCCTTTCCCTTCAATCAGGGGTAGCCACAGCGTATCATCTTTCTCCAAACTGTCCTGTTTTCAATGTCCGTCTCCCTCGCACCAACTTCCCCCATATCTTTGTTCATTACATCTAGAAATCTTCTCTTCGGTCTCCCTCTTTTCCTCTTTCCCGGTAACTCCATTTCCATCATCTTTTTTCCTACATACTCTTGGTCTCTCCTCATGACATATCCATTTCACCTCAGCCTGCCTTCCCTCATCTTTATTCCTAACCGTTGTACCTTAACTGTATCCCTGATGTACTTGTTTCTAATCCTGTCTTTTCTCGTAACTCCCATAGCAAACCTCAACGTTTTCATCTCTGCGACTTCCGTCTCTTCCACTAGTTTCTTTGCGACTGCCACCGTCTCAAGTCCATACACTATTGCTGGTCTCACCATTAAACTGTACACTTTTTCTTTTACTCTAGCTAGTAATCTCCTGTCGCAGATTACTCCCGATACTTTTCTCAATCCGTTCCATCCTGCCTACACTCTCTTCTTTACCTCCCTCTCACAACTACCACTTTCTTGCACCGTTGATCCCAAATACTTAAATTCCTTTACTCTTGGCACTTTTGCATCCTCCATCTTCACTGTTTTTTTGTCATTTCCTTCATTTATGCACAGATATTCGGTCTTTGACCTACTTACTTTCATCCCTCTTTTTTCCAATGCATACTTCCAGGATTCTAGTCTTCGCTCCACTTCTTCCCTGCTCTCTTCACAGGAATGAACTTAAATTCCTTTACTCTTGGCACTTTTGTATCCTCAACGCTGATCCCTGGTGCAGTACAACCTTGACCTTAAAACTTTCTGTAGTTCCTACTGCACACCTCACCACTGTTTCACTTTCCTCAGACATATCCTGTACAAGTCGCACATACTTTTCCACTATTTCTGATTTTCTCATACAGTACCATAGCTCTTCCCGCGGAACCTTTCGTAAGTTTTCTCTAGGTCTACGAATACACAATGAAGCTCTCTTTGACCTTCCCTGTACTTTTCCATCAACATTCTTAAGGCAAACATGGCTTTGGTGTATATCTTTACTCTTTCCTGGCAAAAATCTATATTGCTGTTTATTGATCTCTACTCTATCCCTTATCCCGGCTTCAATAATTCTTTCCCGTACCTTCATTGTGTGGCTCATCAGCTTTATTCCTCTGTAGTTTCCACAGCACTGTGCGTCCCCTTTGTTTTTATAGATTGGGATAAGCACACTCTTTCTCCATTCTTTTGGTATCCGTTTACCCATTAATAGTCTGTTGAACAGTCTGGTCAAAAATTTTATCCCCATCTCTTCCATGCACTTCCAAACTTCTATTGGCAACTCATCTTGCCCAACCGCTTTACCTTTTTTCATCCTTCTCAGTGCATTCTTTACTTTTTCTCTACTGACGCAATTTACCTCTTCGCTAACCACTTCTGCTTCTTTTGTACTAGGCTCTCTGTTATTTTCCTCGTTTATCAGTTTCTCAAAGTACTCCTTCCATCTCTTTAACATTACCTTACATACCCCTTATTTAGAAGTATATTTATAGTTTAGGATAGAGACTTGGGTAATCAGAAAGAAATCTTAGCCGATCGAGGCTGTAAGATAATGATTGCAATTGGAACGATAATCGTAGGCGATACAAGCTCTTTCTCTAAAATTAATTTGAAAAAGGAAGAAAAAAAAGAGTAAAAAATGGGATTCAGTTGGTTACGGGACAAATCGAATGAAGTGAAGAGAGATAGTCCTACTGAAGAGATTTAACAGTTGAACCAAGGTTTCAATCAGGAGTATTTTAAACCGGTAGTCCTAAAACTGTGTAGAGCTACCCAAAAATTGTGACAACTGTACTTTTTTTAAAAATAAACTTTTAATCTTTGTATTTTTGATCTTTCAATTTTTGACCTTTATTTTATAGACCTTTACCCAAAAATTTTTTTAAATAAAGACATTTTCAAAGAAATCCTTTTTTTCATCTGGACTGTTTCGAAATTTTAAACGTTTCTAAATCGTGACCATAACAATCAAACGTTTTATATTCTGTAGGTATTGTTGCCAAGTGATTAACGAAAATGCATAGGACACGTTATAACTGGTTTATCCTATATAAAGTGTATATTTTTTTTTAACCAAAAATTCAATTATCTTTTTAAAGAAAACATTAAAGACGTTACACATAATATTTTTTGTCTGTTTTTTTGAAAGAAAAGTTAAAACAGAAATTTCTGACCGCCAATTAACTGCATGCATTGTATAAAATGTAGAATTTGCTTAGAATTTGCTTTTGTCGGTGTCAATAAAAATTTGGTAGAAAATTTACTGTCCCATTAAAAACGAATTAAAGAAAAGTAAATTATTTAAAGAAATGTTGGTGGCAAAAAATTTAATGATAACAAAAGTTTATTTTCAAAACTTTTGGTCTTGTTCTTATCAGCAAAACTTCTCAAAAGACGTTGATTGGCAGAATAAGCAGGTTATGAGCAAAGGCACTAATAAGTTTTTTTAATTTTTGAAAGAAGAAAAATTTTGACCAATCAGTTTATTTTTTTATTTTATTTTTTGGTGCCTGATCGCTTTTTTTTGATATGCATGTCCAATACAAGTTTGACGAAAAACTTTGTAGCTAAGTAATTTTTTTGGTCTAACTGCTTTCTTTGAAGAAAAATGTACAAGAAAAATTAACTATAACTAAATTTCGCTTCAAGTATAAACTAACTTTTTCCAGGGATCTCCAACTATGTTTTCAATAAGCCAAATTTCAAAATTTCCTATTTTAACTAGGTCACAATGTAAAAGTTTAAAACAAACCAAAGAACCTGTACTTACTTCTAAAGTACGTTCTCTAGCGCTTGTTGTTGCTCCTTCTTCATTTAAACTACATTTTCCTGACTTCGGCCAATATTTTTCTTTCAGCTTTTTTATTTCACCACTTTCTTGTAAATTCAATATTCTTGATACCAACAACAAAGTAGGGTTAGGTTGAAAATTGTTAGTTAAAATAATTTCTTTTTAAATTATAAAAATTTAAAATTGGTTGATGTTAAAGATATTTTATTAGTTCACTAAAAATATTTAATCTTGCAAAAAGCAGCTTTTAAAGCTTAAGTAATTACCCCGTAGAAAAAACATCTCTATAAGGGCTTCCCTGCTGCAACGCAAACCCGTAACCTTTGTCAAATATAGCAGTGTCGCTGATCATCGTCAAAGAGCAGTTTTCATGCATTATCACTTCGTATTCTGTCAGAAAAAAAAAATTTGTAAAATTTTAAAATTTTAGATACAAAGATTTAATGCGTAGATATTTACTTGTTCAGTGAGCACATTTTTTAAATTATTTGGCTGCATAACGCATGAAATTGCTGGTTTCTGTAGAGAGCTATTTGACTGAGCTTGCACTTTCTCCGGCGAAATCGATCTTGACGATTACTATGAACCAGTAGCTACTGTATAATTTTTTTGCAATTTAGAATAAGACGTTGTTTTGATATTAAGAACATGTTTACCCAAATTCCTATCTGACTTTGGACAGATAAATGAGCCAAACCCTCAAATGATAAATAACGTGATGTAATAGTTTACCAACATGTTTTAGTGAAAGGGTCATTAAAATTTTATCTCAACCCTTTGAAGGACAATGTCGCGTATATGCTACATCTTTCATATACAATTATTTATGAATAAAAAACAAACTAGTTAAAATTTTTAATTTTTTTCTAATCTTTGAATTGTCCCTGAACAGAATTTTAAATCTTTTTTCAAAAACTGAGATTTTTCAAACTAGACTTTGAAGTTATACAGGCAGAAATTATGGATGAATATTGAAATTAAAACTTATAAGTCGAAATCAGTGCTTTTTTTAATTTTTTGGTTTTGTATGTTAAAAAATAATTTTACTTTGATTTACAAGCTTGATATAGCACATTCCACAAAAATTTTTTCACACAAATTTTGAATTTTCTTTTATGCAACATGCTTTATACGTTACATACTCCTTCAGCAGTAAAACTTCACATTTATAACAGCGCAAAAATAATCTAGACTGAAGATTCATGTAATAACAAATATAATCAGCACAAGTCAACCAGTGAAACAGTTATCTTTTTATGCTGTTGTGAAGCAGTACAACAGCTACATGGGGGGGAGTCGATATCATGGAACAGAAAACGTTAACCTACCAATTCAATCGTAGGTCCGAGTGCAAATATTACCTCCGAATAATGCACAATTTAATCAAAATTCCAATCTACAATGCTCTTATTGTTTTTATACATCTTCACGATGAAAAACATGAAGTTGATGATAAACTTTCAAAAAATAAGAGTACGCTCGATGATTTTAAACTGCAACTACCACATGTCGACAGCATGGTCGAGTGGTTCGTGCGCTGGGATTGTGATCAATATGCTTTCGGTTTAAAATCCACTCGCACCATTCTGTTGTGCCCTTGGGAAAAACACTTTACGGCACTTTCCCCTGCTTGGTGGTCTTGGCAAGCAGTTCTAAATTTTGGCCATATCTCTATAAAACTAAAAAAACAAAAATAACAAATTTTAACCGCACAACAATATCTTGACAGCTTCGGAAGCAGGCCGGGGTAATTGCTTGCCCTATGTATAGCGCCTCCGTCGCTTTCCTGCGAGTCAGCAGGGAGATACAATAACAAAAAACTTTTTTTAACTCAGAAAGAGTTAATTAAATGTGAAAGAATGCTTCAAATTGCTTTTTTTACTTAAGTACAACACTGTTTTATTATTAAATAAAATTAGTAATAACATTACTTTGAAAAAATTAGTGCCTTACCATTACATGCTTTACGGCACGTCACTGTACAGGACATACTCTAAATTTTTACGTACTGAGGACTTTTGTTTTTTCTATTAAGGTTATATATGAGTTTGTAGTGTTTTATTAATGTCTTCCAAAACATAGCAAACATATTATCTTTGCTCTTTGAGTGTATATTGTTGCCTTAATTTTGTATTATTAAAATAGCCATTTTAAGTAGGCCTAACTGTTCTTAAAGTTTTAAAACATTTTCTAGAAAGCAGACGATTTAGTAAAATACACCCCTGAAAAACAAGTAACATAAACATGTTACGTATTACCAAAACAAAAAATATAAATTCAAAAATTTATACGAATTTAATAAGCACCAAAACAAACATTTTTCATCAAAAAAATTGCTGCGCTATTTACTCTTCAAAAGGATTAAATATTAAATTGTTGCTGTATAATTTAGCAATCTTCATCGATTTTAACAAAAACAAACAATTGGCGCTAAGAATAAAGGCTACCACCCCGCGTCGATATTGTATTGACTTTGTAACCTGAAGAAACCAAACTCAATCAGTCTCTTACAGTATTTGTTTTGTCACTTAAGAATATGATTAAAGTAACATTTTAATGGATTTTGCTAATCTTTTTTCATTCACCTATAACAGCAACATCCCACAAAAACGCAAAATTTCCTTGAGTAGCTCTTCTAAACCCATCTTTCCAGGACTTCAGTTGATTTTCAGGAGCTGTGATGACACGAGACATCTTCTTAAACTTGGATTTTTCGTCACTTGCTTCTCTCCCTTTTGCCTTTAAAAAAAAACTTGATGTTTTACTGGATGGCTTTTATTATTTTCCAACTTAGGCTATTCAGTTAGCAATCATATAAAAATCACTGAGAAAATAATTTGAAGAAAACGTTATAGCTGACTTGATAACACTAAGTTGCCGTAAAATAAACTAAGAACAATTTTCTTCGTGTTTAAACAATATAAAACACTTTAGTTGCCAGATGCATCAATTAATGCTATTCGAAGACGTGACTTTTATCGTACAAAAATCCCTTTTCTTCACCCACACTAACCAAAATATTGTCATAAAAACTGGTCTGGGACAATGTGCCGTAACCAATCTCTTTCTGCTTGACCAAATCGTTCAAGGAGCGAATTGGGAGGTCCATACGTTGAACGGTGAGGAAGGCGGCCAAGTTGGCCGTGTATGAAGACACAACAATTAGACTAAAAAGCCACCAAAATCCAAATGCTAAGCGAACGGCAAAAGATCGGGTTTTAATTTCCGAGCCTGTTGAAATGATTTTGTTTTAATTTTGATTAAATATTAAAGCTTTAGTCGTTAAAAGTGAGAGGTCAAACATGCATTGTGATCTGGGTGTTTCAAAAATGGCAACATGTTTCACAAAATAAGGAAATAAAAGGAATTCTTACCTTGCTGCATGAAAGAACTGTAAATGCACCAGAAGACGGTACTGAATTGCAATTCTTCGTCAGGTTCTTTTTCTTGTTTGCTACTTTTGTAATTGCTTGGACTTATCTTAATGCAAAACAACAAAAATACATAAACGTAACAGAATTTCAACAAAATTTGTTTAGTTTACCTGATGTAGGTAATAGACCAGTACTACAACAAAAACCAAAGAGAGAACAACGCAAAACCTGCAAAAATTTGACACAAAATAATTTTAAGAAAAACTATTTTGTCAATATTTAAACTTTTATGGTAAAAGTAAGCGTGAGTTTAACTAATCTAAAGACTTTATTTCGTATTTGCAAAAGAGAGAAAACTTTTGGACAGCTACAATATTTTATAAAGTTTTTTTCTTTTCTTGTGGTTGGCAGGGAGGAGAGATTATTTTAAAACATTTATAAGAGCAGAAAATCTTTGAGAGTTTTTAAAATTGCGGATAAAGAAAATAATTTCTTGCTATGGAAGAAATTAGGGAATGAAAACTATTAAAAAAATTGGAAGGAAAATAACAATAAAAAAGATGACGTCATAATTAAAAACTTTAAAATTATTGCAAAAGACTGAAAATAAATTATAACTTTATAAAGTTAAGATTATGATTAAGAATGAAGTGTGACAATTAAGCTAAAAAAGAAACTTATAACAAAAAGAAAAGTTATAAAAATTTAATTGCGATCAAACTTTCAAAAGAACTTTTACCAAACGCTCGAGTGAAAAGGTTCGACAAATGAAAAGAGACTGGTGGAGGAGTGAGGGCGTCTAATCGCGATCCCGACCGAATAGTCCAGGTAGCGTTTTGGAAAATCGACAACTTCTTCTCTATCGGCTGTTATAGTCATCGCCGCCACCGCTATGTCGGCTTGCTGTGTAAAAGTCACCCAGTCTAATTATGTTTTGTTTTTTAGAAACTAAACAAATGTTTGCAATATTTTTCTATTTCTTTGATTGTATACTTTTTTCAAACTGTTGGCATGCAGTTGCAACTAAATCATGACCCTATTTACAAGCAAAATACGCGAATGTCAAAGATAAGTCGTTAAAATTACAAAAATATGCGTTAAAAAAATTAGAAAAAGTTTCCAAAGTTTAGGATGTGGTCTTTCGTTTAATGTATCTCAGACAACGCTGGTACGCCTAAACAGTAATTTTTTGTTTATCTGTATTATTGTATTAAATGCGTTACCCCACTGACTAACTCCCAAATAATGCCATTCCAACTCCCATTTTCGAGTTTGGATCCATAATTCCCGTCAGGAGCTGCATAAATGGTGTAGTCAAATTTGTAAATTTTAGAAAGTTTGTCAAACAGCTCGATACTGAAGCCGGAAAAATTGCTTCCGTTTCCGCTTTGCATTACAAAGGGAGTTTCCTGATAGTAAACCATGAAAAATTATTTTGCATGTTTCATAAAACTTCGTTATAAATAGAGTAGCAATTCCGCGTTAAGTTTTGAACGTCATCATGCACAGACATTTTTGCAAAGGTCGATACTAGCAGTTTCAATCTTAGATAAAATTACTCTATCCTTATTAAAAGAAAAAATATTCTTTTTTTATGTATACAAATTCTCATTTGCCACCTTTATACAGGTTGTCCATAAATAATCACTACAATTTCCATGTACAGTTTGTGCAAAAGGAAAGACAAAAACTTCAGGTTTTTATCTAATTAAGTTTTTTTTTGCCTTTTTGCCGTTTGCACTCTTAATTATTTACTTATTTTTTATCTTTTTGCAGATTCTTGAATTTCTTAAAATGAGCATTGCTCAGGAAAAAGCCCAGTGCGTGTCTCAGTTTATAGCGACAAAATCAGACAGTTAGGTCGGAAGTTTCCTTGGTCTTGGTTGTCTGGTTTTGTCTCTACAAACCAAAACGCGCACCGGGCTTTTTCCTGGGCAGTGCTCATTTTAAGGAATTCAAGAATCTGCAAAAAGACAAAAAATAAGTAAATAATTAAATAAATAAAGCAAAAATGCAAAAAGGCAAAAAGACTATAACTAGACAAAAACTTAAATGTTTGTCGTTATTCTTGCACAAACTGTGCTAAAATAACGTCAAAAATGAATTTATGGCATATTTTTAAAATTGTAGAGTTTATTTATGGACACCCTGTATATCATACTCTAACTCTAAATTATATTTGAAAGCCAAATTAGGTAACCCAAATTCCAAATCGAACCACTTAGAATTTGTTTGCAAATTAAGTCTGACCCCGATTTACATTTGTTATTTGTAGTGAATTTTGAACTGAAACATCGATTTAACGAAATGAAGAAAATAGATTTTGATTAGCCTATACATACAAAATTAATTAAAAAACCGGTTTACCGATATTATAACAAAAAATTGTTCGATTTTTTGTGCAAAATTTTGTCTATTTAAAGCTATCTTACATATCAATTTACATCATTTCTTGTTTTTTCGCAAATTTCGCAAATTCTTTTACACCTAAATTCGTAATATTTTTTCTCCCAGGAAAAATTATTTTCTTTAAAAAAAATTAGCAACTTAATTAACCAAGTTGTTGACTTACCGGCACAGTCACTACTCGAAAGAAAGCTTTTTCAATGTCATTTAAAGCAAATAAATTATTGTTTTTTTGTCCAAAGCTCCATATTTTTGCCTTGTAAATAAAATAAAAAAAACTTTACAACTTTTTTTAGTAAAGGGAAACAACTTAAATAACAAGTTTTTACGGCATCTTCAAGCCAACTTGACTTCTGATAATAAAGCAAATAAAATTTGTATGAAAACATTCCCCAATGGAATCACGCCGCTTGCCTTCTGTACAATGGTGATTCTGCATAAAAGATCAGCATTCGGGTCGATACGATCATAAGACAAGAATCTGTTTTTTGGGAATTTTTTTAGGTATCGAATATCGCATGCTAAGTAAACGCGGACAAACGTAAAAGATTATAGAGAAATGTAAACCAGAAATAAGCATGTTGTAAAACGAAAGAACCACTTAATAATAAAAGAAATTGATTAGAGAAAATCTCCTTTTTTGAAAACCTGCTTAAAAAAACTGTCTAAACTTTCAAATGTATTGTAGATTAAAATAGTAGCCCAAATAAAAACGTAGAGTGGTGTAAGAAGCCTAAATTACTGCATGTGGCGGTGACGCAAACTAGCAAAAACCGAACAAGCCATGTACTTCTTTTTTTTGTTTATGATACCTGACCAAAATTTTCCTTAATTCCTGTTTCTTTTGTTCTTATTTCGAAGCTGCCGCATTGGTTTTGTCCAAAACGGTTCAAGTTTATTTTCGAAAGAAGACCGGTGCTGTTGATCTGATGAAAATATAAAAGTTCTAAATTTTTCAGTACGAAACATATTTTTTATTTTTGTCCTTATTTATCATCCTATCTTGTAACAAATCGTCAGAGGCGTTATATTTGGGACAACCGTCTAACGATTACCCTGAGCTGCTTTCGGAGATGCAAAGATATTGCGGTCCCGTGGAAATTTTTCTATTTGGATTTTAGTTTTTATTTAGAGATATGATTAGAAATATACAGGTAGAACTGCATGCTAAGACCGCTTAGCAAGAGAAAGGATCGCGAAACGTCTCTCCCAAGGATGCACTAATCACGACCGTGTAGGCTGCGCGCGTCATCAATACGGCGCTCTTAACCACAGAGCCACGCTGCAACAAGAAGCGGTTTGGCGCAATATTGTAACAAAAACGAAGCCGAATCTTTCATTGCACTCATTTCTCATGCTGGAGCCTGTCACGTGATCAAAGTGCCCCTCTTTGTGACATTGTGCCTGGGCAGCACAGCCTCGTACGTTACATAGCGGCAACGGTGGTAAGCAGTTGGCAAACCTGTGACGGATTCGACTGGCCGGAAAACCGAATTTAGACTTTTAACACAGGAAGCAGGAAATCACCGTAATTACTGATCGGGCAGTGCCTGCTACGGCATTATCATGTGAAGTAAAAATATTCAGAGCCGCTTATAGCCTGATAAGGAATGATTTCCAGATGAAAAAGTTTTAATTAATATTCTCAATTTAAAAAACAAAGATTTTTTTAAAGCCTATTTTTTTTCTGGAAAAAAAAGAAAATTTAAAATCAAAACAGTACGTTAAATTTTTTAATTAAAAAAAATTTTAATTATTCCTAAAAACAAATCAAATTTTTATGTCATGATTACAAGGGAAGATTAAACAGAAAAGTTTTTACAACGCAATATTTATTGACCACAGGGCCCGAACACCTACAGTCTTGTGCAAATTAATTCAGTAAAGAAGCAAAATGTTCTCAATGGAATCATTTTTTATTAAAACATATTAAACTTCACAAAACTTACGTTTTAGTTAATGATATGGCTTCATTTGTTTTTTACACTTCCTTCCCTCGGTTTGGCATTCATTGTACAATTTTTTGACAGTTTTCTTTGATTTGAGTGTCTCAATACCATACTTGAATAATAGCCTCTATTAGCTTGGTCCTAATTGTGAAATCCATGTTTTGTAACCAAGATTTTGTTATTACTCACAAATTCTCAATGAGGTTAAGGTCTGGTGATTTTCCAAGTCATTCAAACACATTTAATTTTGTATTTTCAGAAAATCGTTTTCACTTTTTTAGACAAATGACACGGGGCAAGATCCTGCTGGAATATTCCTCCACCATCAGGAAATGCCCTTTTCATATCTGGATAGACTTTGTTTTCAATTACGTCTATGTATTTTTCTGAACTCACCATACCCTCAATTGGCATAAGAGATCCTACCCCAGCAAAACTAAAACTGCCCCAGAACATCTTCTTTTGGCAGTGTTTTACTATCACATTGAAATAAGCAGGACTTAGATGTTTACCCTTGCTGATTCGGGCAAATAGCCTGTGCTTTCCTTGAACAAAAAAATAACTTTCGTCCAAAACACAACACTTTCTTCCAGTTTTCTACCATCCAGTTTTATATATGCTTTTACCATTCTAATCTTTTCTTCATTTTTTTAGTAAGAAGATACTTTTTTAGAGATTTCTTAGCCTTTCTACCAGCCTCAAGCAGCCGGCGTCTCACTGTACTTGAGCTTATACAAACTCCAGCAAGCACCAAATCCTTCTGTAAATCAAAAATTCGTCTTTTTTGATCTTTTTTGCTATTTCTAAAAAGGATATTATCATCTTTTGGGGTAGTCTTACGCTTTCTACCGCATTTACCTTTGCGTCTTGGAGTAACAGAGCCTATTGATTCTTGTTGTTTGATAATTTGAGACACAGACTTTTGACTAACTTCTACAATATTTGCAATGGCTTTTTGGGTATAGTCACAGTGCTCTGAAAGAGTAAGAATGGGATTCCGCTTCCTAGGAGTGATATTTGCCATTATAAATTACGAAATACCAAGATGTCTAACTATCATCTGAAAGCAACAGAAAAAACAAGTTTCATTCTGCAACACTATTGAGCTAAACTAAGTCCTCTGTGACATCATAGAACCTATTTTTCTGCTGTCTCGCTGTGTCCAGCACTATTTAGTACATTGGTCTAACAATGCAAAAGCATCGTTAAAAACATTTCCAAAAACACACACAAAAACATAAAGATACATAGCATAGAAACTCAAAAACAACTTTGATCAAATAATTTGTACAAGACTGTATGTTGGCAGCAAAAAGCGAAGTACAATACTACTCAAATTCTATTAATTTCGTTAAGGCTTTTAAGCAGTGGCGTGCAGAGGTCTGGTGATGCCCGTGGCCAACTGCTTGATTGTATGCTCCCTCCCAAACTGTCAAGTACTCAAGAATGTGACAAAGACAGACGTTTGAAATACGTAAAAGCTAGTGTTGAGAAAAAAGTTTCGAAAAATTAAACTAAAATATTTTAAAGAGTATTTGTTGATTTAATGTGTCCAGTAAAGGCTAAGGCATACATTTATAAGAAAAATTCATCTGGTGAAGGGTATGCATTGAGGAACAAGACATTGCGTTTATGCATGCAAATAATTATCAAATAGACCCACCAAAATGATCTATTATATATGTATAACTTCGTGAGGCATAACAGGAGATAGAGTTGTCTATTTTTTTCTATTAGAAATAGTAACTGAAATTGTATAAGTGCAAACATGCAGTTTGATGCATTGTCGGCTTGTTGCCCTTAATATTTTTATGAGCTATACAATAAAAATGCTTTAAGGACATTGTTTAGTGAAAGCAGATGAAGAAGTAACTCATTTTATTAAACTAGAACATGTGATGATGTGAAAAAATCAATTAGACACTTATACTTTACGATCTCTCTTTCCCATATGAGCTCTCCTATCGGAAAATATTTGAATTACTTCATTTTACACATCTGCTGAAAGGAATTCTCTTTAGATGCTGATTAAAGCCAAGCCTGTTAGGCGTTCCTGTAGCATAGATAATCTTAAACATGTTTTTATCAATTTTAGTTTTGAAAATGACATCTCACAGCTTGCAATTGAAAATCCAATGGTGAGCAGTAACCTATATGCAATACATAAATTAGGAAGACAACCCTCCCAAACTGCATCAAACATTCAAGAGCATGCTTAGGATTAGAGGGAATTGCATTTCCTCTAGCTCGAAGGAGCATAACAAAGTCAATAATGTCATCGTACAACTGATTGGCTGTTACATCATTTGTCATAATAATTTGCAAAGTCCAAACAATCCTTTCTTAATTTTTCTCTTTCTTGCTCATGCTCAATTTCAATCGAACTTAAACTCAGGATAAATGAAAATCGATCTGTGAGGTTTTGCAGGCGAATACTGCGGTCCTCAATTTCGGTTTTTAATCTGTTTACAATCTCTACCATTACTGCATTTATTTCTTGTTGTGCTGTGAGTCCACTATCTCGTGTTATTTCTCCTGGCATCATTCTTTTTCTTCTTGGTCGTGCAATTGGTATGTCCCATTTTTCGCAATATTCATTTGCTGAATGTATTGCATTATGCATAATTTCTTCACTTCTCAAATTCAAGATTTGAATAAGGCTTTTTAGGTCACAAACGCCTCATTAAACCCCATTTTCGGATCCTGCAGACGCTTTAAAACTTTGTCCACGGATTTTAAAATTGCATACCAGAAATTTAATAATGATATAAAAAAAAATTGTTGAATAGAGTGTAAAAGTGCTCCTGCATCGGACTTGGTATCCCTAGTATAGTCTCCTTCCAGCAAGTGGTCAAGACTTGCAATAACTTTGTCAAGTTCTTCGTACATTACTTCTATAGCATCGTATCTGGAACTTCATCTTGTTTGACGTTGTCTTTTCACAGTCCAGGAGATAAATGATTTTAACACTTTCCAACGAGATGTAGATGAAGAAAAAAAATGAACAGTTCATCCAGAAGTCCAAAAAATGTCACAACAACAGAATGTACACCACTTGTATGGACACAGGCTAAGTTGAGGCTATGGTTCTCACAATTCATAAATACAGCCTTTTGGAATGACTTCCAGAATTTTTTGTTGAACGCCTCTTCTCACTCCAGCCATAACTGCTGCGTTATCGTATGTTTGGCCACAGCAATCAATGATGGAAATTTTATCTTGCTCCAATTTCTGTAGAATTTTGTTTACCAAGCTGCCTGCATCTTTTTGGTCGATTTGAAAAAATCCCAGATATACCTCCTTTATTTGGATTTTTCTATTTTTATTCATTTTGATATTTCATGTACATAACGCAAAATTTCTGAAACTTGTTCTTCGTGGCCAATATCTGTAGTTGAATCCAACATTATTGTAAAATATTTTGCATCCTTAATTTCAAAATTTGTTTTTTTCTTGATAGTTTCACCAGGTAGAACCATTATTTCATTCTGATTTCTGTTGGAAAAATAGGTAACACTTTTTGGTTTCTCTTTGGCACTTTGCACGTGTTCAGCTAAGATTGCATCATACTTAGCCAAAAGTCTGATCGTTGCTAAAAAATTTCCCACATTTCATTATCACCGATTGTCTCCTCAGACTCTGACAAACCAGAAATTCTTTCTTCTCTATGTCCACGTAAGGCCAGATTCTGTTTTGCTAAATATGAAATAACCTCAACAATCCGTTCAGTTATAGCTTACCAAAAACTTGTTGTTGAAGTTGAGCATCTATCGTAGCTGAACGCTGGAGTTGAACTACTAGGTTCAAGTATTCCCTCGTACGTGAGAAGGACCTGTTTCGTGATTTTTTTATTTGTGGATTCAACTTTCTCCAAGTGGAGAAACCTTCTTCCTTGCTAAAGTTTGAAGAGAACTGCTTTTTTGAAAATAAGAAACATAAAAAACAATAACATGCTTGCCGATATGGAGAGTACAACAACCATTTTCTTGCTACAATTTCTCCATTTGTAGAAACTTTTTCAAACCACTGCAAGGATAAAGATCTCCCATCCTTTTCAGCAAATGGACTACTTTTATTTTGATATCTTTCTAGCCCATGTTGTATTATTGTTATTTTCAAGTTATCTGGAACTGGTTTCCTCAAACACCCAAAATCGTTTTTTGCAAAAAAGTGCTGAAATATCCTTTTTTTCTCCATTGGAATCATCATCTTGACATGGAGACGGGGAAGAAACAGTACTATTATTATTGTGTTCTGATTATATACTGGTATCTGAAGAGTTCTCCGCTGCCTTATTATTTCCTGTTTCTTCTACCTCTACTCTACTTCTTTTTATCCATGTATTTAACGCCTTTTTTTGTCGAGACTCTGCTTTTTCTCTGGATCTCTTTTTTTTTTCTGTTCTGTGCTCCACTTGGTTGCACTTTCTTCATCAGGGTTATAATGTTATAAAAAATTTAATTATTAAATTAATATTATTTTATGGGCCTACAAGAACAGCATATTAAAGAAAAGAATAAATAATCAAAAGAGAGTTGATAAGTTTAAAATTACATAGTGGTGTCCAGTCCACGTATCTACGGACCTGCAGTTTTTCTCAATTATTGCAAATAAATGTAAATTAAATAATGGTAAATAAATTAAATAACTATAAACAAAGGTCGTTATATGTTTGGTTTTTGTTCAGTACATAGTAAATTAATTGAAATTTGTAAATAATAATTTCGGTACAAAAGCTGACACTGCAGAAGATTTTCTACAAAACATAATCACACCATGCCCCCAAGCAAGATCTTCGCAGCATGTGTTAGTAGACTTACGATACGAAAAAGCATATATTTTTAACAATTTAATAAAATGTAATTTTTCCAATTTCACTCTTTGAAGGCCCCCCTACCTTGGATGCCCGGGGCCGTCGCCCCGTTCACCCCTCCCTCTGCACGCCACTGCTTTTAAGACGTTGTTTATTATAACTTTAGGGAACACTTTTTTTTTCTTATACGTCATAAAAACAAGAAACTTTTCATAAAATTTATGAGTAAGAAAGAACCGGGCTGAACTGAATAATTACATTTCGAAATCTTGATTGTATACAAAAAAAGAAAAAATATGCGCATAACTTTAAATTAAATTTCGCTGTAAGCTTTTTAGACGTCTTTGAGTACCACTACCGTTTAAAACAAAAGCAGATGCACAAATAGAATGTTTAAAAAATAAAAACAAAAGAAAGTAGAAACAAAATTTAAAATCAAAAACGTTTCTGTAAAGAGAAAAAAGAACCAAGACAATTTAGTTAAAAAAGTTTTTAAGAATTTGCCGGAAAAAGTGTACAGGCTATTTAGTTTGTCTATTCTCTGTGGTGTTTTTTTTCTTAAATATCAATCATCATAGCATTTGGTGATAATTCACAGACAATTAAGGTTAAATGCTTGAGGAGAGTCAGCGAAACATAACTTGATAAAATTAATAAAAACTCTGCTTTTTTGGCAAAAAGCTTTATTTATTTCCCTACAGCAGACAAAATAAGCAAAAACAAAAATTCTAGTTTTTTATTTGATTCCCAAGGTGTTGTGTCGCCATTATCTAAATTTCCATAAATATTTTTTATTAATTACATCAATCTAACCGCGTATAATTTTAACTTTCATTTCTAAACACAAATTAAAATAAAAGCCATTTAGGAAAAGCTTCAGAGTAAAAAAAAGTTCTACAAATATTCGAGTTCAAGATTTGCCTGCAGATGCTTCACGCAAAAGATTTTCAAAGCTTACCGAATGCATTTGTTGCATGATTTGCTGTCCTCCTGGCCATACTGCTCCAGACGTGCAATGCATTCTGGTTGCGCTAATGAACACTCGCTCGGTCGCTAATTTTTCCAATGTAACCGCTAAATGGTGTAACCCATCGTGGATTTGATATACTTCTAACTAAAAAAATTTATATAAGCTTCAGAAGGCAGTAGCAAAAATTTTACGAGAAACAAAATTAAGCTTATTCTTTTCCGAATCAGTGTAGCTATTTGTTGTAGCTGGCATATCGGCACTTATTCACATTTGTCTTTTGGGCTTAACGAAACGCCTCACCCATTTACGCTAGAGGTGTTCTGTTTACATTGTAAAAATCATCATGTTAAATCAATAAACGAATACCAAATCTTTTTCCAACTTAACGATTTTTTTTATTTAACCAGTTAAGCGCGTAAGGCATTAATATATGTCGTGCCATTTTAACTTGCTGATCGCGTATGGCATTATATGATGTCATAGAGTTGCTTTACTGGAGTGCGTATAACATGGGTGGTTTACTCCGCTAGTCCGTATGGCATACATTTATGCCATCATTGTCCAACCTTATACTATAGTTTACAAACTTGTTTTCACATCATTAGCTATCACATTGTAGCATTGTAGTGCTTTACATCGTTCAACTCAACCCCAGAAGATACTATAAACTACAATCATTTTTGGCATCTTCTTTCAGATGACCCTTATCAAATTCAATTCTTTTATACTGTAGCATTGACTGCTTCGAGACTTGCGGTAAACCTTGTGCAACAGTGCGTGAATCATGCTGAAAGCTTAGCACTATAAATAGATTAGCTCAACATTCTTAGTCGCCACGTGGAGGTGGTAGCCTACTTATCGTATAGAATATAGAGTGTATTTGAGATAAATTTTCTTTCATTCTTTTGATTTTTTTTTCTTTCAGTTACAGCGTATGTAGACTGATCTAAACGATTTTATATTACAGTTTTACTATAATATATTTTGTGTATCTCGTTTCCCTTTTTATGGCTGCCAACAAAAGAAAGCATTTATCAGAACAGGCTCTAAGAAGCCTGCTCGACGAATCGGATGATGACTCTAGTGATTCAGACATGGAAGACGAACCTTGCTTGCAAGGTGCAGAAAGCTGTGATTCAGAGAGTTACATGAGTTGCAGCTCAGAAAATTTAGACCTCAATTCTCCTTCACATGACATTGACAGCGATAATACTAGTGATGTTTCACTACAGCAGGCAATACCTGTACAATCGAACTCAGTTTGGAGTACTGGAGCGCAACAGAACAGAGATAGATTTTCATTTACAGGAAGTCCAGGAATGAAAGCGGTAGTTGAAAATAAGGAAGATCCCCTTCCATTTTTCGAGTTATTTTTTGATGACTCACTAATAAACCTCATTGCTGAGCAAACTAATGTATACGCTCAACAATTCAAAGAAGAGCATGATGGTCGACTGAAGCGACGGTTCCGAGTAAATTCTTGGACAGACACTAATCCTTGTGAAATTAGAGTGTATCTTGCTCTTCTGCTTTTACAAGGCATCATCCCAAAGCCAAAAGAAAGCTTATTTTTTAGTAAAAAGGAATCGATTGACACTCCTTTTTTTCGAAAAACAATGTCATCGGAAAGATTTGCTCTTCTTTCAAAATTTCTCCACTTTTCAGACAACAGCAAAAGTAATGACAGTATTCCAAAAAAACTGGCAAAACTGTGGCCAGTTTTACTTCACATGAAAAGAAAAATAGATGAAGCGAGGCCAAACAACAAATTCAACAGCAAGAAGTCGATTACGTAATGCATGATACGCTCCGCGACCGCCATATACTAGACAAAAATCGTTACGCACTGAGCGAGTAGACAGACCGAAAACCGCAACGCGCTTAACTGGTTAAAGTTCCAAAAAGAAATTTCAAATGAGCAATGTTGCAATAGCAATTTTTAGAAGAAAGCGATGATGAATAAAGCAAAAAATAGTTTGATTTTGAAACCAAACTTAGCGAACATTTAGATCGCTTCACTTATCCATACTTTGCAACATTTTACAATTTCTCAAACGCCTGTTTTGTTGCTTTTTTTTCCAAAAGACTCTTGTTTCTGAGGGAGAAGTTTAAAACATAACTAGTTCCTTCTGCTAGTTCGTCTCTGTCAAAACTTACAGCATATTTAAAATCATGAGTAACAAATTCTACAGAACATTTGTGATATAAGTATGAACAGACAATCAAAGGCCATGCAAGTCTATGTGGTGCCCGGGAAAAAATTTTTGGTACCTTCCCCATTACGACTACAAAATTTTTATATGTGTTTTAATTCATTCAAAATGGAGCCAGAATTTTTGATATATTATATTAAATTTTTTTGTGCCTTACAAAGGGAAAACTTTTTATTGACATTGTCAAAGTCCATCTCCATAAAAGCTTTGGATTCAATGTTAAGAAGAACCAAATTTGTACGCCTTTCTTGGCCCATTGAGTTTCTTTTTAGTATTATGTAATCATACAATTGGTTGCCTCCAAAAAGTCCCACCCCGGGGCATATGCTTCCTCATACGCCCCCATTATATACGAGTTCTATAATCTACAAGCCACAACTTTACTTTTGAAACTTTTTCTACTTACCGGTATATCACTTGGGCTAAAGATTTTCGCCGCGCAAGAATTGCAATCCCTGTATAAGTTTCTTTTCCAAGACTGAGCAAAACTGCAAAACAATATTTAAACAATAAGATTATGAGCGTGTTTCACATACGCGCCTTTAAAATTTAAACAAAAACAATAAAAGCGTTTTGTATGCGAAATTTAACCACGGTGAGTCGAAGATATTATCTCACTTAGCCATTGTTTCGTCATAGTCGTCAATATATTGCTTGATGATAAAAATTGTCCACGATGTGAATGACGTCAGCGCTATTTCGTTGAGTGAATTTACGTCATTGTTAACAATGAACCAATATATAGGGGTTCGAGACTCAGACTGGCTGCTGTAAATCTAAAATTAAAAAATTAGTTAGTCAAAAATAATTTTAAAACTACTTTTAAAAAATTATTATCTAACCAACAGCTCTCAATAAAAAAAGCTTGTTTTTGTTTTGTGAAACAACTTTAAAATTGTAAAAGCAAGCTAAATAAAGCAATTAATTGAAATGTAAGAAAGTTATGGAATGCAATGTCAATAATGTTTCTCGTGATGAATTAAGCTTAAACGGAGCTGCTAATAATTAATCGATAAAAACTAAGTTCTGTTTTTGTTTGTGTCCACAATTTTATTCCGGAATCTAAAAGGACCGGTTAAACCAGGTAACCCGAATACCAGCCCCGAAGAAAAACTGGGTTTATTTTTTTTTTATTTATCCTGGTTCAAGAAATAGTTTGCCGGGAGACTGAAG
This sequence comes from Diplosoma virens, assembly GCA_963680785.1. Lineage (NCBI taxonomy): Eukaryota > Metazoa > Chordata > Ascidiacea > Aplousobranchia > Didemnidae > Diplosoma > Diplosoma virens. The sequence goes on along the minus strand of OY796890.1, from coordinate 10,928,410 downwards.
TTATTAATACAGTTAGTTCCGGCTACGTTTGAATTGCTTCCTTAGAAACCTATCCTCCGGCAGACTCACAGATACCACTGCCTCTAACTATAAAGCAGTGGTCACCAAATTACGGCCCGCGGAGCTCTTTTTTAAACATATACACTCACTTTGAGCCACAGTTGTATAGAATTATATCGGGAACACCCCAGTTTCAGGTGTTTATCTTATTCTTTTCATTGGAAAACACACCAAGATATTGGGAGAAAAATAGCGAAATTAGAGCTCGAATCGAAGTGAAGACCTTTTTTTTTAGAAAGCACTACAATTTTGGGAGAAAAATAGCGAAATTAGAGATCGAATCGAAGAGAAGACCTTTTTTCTCTCGCTTTGGCCCAAGGAGGTCCAAAAAATCTACATCTTCCCCTCTGCTGGAAAAGTTTGGGGACCACTGCTATAAAGAATATTACAAAATTCGTAAATTTTATTGACTCATAAAAACTTCGCTTCCACCTTCACCAGTTGCAGCGCCACAACTGCGAATAATTACTTCAACAACTTTGTGCTAACAAGCTATAAGAATAAATTAGCGCCCTAATCGCTAATTCGTACGCAACAAAAGCTTAACAATTCCATTTCTCTATGAAATAAATGCGGTCACATAGCCACAAAAAACGAACGACTTAACTGCAACGCAACAACTTGAAGCTACAATGACTAGAATCTGGAATAACTTGGATTTCTCCAACTGGCGATTAAATTGAGGCCACACTTTGCATCTACGATTATGATTGCAAAAAACACGCCAGCGAACGATTAATCATGTAACGTCGAATTAACTAAAAAATTCTAAAAGGAGTTATTAGCGTTGGGTGAAAAAATATAAAAGAGGAAGAGAGAAAAGGGCGCAAATACAAAGAATTAAAACGACAAACCAACAATTACACTTTTAAAAACAAACAATTACACTTCTCCAGACTTGGAGGTTGAAGCTCAGTCACACTAAGACGGTGACGGCAGCCTTTCACTTAAATAACCCAGAGGCCAAACGTGAGCTAAAGGTCTAAAACAATGGTAGACTTTTAGCGTTCTGTCCAATCCCTACTTACCTTGGGGTAAAACTGGACAGATCGCTCACGTTTCGTCACCATTTAGTGGCATTGAGCAAAAAACTATCCTCGCGCGTCACACTGCTGGGGCAACTCGTGAGCTCGGGATGGGGTGCTAGTGCTAAAACATTATGCATAGCCACCTTGTCTCTAGTCTACTCAACAGCTGAGTACTGTGCGCCAGTCTGGTGTCGCAGTGCTCACGCTCGCCTCATCGACAGTGTCTTGAACGATGCCTTGCGCATAGTTACTGGATGCTTGCGTCCCACTCCAACAGACCACCTACCTGTACTTTCAGGCATCTAGCAGGATTGAGCATCGCCGACTGGGAGCTACACTCTCCTTGGCTCACTGTGGATCTCTGGACCCCGATCATATCTTGTATGGTCTTTTAAATGGGTCCTCAGATACTCACCAAATGATACTAAGATCCAAACGCCCGTTTGTGCCAGCTGCGAGGAATCGTTTGGACAACCTTGCCAGACTTGGCATCCGCGCTTCTGAATGGGCAAATCACAAATGGAAAACGGAGTATTGTAAAAATGCTTCCAGGCTCCGTGTTTTTGTGCCTGGGACTGGTGCCAGGCCTGTTGGCATGGGCTTACCCCGAGCAGCATGAGTTAAACTCAACCGCCTGCGGACTGGTGTTGGGCGATTCCATTTTTTCATGCACAAATGGGGTCTCGCTCCTTTACCGAATTGCGAGTGTGGCGCCTCTGAGCAAACTGGAGACCATGTTCTAACAGCGTGCCCTATACATCGGGCACCACATGGAGCACGAGGTCTGACGGTTTTGGATGACGAAACTCGATGCTGGCTTAATAACACCACTGCCAGCATCTGATTCAGGGAGTGCAGCAGTCTGGGGTAGTAAAAGGATAAACCCTCGGCCCCAGTTCTGTTTGTGTCTGACCTGGAGTGGATACCCTTCATACGACGACAACGACTTTTAAAACAACTGGCAAATAAATTAAATATATTAAAATTATATAGGGGTTTACCAACTCAGAATTGGGATGTATTTGTAATTTAAAATACAAATACGTATTTGAAATACAAAATACTGTATTTTGTATTGGTATATAAATACATTTATTTTGTGTATTTTGTATTTGTATTTAAATGCTTTTTACTGCAAGTATTTTGTATTTTCAGAAATTTTTAAATACATTTTTTTAAATACATTTGTTACCACGCAATCTTTGTGCACTTTGACTTAGATCAAGAAAAAAAGTTTCGGCTTTTTTTCGTGACAATTTATAAACAAGAAATAGCAAGCTCATAGTTTGTTTTAGCTGTTCTGCAAAGTAACGTTGTTTTTGTCACTCAATAAATCCTTATGTGACAAATTTTGAAGACAGATGTATTTTTGCTAAAGCATAAAATTACTCCGGTATTATGTTTCAGCAAAATATTCTCAATTGGATTATTTATATTTTATAATGCAATAAGCAATAAAACACTTTTACAAACACTTTTACAAACACAAGTTCATCGTCAATACGGTACAGCAGTAAATTATTTTTTTTTTTAATTATCCTTCTTACAAAAAAGTGTCGGAGTCTCTCTATTGTCAAGCAATTACCTCGACTTGCTTGCGGAGATGACTAAATATTACTGTCCACTTAAAATTTATATGTATGTATATTTTACTTTTTTTATTATAGGCATAGCAGAAATCTATAGTTGCCTGCTAAATTCACTACACAGCGGAAAGTGCTGTACATTTACTTTTTCAAGGACATAATTTTTTAAGATGTGTGGCTTTATTGCATTGAACAACTTATCTCTATTCCGTTCGTTATGGGCTTTCAGATGTTTTTTGTTGATTAAAAATTCTGACTTCGAAACAACACGCAGCCGTATATAAACAACTTGCGCATTTGCTGGAGCATTGTTACGTAAACCAGAAACATCAAGCGGTTTTTCAGGAAGTTTAGCCAAAAAAATTTGCCGAGTTTGCTTTTCTGCTCACTTTGGGTCTTTGAATGGTGTTTTGACAGGGCGCATGCACGCAGCAGGATAAGAGTTGAGACAGTTTAAAGCAGAAATAGCAGAATTTGTTTAAACTGGCAGTAAAAAATGACTTCAAAAACGCCTTTAATCCTGAATGGAAAACTATTTCAAGTGACTGAAGAAAGTTCTGATGGTAAAATAAAAGCTAAATGTTGTGTCTGCCCTGATAGCAAGCCACCCTTATCAGGATCAAAAAAGCAACTTCAAATTTTTTGTTGCATTTGAAACGGAAGCATGCGGATGCAAAAGCTACAGAGTTTGAAAAATCAAAGAAAGCACATCAGGACGATTCTCAGAAAGAGAAAACACCCGAAAATACGCAAACAACTATATTTCAATTTTGCATGTCGAAAAAGGTTACCCAAGATGTTGCTTCAAAAGCAATTGTTAATTTAGTAGTTAAATGCGGTTTACCCCTGTCCTTGGTTGAAGCAGAACCTTTTCAACAGTTAGTAAGCACACTGTCTTCTGGAACGTGCAAGTCCATAAGCAGGAAAAGTCTTAGTGCAAAAATTGACAAACAGTTTGAGGCTGTTATGATCAACATTAAAAAAGGACTTTCTTCAAAGAATTATGTTCATACAACAGCTGACATTTGGTCACAGCGAAAAAGAAGCTTCCTTCACATGACTGCTCATGTCGTTGATCCAGAGACACTGCAGAGAGAGTCCTTTGCAATTGCTTGCGAAAGGTTTTCAGGGACACATTCATTTGATTCAATTGCTGAAAAAATTCAAGAAGTTCATGATAAAATTGATTGATTGCAACAATACTCGTACCATAACAGACAATGCCAGTAATTTTGCAAAAGCTTTTCATGAGTTTGGCTTCAAAGAGCATAATGAAAAAGACGATCAGGAGAGCAGTGAAAGTGAAGTAAATTTTGAAAGCATCAATGGCATGGTCATGTTCCCTGGCGAAAATGATAAAGAGCTTTTTGTTTTGCCCACGCAAGAAAGATGTTTCGCTCATACACTCAGCTTAATCGCGACTACAGATATCAAGAAAACCTCTTACCCAGCATTGCACAAAAAATTTTTATGTCATCATTTGAAAAAGCCACTGCGATTTGGAATAAGTGCAATCTTCCTAAGTCGGCTGAAATCATTTTCAATATTTGCCAGCGGAATAGTTACACCATGCATTACAAGATGGAATTCTCTTTTTGACAACTTACAATTTCTTCTAAAGTTTGAGCAGTGTACCTTGAAAGACTTATATCAAAAACTTTATTTGCCAGAGTTAAGTGAAAGTGAATATTGCACTGTGCTTGAACCTATCGCCATGGCTATTGACAAGGTTCAAGAAGAGCAATTTTCGTTTTATGGCTATGCAATCCCTGTGCTGCGACAGACAGAAACTTTACTCAAAACAATTCAGAATCAGTCTTTAAAGTACAATGCTCCACTTGTTCAAGCTGCTTTGAGAGAAATGCAAAAAAGATTCCAGCCGTATCTTCAACAAGATTTTATGGTGGTAAAAGATGCCCTTTTAGCCACTATATCACATCCTTATTTTAAGTTAAAACCTATTTTGAAAGAAAAAAGAGATGCACTTAAACAAAAACTGATTGACACAGCTAAAAAACTAAGTTCAAATGTTTCAGAAGGCTTTAAATGCAACAAAAGTAGTGATACCTTTTTTCACTGGTTAGACGACGAAGAAGAAACTCCACAAACACAGAAAAATATAACTTCCATTGAAGTACTTCAATTTTTGGAAGACTCAAATAATAATCTGGAATTACTGCATCGCTATCCGAAAATCAAAAACGTGTTTTTGAAATTCAACACATCACTGACATCGTCAGCACCCGTTGAGCGTCTCTTCTCATTTGCTTCTATCATTTTACAAGGACGCAGGGGAAGGCTGACTGATAAGAACTTTGAAAAGTTAACCTTACTGAAAGCAAACAAATCCGAAACTGCCGATAAAGCATTTATTTTGTACGACCACGAATTTCTAAAGCTATTTTACTACATCTCAATGCTGTATTACCAGATTATATAGAGACGAAACTCGCTGTATGTTTTGTATAGTAATGCTGTCTATTTTGTACATATCCTGTGTTGTTAGAATTTTGTCTTCAGTCTTGCTAGTTGCTATAATCGATTCAAACGTAAATCAATGTATCTTTATTTGTTTAATGTAAAATAAAAAGTGATTGTAAAATAACCAAGCTTAAGAGATACAATGATTTACAGTTTGAATCGATTTGATGGACACCCACTTATTTACTACGTTTCCATTCTCATGATTCATTAAATTATTGTTTGTTTATTTTACAGTCATATTTTTTCTATAATAAACAAATGATAATGCAATGATTGTTTTAATAGAAACATAAAAATTGCTAACCATTTTGGCATTGTCTCGACTGTATTTGCTAATTTTTTTTGTTTTTAAAGTGGATGATTTTTTTGAAAAAGTATTTGAGAGTATTTTTAAAATGTATTTAAATACATTTTTACAGTATTTGTATTTTGTATTTACCAGCATTGCCAGAAAGTATTATGTATTTGTATTTAATTACTTTATAACCACTGTATTTTGTATTTATATTTAAATACCTTTGGAGAGTATTTTGCCCAAGTCTGCCTGATATGAAAAATTTACGTCATAATAAAATCAAAAACTACTGCAAAATGAAAAATTAACTACAGATTTACGAAATTAAGATTAAGTGGTGAATGAAGTGTGACAGTTTGTAAAAACTTCACAGAAACAACTTTAATTTTGCTAAAGTAAATAACACTTCAAGAAAACTTACAAAAGTGCAATTGTTGGAAAAACTACTCACATTTCTCATTATAAATCGAGCTGCTAAAGCGCTTGTAAATAAAACGATCCCTTCGAATTTGATTCGATTGTCTTTATAGATCATGTTCTTGATATCTATTGATGCCCGATGGAAGGCCTTTTCCGTAGTTGAATCTCCCTCCGCAGTTTCAATTTTAATTTTGTAGCTTGCGAAGTTTTTGACGAATTTGACGTCATCTGCTTGACCGAAGAAATCATTCGGATCGTTCGATTCTGAATCAACCAATCGGAATCATTAAAATTTTAAATATTTACATGATCATTGCCAAAGTTACATTGTCAAATCTAAGTTCAGCGTTACAAGATTTAACTCCGGCTCAGAAATACCCGGAGAAGCAGTGCAGGGAGAGGAGAAGAAGGGAGTTACATTTAAGATTCTTTGCCAATCATTACAGACGCTGGCGCCATTTTGTGAGTACAAATTCTAACAAGTAATGCGTTTTTGTTGTGTAAAATTAGTCACTTTTTTGTTTAACTTTTTTTCAAACCTGGGGTCAAAAGAAATAGCAAAGAGTAAAAAATTCAACTTCCAAAGATTTCATTTAAACAAAATAAAACTTAGGTCTGAGAAAAATAGTTAGAGTCTAGAAAAAATTATAGTAGACAAAGAACTTATTTTTTTCATTTTACCTTTTTGAACGTTAAGGTGCTCTAAGTCAGGGGTGGCGAACCTATGGCACGCGTGCCATAACTGGCACGCGAGCTGATTTTTGCTGGCACGGCACTTTTATGATAAGTTTATCTGAAACTTATTATCGCGCATTAGTTCAATCATCGTCTAGCAGAGTTACAAACTCAAGTTAGACTAAAATGATTTCTCAGAATAGATCAAAGCTCTTTCATTTATCATTTATTTGCTTTGTGACGTCATGGTTGGAAAACAAGAGAGTGTGTAATTTGATATCATCGTTCTCTTTTTAGTTAGTTTCTTTTTGAAACAGAAATTTACAACAGTTGGTAAATTTTACTAACAGAGTTTGAAGAAGCCAAGTACAGTAATTTACTTTTACACGTGTAATATTTTTTTTTTTCAGAAATAAATTAAATTTCAAGCTTTGCTAGATCATAAATTTGAATTTTTTTTTTTTTTAATTAATTATTCATTTTTTTACCTGAGATATGTCAAGAGAAAATAAAAAGCTAAAATTATCATCATCCAGCAGTAGAGGGTTTCAAAGCTGGTGGACTGAAGAGTATGGCATGATTAGCAGTGATGATAAAGCAGTATGTGTCTTGTGTTGTAATAAAGTTGTTTGTAGAACATCTTCAGTTAAACGTCATTTCGAAACGAACCATAAAGATCTTTATTTGAAAACGAAAGAAGAACAAAGAGAAATTATTTCTAAAGTTTGTAAGGAGAAGAAAATGCAATCATCAAATCTAATGAAATTTATAGGTGGCTCTTCAAATGTTACTGCAGCGAGCTATATTGTGTCAAAAGAAATTGCCAAACACGTAAAACCATTCAGTGAAGGACAATTTATCAAACAAGCATGGCTTGAATGTGCATCGGTTTTATTTGAAAATTTTAAAGAAAAAGAAAAAATTATTCAGAGAATAAAAGAAATACCGTTATCTAGAAATACAGTAAAAGCTAGAATTTTGGATATGGCTGACAATGTTTCTCACCAGCAAAATAAAGACTTAAGTTCTTGTAATTTTTTATCTATCTGTCTTGATGAAAGTACTGACTTAACAGGTTCGGCACGTTTAGCAATTTTTGGCCGTTATTTGGTTAATAATACAATTAGAGAAGAGTTGATCAGCTTAGCGTCATTAGAAACAATAACAAAAGGGATAGACATATGCAACGCTGTTGTGAAACAACTGACTGAAAAAAAACTAGATCTTTCTAAAATAGTATCTGTATCAACAGATGGTGCTGGCAGTATGACCGGAAAAACCAATGGATTTATCAATTTATTTACTCAGCATGTTGGACATTCCATTTTGAGCTTTCACTGCATTATACACCAGCAAGTATTATGTGCAAAAACTGGTTTTAAATCACTGCAGAACATTATGGATGTAGTAACAAAACTAATTAACTTAATGGCTGCTCATCCATTAAGCAAACGAAAATTTAAAAAACTGCTTGGCGATATGGATTCTATGCATGTTGGTTTGCTGATGTACAATAATGTGCGATGGTTAAGTCGGGGAAAAGTTCTGGAACGATTTGTTGAATGCTTGGATGAAATTATAATTTTTTTAACTACCGAAAAAATTATTGAAAAGTTTAAAGAGTTTTTTGACAGCCAATGGATTTTAAAATTAATGTTTTTTACTGATTTGTGCTTACATGTAAACGAATTGAACACAAACTTGCAAGGTCGTAATAAAACCATTATTATCATGTTTGATTTAATTAAAGCATTCGAAGCAAAACTACGAGTTTTCTATCGGGATGTTGATTCAAAAACTTTTAAGTATTTTAAAAACACAAAGAAATATTTTTTACAACTTGAATCTAATGACCATCTTGAACAAGGAATAAATCAACTATTAAGAATGTTTTGTGAAGTTATTCAAGATTTAATCAAGGAATAGGTTTACACAATTCAGGCAATTCGCTGAAACAACGCAATTTATTTTGCATCCAGACTCAACATCACTAGAAACACTAAATTTGGAAAGCTTAAAGTGGCTAGATTTGGAAGATATAGAAATGCAATTAATTGATTTCCAATCTAGTTCTATATGGAAACAAAAGTTTATCGATCTGAGAAGAGACTTAGAATTAATAGAGAACGATAGAGCAATTGGTGTATTAACATGCAATCCAGAAGAAAAAGTATTGAAAACATGGGATACCATTCCCAATACTTTCATTTGTCTAAAAAAATTAGCAATTGCTATTTTATCAATTTTTTCATCTACGTATTGTTGTGAGTCACTGTTTTCGCAAATGAACTTGATCAAAAACAATTTGAGAAGCAGCTTGATTGATGAGTCTTCATCTGCATGTGCATTACTTAAAGCGACAGAGTATGAACCAGATATAAAACGCTTATCCTCTAAATTACAGCAACAAAAATCTCATTAACATATTGTGATTTATGGTAATAAATATAATCAATAATTTGCATAGTTTACCTTTTTAATTAGTTTTTTTCAATGTTACTGGCACGGTATAAACTTGCTTTACGTCACTTATGATATTTTGGCACGTTTGTAAAAAAAGGTTCGCCACCCCTGCTCTAAGTTACTTTTATTGATGCAAAGCTAGAAAATATCTGTATTTTTTGCTGCATTTCTCCTCAGTAAATTTGTGTTTGTTGTCCGAAACACGTGTTTATATGTTTATAAGCATATTCTAGTTGGGCCAGCAATTTTCCTGAATTTCATGCGACGACTGCTCATATTTCGTATGATTCCACGAATGAACCCGAATATAACAAATATAATTACGCAGGAAATATTACTTGTAATTTATAATTTGCCAAAAAATCTTTTTAATACCCAAATAATCAATTTACGAGTAAGTTTTATAAAATAGTCATTTGGTCCAAAAAAAGACCATTTCAGCGTTGAATCTAATATATAGCACATTGAAATAAATTATTTTGGGCGCAAAATAGCTTTCTTCTCCGAATAAATGTTTTTACAGTTGCATTTTATGTGTCGATAAACATGCACTGAGTGCAAAAATTTATTTGTACCCGATTTTTTTCCGGTTAATTAGCTGGGTGAGAGAGTGCCCCCTGCCCCACTCTTTGCACATCTATATTTATTCGTTTGCATAGTTGGTGGTTGTTCGAAGTTTCTAAAATATAAACCCAACTTGGGCTAAGCAATCATTAAAGTAATGGACATTGTATTTGTATACGAATCAAAATAAATACGAGGCAAAAAAATATTCTCAGTTTGAACATTGTCTAAAAATGTAAATAATTTAGAAATTTGTATAAAATTAGAAACTATTTGTATCAGTAGTCTGACAAGAGAATATACAGAAAATATTTAAATGTCGGTACCAAAGTAATTTAAAATATTTCAAAATCTTTACAAACTCGTTACACCATTTGTAAGGAGTTAACTCACCGTTTTCGAGTTCATAAACAGCAATTAGATTGCGAATGTTTTTTCTTTTTAACAAGTGACGCAGCACTCCGTAGAGTAACGCTTTGCTTGGTTTTGTTGAATAAGAAAATTGACCCAAGTTGCCACCGGAATAAGGTAAATTGTCAATCTATAAAAAAAAATGTTCTTTCCTTAATTTAGATTTCGAATTCAGCTGCTATGCATTTACATACAACAGAGAATAAAATAAAAATAGCATCATAAACACAAAGCATTAAATTCAAGTCTTTTGCAGCTTTGCAGCAGTACACAAACGTCACAAATATCAAATCTCAAACAAATGGCTGCTAATATTAGAGCTGCGCGTTTGCCATAAGTTCAATTGAGATACTTACAACAAGCAAGGGTATGTTGAACTGATTTGAAAACGAATTTAAAAAGTGAGCGGCTTTCCCCCTTGCTGTTCCAATAAAAAAAGTAGCACCTAAATCCGCCAAGTTGCAGCCTGTTGAACAATAATAAAACCAATTTATTAAAGCTTGTTGAAGTTTTACTTACAAATAGTTGTTTGAAAGTCTTACAGCAGGATTGTCCCAGTTCTTTACGCTTTAAGGTTCATTTTGAAAAATAATATACCAATATTCAGAAAAATGTTTGTGGGTGTGGAAGCAACAAATGATAGAACAACAACTATTTGAATCCTGGACTTTAATCTTACTTTATTTACTACTAATTCCCATTGATGGAAATAAATATGAGCAAATATAGCGGTTGTCTTGCCCGACTTGTGCATTTGCACAAAAATAATAGCTTTAACTATTACTATGTGTCCCAATGATAAGTAAAGATTACATTTGCAGAGGATGGTCATATCACATTAAGTTGTTAGAAAAATAATACTTACCTATTTTTTATTTAGTAAAATAAATAAATTGTTAGTTGTATTGTGACGTCAGAATCTTAGCAAAACAGTTTATTTTTTAAAACTTGCAATATATTTTTTAAATTTTGAAAAGCTCCTTTAAAAAAGTGTTTAAGAGGCCACTCCCCCTCTTTATATTGTTTCTTCACAGCAAAAATCATACAAAGTGCACACAATACAAATGATATAAACGAAGGCGACGATGAAAAATGTAAAACTTTATATTGTGTCTCGGAGCATAAAATTTTGAACGCTTAACTAATTCAGAATAAAAAGCAAAGCCAATACATTTCGAAACATTGTTTTATTCATGTCGTTTCGGAATTATAACTCATTCCATTAACAACGTCCTGAATAAAACAATGTTTCAAAATATATTGGCTTTACTTTTTATATTGTATAGTTAGTGACCCCTAAAAAAGAATATCCAAGTCAGGCTTTCATAACTAATTGCTTTAATTTGCAGTATTAAGAATAAAATATATTTTTACGTAAAAGGCTTGCAGTTCAACAAAAGCTCTCGTTGGAGCCGAAAACTAGCTTATTGATTGTGATAACAAGTTTCCGTCAGAAAAGTTCACCTTCCACCAGAGTATCGAGCGGCTCATTTGAAGATAGATTGCGATCCAGAATGTGAAAATTAAATCTTTTATTTCTGCTGTTCAAGTTGCTGACAACAAAGTCCACTGCTCGTCGTTCTACGTTTGCTTCTCCTTGGAACAAAGCCCCTAACAAATACGAGTTTAAAATTGATTTTTCGTTACATTTTAATTCCGCATATGGCGCTAATAAGTTTTTAATGAATGCCTAGAAAATTATGAATGTCATACATTTATTTTTTGTTGTTGTTTTATTTTCAATCATATCTTGCAGAAATGTTTTACTTCTGGTTTGTTGGGTCACAGAAACAAAAAAATAATTGGAAAATTACTTGGATACTTTCAATTCGATTCAATTTCATTTGCAATCAAGGTATTACGTTTCGAAGTTGTTGATGACAAAGTGATTGCGAAATAGGAAACAGCGGCTAAACGATATACGTCAGGGGTGTGCAAACTGCGGCCGACATCCAGAAATTGTGCGGCCTGTGGAGAGTTGCGGATTTTTAATAGAGTGCGGCCCGCCAACGTTTCATATGTTTTTTTGAGGTGCTTGATAAAATCAATGTCACAAATAAAGCGTTTTGGTTTGGATTAGAATGAATATCATAACTATTTTTATAAGTTAATGTTATAAATACAGCGCTCTTGATTTGATAATTCAATAAATCGAGTAATATTTAAGATATCTTTAAGTTATTGCAATGAATATAGCGCTTATAATTTGATGGGTAAGTCTTAAATCGATAAAGTTAAATAATTTAAAAGTTAACCGCTTTGCAAGAATATATTGCATGCTGCTCGCTGTGCGCAAAGATAATAAAAAAATAATTTTTTTAGCTAAATATTGGTGCTTGTGACGTTATAGACAAATACTAATACTATTGCCTGTGTTTTTGCTAAAACGTTCCATGATAATAATAAAGATGATAACGAAGATTCCATGATAATAATAATAAGATAATAAAGAAACAAGTTTTTTAGCTAAATATTGTGCGCTTGTAACGTTATAGACAAATAACGGTACTATTGTGTGTGTTTGTGCTAAAATGTTCCAGGTATTGTAATTGGTTAATTTTGCTCTATTTTTGTTCTTCTAGCCTCTTGGGAAAAATTCCAAAATCTAGTGACATTTGTATAAATAAGACAAAGAAAATTATTAGTTAATCGGAAAGATTCGTCGTTTTGACGATTTGCTAATCTTTAGTTTAGATTCATTCGTTCGTGGCTTGAGGAATTAGCGCGTAGCTAATTTGTGGTTGATAGTTGTGCTAGCGAATCAAGTGGTAGCTAATTATTTTAATTTCGTGAATTTTGGTTTCAGCATATCTGTTGATTTTGTCCAATTCCAATCAACCTATATACAAGAGTTTAGCAAATTTAAACCTTGGTTCCAATTACTTTGGTTTCAGTTAATTCATCCGCAATGGCAAGTTTCGCAAATTCGAAAGAGACAAGAAAGAGGAAAGTAGAGGAAGAGATTCGAAAATTTAATGAAAAATGAACTTCTGAATATTTTTTCATCGAAAATACAGACAGTAGACCCTTGCATAGGCGTACGCAAGGGGGGGGTTTCAGGGGTCAAAACCCCCCCTTGAAGAATGGTGTTCAGCCATATATACATGGTAATAAATAGGCTTCAATAATAAGATTTTGGTTTCTATTGTTTGCCGCACTTTGAAACTTAATTACGGCTTGCGCATCAATTTTTTCTATCGCCTAAATTGCGATTTTTTCTTTTTGCAATTTCTTTTTGCAATTTTTTTTATCGCCTAAAGTTAGCTAATGTACAGATGCCACTGTGAAGAAAACTTTCAAACTTGTAAAATATTGAAAGTTAAGTATGGGAATGGAAATAAACTGCATGGAAACAATAGCTTCAGTTCAAAAATTTTTTAATGCTTCACAACGTCAAAATATTTTTACGCAACTCCATCAACACGATCTCGTCAACAACAAAAGTTCAAAAACTTGTTCAAATTTGTGCCATCAGATGGGTCGATCGACACGAGAGTGTTAGTACTTTTTCAAATTTAAAATTTACCGTTGTAAAAGCTTTGGCAGAAATTTCAGCATGGCCAGACAGAGAGGAACTTCATTACGAGCTTTGCAGTTGCTTTCGACAATTACGCAAAGTAAATTTTGCATTGCTCTCTTAGTTTTAAAAAACGTTTTTGGATATAGTGTTGTTTTGTGCAAAGTTAAGCAAAAAAAGTAGATAAACTCTTTTGCGGCTGTCAACATTGCACATGATATTGCAAATGAATTGAAGTGTCTTAGAGAAAAAACAAATATGAATTTCACTAGTTCTATATTTTTGCGCAAAAAAACGGCCAAAGCCGAAGGTTTTATTTTGGAAACACCACGCCTTACTTCAAGACAGATCAATCGATGCAATATTGCTGCTGAACAGATGAAGAATATTTTAGAGTAGGGATTTTTATTCCATTTCTTGATAACTTTATTGTCACTCTCGAAGCAAGATTTACAGCCCACAAATCGGTTATTGATGAATTTCAGTGTTTAATTTCTTCTGATCCAACTAGTGGACCAACTCCTCAACAAATTAAAAGTATTCAAGTTTTGGGAAAATTTTACGAAAATGATTTAACAAAATTCTCGGGAGAACTAGTGCCTGAAATGATATTAGCCTTTTCGGTTGAACGCAGCAGAAAGACCAACTAATGCGTTGAGCAGCATCAAGAAATGCAGTTCCGATGCTTTTCCGCACATATATTTACATTGATAACCATTTTGTTTACTCTTCCAGTGACAACATGCACTAGTGAACAATTGTTTTCCACCTTACACAGACGAAAAACGTGCTTACGAAACACAAGTGGTACCACTCGAATGAATGGATTTGCAAAACATTTATAGGAACCACACGCCTTGCCCTGGTGACGTAATTAACAAATTAAGTGAAAAAACAGGCGTTCGAATATAAGCCTTTAAAAAAACTTTAAATATTTGTTAAGTAATTAGGTTATTTTTTTGTTCGTTTGATTTTTCACCTATTGTTCTCATCATTTACACGAGTTGCTTTTATTTTGGAAAGTTTCTTATCATACAGTAATTGAATTACCTGCACATACCTTTTCAATAGTTAGTTTTACGGTTGAATAAAAAAAAATTCATGCTAGTGCAAGACGTTCTTAAAACCAAAACACTTTATTTTTAAATGTAGGCCTAATTTTGGAAGTTTTTGCCCATTACCAGGACCACTTAGAGCAGGATTTCTCAAACTTTTAATTGATTGATACCCTTTGAACACTGTAGCAGGTTTGCATGTACCTCCAAAATGTTGTGACGTTTCTCTAAAACAGGGTGGTCCAACTTCTTCACTCTTGCGGGCCACTTTTCGAAATCGTTCGAGTTTGTGAGCCTCAGCCGGGTAGATATTGTTCCAAATTATGGTGTCCTCTAATAAAAAAAAAAAAAGGTCTTCACTTTGAATCAGAAAATTTTCCCAATTCATGCCGAAAATCAAGGTGAAAAATGAAAAAATGAAAACTCTTCCCTTTTCAGCAGCCACAAATTTTCCCCATTCCAACCCAAAATCACAGTGATCTTTAAAAAAGTCTTCCCTATTAATTGTCCTGTTTGACGTAATTATAATCGACCGGATTCGAAAATTCTAGACATTTGAGTCCATTATTTCTTCCGGACACGGAATTTAACTTAAATAAGAATATTCTCTCTGATAATGTACCTTTTGACCTAACTTAGAGCAATCGTGTTTTCAGCTCCAAACCCCCCCCCCCCTTTACAAATTTCTGCGTACGCCACTGGACCCTTGTGTTTAATTTGCAATCAAACTGTAAATGTTAATAAAGAGTACAACATTAAACAACATTATTACTCAAAACATGCTGACGGTATTTATTGAAAGCTAAAAGAACGTGACAGAGAGCTGAAAGTTAAGCAATTGAAGGAACAATTGAAGAGCTAGCGTTGAAGAGCTAGATGTTTCAAAAAATGCATACTGATAATAAAAAACAGTTCGATGCAGTTTCTTAATTGCACAGAGAATAGCTCAAACTATGAAGCCTTATTCTGAAGGTGATTTTGTGAAATGCCTTAATGATGTGCCTTACTGATGTCGCAGAAGAAATGTGTCCTAAAATGGTACTGGAGTTTGAAAAAATAAGTTTATCGCGTTGGACGATAGTAAGGTGCATCGATGAACTTTTTTTTTATCTCCATATTTATCCTCCTGAATCGCAGGAAAGCGACGGAGGCGCTAATACATAGGATAGGGAATTACCCCGACCTGCTCCGGAGATGCAAAATATTGCTGTCCGCTAGTAATTTAATAGAGATATTACTATCATTTAAAACTGCTTGCCAAGACCACCAAGCAGGGGAATGTGCCGTAAAGTGTCTTTCCCAAAAACACAACAGAATGGCGCGAGTGGGTTTTGAACCGAACCGTGTTGCTGATCATCCCGGTAGTTTAACCACTCGACCACGCTGCCGAGATTGCTTTCGAACTTGCTGGTGATATTTGTGACACTCTTAAAGACAAAGTGAAAAATTTTGTATCATGGAGCTTCGCAATCGATGAAAGCACCGATGTGAAGGACGCGACACAGTTGGCTATATTTATAAAATGAGTGGACAAGGAGTTGAACGAAACCGAAGAACTTCTGTCACTACAGTGTATGAAGGATACTACAACTGGTGCTAATATCTTTTCTGAAGTTCTCAATGCTTTTGATAAGTTTGGTTTGGACCTATTCACTTTATGCAGAATCGCAACTGATGGTGCTCAAGCCATGTCCAGAACTGGCATTGGATTTGTAGGTCTCTTGAAATCTGCTTTGAAAGAGAAAAATATCAGTGACAATATAGCAATTTTTCACTGTATCATTCATCAACAAAATCTATGCGCAAAATCCTTGAAATTCAAACATGTCATGGGCCCGGTCATTAAGGCAGTAAATTTTATTCGAGCTCGAGGACTTAACCACCGGCAGTTCCAGAAGTTTCTGGATGATCTCGACACCAAACATTAAAATCTAGCTTACTTTTCCAAGGTGCGTTGGCTAAGCAAGGGTAGTATGTTGCGACGATTCTAAGAACTACGAAAAGAAGTCGCATTATTTTTAAAAAATAAAGGGCGACCAATGGCTGAAATGGAAGACGAAAGTTGGTTGTGTGATCTAGCTTTCTTGGTCAATATTACTACTCGCATGAATGAACTCAATACAAGGCTGCAACGAAAAGCCCAGTATGCGAGTGAAATGTACGGGCATATAAAAAGCTTTATGAATAAGTTGAGACTTTGGCACGCACACATACAGAATGCGAATCTCTCTCACTTTCCAACGTTAAAAGAAATGGGAATGCACACCCAGAGATGAAGACCGAATTTGCAGATCAACTTGAAAAGTTGTTTAATGAATTTTTGGCTCGCTTCAAAGATTTCAAATCCCTGAATATTTATTTGAAATATTTTCTTCACCATTTCACACAGACATTGACAAAGCCCACACTCATATCCAAATGGAACTGATTGATCTTCAGGAGAAGACTAACCTGAAGGCCAAGTATGTGGAAATGAATCTTGGTGATTTTTAACGGAAATATCTTGACCAAGATAAGTTCCCAAATTTAAGAAAGTTTATGGCTTCTAAAATGGCACTTTCTGGCTCAACTTATTTGTGTAAACAATTTTTTTCTAAAATGGGTTTCATGAAATCTCCTTATCGATCAGTAATGACAGACGAACACTTGGAAAATGGACTTAGAGTTGCCAGCACCTCAATTAAAGTAAATTTGAATAGAGTGGTTGAGAAAAAAAGCCAGCTGCATATTTCTCACTGAGTTGTTTCTACAAAGATTAAACCGTATTGCTATGCTCTGATTATACAGTTACGTCTTTTTGTTTTTCAACTAAACGATTTTTTTTTCGAATAATACTGGTATTACTGTTTTTGATATTTGCAGTTTTATTTTTATCGCTAGCAATATCAATGGTCGGTAAAATATTATCCTATTTAAAGGTGCGGCCCGCAGAATATTGTGCTTATTGGTATTTGGCCCGCCATCAAAAAAGATTGCACACCCCTGATAAACGTTATTACACGCACAACGTCAATTGTGCGCGGGCGCTGTACCTTTAAAACAAAGTAGCTAAGTTAATTTAAAAAAAAAAAAAAAGAAACAATTAAGATAAATTTAAAAAAATAAAAATAAAAACCTTAACTTTATTAATTTCATCATTATATCAAAGTGTTAAAACTTTTTAACAAATTATTTTTGTTTTGAATAAAACTGTTTATTTAAGATTTCAAACACAAACCATTAAAAGCGACTATGTATAACACTTACTTACCTATAATGACATCTACCTTTGAGGAGCTCACATCAGCACAAACAAATACAAAACAAGTACAATTAAGCAGGTGAAACAAATTTTTCATCTTTATTATACTCGTAAAGCAGCAAAAGAACTTTTAAATTAAATATTGAAATCACAAACAATTTTTTTCGGAATATTAATGTGAACTTTTAATTAAATTAGTAACGCAACAAAAATGACGTTGATTTCAACATGTAAATTGCTGAATGCAAAAACCAGAAGTAAAAATGTGATCAACTCAAAATATTATGATTTTAGTACAAATTACGAATAAATTTAATTTTCAAAATATAATTTTTCAAGCAAGAAAGATACAGTTGAGAGCAAAAGTTTTTATTTTTCGTTTTTTGGGACTTCTTGAAAACCTAAGCACGTATTCTTACCAGCCTAAAAATTTTTAGGAGTAAAACAGTTTTGTCCAAATTTTATTGACGTTTTCCCAAATCACAATCTTGTAGCTTTTTCCAAAGTTGAGACAAAATGTCCAACATTTTTGTTTCAAAACAGTAGCGATAACTAAAAAAAGGTCTTCAGCAAATTGGGAGTTTTATCCTGCACAAGTAATTTGTTATTGGCGCCTAAAAAAATTTTTTTGTTCAAATAATTCCTTGTCGCTGGCCGAAAAATTCTGATTTCGCCAATTCCTGTCACTGCCTGAAAAATTTTGTTGTTACCCAAATAATTTCTTGTCGCTGTCCAATAAATTTTGATTTTTTCCGAAATTTTGAGAGTTGAAGCACAATTATTGCCCCCTACTCTCCTGGCTCGTACGACTATGCCCAAGCATGTCAAATTGCCGAAAAAACGGAAAGCAGAGCAATTTTTGTGCAGCCTGTAAAAAATTGTCATTTTTTAATTTATATAATTTTTTAGAAAAAAGATTCAAACAAAATCTTTTGCAGACAGTTTTCATAATGCATAATGTTGTGAAAAATAGGCATTTTTTACCAAAAAAATTGTCGAAGACCAAAAACTTTTTGCTAATTTTAAAAGAAGAAAACGAAAGTTAAGATAACGCTGAGCACGTATAATACTACACAAATGGTTTTCAACTGGGGTTACAATGTTTCCAATTGCTAGGGTTGTCGCGAGATGACGAAGTTTTTTATTTTCTGGTAGAAAATTTTTGTTTAGTTTAAGTATTTATTTAGAAAAAACTAACAAAAAAAGAAAGGCATCATGATCAATTTTTCCGGTCTTTATTTCATAATAATATACAGTATATTGTCATATGTGTTGGGAAACGCGTAAAAACAACTAAATAAACATCAACCACAATAAAAAACTTTAACTTCAAGATAAGAGATTTTCGTAAGACCAAACACAATAACTCATACGAGTATTGTGCATATTTACATTGATATTAAAATAATTACTGTTTCATGTTTTAAGTGAAGGCACCGTACTGTAGTAGACAAGCATCATTGGTCCCATTGGAAGTCTGTCATTCTCGTGACCGCAATGGAAATTAATCAGACAGGTTGAGCATCAAGCTCGTGTTCTACTGCCGGCAAGTCAGGGTAGGGCAAGTACGCTGACCTATTCAGTCAAAAAGTTGAGGCTAAAATGTACTTTTTAGCGCCACCACTTGCAGTATAAAGCGAGGCAGCAGAATGTCTCGAGCCCCATTTAAAAGCTCAGTTATGATTTGCTTTTAAGCATCTCATCTAATTTAGAATGAAAACAAATACGAATGTCACCGCATTGCTCTCGATACAACTAAAATCTTGAACAATGCGAATGGCATTTTTATAAAGCTGCCCGTGCCGGAGGGGGGACAAATCGCTTTTCCTGCCGCACCTCCGCTTTAAACTGCTGCATTGAATTTGTTTGAGAAACATTGGCATAACTCCGGCTAATAAATTCGACTAATATAGTCGTACAAACCTGGGGTGCAGGGGAAAGTCGCCCCTCAAGATCAAAAAATTTTGAAAAGAATTAGATTTTTTTGGGCACTGAGCATTCATTTTTTAGGCAGAATTATGAGTTACGTATTTCAGTCCGTTTTTGAAAGAACGATCCAGTTAAGAAAAAAAGGTGTATTTTTATGACGTCAAGACATTTTTTTATCTTTTTTATCTCAATTTATTTTCAGGCAAAACCAATCTATTTGCAAGTCCAATCTATTCGGATTTTTTGATCTCTGTACCAAAAAAGCCAAATGACGACAAAAATAGATCTTTACAATAAACCTTTGTTATATTTGAGATTCGGCATAGAATATTGCTGAGTCATGAATCGGCAATCGTCGCATAAAATTGGAACAAAAATTTTTCACCCCCTCAAAAATTTTTTCATCAGGTATGCTTATGTCGATTAATAAATGTTTCTTAGCAATCTCATTTCATCAGTCCGCTTTTTCGAAAACAAAACCACTTTTTAGCTTATAATTGGAAGTTTAAGACTTTTCTTTAGTCTTTATTTGACTTTCTAAGACAAAAAGATTGCTTGAAGAACCTTTTCCCAGGTATTATAAAAGGCACCAAAACAATTGCAGCTACAGACAAATGACTGACATAGAATTTGCTGGATTTTGTAACCCAGCTGCATGAAGTCTTCAGTTAACATAACCACGGCTTCCTCAAAAAAGTAAGATCTACATACAATGTACATTAAATTAAAATGAAGACCAAATTAGAATAATATTACCACAAATTTTATTATGCTTTACCAAAGAATAAAGTTGTTTTTGGTAATTTTGAAAGTACCACCAACCCAAGACAAACAACTTTTAAGGCTTAATCATAAAGCCTTTAATATTTTTTCGAAAGCAAGAAATGCTTTGGTTTTTTAAATTCCAACTGTAAACAGCGCTCATATTAAATCTGACTTACTCCACCAAAGATAAGTTATGGTGTGGAAAAAACTGCAAAATTAGTGTGAAAAATACTCTTTCATTCAGACGTCATTTTAATCTAGTGGGCCTACAGACCTACCCGTAAAAGTAAATCTTGCATACGGTTGCTATCTTTTTTCGTGGCTCATTGGTTTTAATTTTTATGCTATAAGAGATTAAAAGTACCTAAAATTTGAGCTAATATCCAAAGACAAAATTAAATTTTGTATGTTAAATTTAATTATTACATGTAAAATAGTTTTAAAATATGGAACAACGTTTCCAAACAAATTTTTATTTTGTACTTCAGCGTTTACGCGATAATTGCGTGAGAGTTTCCGTCTGAAATGACGCTAATTTTATAACGGATTCACATCTCAGCTTTGCACAATATTTCCTTAATATTCTACAAATATTCTTATCCATTAAAACACAAAGCAAATTTGTCCAGCTTAGTCTGTTGGTTCAATTCAATAGACGAAGATGTGAAACAGTCATTCATCGGAGTCAAAAATGCTGCCCTACTACCCTTGAACGATAGGACCTACATATGTTCTGGCACTAAACTGCATATGGATATATTCTGATACGTCGTTATGAACTACTTCATTTTACTTTAATGTTGAACACAAACTTTTTTTTCTTCAATTTTTTTAAGATGAAACAGCTGTTTTCTCGAAGATAAAAAGAAAACAAAGAATGGTTTTATCGTACTAAAGTTCAAACCTGGATGAACTGTTAATTCGCCGTTAACTTTTGCAGACTTAGATACTTTGAGGTTTGTACTTAAAGAAAATTTTTCGAAAGTAATTCGGACTTCAAATTTTAATGAGAAAATAATTCGTTTTTTACAATGCTTCTGCTCAATCAAATTACTCTTGTTTCACGGTCATTCCTTAATATTGCGTCACAAATAGCATTAAAACAAAAAAATCCCTTGATACCGAGTCAATCATTCGTTGACATTTTTCCAACCGAAACTAATTTGAAACCTAGAGTTTGATAAAATTAGTTGTCAGGGTCCATTAAAATTTTATATGAGATGTTGGTTTGATTCAAAACTTTACTTTTTCCATTAGTTTCTGTCCATATTTATAGAAAAAACACTTCGAAATCACCTTTTAAAAAGTAGCGTATTCAAACAAATGCAAAAAAAACACAAAAAATATTGGTTTCAAGCGTATCTTTTGAATTAGCTGAACAACAGAGTAAAAAAAAGAAAACAAAAATATGAAGTTGTTCGCTTATAATTAGATAAAAGCTTTTTCATTATAAGATGTTGTTCAACTCTATGTTTGACTTATTATATCAGTTCCTTCTTAGACTTAAAAGAAAACGAATGTTGTTTCAGTAAATTCTTACCAGCCTCCATTAATTTGATGCTGAAACAAGTTTTATTGAACAATATTAAATTAGGTTAATGGAAAAGAATGAACAGCAACTTCTCTATGAATTGGTCTTAAAACGACCATCACCAGCGTTGCGCAGTTGGGGAGGGCGCCGTATTAATGGCGACCGCGACCGGTGACGTCGGTTCAGCTCTTCTTTTAACAATTACATGTCATTCTGTTGTGTTCTGGGAAAAGACACTTCAAAGTACATTTTATTTGATTGGCGGTTTTAGCAAGTCGCTCTAAACATCCTACAGAGTCGATAAACGAAAAACTAAAAAATCCAAATTTAGAAACTTTCCATCAGGCAGCCACAGTTGTAATAAGTCAAGTCCAATTATTGAAAAACGAAAGTTGAATTCAAGTTTACTTATAAAAATCTTAGACACACTTGGATTCGATTCGTGTCCTCATATCAACCAGTAGCTTCGATTCGACTCAAGTTCAAATGTAAAACAATTAGAATCATAATTTCCAGTTTCTCTTTTTAACATTATTTACGATAATAAAATCTAGTCCAAGTCACACACTCATTTTTGCTTAAAAAAATCCACCATAGTGATTAAAAAAAAATTGATAAAAATAAAATCGGTTTTAGACTCCAATTTGAAAACACTCAAAATTTAATGAGCTTGGTCTCCGTCTCGGCTCGAGTATCTTAGCTAGGAGCTTGGACTTTGCTTAAATTACGGTTTCAAAAGCTCGGACTAGGCGCGGACGTCAAGGTTTTTGTACTGAACTAATTTGGATCCTTCAAATGGGGCACCACTACAACTCTGCGGACATTAATCACTCGACCTTTCCTTACGTTTATTGCCCCTGGCGTTGTGCTGCCTGCCGGGGATAAACGAATGATGTGGATGAAAGAACATATTAGTTAAGCTTTAATTTCATAATAATAAATCTAAGTGTACTGACTTTTTTAATTTCCAATTCTGGTTTATAAGTGTTAAAGTTATTCAATTTATTTCTTTTTCATCCATAGTCGACTCTTGTGGATGTTTGTAAAGCGTAAACAGAGTCACATAACGAGATAAAGCAAAACATTACGATGATGTGATGAAAGACCTTTCAGAGATATCTCCTGATTTAAGGATCCTCCGCAACTTGCTTTCTTTGTGTATAATAGCTTTTTATTGGCAATTGCAAAGGTTGTTAACTGGCTTTCGCTACCTTTGAAGTGTAGATGTAAATTTGGTTTGATAAGTTAAATTACTTATTTAAACGAAAATCTTTGTTCACCCTTCATTTTTAGCTAAGGACTTATTTTTCATAAATCGCAATAAAAGTTAAACCTTTTCAGGCCTTTCAAATATATTCAGTTTTAAAATTGTCCAAAAGTCTTATTTCCAATAAAAATTTGTGTATTTCTGTATAGATTGTTTTTCATTGCATTTGATATGGTATTTTGTTATATTTCATATTGTATGATATTTGACATAGTATTTAATTAGGCTTACCACACGTCTCGATTTTGCCGGGACAGTCCCGATTGTTAGAGCTCTGTCCTACGCATTATGGCAGAAATGTCGCCAGAAATCGAAGACAGATTCCATAGACAGACCCCCTTCTTTCTTGGTTTTTTTGGGATCATTAGTTTTCAGAGACGAAAATCATAAAGTCCAAGACTGATTTGAAGTGAAGAACTTTTTTTTTTAGAGAACATTTCTTTTTTGGGACGAAAATCATGAAATCCGAGAATGTTTCGAAGTGACGAATTTTTTTTTAGTGAACACTACTTTTTAGGCACGGATTTTTTTGTCAACTAGCGTCCCGGTTCACCCCTTCAAAAATATGGTATGCCTATGTTTAGTTATAGTTATTTGTTTCAAAAAAACGGGTGGTGACAGGAATTTTAAAAATAGCTCGTAAAAGTCGTAATCTTTCGGAGCTTTTTATTTGTCGTTCTTTTGAAGCAATTGTCAAAGCGAAAAAGAAGCGAGGCGAACTTACTTATAATGCAAAAAAGAGAGCTCCTATTGGTCAAAAGTATTGATTAATGAGAAGAGAGAAAGCCAAGATATTTAGAACCCATTTGTTTAGAGTAGTGGTTTCCAACCTTTTTTATATTCATTAATATCATTAATAATAATGCTATTTATCACCTGACTGTCTTAACACACGAATCACAAAAAGATTTTTAAAACAATATTTTGTAATGAAAAACCACATCCTGAATTTATCATGAAGAATATAAATAAGAATATACGTTAAACACAGTGAACCCTATCATTTCCAATTTCTATTTGGTAATTTAACTTATCAAATGATAACTATGATAAAGAAAAAAATATTGTTCTCACATCAATTAACAAATAAGTTTTATTGAATACAGTCCTAGTGCGACTGTTGAGCCTGGTGCTTCTTCACTACTGCGGTGAAATCTCGGCGATTGTTGGAAAGGCATACTCGTAATTTTTTTTCAACGCTTTGAAGTCTTTTTCGTTTCTTATTTTTAATGACGTTTTAAATAAGAAAATCCCAGTTTACAAGTATAATGTTGAGAATTGCAATATTACTTTGATTGCTTTATTACTCAGAACTATTAATATAATTATAAAAAAAAGTATAACATAAAAAAAATTAATAATAAAATTATAAAATAATTATAAAAAAAAATCCAAACGTTCATAAAAGAAGTCCACCTTTAAACAATTTTTTTCAATGCATTCGAGCTACAAAAACTAGCGAAAAACACAGTACTGCTGATGTTTTAACATGTAACAACCTACCTAAAAAACTAAATTCGAAAAATTAAAGGTAAAAGTTTTAAATTATCGCTATGTCCCGTTTTGTTCCACTTTCCCCTAATAATTACTAGTATTAGATGTAATTATTGCCTCACGGCATCATTTCGCGGCACACCATGATACTTGTTGCGGTGTTGGCAGCAGTTGGGAAACACTGGTTTTGACAGATTAAGATTAAATGATTTAATAGAAGTGGTTTCTAGAGCAGAAAGATGAAAAAAAGAACGTCTTCAAGCAAAAATTAAAAATTTGTTATCGCTGCAAAAAAGAAGACATGGCGTGTTGTCAAGAACATGCTTGACAATATTAGATTACTGTCAACTTTGCAAGGCCGAAGAAGACTTTTGCGGCGAGATAAAGAAAGGTTGGTGATGGAACCGGGAATATGCTGTAGTTCTTATCCATAAAATCAATTGTAAAAGTATCCCGAACATCTGTCTGCTTTGTAGAACGGCTTAGCAGATAATTGTTTAGTTTTTTGGATTTAGGCACAATTATTTACTTGTTTTGTTTTCATCATGTTTGTAAAGTGATTTATAATTTTATTTTAATTTATGATGTAAAATGTCTTATGCTAATGTTTTTCTAAGTTAATAATCAATTTTACATACCAAAAACTTAATTTATTAAATTGCTTGTAATGAAACTTTTAAATAAGCTGGGGGTAGTGATTAAATGACTTTTGTCCCTTCCTACCCCTGCATCACATCTTTAATAGTGCTCTTTGATTTGATATATATGGCTTATTATCAGTTTGTTTTAATTTCAAAATGTAAAATTATTGTTCTTTTTTTGTGTTTTAAGCGGTAATTTATTGAAAAGATTTGATGCAAATAAACAGATCTCTCTCTCTCTCTCTCACACATCCATGGGCGGTGGCGGCTCGTCCATTGCAGCTGCAGAGCTGCAGCACCCTTAAATATTTGTGCAGCAGTTTTAAATATTATCAGCAACGCTTGAAAAACAAATATTTCTAACATTTTTAATTTTCTCAATTTTCTTAAATTTAAATTTTGTCGGATTATTAAAAAAAACTTTAATTTTGATTTGACAAATTTTTGAGCTGTTTTAAATTTAGCTCAAAAATTTCACGCAAAGTGTTGCCAAACGACGCAATTCATTGAAGCTTCATCTGGTAGAATGAAAGTACGGTTGAGCTGGGATAAGCGCAAATCACTCGATCTCATCATAAGCGTGGCAAGTTTGGCGCTTTGCCTTTTTAGCTTAAAGCTTTAATATTCTTCAAAGTAACACAAATTGTATTTTACAGATGGCAAATTCAAAGGCGCCGAAAGTGGGGGAAAGTTGTTTGTAAAATTTCCGAGAGAGAAGATATCCTTCAATTAAAACAAATTGTATTATATAGATAGTAGATTCAGGGGCGCCGAAAGTGTGGGGGCAATTGCATTTATAGTTTCCAAGACAGTAGCATGGTGTCAAATTTATCCAGACAAATACATCATTTTGACCAAAATTTAATCTATAAAAGTTTTTAAAATATCGATTTAAACAAGGGTTCACTTCATTTTTTGAATTGATTAACAATTGATTGAAAAGCACTTGATTTAAAATTAATCGAAAAGCACTGATCTAAACTATGGTGTTTACTTAGTAGACCTACGGGATCCACAACCTTTTTGGCTGTTGCCGGCCGCGTGACAGAGTTCGTTTAACTAATCGCCGCTGGGGAGTTATGGTAAGTAAATGAAATTATGTATTAGGCGTATAAATCATAAGTTTCATTGATGATATGCTTTTTATTCTTACCGAAATGTCAAATTTTTTTAACGATAAAATTTATTCAAGCACATTTCCTAAAGCATTGTGTTAATGATTTCTTTGATCTTTCGTTCACGCAAATAAACTTACAAATTACCCAACCTGGGCTGCTATTGTCACATTAAGCTGCTAACAAAATTCTATAGTCGACAATTTGCACGAAAGGCAAACCAATATTGCTGCGAAAAAGCAAGAAATTCAATCAAGTTAAATTTGTAACCCACTTGCGCCATTCTGTTGTGTCCTTGGGAAAGACACTTTACGGCACTTTCGCCTGGTTGGTGGTCTTGGCAAGCAGTTCTAAATTACAGTAATATCTCTACTAAATTACTAGCGGACAGCAATATCTTGCCATCTCCGGAAGCAGGTCGGGGTAATTGCTTACCCTATGTATAGCGCCTCCGTCGCTTTCCTGCGAGTCAGGAGGATAAATATAGAGATAAAAATAAAAATTAAAAATAAAAAAGTTAAATGCGTGCGCGTGACGTAAGTGCACGGCTGTTTTATCATCCAAGGCCGCACGCGATGCCGTTGACTCAGGGGATTAATGATCTAGCCCTTTAGATGACAATAGAATTATAATTAGGCTTATTTGTTGTAACGACGGATCTCAACTCAAATTTTTCATTTCAGCTCATAAAAATTTAATTTCAATTCAATTTCTTTTATTTCAGGTCCGCCACAGCAATAACTGAAACCAAAAATATATTTTTAGGTGAAATGTGAGCAGAACAGAAAACAGAAAAAGTAACAAAGCGATTAAGGTGTTGGTTGCTAAGTCTTATTTATCATATATTTACGTGTAAATTACCAGTCCAAAAGGGATCTAATAAATGCATGCGCACACCCGTATAAAGAAGTTTAAAGACTTTGTCACTAGTGTAAAATAGCTCCGAAATTTGATATTAAAAATAAAATTACTAACAACTTTTGCTTGCATTTTTGGGGATCGCAAAATCATTATTATACGTAGATTCATGTAAATTTGTTGAAATATACAGATTTAGTTTTACAACTGAGACCTAAATAACTTGCGAGTGAAGAGATTTAGTGTTTAATTTTTTAAAACCTGTACCAGAATAGCCTGGACTTGAAAATTTTGATATTAATAATCCGGGATGCCGACAATATTTTTGGAGGGGGGAACAAAATTTCAAAAAAGCATCTTTTTTTGAGTTTTGTAGAGAAGGTTCATAGCTGTACCATCCCTAAAAAGTTTAAGGGTGGGCAATGCAATCTTGCCCAAATTTTGTTGACGTTCAAGGACTCCATGATTTTGCTCTAATTTACAGGGTTGCAACTTTAAATCTGTGACTGTTTCCAGCACAAAAACTGGAAAAAAACAGTCATTATTTTCAATCAGTGTCCAAATAGTAATTGTTTCAGATTTAAATTAAAAACTAAAAAACGGCCTTCAATCGATTTGACATGTTGGTCTAGTTTTTATGATTGTAAAAGCTAATCTAAGGCAATGCTTCGCTGCGAATTTTAAAGGGTGCTATTTACACTCTTTAAAAAAGGCAGGGAGCAATTTAAAGAGGGCAACTGCCCGTTTTCCCGACTTCCGGCGCCCCTAAGAATAGTATCTATATTTTTCTTTATTTTTTTAAAATAAAAAATTTTGGTTTAGTTTGCAAAATCTCTACAATGGGTTTAGGAATTTTGGTCAAATGAAAACTGGTCGACAGAAAATTAGTCAAATACGAATATTGGTCGAGATGAAAACTTGTCCTTTCCTATCCTATTTTTCCTATCTTAACCTTAACCCTAACCCTAACCCTTTTCTTATCGACAAGTTTTCATCTCGACCAAAATTTCTATTCGACTAATTTTCCGTCGACCAGTTATCGGGTTACCCTCTACAATAGAACATGAATGAAAAACTAAACTATTATTAAAATTTTAAGTAGACGGCATCTATTAACGATGCTTTAGGCAAAGGTTATGTCACATGGTCCTGCAAATAGGTAACTCAATGGTTCTGTTCATCGGCTATTTAGAGTTGAATTTAACTGAATTAACTACGTTTAAGGACAAATCACAAATGGAAAACGGAGTACTGTGAAAATGCTTTCAGGCTTCGTGTTTTTGTGCCCGGGACCGATGCCAAGCCTGTTGGGATGGGCTTAACCCGAGCAGCATGAGTTAAACTCAACCGCCTGCGGACTGATGTTGGGCGATTCCATTTTTTCATGCACAGATGGGGTCTCGCTCCTTCACCGAATTGCGAGTGTGGCGCCTCTGAGCAAACCGCAGACCATGTTCTAACAGCGTGCCCTATACATCGGGCACCACATGGAGTATGAGGTCTGACGGTTTTGGATGACGAAACCCGATGCTGGCGTAGCAACATCACTGCCAGCATCTGATCTAGGCAGTCCAGCGGCCTGGGGTAGTAAAAGGAGATAAACCCTCAGCCCCAGTTCTGTTTGTGTCTGACCTGGAGTGGATGCCCCTCCAAACGACGACGACGACCACTAACTACGTTTAAATCAAAATAAGAAACGTTGTTTCTCGGATAACTTTAAATTTAATTAGCCGTTTTATGCTACAAACTTTGTATTACTATATCTCTTTTCAAAAAAGTAATAGAAAAATACTAAGAGGCAAAATATTTAGAATCAAATTACAAAAAAAAGTTGGGCCTGTATCTGAAAATTATTTTGCAAGCACGCAATCGTCTTTGACCATAGCCATACCTGCCGGGGGCGCAAAGGGAGCAATTCACTTTAAGTTTCAAAACTTTGGGCAATATCAAACTTTTTCTGTCAGCGATAGGAAAAATTTAGGCGAAATCAGAAATTTGAAGGCAGTGACAAGGAATTGTTGCGCAAAAAAATTTTTTGTCCCTTGAAAAGGAACACTAATTGAAAAAAAAGGTTTACCAATTTAGTTGAAGACCTTTTTTTTAGAGATTACTATGTTTTGGGACCAAAAATCGATAAAAACGAGACAGATTCAAAGTGAAACCTTTTTTTTGGTCTTCGCCTTAAATTTTAAACAAATTTTTTATCATATTTCTAAAAATCAAGATTCGGGCAAAACGCTGTCGCCCCCCAAATATTTTTCGGCTGGTATGCCTATGCTTATGACATAGGTACTTTTAACATATGACAAGAGAACTCGTTACAGCATTTTATCTAGAACAATCGGACCATGGCTCAAATATTCTTTATACACAGTCATAGCCGTTCCTGCCGGGGCATCTTCTTCTTCTTCTTCTTTCGGCTTTTTCCTTCAGTCAGGGGTGGCCACAGCGTACCATCTTTCTCCAAACCTTTCTGTCTTCAATATTCGTCTTTTTTGCATCAACTTCCCCATATCTTCTTTTACTACATCTAAAAATCTTCTCTTTGGTCTCCCTCTTCTCCTCTTTTCCGTAACTCCATTTCCATCATCTTTCTTCCTACATACTCTTGGTCTCTCCTCATGACATGTCCATACCACCTCAGCCTGCCCTCCCTCATCTTCATTCCTAACCGTTCTACCTTAACGGTACTCCTGATGTGCTCGTTTCTAATCTTGTCTTTTCTCGTCACTCCCATAGCAAATCTCAACATTTTTATCTCTGCGACTTCCATCTGTTCTACTTGTTTCTTTGTGACTGCCACCGTCTCAAGTCCATACACCATTGCTGGTCTCACCACTGAACTGTACACTTTTCTTTTTACTCTAGCTGGTTACCTCCTGTCGCAGATTACTCCCGATACTCTTCTCCATCCGTTCCATCCTGCCTGTTCTCTCTTCTTTACCTCCCTCTCACAACTACCACTTTCTTGCACTGTTGATCCCAAATACTTAAATTTCTTTACTCTTGGCACTTTTGTATCCTCCATCTTTACTGTTTCGTCATCATTTCCTCCATTTATGCAAAGATATTCGGTCTTTGACCTACTTACTTTCATCCCTCTTCTTTCCAATGCATACTTCCAGGATTCTAATCTCCGCTCCACTTCTTCCCTGGTCTCTTCGCAAATCACAATATCATCAGCAAACAGCATCGTCATTGTTGGTGGTTCTCTCCTTACTTCATCCTGTAGCCTGTCCATTATCACTGCAAAAAAGAATGGACTTAACGCTGATCCCTGGTGCAGTCCAACCTTAACCTTAAAACTTTCTGTAGTTCCTACTGCACACCTCACCACTGTTTTGCTTCCCTCAAAGATATCCTGTACTAGTTGTACATACTTTTCCACTATTCCGGATTTTCTCATACAGTACCATAGCTCTTCTCGCGGAACCCTGTCGTAAGTTTTCTCTAGGTCTACAAATACACAATGAAGCTCTCTTTGACCTTCCCTGTACGTTTCCACCAACATTTTTAGAGCAAACATAGCATCGGTGGCTCCCTTTCCTGGCATAAATCCATATTGCTGTTTGCTGATTTCCACTCTATCCCTTAACCTAGCTTCAATAATTCTTTTCCGTACCTTCATTGTGTGGCTCATTAGCTTTATTCCTCTGTAGTTTCCACAGCACTGTGCGTCCCCTTTGTTTTTATAGATTGGGATAAGCACACTCCTTCTCCATTCTTCTGGCATCCGTTTACCCATTAATAGTCTGTTGAACAGTCGGGTCAAAAACTCTATCCCCATCTTTCCCATGCACTACCAAACTTCTACTGGCAACTCATCTGGCCCAACTGCTTTACCTTTTTTTATCATTCTTAGTGCGTTTTTTACTTCTTCTCTACTGACGCAATTTACCTCTTCGTTAACCACTTCTGCTTCCTCTGTCCTAGGCTCTCTGTTATTTTCCTCGTTCATCAGTTTCTCAAAGTACACCTTCCATCTCTTTAACACTGCTTCCGAATTTATCATCATATTACCATTTTCATCCTTTATAACCCCCACGTGCTGTAAATCTTTCTCTCTGCCTAGCAAATCTGTACAACTCCTTTTCACCTTCTTTGTTTCCAATCTAGTATACAAATTGTCATACGCACGTCTTTTTGCCATTGCAACTGCCTTCTTTGCCTTGTATTTTCATCTCTTATTTTGTCCCATGCTTTCTTTGCCTCTTTCTTTTCTTTTATGCTATCCTGAACTTCCTCATTCCACCACCATGTCTCCCTGTCTCCTTTTCTTTTCCCAAATGTCACTCCCACTATAGTTTCAGCTGTTTTTCTTAGCATTTCTGCTCTTTTGTCCCACTCATCAGGTAACCCATCCTAGCCTCCCAGAGTCCTGGTCACCCCTTGTCTAAACGCTTCTTGACAGCTTGTCTCCTTCAGTTTCCACCATCGTATCTTTGGCTTTACTTTCTCTGGTTTTTTCTTTTTCACCATGAGAGCTATTTTGCATACCACCATACGGTGCTGCTTGCAATACACTCATTCAATATTACCTTACAATCACACATTTCCTTCAAGTTCCTTCTTTTGCACATTACATAATCTACTTGGGTACTTTTTCCGCCACTCTTATACGTCACCCTGTGTTCATCTTTTTTCTTGAAATAAGTATTGACAATCGCCAAATCCATCCTTTTCGCAAAATCCACAACCATTGATCCTTCCTTATTTCTTGTTCCAGCACCGTACCTTCCCATTATTTCCTCATTTCCTATGTTTCCTTCGCCACATGTCCATTAAGATCTGCACCAAGAACTATCCTCTCTTCTTTTGATATACTTTCTATCAACCCATCCAGGTCTTCCCAAAAATCCTTTTTCTCCTCCATGCTGTTGTTGACCTGTGGAGTATATGCGCTTACTATATTTAGGATGGACCCTTTTACCTCCAGCTTCATGGCCATTAGTCTGTCTGACACCCTCTTCACCTCCAGGACACTTTCAGTCAGCTCCTCCCTCACCACTATCCCTATCCCATTTTTTCTTCCATCAGCTCCGTTGTAGAATATTTTGCATCACCGCCAATGTTCCTTGCTTTACTCCCTTTCCACTTTATTTCCTGTAGGCACAATATGTCTTCATTCCTTCGCTTCATTACATCTGCCAGCTCTCTTCCCCTTCCAGTCATCGTTCCAATATTTAAAGTATCCATCCTTATGAGTGAGCGCCTTTCTTTCCACGCTTCTCGCTGCTTTTTCACTTGCTTTCCTCCTCTCTTTCTGCTCTTATTTTCATTATGTTTAGCAGTAGCATAATTTCCACAGGTGCCCTGCTGTGCGACACCTGAGGCGGTCGTTGGTAACCCGGGCCGCGACCGATCCGGTATGGATTGATAATGATTACGCATTTGTCTGTTTTGGCAAAAAAAGTTTTACGCCGGATGCCCTTCCTGCCGCAACCCTCTCCATTTATCCGGGCTTGGGACCGGCATCAAAAGACACAGAAATGTGCCTCCGATGGCTGGGGCATAAAGGTGGCAATTATTTCCTCAAGTTTCAAAAATTTGGGTAAAATTAGAATTTTTTGGGCATTGACAATACATTTGGGAAAAACCAAAATTTTTTTGGCAGCGATAGGAAATATTTGGGCAAAATCATAAATTTTAGAGCTGAAGGTGACAAGAAATTGTTTGGGCAAAAAAATTTTTTGTGCATCGAAAATAAACACTAAGCGCAAAAAAAAGTTTACAAATATAAGTGAAGACTTTTTTTAGAGATCACTATATTTTGGGTCGAAAACTCGACAAAAATCAGACAGATTCAAAGTGAAGACTTTTTTTTGTCTTCACCCTAAATTTTAGACAAATTTTCTTCTCATATCCCTAAAGTTTTAGAAAATCAAGATTCTGGCAAACATCACAAAATTTGGCAAACTTTATTGCCCCACGAATTTTTTTTGGTTGGAACGCCTACTTGCCTAATGGACCTTAATCTCCTTATAACGTATCCGTCGATTTCCTGCAAATCAGGAGGATAAATATAGCAATGAGATGAAATCAAACATTTACATTAATGAAATGAAATGTTTTGGTTTTTTGGTAGAAGCGGATAAAGTCATCATTTGGAAAACTATTATGAAAAATACGGGCATAATTGTTTAAACCTTTTCCGCAAATTTTTTAGCCTGGTATGCCTATGGTTACGATTCACAATTCATGTTCTAGTTTATACGCTTGTCAAAAATTAACAAAAAAATATATTATGAATTAGGGCATGACTCAAACCAAGATAATCTTTGATCAAACAGGAACCGAAAATCCGTATTGACGCAAATTGTTTTCTTTTTTTTTTTAACCCGAATCGGAGCTGAACCTGAACTGAGCCGTTAAAAATAAAATTTGTTGAACCGAAATTAAACCCTAAAATAAAGTTGCTGAATCTAAACCAAAACTGAAGCTGTAAAAAAGAATTTTGCCTAACCTGACCGGAACATTATGTTAAACGGTTTGCCGCCCTGTTCCGTACTGTTTGTGCAAAATAACTGCCAGGGCGTCGAACCGTTTAAATAACGTTCCGATTCAGATTCAACTTAATTTTATTTTTAATGATTAAGTTCTTGATCAGGTTTAGCAAATTTTATTTTTTCGGCTTCAGTTCCGGTTCAAGTTCAACAAATTTTATTTTTAAAGGTTCAGTTCCGGTTAACCTCGGGTTAAAAAAAAACAATTAGCGGTTAATACGAATTTCGATTCATGTTTGGTTAAATCCTCATAAATTTATAAAATATTTCTTATGTCTATATTTTCAAGGGTATAAACCAAGAACAGGGCCAATAGACCGTGGCTACAGACATACTAGACCAAAGATTTGGGAAAGGGAGGCAAAACAATTTTGCCCGGATCATGGTTTTGTATGATTTCACAAGCACAAAACAAATAGGCGTATAACTGAGCAGATTACATTAGCTTTGTTATGTACTCGAAATCTTTTTGGCGCCCAAAAATCAATTTAGAAGTGTTACGCATTCAAATTTTACCCAAAAAAGACAATTGTATGATTGAATGTTATTATGATTGAATATCATTAAATATGATTAAATCTGGTGTACAAAAAATTGAAATGAACTATGATTTGGACGTAAAATAACTTTCACTTTTTCGAGAAACATTTTTACAGGTGCATTTTATGACTCAAAAACCATATTCATAACCCGAAAAATCAAAATGTTCTTTCCTACGAACTATTATCGGTACCTTACCATAGTGGGACAGTTTGCTTGTTTCAGTGACCTGTAAAACTGCGTTTATCGGAGATAAAATAGAATATCCATAACAAAGAGGTTTGCGATCGAGACCAGACAAAATATAGTTCCTAAGATGGCAACTTTAAACCTGGCCAGATTGTGCTCAAAAGATGTGGCTGGCAAGCAGTCTAGGAGAAGGAAATATTTAAAAAGATTTTTTGTGGCACAAAATTTTAAAATAGCCTGAAATGTCGCTATAGACGTGGCCATCTATATAGACAAAACTCTTTTATAAAGAGAGGGTAGCCTTGAAAAAGGCAGTTTAAGAAAACTCGAACGTTTTCGTGTAGCTCTCATCAGGAGAAATCGCTACAATGAATAAAGAACTGAAATGTCGAAATTATATTGCATAAGATTGTCGTTTCGCCGAGTAAAGGCCCGTTTCCACTACAAGCGTGGAAAAGAGCATTCTTTGTCTCTTTTATTGATCTTCGATTGAAGCGAGCGCAAAAAGAAAGCAATAAAACAAACAAAGAATGCTCTTTTCCACGCTCGTAGTAGAAACGGGCCTTAAGAAATTATACTGAAGCGCAGTTGATTAGAAGCATCAGCCACCAAGCGGTCGAAAAGTGAAAAATTTTGTCGTTTCGTCGAGTTAGAAATGGAACAATTTTTATTGGACGGAATTTGGATGTTTAACTTGGCAAAATTATAGTTGTAATTTGAAGTCTGAAAAAGAATAAAATAAAACCAATATAATTATGTTGATAATTTAAGTCTATAAACGAACTCTTTTTGACGGCACAATGCAGGTTTGCTTGAGGTTATGTGGATGGATTCTAATACAGCAAGATGAAATTCAGATCTGGCTTTGGATAGAATTGAAAATTGATTATCATTGTAGTGAAGGGCGCAATTTGGATGTTTCAGAAGATGAGTGCCAATAGCCGAATCACAATTAGGTGTGGAGGAGTTTATTTTACTTTTTCGCGTTGGCTGAATTCTTTCTTGATTGGTTTTGTTGCGGATAGTTTTTGGGACATGTTGGCGGATTCTGTCCTGCAGACGTTGAGAAGTTCTGCCCACGTACCGGCATTCGCAGCGGCAAACGAATGCATACTTAAAATTTCTAAAGTAGAATTATATCTGATAGGCAATTATAAGTGTTAAAAAGTTTAATACTAAATCTGTTCACCGCCAAGCGGTATAGGTGTGAATTGGAAGACCAACTTTGTACAATTTAACAAAGTTGAATGAATGTATAGCCTAATAATAATAATTTTGGAAGGCCTAAAATTGCAAGAAAAAACTTTTAGTAATTTTATTTTTGATATTAAGTTTTGTAGACTATTGTACGCTAGTGACAAGCAAAGGCATTAAAACTATGGAGCCTTGGGGCTTAGGACCGCCTGGAAAAATTTTTGCCTTCTAGAAAAATTTCTGCTCTCCTTTAGCCCCTCAATAAAATTACTTTGCCACGATCAGTTTAAATTTTTTATATTTTTCCAGGAGAAAGTTTTCTAAAGTAGGCTACTATTCCGATTTCTGAATGTGCAATTACATCAGACATCGCTATATCAGTGAGCACTAATCCCACAACCACAATCTTCTTTAAATAGTGGATGCTCACAATGCGTCAGTGAGTTATTAAGAGGCATAATTAGAGTCTTAAAACTGCGCGTTTATAGCTATATAGACACCTTGATACTACTAGAATGAGATAAGAGAACGAGGTCTAGAGGGCTTCGCCATGAACGACATTGTGCAGGCGTATCAAAGTCAGTTATTTTATGCTGGCGTGTGTATGCATATATTAGACCCCTTACAGACTGGCAACTCACCTGCCTATATTACCAATAAGGTGTAGCAATAGCCACCGGCCAAGTCTTTTTATTAACTACTTTCTTTATACTGTACTTTGTCTGCATGCTATAACGTTATACTTGCCATACTATAGGGTAATTGCCTACCTTATGTATTAGCGCCTCCGTCGCTTTTCTGCGAGTCAAGACGATAAATATAGAGATAAATAAAAGTAAATAAAAAGTTATAACTTGGGCCCTATAAAACCAATAAAGTCAATTTTTTTAAAGCTTTTATTATTTCATGAAACTTGCATAACCTTATAGTTTCGGTTCAGGAGCAGTGGTGGATATTCCAATTTAGGGGCCCGAGGCAAGAATTTTCAAAAATTGATGTTGTCTGAGAAAAAAAAGAGGTCTGATCTTGGCTTGCATATTTTTCTCCGAAATTCATGGTGTCCTCTTAAAAAAAAAGTCTTTACTTCCATTTGTTCTCAGTTTTGTCTATTTTCCTCCCAAAATCAGGGTGTTCTCTAACAAAAAAAAAGTCTTCACTCAAAATCGTTCTCTGAACAAACATCTGCAGCGGATTCAAAACTGTATGTGCTATTTTCGAGGGGGCCCCCAAAAAAAGGGGGGCCTGAGGCGACTGCTTCATTCACCTCACCCAATATCCACCACTGTTCAGGAGTCTTGTTTTTGAGTTTTATAGATCAAAATGAAGTCAAAATAATGTCAAAATTTTATCTTGTTGAATTTTACAAACAGAAACTCACTTTTTGCTCATTTTTGTAATTTTTGAGCAGCTCATTTTAAAGTTAAGTATTTTAAAACTTTAAGATTGCGACTCTTCAGCATCAACCTTTTTATCTTTTCTTTATATTTTCCGCATCAGCATAATAAGTTTTACATGTTTTTCAATATTCTATCAACGTCAAATTACTCCTAAAAACTTTTAGCACCCCCATCATGGGCTGCGCAATTTTTAATTTAAAAATCTGTGATCTGTATGATATAAACGTTTATCAATTTAAAATTTGGTTAAAAATATGGTATTAGTATCAATTGTATCAATTTACTGCTTTATTCAATTCAATTCAATTTAATTTATTTTGTCGCAAAAACAAAATAGGTAAACTTAGTCAGCAAATAAATACCAGTATAAACTCTTAAAGTTGCGACAAGGTGATTGCGAAGGGACTGTAAGGTCTTCGAGTCAAGCAATCACCTTGTAAAATATAGAATTATAGAAGCAAATTGACAATATTAAGATTGAAAATGTTCACAAAAAATGAAAAACAACAAAAAAAACATATCAAAAAAAACACCACCAAACAAAACTAAACAGCAATATAACGTTAAGAATATGCAGAGATAAACCAAGCAATAAAGAAAAAATAATATAAGGTACACAAAGCAAATTGTAAGAATTATATGAATTTAATCATTGAGAAGTAGAACTGATTTATAATGTTTTTTAAATTTATGAAATATTGTTATTCTCAGATTATGACTGATGGAATTTCAAATTTTTGGTCCTATATATTTAATTGATCTTTGAGTTTGATTACTTTTAAACAGAGGAATGGTAAGGTGATTATTTAGTGAAAATCTTGTGGTACGAGAATGGCAGGATTTAGCATATGAAAAGTAGTTATCAAAAATCTTAGGTAACAAATTAAATTTATAAAAATAAACAATTTTGGCTATTTCAAACTCAAACAATTTAGGCAAGGGCAAAATATTTGATTTAATATATAAATGTTTCGAGTTAGTTGACACATGAGAAGAGGTGACAATACGAATAGCTTTATTTTGAAGCAATTTTAGTTTATTAAGATAAGTCGGATAAGTGCTTCCCCAAACAGCAAGGCCATAATTAAAATGGGAATGAATAAGTGCATAATATAATTTCAATAATGCCGAGCTGGGTAAAAAGTACTCCAGTTTATTTAGAATTCCAACTGATCGAGCTATTTTTGATACAAGAATTTTTATATGCTCATGAAAGTTTAATCGGTTATCAAATAAAATTCCCAAATATTTTGCCTTAAAAACAGTTTAATTTCACCGGCTGGACTTTGAATATTTAAAACAACATTTGAAAACTTGAGGTTTGGTGCAATAATTAATAATTGCGATTTTTTTGAATTTAGCGTTAAATTGTTAGCAGATATCCAATTAAAAATGTTATTAAGATCATCGTTAATTTGCTCTTTTAGAATAGTAACAGACGGAGCTCCCATCAGGAGACAAGTATCGTCAGCAAATAAACGCGGAGTACATTTAACAGTGTTGGGAATATCATATATATATATATTAAAAAAAGAAGCGGGCCAGGAATGAAGCCTTGAGGAACTCCAATATCTATAGATTTTAAGGAAGAATTAGTGTTATTAATTGTAACGTACTGATTTCTGTTTTAAAATAGCTTTTAACAACAAATGCTTCATTTAAAGCTCTTTTGTTAATTAAGTAGCCTTAAAAAAGGCTGTTTTGAAAACTCGAACGTTTTCGTCTAGCTCTCTTCAGGAGGTTTCGCTAGAATGAATTGCAGAACTGAATGTAATATTTCAAAAGTTATAAAGCTGATTCTGATTGGCTAAAAATTAAGGTTAATAATAGTTATCATAATAATTGAAAAGTATTAATAAATAAAATCACGTTTCGTCAGCGTAAGAAATTTTTTGGCAAAAAAAGGAACAAAATTATGCAAGCTTTGTGTTAAAATTTGGAACTAAAAAGAAAATTTTTACAATTATGCTAACAATTTATGTTTGTAAACAAACTCTTTCTGTCTACACAAATTAGGTTTTCGAAGAGTGATGACAATTGATTCTAAGACTGATAAGTGGAAATCGGATCGTGCTTGTTAAAAAAGGTTGATTTCTGTTTGTTAAAAAAGAACCAAAAAAATTGTTAACTATTCCTCGTATTCCATAATGTTCAAGTTTATAAAGTAAAATTAAATGTTATATAAAATCAATATCCTATCTATATAACTATACCTATCTATATATATCTATCTATACCAGGGCTCTTCAAACTGGGGGTCCCGAAAGGGCTCGATGGGGGTCGCGAGATGTTTCAAGAGCATTATTAAAGTATTGAGAAGAAAACATTTTAAACATATGAGATCCGTTTTACGTGATTTTTATTAATAGCTTTATTTTAGTGTACAATTATTTCTTATACAAGCAATTATACAAACAACATTATTAATTAATGCAAAGAAAATAAATGTTATAAATTATAAAATTTGTTTGATCGAATTTAGGTTGCATTAGTTGCCAACGCATTCGAGTTGCGGCAGCTGCTAACACGTTCAGGTTCTGTTTGATGCTGGTAACAAACGAGTTTCAAACGCAAGTGGCTGATTGCCTTCTTGATCGTTGAGTGGTTAAGCATGTAGTACTGTACTTAGTTCTTGTTTGGTTTCCATTCAATTTATGACCAGAAGGAGTGACTATGTATTATTATGCTGGTGACGTAGCATTTGCAAAATGATTTTGTTTTTAATTGTTTGCCGTGGAATGGGTATTTACTTGTGAAATTGAAAATAAATATCCTAATGCTATAATTTTAGTTTATCTATCGCAAATGGCAAACGGACTTCATTGCTTCTCGATGCGTGGTTGCAATTTCTTTCGTGCAAAATTATTGTTGCAATACCCTATTAGAAATCGACAACTCTTAGTTTATATTCTTAGTTATTTTAATCAGGGGAAAGCGGGGTAAAGCACCTTCATGTTCTCGCAAAACAAAAACTCGAAAAAAAATTTTTTGCTGAACAGCTAGAATCAAGTACAAAACTATTTGGCAAAAAAAATTGGCGACACAGCTTTTCTTAATTGGAAGCAATTCAAGCTTATATTTTTTTTTGCACTTGTGATGAAATAAACTTGCTACGTAAATAGTGCCTTTGCTATGTTTTGCAAATAAAATATTAAGTTTTTTTGCTTTTAAGATTTAGGTATAGTGGTTTACTATCGCACTACGTTTTATTTGTTGAGGCTTAGTATTTTTTTAAATTAGCATTTAATTAAAACATGCCGTGATGGGGCAAAGCGGACATTAGCTGTTGGGGGGGAAAACGGTCATACTGGTATCCTAGCTAGTACTAGTAGTAAAGTTGTCTGTAGACTTAGCATGGTTGTATTATACTGCAATAAAATTCGGTAAAGATTGATATAATTAACTTTAGAGTGAAGTTAATAGGTTAATGATGATTTTCAGTTGGTTAGTAATTAACCAGCTGACTGTTCTTTAACTTGCAAGAAAAGTATAGTAATTATATACCTATCTTAAGTGTGCTTAAGCCTGATAAAATTTACATTTCATTGCAATGGTTTAGAACTATAAAAGAACTACAAACCAATAATTTTTTGATAGCATGACCGCTTTGCCCTAGAGCCGAGCAAAGCGGTCATGCTATCAAAAAAATTCAAAACTTAAATTGTCTAAAAAATTGTAAAAAATTTGCAAATTGAATATTAGAAAAATGTTTTATATTGATGTCTTAGTGTTTCCAATCTATTGGATGCATAATTTTGTTTGCAGAAACTGGACTAAAATAAAAAGATATTTTTATTTTAGTCCCTAGGGGTCGCGAAAAAATTTGGCGGTGCAAAGTGGGTCGCGATGAAAAAAGTTTGAAGAGCACTGATCTATACCTATCTATATAAAATCAATATCAATATAAAATCATATAAAAATGCTATATAAAATCAATATCCTTAGAAAAAAACTTAAATTAAACAAACTATTTATTTGGAGCTTACTATTTATTTGAATTTATTTGCATACTATTTATTTGAAGCATAGCCTACTATTTATTTGAAGCTGCGTTTTCTTTTATTTGAAGCTTACTAATTATTTGAATTTACTTGCATACTATTTATTTAAAGCATACTATTTATTTGAAGCTGCGCTTTCTTTATTTAGGTCATGTGACCAATGTTTTGCTTTAATTTATCGCCTATAGAAAGTTGTGCATGACATCTCTGTTTTACCACACAGCAAGTCAGTGACCAAAAGAAATTGTGGCAAAGTCAAATACAAAATTGTGATTTATCTAGACCAGGGCCACCAAACTACGGCCGGCAGCATGTTATCTCAAGGAAACTAAATGCAATGGTTTAATACAGAAATAAATATCGAAATTTCAGTTGTCAGGCCTCAAGAAATATATCAATGATTTTATATTTTTTGTTTCTGACTACGATTTTTACGGCGTATTTTAGATAAATAAGCTAATGATTTTTCACAGTAGATTGTCGCTTGCTTGAAGCGATTACTTGAAGCAATTTGTTCGAGCGTTTAGTTGAGTCAGGTGAATTACGCTTTATTCACTAAATTTCTCTTCAGTTAATCATTGCATTGACAGATTAATTATCTGAGCAATTAACTTTAACGAGTAGATATATATTCATTTATAATATTTTTTAATATTTTGGTTTTGTTGCAATTAGCCGATATCTTTTTAAAATCACTTTAAATGTTTGTAAGCAAACCTTTTCAGAAAGGAAATATGTGAAGTCAGAGCATCTAACGAGATTGACTAATGAACATTTCAAGGCAATTCTCTTGGTCGGATGCAACAATACCAAACTAAATCTTGATCGTCGTCGTCGTCGTTTGAAGGGCATCCACTCCAGGCCAGACACAAACAGGACTGAGGCCGAGGGTTTATCCTTTTACTAACCCAGACTGCTGCACTGCCTGGATCAGATGCCGGCAGTGGTGTTATTAAGCCAGCATCGAGTTTCGTCATCCAAAACCGTCAGACCTCGTACTCCATGTGGTGCCTGATGTATAGGGCACGCTGTTAGTACATGGTCTGCGGTTTGCTTAGAGGCGCCACACTCGCAATTCGGTAAAGGAGCAAGACCCCATCTGTGCATGGACGAATGAAATCGCTTAACACCAGTCCGCAGGCGGTTGAGCTTAACTCATGCTGCTCGGGGTAAGCCCATCCCAACAGGCCTGGCACCGATCTCGGGCACAAAAGCACGGAGCCTGGAAGCATTTTCACAATACTCCGTTTTCCATTTGTGATTTGTCCATTCAGAGGCGCGGATGCCAAGTCTGGCAAGGTTGTCCAAAAGATTCCGCGCATCTGACACAAACGGGCGTCTGGATCTTAGTCTCACTTGGCGAGTATAATGGTCACCGTCTTAGTGTGACTGACCTTCAGCATCCAAGTCTGGAGATATGCTGAAAGTGTAGACATGTCTTGGCTTAAAGTCCCCTCCAAGTCCTTCCAGTTTCCAGAAGAGTGGAACTATGCTATATCATCAGCATAAGCAAACTTTCTGGAAATCATGAAGGAAGATAGTACGTACAGATGTTAAATAGGAGGGGAGCCAAGACCGATCCCTGAGGAACGCCGTTTTTAAGATGGCGTAGCCTATTTTTGCTTGCTGTCACCGGTGGTAACGGTGAAACTTCGATTTTGGACAAGCTCCATAATCATTCTGACCATATGCTTATCCGGAAGTAGTCTCAGCAGCTTGCAGGTAAGGCCACGGTGCCAGACAGTGTCATAAGCAGCTGTCAGATCGATAAATATGGCACCGGCCTTTTTTTAGCCTCGAAAGAATCCTCGATGTTCAGGGTTAGCAGAACAACTTGATCTACGGTTGACTTCCCGCGTCGGAACCCAGCCTGCTCTTTAGGGAGCAGTGGATCAATTAATGGTTTAACGCGGGCGTAGATAAGCCTCTCGAGGATCTTGTAGGGGACACAGAGCAGAGATATTGGTCGATAACTCATTGGGTCCCCCACGGGCTTTCCTGGTTTTGGGATCGCAACCACAAGCGCTCTTCTCCAGATTTTGGGATTTTTGAGTCGGCGCAAACAGGAAGAAAGGAAGTCACGTAACCAGGATTTCAAAGCAGCTCCGGCATGGAGTATAAGCTCGGAGCAGATGGAATCAAGTCCCGGAGCTTTACCTGGTTTTAAATGTTGGAGGGCAGCAGTAAATTCTCTCTGTAAAAAATTGTTAGAGATATTTACAATATAAGTATATAACTGTTGTGGCTCTCCAAAGGTTCGACACTTCTTGAAAGACAAGTCGAGATGACTTGCGGTCAACAGCCTCGTATTTCCCATTTCTAACCAGCTGAGATGCAATAGCATCGGCTGAAACGGGACAGTGACGAGGAGAATGTCGTGACCTACCATTAAGATTGTTCAAAATACTCCACGATTTTTATTTTATTTATTTTTATTTTTATCTCTATATTTATCCTCCTGGCTCGCAGGAAAGCGACGGAGGCGCTATACATAGGGTAAGCAATTACCCCAACCTGCTTCCGGAGATGCCAAGATATTGCTGTCCGCTAGCAATTTAGTAGAGATTGTTAGAGATATTTTCGACTTTCGATAACAATTTCGATAACAATTTTCGACTAGAGTGTGAAAAGTCAATGCTTCAAACAGCCTCGGACCATCGATCCCTCCTCTTTCTGTCAAGCTTGGCAAGCAGAGCTGTAGCAGTCAAACTTGAGTCGTCTCCCTGAGGAGACTGCAGGAAGGTTTTATAGAGGGATTCACACTCTGCATCCCAACACCGAATATACAGTAGTTATTTCGATACCCGCGTGGGATAGTCTTTTTGGCTGCTTTCTTAATGGTGTTACAGAAGTCCTGGTAAGCCGCAT
This sequence comes from Diplosoma virens, assembly GCA_963680785.1. NCBI lineage: Eukaryota > Metazoa > Chordata > Ascidiacea > Aplousobranchia > Didemnidae > Diplosoma > Diplosoma virens. The sequence goes on along the minus strand of OY796890.1, from coordinate 10,884,319 downwards.
CCACATCAAGTGAATCAGGCGGCAACAAAGTCTTTGCGAATTTATTCGTCAAAGCAATGTAGTGACTCCAATTGGCCTTGCGGAAGTTCCATCGCTTAACAGGCATGCTTGGCACTGCCATAGCAAACCTTGGTGGTGTAATAAGCGAAGGTCGATGTTGTGACCTGGGAAACTTGTCAAGGACACGTCTATCCGGTAAGCGACTGTTTGGACCTACGCTAGCGAAAGCTAGATCTGGATTGGTGCCAGTGTTCCAGCGGCCGGAATAAAAACTGGCAGCGTCCTTGGCATTATATAGGAGGGCAAGACAATTAATACTTGCCCAGCCAGCCAAGCACTCACCGTCCGGACTGTTGTCGTCGTAACCCCAGTCAGCATGACGACAGTTAAAATCGCCAGCGTACAGACAGGGGTGAGGATACACTGGGAGATCCAGGGTTCGCAATCGCGTTGGCGGTGGTTTGTAGACGTTGACTATTTTATAGCCATCAACGTCCACACACAGCCACTCGATCTCCGATGTCGGTGGAGATTGGTCCAAAAGCGTGTATCTCAGTCGCTCGTGGACGAACGTGGCAAGGCCATGCTTCCTGCTTAAAGAAGACCCAGCTAGTTGGTAGTGTGGTAGTACCAACTTCTCTGCATCAGTGCAGTGAGTCTCCTGCAGTAGGATGACGAGTACCTCAGACTGCATAGTGAGGTGATGAAGAACGTTCATCTTGCTTGCAGTGAGGCCTTCGATGTTCAGCTGAAGAATAGTGGGTCTTCGGAACTTGTTGGCAATGTGCCCTGAAAAGGGCAGTTTTATCCTGTCATTGCCCCGTCGTGAAAAGGACGTTTGCCGATTAGCAGATCCACACTGAACATCGGAATGAATGGATACCTTTTTATTTTGGTAGGTTCGGTTTCGGTCTGTCATCTTTAATACCAATGAACAGACTTACTCACGGCCCAGGCTGCGAGAAAGCACCTACCATCTGGGCCAATCTGGATGACTTGATGACATGTTCAGAGATAAACGACAGTTTCATAAATCCCAAATAATTAATTTTTTCATGGATTTTGTTCGTTATTCTTCTCAATATTTGATTTATATCTGATAAAATTTCATACAGTACTTTGTTTATATCCGGCCCGCTATCGCCTGTACTCATAGTTATCTGGCCCTTTAGAAAAAAAGTTTGGTGACTCCTAATCTAGAACTATATAAGATTAAAATCGGAGCATCAAACTGGATCCGTTTAAAATAAAGGTCCGGTTTAGGTTCCGATTTAAGAAATTTAATATTAGGCTAAAGAATAATAATGGTTAATACCGATTTACGGCAGGGTTGCCAATTTAGCGGGTTTTTAGCCAGATCTAATGGGTTATAATGTTATCTAGCTGGAGGAAAATGTCACCTAACTGATAGCTGGAAATCTAGCTGGTTTTTAAAATAGTTTAGCTGAAATTTAGGTTGTTTCAGTACTGCACGAAAATTGAGAAACTAGAGCCAGATTCAAGATGAAGACCTTTTTTTTAGAGATTGCTTGATTTTGCAACGAAAAGTAGAAAATCAGAGACTGAATTGCAGTGATGACCTTCTTTTCTTTTTTTTTAGAGCTCACCATCATTTTCCAACAAAAAGTAGAACATTAGAATAAACATTTGGTGGTACAGAATTTGAAGATTGCTTGAAGTAAAAGATTTTTCTTCCCAAAGCTTTTCATCTGACACTCTTCAGGGGAAATCGTCAGAATGAAGTAGAATTGAAACAATGTCAGAATAAAGTAGAATTGAAATTTCAATTCTACTTCATTCTGACGATTTCCCCTGAAGAGTGTCAGATGAAAAGCTTTGGGAAGAAAAATCTTTTACTTCAAGCAATCTTTAGAACATTAGAGACGGAATTCAAGTGATGACCTTTTAATTGGGAACACTCTGGTTGTTTACCAAATCTAGCTGGTTTTAGCTGTAAAATAAAGCTTTTCTTACTGGAAAATTTAAATTAGAGTTGGCAACACTTGTTTACGGATCCGGTTCAATGCCTTTTGTTTTCAAAGACCTGAAATAGGATTTTTTTTCTGCCAGAATTACAGTGGTTCTTGTAAAATTTGTTTATGATGATAGAATAAACTATAAAACCTTTGCTGTTTATAAATAGAAGTAGCACTAAAAGTAGTCTATGTTGCATTCATTTGCACAAATGCACATGTAAATGAATGTTACCTTGAAGCTAAGTTGTAAGGCATGGCACTTTGTTACAAATTAGAGTAATCTATATTGATTAATATATTAATAAAATAGATTAATCTTCTGCCAGTTATGCAGCTTTTTGGGAAGCAAACTGTTTAGCACAAATAGGAACGTTTCATCAGAAAGAACCTTAACATAAATTTAAGATAAAGCTGTCACAGTTTTTTTTTAATAATAATCCTTGCAAAGAACTGCAATATAACACATTTAAAGCAGTCCATAAAACATTACACCACTGAACTGCACACAAGAATCAATATGATTTTAATCTGTTTTTTTTTTTTTTTTATGATTTTATTTAATTTTCTCCAGAAAATGCATAATTATTCAGTTATTTAACTTTTTTCAGTATCTCCAAAACACAAGTGCATACAATTATGTTAGATAAACAACAGCAAAAAATTTAATCTTTTACTGACTGGAAACATAGAAAATTATGTGGATTAGTGAATCTATAATTGTCTTTATCAAATATTAAATTAATTTAAATTAGTTGCTTTTTGTCGTAAGTTTAAAGTTATGTGATTTAAACCTATTTTTTTAGATTGTTAATTAATTATTAAATCTAACAAATATGTTTTTGCAAATTTTTATACAACTTTTTTTTTTAAATCTGGCATTTGGATTAAAATGTCCAAATTATACAAAAACTTCTTCCATGCCAAATCTTGATAAATCACAATATAGTTATTCAGTTGAAATTAGTGTTCCAGGTATGCATATTGCTTAAATATGTGGTTGTTCTATGATGATATTGCATTAATATTGTTTTTCAAAAAATATTTAGTTTAAAATCAAGTAACATTTTTTAAAATGTTTTTGTTTCATTGTTAAAAATTATGAACAATTTTTGGCTCTCTTCAAAAAGATATCCTCTGAGATATCCTTGGAGGAACAACAAAAACATTATAAAGTTGGTTACAATATATTGTAAAACAGGGTAACTTTAATCAATTTTGGAGGTTTTTAGCTTCTAATAGTTTGATACTGTCGATAAGAAAACTTTTTTTTCTGTTGATTATAACACTTGGCTCTCTTCAAAAAGTCACTGTAAGTGATTTTTTTTGGTGAAACTAACCTAAAATCCCCCTTTCAGCACCAGGATGGAATAAATAAGAAATTAAGAGAAAATGGATCTTTCAAGAAGCAATAGTAATTGCAGGGGAATCCAGGTTAGTTTCACAAACAAAAATCACTAACAGTGACTTTTTGAAAAGACTAACACTCTGCCTCTGAGCCATTGAATAAAATATTTTGATGACATTATAACAGCTTTGCGACTGAACTCTTTCAAACAAACTGCTAAACAAAGTTACCCATACTTTGGCGTAACTTTGATCACATATTAAAAACCAATATAAGAATAGAATGAACAACATTTGGGGTAATTTTGATCACTGCTTTATTTTTAAAGTATTGTAAGAGTTCAAAAGTATAATTTTTAGTTTTTTGAGAGGATATATAACTTCTTGTTTTTTGAAAGGGGGCAGGGGGTTTGCAGAAGAAGCCTGATGGCTTTTTCCAACTGTGAACAACACTCTTTAGATTAGTCATGCCCTTACTTAAAAAAGCACACCAAGCAAATGGTTATAGTAGTTTACACAATGCAAAATGCTGCCTTTTCTGGAGTAGCAATGTAATTAAACTGAAAAAATTATATATATTGTTTCAAAAAACTTAATCATAAAAATTGGTGTATCTTCAAGAAGTCACTGTAAGTGATTTTTATTTTTGGTGAAAATAACCCAGAATCCCCCCACAGCACCAGGATGGAATAAAAAGAAACCTAGAAGAAAATGATCTCTTCAAGAAGCAATAATAACCACAGGGAAGGTCCAGGTTAGTTTCATGAATAAAAATTACTTAAAGTGACTTCTTGAAGAGACCTCAATTTTTATGATTAATTTCCATTCTTTAAACCTTTAACCCCCCAAAGAAGTTAATCTAGATTCTTACTCTTTAATTGCCTCTGCTGCTTCCAAAGGTTTTTTACAAAAACAAGTTGCATGGTGTTGTGTTTGTACTTGGCTACAGTTAAAGAGATGATTAGTATCATTAGTTTGTGTCAAGCATAATGGGCATTGTGGCATAAAAGTATCCAGGTTTACTGTATGTAGGTAACCTTGCAAGAGTTGTAATTTATTGGCTTTAAGCTCTGCCTGTTTTGTACACATTAACATGGTAATGTTTCTTTTGATGAATAAATGTCATAGTATGTGGTGTTAGTAACTTTGTTGTTGTAAGTTGTAACTGAGGTATTGTGAGGTGATGGTAGTGTGAATGTGCTTGAGGTTTTCTTGACATTCTTCCTCAGGTGTTATATCTGGTTCTGAGATGATGATGTCAATGTGCTTTTTATTATGAAAGATTGTACTTTTCATGTTTATCTGAATGTGCATTAAGATCATCTAAAAATGTTTGTATTTGAGTAAGTGGTCTAAAGTAAGTATCATTAAGTTTGAGAGGGCTGCCCATTGGAAGGACACTGGTTATTGTCATACAAGTGTTGAGTGTTTTTAATAGTATTAAAATTAGTCGTTATATTAAGAAACAGAGACAAAAACAGAAAGAAATCATTACTAAGTGACTGCTTGCTAACTTTTACAAAACAGTTGCCATCAAAAGCACTTTTTGCTACCCAAATTAAAGACTTTTAGTGGTCTTTTAGTTTATTTTTAGCAAATTTGTTAAATCTAGTTGCAACATTTCATTGGTTGAGTGGTTAGAGCAGGGCTTCTCAAACTTTTTTGTTCTGCAACCCTATATTAAACCTGTGACAAATTTTGGGGCTTTTTCAAAATTTGTGTAATATTTAGACAAGATTTTTTTGCTTTTATCCCCAAATTTAGATGTTCTCTAAAAAAAAAGTCTTCACTCAAAACCAAGTTGCAATTTTTCTATTTTTGTCCCTGATTTTCAGTGTTTTGCAAGTCTCTAATCTCTAATTTGTCAGTTTTTGTCCTCAAATTCTCTGATTTGACAATTACATGTGCAATAACTGCCACAGATTGGACATCACTAGACTAATTTTTTAAAAAAGTTTTGTGGCACTATTGGGATTCTCAAAGTTTAGCAGCACAAAAAGCCAATTTGTTTTGCAACCCCAAAATTTTTTATGTGACCCCATTTGGGCCCAGATGGGGTCATGTCCCACAGTTTAAGAAGTCCTGGGTTAGAGCACTGTGCTTGTGATTGATATGGTCTTAATTCAAAATTTATTTGCACCATTCTGTTGTGTCCTTGGGAAAGACAGGTTATGGCACTTTTCCCTGCTTGGTGGTCTTGGCATGCAGTTCTAAATTTCAGTTATATCTCTATTAGATTTCTACTACACAGGAATATCTTGGTATCTCTGGAAACAGGTCGGGGTAATTGCTTGCCCTATGTATTAGCACCTCCATTGCTTTCCAGTAAGTCAGAAGGATAAATGCAGAGACAAAATAAAAACAAATATATAAATAAATCGGCAATATTAAGTGGTATTTGTCAGTTGAATGTTATTCTGGTCAATTTTATTCTTCAGAACTTTTAAGGTAAAGTCTGATTAAAATAGTTAAGCAATGACTGAAAAATATTTTCGTGATCGCTCACCACAATTTTCATTTAATTTTTGAATTCAAACTGATTGAAAAACTCTTTTGCAATGTATGATAATAGGGTAAATGATAATGTTTAAATGAACCATATTTTTTATTTGTTAATGAATTTCCAGTTTTAGAATAATACAGTGTTTCTCAACCTTGTTAACATTATGGACCAGAAATTTTGGAAAACGACTATTGTGACCTGGCAGTGTGCATAGCCATTCCAGCTGAAAAAGTTTGGGAGGGCTATACAATTTTGTCTGAATTGTATCAATGATTACCTGAATCATGATTCTGTAGCAATTCACAAAGATGACAATTTAAGTAAAGACTACAAAAAAAGGTTTTCACTCTACATCTGTGTCTAATTTCTCCAGTTTCATCTCAAACAACTAGCAAAGACTCAAAAAATAAAAAAAAGATCAGCACTTCATTTCCCTATTGGGTTTCTTTATTTTTGTCTACAAAAAATAGTGTAGACTAAAAAAAGGTTTTGAATATCTTAGGTTTGCACCTTTTAATTTAAGGTAGCTTTGTAAAAAGTACCCCGCCAACTAGTGAACTGTGAACTACCAGTTGAGAAGCACTCTGCCAATAAATATGCAGATTTCTTTTTAAAAAAGGGTTGTGAAAGCGAGAGGGAGCAAATCTTAAAACCTTTCTGTCCAATTTGAATAAGTCCTAAGCTTTATTTTAAGTTACTTAGCTTATAAATTGTAGAACCAGAGCTAAAACAGCTAACAAAAAGCCATGAATTTATTAACTAATGGCAGCACATGCCAGATACAAAAAATTATACAAGTGTGCAAATAAAAAAAAACTTTTAATGCCTTGAATCGATTGAGGCTTACAATAAGCCAGAGATTATAAAGAACAAAATAAATAACATGCATTAGGCAACACAATAATAACCAGCAGCTGAAGGTACTTAGCAATAACCTTAATTAACTTAATAAGATGCATGTGGCAGGTGTGAGAGCAAATCATCATCCATTTTTTGTTTTGAAGTAAGGAACATGATGAGTTTCCCTGCTTGCAGGTTTTAGCCAATTTTTGCGTCATAACCCTCTTCTCATGTCTGCCTCAACAATCTCCACTGATTGTTTCTTAGGTCTTCCTATTTTTTACTTTTTATTATAATTTTCGTACCATCACTGGAGCTTCACATTGGAACAATTCCAAGTCCATCTATGAAAGTAGGAGGGTTGGCATCAGAAAGGGCATCTTCCCATAAAACTACTGCTAGTTCAATGAAATGCAGGTATTAAATGTGAGAGCTGATGCAGTTACAAATATAATCAATACTGATTATATGCTTCGAATTTGATGGCAAGTGCTAACAGTCACATGATGCAACACAGTAAATTTTGCTTAAAATTACAAAAATACTGTACTTATAAATCATTAGAATTGTTTTTTTAAATCATTTTTTAATACTGAAAAATAAAAGTTTACCAATAAGGTATAGCCCTTTTTTTGTTGCCCCCAATTTGCAAATTGCATAAAAGCATAAATCTTTTAGATTAACTGTACTTGCATACAATTGAATTTTTTAAAGATATTTCATGGATTTTTTTCAATGAAATTATTTTATTGAAAATTTTTCAGTGTTTTATTGAAAAATTTTTAGTGTGTAAAGCAGGGGGTAAAAAATTTTAATTTACGCATATTTTATAAAGTACATAGTTTTGTAGACTTTTAAAATAGTTATTTATATATTCATTGACAAATTATAAATCACAATTTAAATATAAATTATTTTTTATTTCAGACCAGAACTTGACCTTGGATGCTTATGAATACTATGACCATGAAAATGACACTGTGACATTGTATGTGCAAAGAAGATATCCAAATAATTTGTCTGATGTCAGACAAGTGGTTTACGATTATCGATTTAACCAAACTTTTGTTGTTGACAGTAGGTATTTTAATTCATTAAAATGCAATAAATTTTCAAAGATGGTTTGAGTTTAGAATAAATTACTTTTAGTTACATACGTGTTCTTAAATGTAAAGTTTTATGTTTGTTCTAATTGTTTTTTAATTGTGTATGCAATTTAACAACATTTTTTATAATAAATTTTTGTATTTGTTGTGCAGCTATGAATGGATCAAAAAGTTGTTTAGTTCATGATTTAAACTCCACTATTTTGCCACATCAGCCTTCTCTGTTTGGGGTTGGGATCGAAGATGGTCCTTTAGCTGTCAACTACTCTTTCTATTGGAATGGTCCTCAGAAAAGTTCTTACATGGTATAAATCAGCTAATTGTTCTTTGGTGACTTTAAAAACTTGTTTAAAAAATGCTTTGCTGCCATTTTTGATATGTTTTATTGCTGTGCAGTTAATATAGCAGCCCATCTTCAAACTGAAGGCTATAAAACTTAGTTTCTAACATATTATATTAATAAGCATATTCAGGATTTATCATAAAACTAGGTAAAAAAATTAGCACATCCACTTATGCCCCGCAAAATACATTGACAAGACCACTGCTCATTTTTTTTACCAACTTGGAAATATAAATCCTCAAAAAATTTTGTTGCTTTACATCCCACTTTATGCAAGGTTGCAGTTAGTCGTATGTCACTATTCGGCGAGAGAACTCATCTTTGTGTGATCTTAAAAAATTACTGAGGAATGTGCAAACAAGCTAGCGGCAACAATTATAAGGAAATACAAGTTGTTGCAAAATTAATATAAGGAAATGTTGATTTCGCAGCTGCGGTGCAATTAACTGTGACTATGCAACATTTTGTACTCACGGAACGTACAAAATTTTTGATTTCATTATGCACCACAATTTGTATTGCAAATGCAGTAAGAAAATTGCGACACCGAAAATATATTATAGACTACAAGACTATAATTATAGACTACAAGAAAAACAACAAAATGGACTAATTTCAGAATTTTCCTGAATCATCCACTTCATATAAAGAAACTTCAGAAAAAAAGTTGCCATTTTTAGACCTCATTTTTCTCTAATAAACTTTAGCCATTAGTTTGATGACATGGAGTCTATCTTCTTCACGGTAATTCATGGTTATATATTGATAGTATGAATATATATGTGAATTTTGTCGGACCTTGTAAACAAAATAAAAGGGGGTCTGTAGTTTCTATCTCATGGATAATTCAATTATTTTAATTTTGTACAAGACTGAACATGCAGGCTCCCTGCCGTTTATAGACATTCATATTAGGAGATTATTAAAAAATTCAACTTGATTCTGAACGTTTGGTGATATTTTTTTGAAAGAACAGAGCAAGAAGAGTAAGTTTCAATTTTCAAAATTTAATTTAATAATTTGCTCGTAAAAACAAAGTTGCTTCAATGGGTTTCTTCTTCATTGCAGCCCTTTGGTCTGTTCTGATGAATATAAAAAGAACAATTTTTATCCGGAATAGGTAAAAATCCGGATTATCCGAAGCTTTCTATTAACAAAAACATTAGAAATCGTTCGTACCTTTAGTTTTATCCGGATTAGGTAAATATCCGGATTAACCGAGGTTTACTGTACGTATTTACAAGTACAGAAGTTGGCGACTTGGCAGGAATAATTGTCATAAATACAATGTTGCCAATTTTAAGACATCAAAACATTGCGAGAGAGTCGAATTTCTTGACGTGCCATGGAAAATTATCTCACGTTCCACTAGTGGCTGGTGTGCCAGGGGTTGCCCACCCCTGCTCTATCGTAAAAATTTATTTGTATGAACCCCGCTTTTTGACCTTCGATTCAAAGCGAAAATTCTGTATTTTTTGTTAGTCTTCACTTTAAAATTAAACATCATTAGCGCAGACTGTTTTTCAAAAACAATGAATGTGAACTGCGATCGTATTTTACACAAGCTTATTTTTTGGTCGGTTCAGGTTGTAACTCTGGTTGTGTTAATAGAATGTGTAATGTTTTAAGGGTGTTGAAGAAATTGATGGAATTAAAACAAATCGCTATCAAACTTGTTTAAGTTTCATGAATGGGACTTTAACCTATTTGGTAGATGTTTATTTTAGTCTTTCCGACTGGTCCATGCCAACTGGTCAAGAGGCTCCTGTGCTGTTAAAACTGAATGTAAGTATGATTTAAATAGTTTTAAAATATTTACAATTTTTAAACATTTGCTTTGATTTTTAATTGAATTGTTATTTACACATGATGTTAATGTTCAGTTTTCAAACTTCCAATAACTCTTCACCGACATTTAGCCCAAATTGAGCTACTAAATTTTAATAGTATTATGTTTATAAACTGACAATAATATTATTTCACAGCTGGATTAGTTATTCCCATTAATGTCTTCAAAGCTTTATTTCTATTCCCAGATACTTTTGAAATTTTTTGCGACTAAACAAAAATTTGCATATTTCGCATTAAAATTGCTGCCAGTATTAATATCTTAGATGATATTATTAATTGCATAAAAAGATTTGTTTGCCTTAAAGGATTTTTGATTATTTTTATGTTTCTTTTGTTTAATATTATTATTAAATGACTTTCGGCATATTATATTGATTCTATTAAATGAAGTAAGGTCTCGATTTTATGTGCCTGGGCAGTTGCATATAAACGAATCGCAGCAGCTCATGTCAACACGTGATAGCCGACTATTTTAAAACATGGTACTACTTACGTGATCGTTTGCACTTGATTAAATTAAATACGTTGACAGGCTACTGACGATTCAAATAAAAGCTTCCTATATTACTTCAAGTTTTCTCGCTACCATAATTCTCACTTTGCGCGCATGTGGACACCGCAAAAACCTAGCGGTCTCATCTGCCGTGGTACGTACGGTTAATAGCTACAATGTCAATTTTTGTAGTTCTTATTTAAGAGTTGTTTTGTTGTTGTAGATCATTATCAATTAAGAGAGCTGTTTTACGTTTTTTTTTGTTTTCTTTTCGATTTGATCTTAACAAATTTTTAAATCAAAATTTTTTGCTGTTTTTATTCCGAAATTCGTATAGGCTACTCTTGAATTAATACAATTAGAAATTAATATTAGTGTGTGCAAATTCAAGAGCCCAAAATCATCTATTTGGTTAAGAATCTTGAAAGAAATATTAATCAAAAAGAAATTTTGGAATCTCACCAAAATCAGCACAGAAAGATTTTTAAAATTAAACGTAAATAAAAATATAAAACACCATAAAATCATAAAATCGATTTAGATTAAATAACCATTAACAGTCTATAAAAAAAAATGCGAAAGAAAGCAAGTATTTAAAAAATTTAATCAATACTTTTATATTTCTTTTCAAGGTTGTAAAAAATCTTAAAGTTAAAAACTAATCAAAACGCTTTCTGCTTGTATGCTGTTTAAATTAAATCAGTAAGCATTTTTAATGTTGTGCAAGCGTACTAAATTGCAAAATAATTCTTTAAAATAACATTGAATAAATATTAATAAATTACAAAATTCAAAAGCAAGTTGTGTGCTCTCAAGCTATCAAGTGACAGAAACCAGGATTGTGGATCGGAGTCGTGGGATCGTGCGTTTTAAGGAGCAGTAGGGGTCGTTCTTTTAGATTTGATGGAGACGAAATAGTTTTTTTAGATTTAGTGGAGACGAAGTGTGCTGAAGTCAAAGTCGGTAGACAGAGTCGTTTTTTAGGTGAGCTTGAATCGGAGCCGTCGCAATTCCACGTTTGGGTGGAGTCGCAGTCGCAGGTCGGAAAAACGACTCCGACTCCAGAACCCTGCAGAAAACAATGCATCACAGACTTGAATTGCAAGAAATACCTTTTGTAGCCACGTGACCTGTAAACAAAAATTGATAATTAAAGGTGGGAACCAGAGTAGCTACAATAAAATTTGATTATAGCTAATTAATAACAGAACGCAAAATTATTCAAAAATGCATCAGAGAAGCATAGCCAGATATAAAAAAAAAGTTAAAAAAAAAGATTTCAGAAACACGTAGAATTTAGTAACTTAATGCACCGTGTTTACCAAAATTTGATTTTTTTAAAATAAGCGATCGGCTGCTGTCTTCGATTAAAATGTTTTTCACTTAACAGATACCTAAGATTGGTTTCGTGATTACAGTAAAATATCTAAGATATCGAGTCGTCAAGTGAATTGCTACGACTATTAAATCGGCATTTTGAAAATTAACATTTGCCAAAATAAGCTTATTGCTCGTTCTCCATGAAATGCAAGTTTAATATCGTGATCAAAACGCGTAGTTTTTATTCTTCACATCCATGTTTTCCCCGATTGTTTAATGGTTTTTATGGTTGTTTTATAATTATTCTATATTTGGTGAAACAGGAAGAAAAGACAATCCCATGTTCCCCACAATCAATGGCACCCAATTCTTTGACACGATCCAACTAATGTCTCCTGCTTCCAACACTTTTAACGACATCACTATAGGATACGATTACGACCGAAAGATAGTTAAGGAAGTCGTTGGTTTGTCTTCTCCCCAATCTAAGTAAATAATATGTTTTGATTAAACAGTGATTTCGCACTATAAGGCTTGTTTCCAGGACGACCGTGGAATGGAGTATTTTTTGTTTCTTTCATTGATTTTTTTTGCTTCGCATAGCGCTAAAGCGCGGAAAGAAGTACAACAAAGAGCAATAAAATAAACAAAGAATACTCCATTTTGCATTTGTAGTGGAAACGAGCCCTTAAGCCTGTCACGTGACGCAGAAAGCTTTGTTTCCGCAGATTGTACGACTTCAATCAAGGCCTTCTCTACAACATTGCAATGCCATCTATGAAGTGTTCAGTTAAGCCGATTCCGCTATTTTTTGAGTATGCCACCGTCGTCAACAAAACATCGGTAATGTTCCAAAAAGTCTTTTACTGATGTGTCTTGCAAATTGAGTCGTGGTGCAATAGTGCTTTTTTCGCAGGTGAAAATGAGAGATGCCCGAGAAGACATACGAACTAGCAACCTTACTTACGGCGGAAAAACGACATTTCGAGGGATTTTGTGCGATTTGTGGATTGCGCAGTCGCCTATTGTTGTAAGGGTTGCGCTTGTTTTATCTGTACTTACAGTTACAGGAAGTTAAATCTCGCCAAAAACAAAAACTTTATAAATTGTATTAAAATCTTTTTTGTAGAAACTTTTGGTACTGGTTAAGTATGCAATCTACGTAACCCTATTCCGGATAAACCTACTAAATCAAATAGTAGACATAAGAGTCAAGGTTAAGGGATAGGGTTAGGTTTAGGCAGACTACATACTTAATCGGGACCAAACTTTTTAAGACTTTTACTATTCAATTTCGTTCTATTGAATTAAAAGCACCATTGAAATTTTGCTTAGTTGGTTGAAATGATTGTAGTTGATTTTTGTTGGCTTGACGAGTTTCATACATTCATGTCTCCAAATATATTTTTCGACTTAATGTTTGTCTTATTTAGGTAAACGTTGATCCAGTTAAAAATATCACTGCTATGTCATACATTGATTTCTATATAGCTACCAAGAAATGGAATAATCAAATCTATTTGGCTGGTAACAAGATAACCAAAATTACCCAGGTGAGGTTCGATCTGTTAAGTCAGCAATTTTAATTAATCCTTATAATGTTGAAAACCAGCAGGAAAAATGCAAATACCAATTTTTCTTTGGTTTGATTTGTTTTGTAAGCGAACCCTTGTCCGTCGATGCTCAGTCGTTTGCTTTGGTTTTTAACCAATTGCACTTTACATATTTCTTAAAGAGGATTGTCATGCTGCACTCAAGCGCTCAAAATTGGACTCGTTCATATGATCTGCTATATTGTACAGTTTTACTCATATGAAATGGGCTTTACTGATGACGAAAACCGAAGCCTTGCGTTCCCTATTCTCTCGCTAAATCATTTGATCAATCAAAACCAGGGTTGTGATTGGTTAAGTGACCTTTTCATAATTTTTCGCCGCAACCCTGTTGTGGTATTTTATAATACTCGTATATTCTTTTTTTATATGATTTGCTATGAACTGTAAATTATCGGAAATCTACGATGATTGAACAACGATTGGTTGATTGATTGATTTGTGAATTAAATTTGACCTGTATTTTTTGCTTAATGCACGTTTCTTCAAATCGTGAAAGTATTTGTGGTGTTGTCTTCTGCGTGCAAGACCACATGTAGCGAGTTCGATTCGCAGTAAGATATGCATCACTGACTAGCTCTAATAAGAGCGAAACTCGAGTCTGGTGCTTCTCATTTTTAAGCAGTTTGGTTTCAAGTATTATCTAAAATACCTCATGCTATTTATAAAATCATAGAAAGTATTTGTTTTTTCTCTCTAGTTATTTCCGCACCAGATTTAAGCACATGACTTAAACCAACCCATAAACGTGGAAAACTCAACTTTTTTTCGCAGAACACCACCAACTCGACGTCAATTGTTTACAGCCACGTGATTTCGGAGAGCCGAAATATTCCGTCAGATTTTTTTGACATCCGAGCCTGTTTCAACCAGTCTTCTTCCGAAACTATTGTTCTCAAGTTTGCTCCTTCTTTTAACAACGACATTGAAGAGAATTTCCTCGGTTTTAAAAGTGAATTTGTTTTGCTTATTGATTAAAGCGAAATAAATTGAGTTAAATTACTTATTAAGATTATTTAAGAAATATAGGGGTTATATTTATTCTTTTTAACTGTGTTTTCATACAGTTTTGGGTCGCAAAAAAAGCTCAAAAAGCCTATTGTTAAGATGTATGCAATATGACATCATTTACGTGTGAATTATGTAGCATTGTCTGATTAAAGATGTTTTTACAATCGCTTTATGACGAAAGTATACTGTACAGTATGAACCTTGCCCGTTTGTTTGTCTTTTTTTTATGATTAATTTAAATTGATTTGTTAAACTACTTCGCAAAGTAATAAAATGAAATGAAATCGTTGAAACAACAATACTGTTAGTTTTGGACGTTTTAATAAACAAAAAAAACAATTTTTGCTTTCAAACTTTATGCTCAGTTTTGCATTAAGCAATGCGAACAAAACGTAATTAATTTTAAGAGCATTTTATTCGTCAAACAATATGGAATTGAACGGGAATGTAATTTTTATAAAGGTATTTGGCTATTGATTAAAACTAATTAATTGAGAAATTCAAAAAACGACTTATCCTTGTGTTAAAGGTTATTGTTAGGCTTAAAAGCAAGTAGCCTAATTAGCTTAAACTTTAGCCTTCCTATTACTAAATATACTGAAACAGCAAGCACTCTTTCACAACCGACAGTTATAACACTTTTGAAATAAACCATATACTAAACTGACCGCCTCAAACTGGTTTTTTATGTTTTAAAAATTACCTTTCCGCTAAATGAAAAATTTTCATGCGGTACTATATAAGGCCGAGAAGTTCGACAATGCAATAGTTACAGTGAATGTAAATCTTTATAAAGTTTTCCATTCTTGTTCTTCAGACCCACAGTTATCCACGTTACAGTCAAGTAGCTAACATAAATTATCTTTCTCAAGATGCTCTGGTTTCGACTGTGGCCAAGCATATCAACGTTTCAAGCACTCGTGTCTTGTACGACAACCATGGCGTGTATAAAAATGCTTCGAAGTCCAAGGATAAAAGCAGTGGATTATTTGTTTGGATTACTGTTCTTGGTGTGCCTTCTGTCAAGGGTAAGTGTAGAATAAGCTTTTTGTATATTTTGTAACTGAGACGTTTTTAATTCTATTTTCTTACGGTTTTCCTCTTAGAATTGTTTTACCCCTCTGATAAATTATTAAATTTCAAAATGTGTGTTGCGTCACTTGAATATGCAAAGCAGTTGTTTGTTTCCGCAATTCGAGCATTGCCTGAAGCTGTTCGCTGCTGGGAACCACAAGCGTAACTCGAGTTTCGCCCGCATGTATGTTCTGCTCGCGTTACGCGCAAAATTACTCTGCCAAAGCCAGCAATTCCGGTCCTTGCTTAATTTCTTCATATTGAAAGTAATATATGCAACATCAGCAAAAATAATCCAGTTTTTGTGTAACTAAAATGCATTTTGTTCAATTCAGCTATAGCAGTGATTCTCAACCTTTTTGCTAGCTCGTACCATCTAAAAATTTTTCTTTACAAACATTACGTACCACAAAGTTCATGAAAAAATCAATTATTTCGCTTTTTTTTGGTTCTTTTAATTTTTAGTTTTCGTCCCAAAAATTATATGTTCCCTAAAAAAAAAGGTCGTCGCTAAAAATCTCGCTTATCTAAAAAACACGATCTAATCCAAATGTTGGATTTTTATGGAATCTAAAAACTATTCACGTACCACCTAAAAAGGTCTCGCGTACCACTAGTGGTACCCAGGTTGAGAACCACTGAGCTATAGCAATACCGGCTGCGGTTTTGTTTTGACATGGGATCTCACTTTTTACTTGTGATTTATGGGCGTTGTTTTGCTGGGTGTCGTATGAGAGCGGGCGAACCCCCACACTCTTTACAGCTCTCTTGATTTCATTTATTGGAAAACTCTATGAGAAAATAAAATTAGCAAGCGTCTACGTTGCAGTGATTAGCAATTGTCCACTCTATGAGAATAACTCGATGAGTAGTAATAGTCTACTCTATGAGAATAACGACAACTCTATGAGAAAATAAAATTAACAAGCGTTCAGTTAAACCCAACACTAACACTTGTTCTCATCCAAGACAGAGTGAGTCCACATCACAATGTAGATTTCGGCTCGCCTGAGATCATTTATCGAGCGAGATTGGACCTCGAAGTAACAACTAGGCTGTTAAGTGAGCAACAAAAGTTAACAATTTTACATCCGATCCTGATCCGAATCGGGAGTCTTAAATACCGAATTATCCGGTTGTGATTTTGGCTTTTTTATTTGCAGTTTCCGGATTGTAAATTGATCTGCTAACCTTGTTTAGTAATGGGGTAAAAGGTTTAAGAATTACTGGCCTAGTCTGACCACCTGCCCTTTTAAATAACCAGTTCCAGCTTTTTGTCGGCCTTTTTTGAGAATTTAAAAATTGCTTCCTCATAGAAATGATCCTCATAGAAATCCTCATAGAAATGAATGAAATATGCAATAAAATTTTTTTTAATTATATTTTTAAAAAGGAATTTCTATGATTTTTTACATTTTTTTTACCTAATTAGTTTTAAGGTTGGCTGCTTGACTAGAAGACCCTCAAACGGTCACCTTGCAGTCTTTTTTCAAAAAAAAAAACAAAAAAAAAACGGAAAAACAGAGAAACATATGCGTACCAATTGCATAGATTTAGCTTGAAGGAGGCGAATAAGCCATGCCGCCCCAAAAATTAATAACATTTGTGCACTTAACAATTTAAGTATTTATTAGTGTTGAAGAGCAGCAACACAGCAGTCGTTCATACGCTGTCACATTTTTTTTCAAGCTAGTTCAATCGCCTTACATTTTTAAGTCATTTTTATTAATAATGCTAAGAGACGTTCGTCGGCTTCCACTTATTGATAATAGCCTGAAAAGCTTAGGTCTTTTTGATACCACTAAACAAAGTTGTCACAAGTGACGAAAAGTAAAATTTGAAATAATAGCTTTGTCTCATGGTTAGTCTACACCGATTTGTTTGTTGAAACTGACGCATGCAAAATGTAATCTTAATGCAATCACGTTTTAGCATAAACATCTCGGAAACGCTGGCTTTGTTGAATATTTACGCGTTGGCTTGAAAATAAATTCACTGAAAAGCTCTGGTTATTACCCAAAGCAATTTTTGTTTTGACTAATCTTGTCAGTTTTTTAAGCGTGATATGCAACCGAGTAAAAATAAACATGCTGGTTCATTCACTGTTCAATCTGTTATGCTCTGTGCTTCGAAAAACTTCCATTGTGTGGACGTTCCGAAAATTTTTTAAAAAATAAATAAGAAAATTTATGAGATTTTTTAATTTTGCGTTGTCTAAATGAATTCTTTTTGGCACAATCAATGCCATTAAGTATTTTCTCTCTAACTATGATAAATGCTGATTTTCAAAATGGCAAGTTAGGCTTATTCAGTAAAATATTCACGCAAGTACCCCACAAAATATTTATGAAATGCCCTTTTAATTTTTTAAACTTGATCATCGATCATCAAACTTAAGTTCCAATCATCAAAGCCACCTTTTATATTCTAGGAAGAAAATTTTCTTTTTTCAAAGAGCGGAGCCGTAAATGGTCCTCAAGCATGACTACTGACATTTGCTTTTTCTCTCCACCTTCAAATCTTCGAATTGTTTACGTACAATTTCCAAAGTTTTTTCTATCTCCTATACGTTGTTTTTTGGTTGAAGTGCTCCTTAGATAATGGTTCAGTGACGCTTTCTTTCCTTCAAACAAATTAATTACGATAGATGAAATTGCGCACTTGAATTCTCCTTAAGATAATCTTAACACTGAACTAAGTCTGTGAAATATTGTGAGCTCAAGAATAGTCACTAGTGTCTCAGTGGTTTTTAAAGCAATTGCTCAATCACTTACATTCCAACCCAAATCATGTTAGCAATACTGGTAGGACTTCCATTACCACCCCGTTGATGTGGTAACTGGTTAAGTTAAAGCGCTCTTGATTGTGCGTAAAACGGTTCAAGACGTGGTTAGACCCAGGAATACAGCTTGATCTTCTGTCTAAATTATTTGTGCTGCATTGCCATCTTAAAAGAACGTAAGAAAAAGATCAATCGATTTGTAATTGTGATGAACCAGGCTGGCAAAAAGCGAATGAAATTTTAATTATGGTACTACTTATTGATCATGTTCTAGATATTTTTGACGTTTTCTTTTCAAAAATTTGTTTGGAAAAGTTGAGTTACATTTACAAAATCTAAAAACTGAAGATTTAATTTAATAAAATACTTTGCATACTAAGCAAATCTGTTTGTTTTAGCTTCGAAATGCGGTGTCCCAAACCAATTATTGTTAGTCCCTTTTAAGTGAAAATTTGGCCCCAAAAATTTTGAGCTATTACGGCTGATCGGTTGTATTGTGTTTTGCCAGTATAATGCCCCTTGTTAAATAAAAATGATAGATTTTTTTCAAATCTAATGTCTAAAACAAAATAATACAAAACTGAACGCTTTTTTTTCTATTAAATATGCGAATTTTTTGCTTCCGCGATAAAGGGCGTGGTCTGGATTTCTCTCGGAAACAGCTGGCGCAACTTGAGTTTTGCCTGCGCATGAATACGTGCATGTTTTGCGCGCGTTCACGTGTACGCATATTCACATGTTTTTTTGAGCCCGTTTCCACGACGAGCGTTGGCGGGAGTATTTTTGTTGATTGACTCAAAACTTTTCTCAAAACTGGGAGACTTGAAAAAGAGATCACACTGTATTAAAGATTATACTCACACTCTGCCAAAAGCGATTCTATTTTTTCCGATATGTAACTAACTTATAAATGTCTTATTAATTCTCCAGCGCTAAATTATTGAAGTAATTATGACTAATAATATAAGCAATCGTGTAAGGAGACATACGCATAGTCTCCATAAAACTAAATTTGTATCCTGTTAGTGCGACTATTGTTAACTGCTTAATGCGTCAAAGTTTTTATAGATATAGTTAGTTGTTTTTTGACAAAAGTTTCTTTATAGGAAACGCTGTTAACATGGTTCCTGAAGCGAATCTCTCCGTCGCTTTGTCTAAGTTGAAGAAAGTCGTTTCATTAAATAAGCTGCAAATCGATTTCAAGACGACAAAGGTACGGATATTGACCGTGTCATTGCTTAGCATTGAAATCGTTCGTTTTTGTGCTGTTTCCAGCAATTTCTGTGCCTGGGTCTACGTATATGTCGAATAACATTCTGGATCTCCTAAGTGGTGACGTTGTTTTCGGAAGAGTAAAGGTTTTTGCCCTATGCATGTGGAACAAACCACTACTGAGATACGTGTTCGGTTCTCGTTCAAAGCGATTGTCGTCGTCTTTTAAAAACTGTGGAATGATAGAAATTTTTTAAATACCATTTGCATCATTGTAATTTTTGAATTAAGTGGATAGGAATTGCTGTGCGTTTTTTTAGTAGTAGATTTAAGGTAATTTATATTCTCTTTTCGACTGCTTAACATTTGAGATCGTTTTTTTGAGTACATGAGCTACACTACACATTAACTCATTTGCGTTGGAAACTGTTTTTTCATTATTTTTGTTAAGTTCAATCCTTGATCAGCAATTCAGCATAAGTTTTGAAAAGGCAAAATTGATTTCATCTTAGCTGATAAAACCATCCGTCGGCATTTCTCTGACTTTAATTTTTTCCTTTCAGATGGTCAGCATGACGGCCTTCCACGATTACTTAAAGAACCAAACCGAGCTTCTGTTCCCGCCCCAGGCGCCCCCTGCTCCTGCCCCTGTCTCTTCTAACGGTTTCAGTGGTGGAGCAGTCGCCGGCATTGCGATTGGTTTGTTCATTGCTGGCTTTGTGCTTGGATTGGTGGTCTACTACTTTCGCTCGCGACGCCGGGGGCAATACGCGTACGCCATGCAGGACTGATTGTCCTGACGTCAGCAGTGACTCGCTTCTTCGAGTTGACTTTCATTGTTCTGTTTTGTGATAATTTCGAGCTTAACCGGTTCTTTCCCTTGGGGTTTTGTTTATTACGAATCGCTGTTTTGGGCTCAAAGCGCACTGTTGCCAATTATCGCCAAATCGTGTACTTCTGCTCCGGTCTTTTTCTGTCGTCAGTGTAAACTTGTAATTTCACGCTTCCCTGTGCATCGCTTTCATCTGTGTCTGGTTGTCACTTGATGGTAAGTTTTTAATGATTCTTTCATATGTCGCTTTTATTTTCCATCTTTTGTTTTTTGAAATAATTTCGGTTAAAGCTTCTATTTTTCTTTGCTTTAATCAATCGCTTGTATAAAAGTCACTTGCCATTAAACTTTTTTTATAGCACTGCCTTTGAGGTTTGCAATCATGTTTAATTATTTCACGGTTACACAAGAATCAATTCAAGTAAATGTCTCTCGGATCAAACATTTTCTTATCGATTAAAACATTGCGTCATTCAACTATTAATGTCGATTAAATTTTTATTGTTGTAAGTAGTTCAAATCAAATTTGATCAAATTTTCTGTGTCAAACTGTCATTTTCGGTTCGCTTAGTTCTGTCGATTGTGTTAAATGTTTGCATTATTTTTATAAACGTACTTCTATGACAAATATAGCTTTGATTGTTGATCTTATGTTGATTTTCCTTAATCATTTTGTAAGGACTGTAATTGATTCTATACGATTTGTAGGTGAATAAACAAGCACGTTTGTGAAATATTTTTGTTAAGAATTTGAATTTGTTAAATCGTAAATTATTAAAAATAAAATCATCAAGTTACGCTTCGAAATATAACGGCCAAATAGTTTTGAATCAATACGTTTCGGTGTTATTTTAACTATGGACTTGTACATCTTTTTTCGTTTGAAACATTTCACTTCATTTTACAAAAACTTTTGTTTGATTTTGATTGTTGCATGGTTTCCGCAATGAAACATCCGAGTTCAAACGTCACAGTGCTGTTGCTGGCTTTGTGCCAACGCCAGTTTTGCGAGGGTTCGACCGTTTGCTTGCCAAAAATATCTTCGAGGCGATTTGCGATGCGAAGTCCAGAGATATTTCTGTAGATTCGCTGTTCGAACGATTAAGGACACGTCGATATCGCGGTCATTGTGTTATGCGCTTCACAAGACTAAGATTAGATTGACTGACTTAGGCCCGTTTTCACTGTAAACGTGGAATCGTGTATTTTTGGTTTTATTGATTTTTTTTTACTTCTTTTCGCGCTTAAACGCTAAGCGAAACCAAGAAAATCGACAAAAGAAACAAACAATACTTCATTCCACGCAGTGAAAACGAGCCTTTTCAGTGACGTACTTTTTTTTAGCTGAGGTTAGTTATTTCGCCCGGCAATTTCTCGTTATAACTGCTGGAACAGAATAGAACTGCAACAAAGCCCAGTTTAACAATGCATATCAATGTAGAGCTTGTTTTTTGATTCGTTTTGATTTTATCTCTATATTTATCTTTCCGACTCGCAGGAAAGCGTCGGAGGCGCTATTTATAGGCAACTACCAAGCAATTACATCTACTTTGAGATATTACTGTCCGGTTGAAATTTTTTAACCCTTTGGAACCTCATGTGTCACTATCTTTTACAACAATAGTTAGTATTTTGTCGATTATCATTTAGCCTTCTACGTATATTATTGACATAGAAAGCCTATAATCTATTTTATCAGCTGAATCTTTTATTTATTTAATCTCTATTTATTCTTCTGACTCGCAGAAAAGCGAAGGAGCCGCTAATACATAGGGTAAGCAATTACACCGATCTGCTTCCGGAGATGCAAAGATATTGCGGTCCGATTAAAATTTAATAGAGATATAATTGAAATTTAAAACTGCTTGCCAAAACCACCAAATAGGAAAAAGTGCATAAAGTGGTTTTCCCAAGGACAAAACAGAATGACGCGAGTATATTTTAAACCGAGACTTTGTCCAACACAATCCAGGCGCTCTAACCACTCAACGCCGCTGCCGACGAAGTTTTATACAGATCTGACTGAAATTGAAAACAGCTTGCAAATACTGCCAAGCAGGGGAAAGTGTCTTTGTCAAGGAAACAAGAAAATAGCGCAAGTATAGGTTTCAAACCGAGACCATACTGATCACATCGCGATCCTCTAACCATGGTGCCGATAGTTTTTTTGACTTGTCCATAGTTTAAAGTTTCTTTTTGTGTCATTGTTTTTTGTTGTAAATATCATACATTGGGCTTCCACTTCTAATTATTAGCCTGCATTGTTAAAATAATACTATTAGTCTATAGCTCAATAGCGCATGTTTGGTTAATTACTAAGAACAAAAAACTTAGTCGTAGATAAAGTTAGTTTAGTAATTAGGTTATTCATGATTGTAATTGCTGGCAGGGTTGTGGAGTCGGAGGAATTTTTTCCGACTCCAATTACATTTCGTTAAAATTCTCCAACTCCAACTCAACCTGTTAAAAAATTTTACGACTCTGACTCCAGAACATTTTAAAAAACGACTCCAGCAATTCTAAAAAACCAACTCCAACTCCGAATTTACCCAAAAACGTACGACTCCGATTCCACAACCTTGATTGTCACACTCTTAAAAATTTTTTAAAAAAAGGAAAAATCCGACCCTCTTTTTTAAATCTGTAGCCTGAGCTGTATAATATTAAGATTTGATATCAGTTCCTCAAAAAAGTATCCGAGCAAAATATTTTATATTACAAAGTCACAATACCAAAAATTTCACAGTTTAAAGTCCGACAGACTGTATCTAAACACAAAGTACAAAACAGAATACCGAAACTCAAAAAATACAAAATAAGAAAAAAACTGAAATTGTTCTTTATATTTACTACTACAGTATATACAGTATAGGAATAGCCTATGCCGGTCCGAAACCAGGAAAAAAGTAAAAAGAGCGACACAGTCCGTAGCATTTTAAAAATTACTATAGTTTTAACAATCCAGTGGTAAGTTTCAATTTCATCCTAATAAAGATTGTTTTTATTTTGCCGATCTTAACTGCAATAACCTCAATTATGCATGCCCAATAATATATTGCTGATACATTTCTAGAGATTTTCATTGGATGCCTGAAAACACTTCATTGTACTGTACTTTGATTAGGTTTGCCTGCTGCCGTTGCTATTTCTGCAAGAATAAAAATGCTATTTTTCTCTCATTGTACAGTACAAGCTTATCATTTCCAAGTGACAAAATATTTTAAACTTGTGTGTGTATAAATGGCATACCTACTTTGCACATTTAACAATAATTATCATTGGAAAGAAGTAAATATCTTAATATTCAATTTTTTATTGTCTTTCCCCGAAATATTTCGTCTCACCAATGCATATTGTCTTTGTAGTCGAACAAGTTTATTGTTTAGACCAGTGGTCCTCTAAGTAGTCGATTGGAATATTTAAGGCAGGGATGTCCAATTCGCGGCCCACTTAAAGTTCTGGTGCGGCCCAGCGATGATTTCCAATTTTCTGGTTATAATAAAGGTTACGAAGAAGAGTTCCGCGAGATTGCTAAAAGACATTTCGGGCGGAAATCAATAAATAAGAGGAGATTCTACGAAAAGACCCTTTTTTTAGAGAACACCTGATATTTGGGACGAAACTTAAGAAATTGGAGAAAGAAAATAGATGAAGACGTTTTTTTTTCTGGAGAACACCTGGGTTTAGGTACGAAACTTGAGAAATCGGAACAAGATTCTGTGCAAACATTTCTGTGCAGACTTCGGCTCGATATGAAATTTGGCCCAATTTCAAAAAAGGTTGGACATCCTTGATCTAAGGGGTCGTATGAAACACAAGTTAGGGTTTACCCAAGCGATTAGCGGCAGTGTCAACATTTTTATAAATGCATAGCTGTCAAAATGAAGACCTTTGTTTAGTCTTTACATGCTTCCTCTCACATCTAATATAAAAAAAACATAATTGCGTGTAAGTGGAGTTAAAAAACAAATATTTAAGTTAAGTGATTAATAGTGTAAACTTGATAAGGGGTTGATAAAAATATTTTTACTCATTTTGAAGTCGACGTGCAGAAAAGTTTGTAAGAGACAAACTTTTTTAATCACTGAAACACGCCTTTGTCACTTGCTAAGTAGGCCTACCGCTGGCTGAAACTTTTTTAACCTGAAAAAAATTTAATTTTTTAAGACTCTAACTTCGATTTAGTAGGCCGAAGCGCTTTAATATTTATGTTAGTGCTGAAAATTTGATAGATTTTATTATTTAACTTCTCGTTTAAACTCACAAAAACTTTACAAATTCGATCTCTAATTTTTCGAGTTTATATAGGAAAGGGTTATGTTAATTTTTGTAATAATTCTCATTGCCGTTATAGTATATCCGGGGGCGCCGAAAGCGTGAAGGAAAGGGGACCATCCCTTTAAATTCCTCCCATTTTTCCTTTTTGAAAAGGGAAGGTATAGATAGGCAGACACAGAAGCATAAATTAAAAAATTACAGGTTCTATAGTCTAAACCAGTGTTTTTTTAAGGTTTGGCTTGAGAAACCTCTAAGCAATTTTTAAAGACCGCTAATTTTTTTTCCTATTGTTCCTGAGCGTATTTAGCTTTGTTTACACTATTGTAGAAGCAGATTTTAAACACTGGTCCAAACAATTAAATACAGCCAAAAAATGTTTGTGCAATCAATTGTGCTGATGGGTTCCACAGGGTTAATTTGGTCTTTTACTTTAATAAAGATATAATTGAAATATTGATCACGATCACGGCGCTCTTCACCACTCAATCACGCTGGCAACAAAAAATTTTTCTAAGCCAACTCTCCGCGTTGCGCGCCAAAAATATTTTTTAAACAGCAAATGGCTTTTTGCTTCTTTCAAATTTTTCCTCTCTACCACAGGCTCTTTTGTTCAGTGCACTACCTGATATCGTTAATTGGGATTACATCCCTGAGCGAAAAAATAATAGCAACAGCTGTCATTAGAAGCGCAAAAAGTGAGCAATTTACTCAGTAGATTTAAGTGGATTCTGTCGTTTATTTTTACATGTCAGGATTGCTAAGCGTTGTGCGTGTCGTTGCAAATTTTCGCTTCAGTTCGTAAAAAAAAGTTAACAAAAGCAGGGTTGCGGAGTCAAAGAAAATTTCAGAGAATTTCTCGGACTGCATTTAGATTCTACGCCCCAGAAAAGAAAACACTAGGAGCCAGAAAATCCTTTTGATTAGAATAAAGAAAATTAAGATTATTTTTTACATTTGTTGACACATTTAACTTAACAAAGAAAACATATCAAAATGATGGCACTCAATAAAAAAACAAGTGGCAAAACAATTTTGCAAATATTATTGACGAAAGCGTAACGTGATAATAAATAGATGATAGATGATAACGTGATGATAAATAGATTAAGAGAAAAATTTCTGCTTGCCGAAGAGTACATACATAAGTAATAATGAGCCTTTATATCACTGACGAGCTCTAACAAGAGCGAAACTCGAGTCTGGTGCTTCTCGTTTTCAAAGCAGCTCGATTTATAATCAAATAAATTCTGGTGTTTAGCTATATAAAAAATTGAAATTCTTCATTCGCTTGGCAAGTTCTAAGAGAATAAGCACTTGCTTAACCACTTGTCGGGTTATTCTCGATCATGAGGTGCGCCTTGAGCTGCAAATCCGAGAAATACTTATAGCTGCTTTGAGGCGAATTGTTATCTGGCTTGTGTGGTCTAGTGGTGATGTCTTTCTGCTTGGAAAACCACATGTAGTCGGTTCGATTCGCAGTGAGATAAGCATCACTGACGAGCTCTAACAAAAGCGAAACTGAGTCTGGTGCTTTTCGTTTTCAAAGCAACTCGATTTATAATCAAATAAATCCTCGTGTTTATCTATTTAAAGCGTTATGCAATTATAGAAAATAATAAAAAAGTTGGAAAACAATCTGCTCGAAAAATTTGATGTGTTCTTTTTCAGTATATGCTGTGTTATCTTGCAGCAGTTTAAACTACGAAATAAACAATGTAATTCAATGCGGTACGCGTAATTCAAAAGAATTGCTTTAAATGAAAAGAATGGAAGCGCAGGAATTTTATGCAGTGTTGTAAACTTTGCCTTTATTACGAGTCCGAGTCCGAGTGCGAGTCCCTAACTTATGAGTCCGAGTACAGCAAAAAATATTTCTACGAGTCCGAGTTCGAGTCCGAGTTCTTGATGCACGAGTCCGAGTACACGAGTCCGAGTTCAGCAAAAAATATTTCTACGAGTCCGAGTTCGAGTCCGAGTTCCGAGTTTTTGATGCACGAGTCCGAGTACGAGTCCGAGTTCAGAAAAAAAATATTTACGAGTCCGAGTCCGCAAGTCATAAAATTCGCACTTTTTAAAAAAATTTGAATGTCAAATCAAAAATTCGCGATCTTAATAATTTATAGCTCGGGCCTATGTTGCTTATAGTTTTGTATAAAAGCATGCTTATTGCTTATATTGCTGAGATGCATTAAATGTTAATTTTTTTAAATAAATAATGACGCCCACTTGAGTTTTTATATAAATCTTAGCAAGTTTAAGTTACGTTTTACGATATACACGCTACTTACTCAATAGCTTCAATCTATGTGCGAGCTACAAAATTTCTGGTCAATTTTTTAACTCTTAACAAGCTAGGGCACCGATTAAGCACAAGTTTTTAATTCACATGTTTTTTTTAAAAAATCATAATTGCTTTTTAATGTTGTCAAAGCAGACAATAAATCACTGCCGATGCGGTCGCATCATCAAGGCTCCTGTACTGAACAAACGTTCAACGGGTGCACTTGTTGCTGACACAGACAATACATTAATAGCCAATTGATAAAGAAAATAAAATTTTGCAGAATTTATGCACCAAAATGTTAAAGCGTTGGTATAATTCGTATTGGTATGAGTAATTGAGTTGTCCCCTGAGAGTAACATTTTTTTCTCTTGACAATTTTTGACGAGCCTTGCTGCACGCAGCAAACAAAGTCGGAAGTTTGCAGGGTGGTTCATCTTCACTCTCACTAGTCGCTGTATCTGGATTCGTCAAAGCAGGACCCCTGTTGCATTCCGCAATAATCAGCTCTAAAAACATAACAAATATTTAGAGAACAGAAAACATTTTTTAGAAAAATTATTCAATATAGGGCAGGAAATAGTTAGTAAATTTATATTTAAACAGATCTCTTCTGATAAATGTCACCTGACAGCAAGAATTACGAAATTTGTATTACTGCATGTATAGCCTACTTTTTAACAATTTATCCTATTATCTGGCAAATAATTAGCCGTTATTCACAATATTGGGCATCTTACATAATTAGTAGTTTACATTTCTTAAATGGGAATTTTACGAAACGTTTTGTTTTACTAGTTTAATGTAGCTTTTCTATAATTTTGGAGAGAATGCTTTGAAAATATGCAAAAAGTAGAGAACATTGTCAATAAAATGGTGTTCGAGTCTTAAAAAACATTTCCAAACATTGCATTATGAAAATTGTTATTACACTGTATATTTTCAATCCTGTATTATGCACTTTAAAAAATCTTTACTAGGAAAACAACAGTCAAGTTTCTTAAGTTTTTTGTTCTATTTTATGAAATGCGGAGCTTAGAAATTACTTCAAAAAATAAAAATAAAGCTTGCCTTTTACGCTTGAAGTCAGGCTTTCTTTTTCTTTATCACTTGTTCTGATTTCTTTCACCCATTCTAACCCAAACATTGGATCAAGTGTTGCCGCCACGACATAAATAGTATCTCCAAACGGCTCATCAACAAACCAAGTGTCGGAACTTCTTAAAGCAGAAAATCTTGTTTCCTCGTTTTTAAGAATTCCGGAAAAGCGAGTTGCCATAGATTGAAATATTTGTTCTGCCATGAATTTTAAGTGTTTTGATTTTTTCTTTATAAACTCAACCAAAAGTTTTTTTAATGATAATACTATGGGCAACACCAAACTTATTGTTGGGGCATCTTCTCCTTGGGTCAACATAGTTGCCTCATAAAATGGGTGCAGCAATTCGACAAATTCTTCGAGCTGTAGCCACTCGCGAGGAGAAAAGTCCAGTTCCATGCAATTTGCGTTGCTGCATACTGTAGATAGTTTTAAATGATCTAAGGCCGTTACACTGGCGATTTGCTTGAACATAGAGTTCCAACGAGTACACACTAGAGCTGGAATGCGTCGATGTTCGCCGAACATATTTGTGAATTTTTCAGAAAAATTTGTACTTGTGTGCATCAAACTAGAAAGCTTTGATGCTTTGGAGAGAGCTCCTCTGATACCTACGAAAACAAGAATAATCTGAGAAAAAAACCCATTGCCTGCTTAAAATTGTTGAAGTTTCTTATTGTTTTATAAATCTATATGATCATTGGTGTTGCGTCCAGTTTTCATAAAATTGAACTACACTTAGGTATAAACGGTTCAGTTGACTTCTAGAATACGATATAAGTTAAACTTTGATAATTACATAATTTTAAAACCAGAAATAAAAACTACTGCAATTGCTTTACTTTTGATCATGTATTATGATCCTATGAAAATGAAATTATATGCCTACAGTATTTTCGTTGAAAGAAAGGATAAGCGCGTTAAGTTCATACTTTTTGAATGATTTATTCCGTCACGGATGACAAGTTGAAGAGAGTGAGAAAAGCACGATAGACGAATGTTGCTTGTAAAGGCCCGTTTCCACTACGAGCGTAGAAAAAAGCATTCTTTGTTTGTTTTATTGCTTTTTTTTTGCGCTCGCTTCAATCGAAAATCAATAAAAGAGAGAAAGAATGCTCTTTTCCACGCTCGTAGTGGAAACGGGCCTTAATAGTTTCTAATTCAGCATCCACTTCTATTTGATCGGCTTCATCCAAGGGAAACATGGAAAACTCGTTGTCAACATCTTCCTGGTCAGTATTTTTCGATAAGAGGCTGCTTGTACTTGCGCGCTCAGTTAAAGTGGGAAAATTTTCTTCTTCAAAACTAGGGAAACAAGTGTTAAACGCTTTTTTCATATTTGCAGCATTGTCCGTAATAATGTATGTAATTTTGTTTTTAATTTCAAATTGCTGAACTATTTTTTCAAAAGCTGCTGCAATATTTTCTCCCGAATGCCGTCCGACAAATTGCTCGCACGCTAGTGTGAAAGACTTTAGTAGATTGGCTTCTTTTTCTTGTACGACAACGTGTGCCGTAACTCCTAGAAAAGAGCGCATTTTTCTGTCGGACCATATGTCCACTGTTATACTCACAGTTTGGCAATTTTGAAATTGTTTCATAATTTTGAGTTTCATATCATCTGCTTTTTTTAAAATTTTTTTTCGAACTGTTTGGCGAGAAGGGGGTTTATATTGAGGATGAACCACATTTTAAAAATTTAAAAACCTGTAGATTCAACTAATCTTAGTGGCAATCCTTCCCCGACTATTAGATCAGTTATTAAAGATTCGGTGATTAGGGATGCTTTAGGATTGCTGTTGCTGTAGGTTGCTGGATTTTGCGTTAAAAATAATCTTTCAAGCTTGCCTGCTTGTTTAATGACGAATGAGAACCGGTATTTGCACATTGCTGTTGATAATCTTTGTACCTAAAACAATTCGTTATATAATTTACAAAACTATGACTTGCTAAAGATAACGCAAAGCTTCAAATGCTAATATTTCAATAAAAAATTTGTTGCCGCACAAAGGTTGTTCTCAAGGCCCGTTTCCACTACGAGCGTGAAAAAGAGCATTCTTTGTCTCTTTTATTGATCTTCGATTGAAGTAAGCGGTTAAAATTGAAGCGAGCGCAAAAAAATCAATAAAACAAAGAATGCTTTTTTCCACGCTCGTAGTGGAAACGGGCCTTTATGTTAATGCTGCAGAGTTGGACCTCTCTTCTTTTACACTCAATCATCAATCTGACAATTTCACTTGTAAATAAAATTAAAAACAATTTAAAAGATAACATTAAACACTCTACACTACAATGAGCTATTGTTACCAAAAACTATCTCAAGTTTAAATTTGGCAAGCCAAGGAAGTTTTTTTTAACTTAAAATGATTAGCTTTCATGTCTGCATCAGCTCTGGTCTCTTTATCAGAAGCCAATAAAGCTATCAGAATAAAAGCTACCGGTAACTTTTAAATAGCACTTAGACTACTGATCCCGAAAACAAAAACTGTAAAATTTTAAAATTGTTTAAGATAAAGACAAAACTTTTTAATTTAAAACCACAAGTGGTATGTTTATACGATTACCACATATTAATTTTTAAAACCTTCGACCAAATTGATTTTCAAGTTTTACCATAAAAGCTCTTCAATTGCAGTCCTAACAAAACTGCACGAACGTAAATTTTAATGTAGAAAAAAAAGCGATAAACATTGAATCAAATACATTTGATACCGGGCTTTAGACAATTTTGCATCGGTAAATTTTTTTGTTTTTTAACTTGCACCGTCCTTGATAAAAACTTACAGCATACATAGCTTATACATTTGTTTTGAATTCATTTTATGTTGAAAATAAATAGTTAAATAAATACAAAAAAATTTGCAGCAGTACCAAAAAAACTAATTTTATAATTAAAAATTTTTCATCGCTTTTTATTAACATTATAGCCTTATATACGTAAAGCACTAAAAGAGAAACTTTCACAAAAAGACTATAAGAGCTATAATAGTTCTATTCCATTTGAATAAGACATTACCCTTATAGGCCTGTGATCCCAAACAGGCTTCCGGTGATTGGTTTTTAGGGGGCAAAACCTTGCCAAAAACAGTTTTTAATTGGTTAATATTTCAACTCGTTTTACCCTTTCCGCCTGCATCAACAAACCCTTTCGATGAGTACCCAGCCTTAAAGGCCCGTTTCCACTACGAGCGTGGAAAAGAGCATTCTTTGTCTCTTTTATTAATCTTCGATTGAAGCGAGCGCAAAAAAAAATCAATAAAACAAACAAAGAATGCTTTTTTCCACGCTCGTAGTGAAAATGGGCCTTTAATGGCAATTGTAAGAATTTTTTAACAAAACGGAATTTTTAGGAGAGGCAAATGAAATTCCCTCCGTGCCAACCTAGCGCACGCCCGTGTTTTTTAAGGCAGTCAACATCGGCTACATGATAAAAAAATGATCTAAACTAAGCTTAATATGAAAGTTGTGTACTTACTCATTTGGATGCTTTCTCTTTAGATGTCGGACGAAATTCGTAGTTGTAGGCACACAGTCAGTGATTGTTGTCTTTTGTTTGCAAAACTTGCATTTTGCAAAATGCCGAGTTTTTAAGTCTTCTTTTTTTGTTTCATAATTTTCAAAACCAAATTTACACACAGTTGGTACAACACAGCTCATATTTGTCTTATTTTTACCTTATACCTATACAAACAACTGGAGAAGAGAGTAAATTATAAATTCAATTTTTTGTTAAATGAAGGAAAGACTCGCAATTCTTAAGTTCACTCTTCGTTGAGAGAATGCTGGCGTTTCCGACGATTTACGGAATTCAATAGCTATATCCGTCTAGTGAACTTGTTTAAATAAGGTCAGCGAAATCCCTCCCAGTTACAAACTATCCTTATTTAGTATGCGTAACTCTATGACGCCCGATTCAGAAAAATATAGCTGTAACTTGAATATAAAAGAGAGGATTGAATTTATTCTTTATCTGCGATTTCACGCGCGCAGCTACTGAACACGATACAGCATAAAACAATACAATGGTCACCGCTCTCAGACCGAAATTCTGGTTACTGTCCGATGATAGCGATCTCTGTCTATTTATAATAAACCCGAATCGGGCCACGTGGCTCGGACGACAAAATTTAACAACAAAAAATCAATTTTATGCCCTTATACAGATTACTGCCAAAGCGAGGTCACATTGAGATTATTTAATTAGGACGATGCATCTAGGTCATTTAAAATGGATACAGGTTACCACATTTAATTTATAAAAGTCCATAAGTGGAGTGATCTGTTAAAAGCGTTAAATATATCACATTTTCTCGCTGTTGGCAGCTACGACTCATTGTATTTCGATAGGTCACAAAAAATAATCCAATTTTCTCTGAAGAAGCGATTTGCAGTACGTAACAACAACTTTTGTTTAGTTTAGTAGACTACACAAATAGTAAGATTGAAAATAATCAAACATGGTCGCTCAGACGTTCACTAAAAATTGCATGAGCATCTTTATTTCTTTTAACTTTAACTTTTTGTATACTTAACAGTTTAACACTTTTAAAACTAAAAAGTCATAATAATCAGTTTTAAAATTTGAACAATTACATTAAAGATTTTAGAACTTAACCGATTAAAAGAAAACAAGTTAAAGGTGAGAGCAAAGTGATACCGAAATATCTTTTGTTTTTATGGATTTAACCTTTACGCGTCCGCTGGCAGCCACAGCTGCTTAGCGTAGCACGTCCGCTGGCATTCTGGAATGCCAACTAATAATGTACACAGTGTAGCAACCCGTTTTTACCGCATTGTTAAATTACGTCACAAGCGCACTGATTACTCTGCAGTCGTTTTCTTTAGTAAAATAGCAAGCTAGCAAACAGGAGTGTTTTCTTGTCGGTACCACAGTCAGCGTTTTTAAGGTAGCTAAATGATCTCAGTTAGCGTTTATCAAGATAGCTAAACTGTCTCAGCTAGCATTTATCGAGTTAGCTAAAACAGCTTGATTTTATTTACTAAAATTTCCAAACAACTCTCTGTGACGTCACAATACCCAAGCAAATACATAAGTCCGTTTATATACGGCTGCGCTTTGATGCGAAGTCAGAATTTCAATTGTCAGGTAAAAAGTTTTTAAAAGCACAGCAACGAACGACCTAAAGACAAATTTTAAGTGAAGACTTTTTTTTATAGATGATTAAGTTTCACCCTAAAATCTTTTTCATTTGCAAATTACAGATTCGTCCACGAAATCTACCTTAATCAACTAAGATTTCGTTTGATAATCGCAACAAAGCTTTGCAGACAGCTGTTTCTCACGGACAAATCTGGTTGTTGCAGCGGTAATCCGTCTGCCTTATGCTTGCCAAGAAGCTTAACAATTCGGCAACTGGCAATCAAATGTCTGGCTGCCAGTGGCTGGCTGCTTTTGTTTTCGTAATTTCTGAGTAGAATCATCGAGCTTCTTTTATTAGAATTATTTTTTTCTACTCGGTAAACGCTGTTTTTTTAACAAGTCCGAGTCCGAATGCGAATTCTTGGTTACGAGTCCGAGTCCGAGTTCCTACAAAAAAAGTCTACGAGTCCGAGTTCGAGTCCCAGTTCTTGATACACGAGTCCGAGTACGAGTCCGAGTCCGCAAAAATCGGACTCCAGTCTTTACAACACTGATTTTATGATAGTTAAAATTTTTCAACTATGATCCAAATTGAACTAGCGCTTTGATTATGGCTTTAAGTAGTTGCGGCGCAAGCGTTTCCGCAACTTTTTCAAAAAACGCGCGCCGTGAAATTCACCTCTGCTTGAAACGAAACAAATTGATGACTTTGGCGTAAAAGAGTAAATTAATGTTCATTCATATTTCAATGCCACTGTTAGCCACAGTAGAGAAATTAAAGAACCACTTGCTGCTCCGGAATTGCGGGTTGCGGACCTAAGCTGTAGGAAGACCATGGGCCAATAGCAACACTAAATACCTGTTTTGTCATCATTAGTAAGAGAAAAATCTTATTTTTTGAGAGCATTTTTTATGTCAAATTGCGCATAATAGCATGATCATTCATTAACAGTATTGTGTTTCGAAAAGCAAGGCTAAATAGAGTTGTGACATTTTACTTTCGGGCCACATTTAGTTGATAGTGTGTTTATCAGGGTTTTGGTGTGCAGGAATGATTTGCGACTCCGATTCTCACTCCACCTATTCAAATTTTATGCTATGGATTCCGACCGCGAATCTAGCTGTCTAAAATTTACGACTCTTAATCCAGAACAGCTGAAAAAACGAATCCGATTTCACCCTAAATTGTGCGACTCCGGCGACTCCGAATCCAAACTCCGCGACCTTAGTCTACATGTAGCTTAATTTAGCGTAAAGCAGATTCTTCAAGCACAATAACGACTTCGACTCGAACATGTCTAAAATAACCACTACTACGTCACCAAATCTAGCAAGAGAGTCCGACTCTGACTCCACCCTAAAACATGCGACTCCGGCACCACAAGCCCAAGGTTTACCCAACCCATTCTAAAGGTAGAAGCGCAGATCAACTCCCCGAAGTTCTAAATGATGGGGAAACTTCCACGGATGAGACCAAAAGAGAGAATTGTAAGGTTATGATCAAAGATAGCCAAGCGTAACAAGTCAAGATCATGACAGTCAAGCACGAAAATGATCATGTCCTGTGATTCGCAACTATGTTGCTGCAAGAAGTAGTCTCGGCTTGACCAATCCAGAGGTGGTATGAAGCGAAAAGGGTGCATGCTGTGTCCGTTCCAGCTTGAACAAGAAATGGCACGATAATGGGCGGAGCAAGAAGAGAAAAGTTCTCTAAAGGATACGGCGGGGATATGAAAACGGAAGACTCCGTATTGGATATTGCATCTCCAATTGGTGCAGTAGGCTAAGGGTTGGGAGGGATTAAAAGGTGAGAGGGAGATTAGAATTGTGCAAGGTTCACACGAGGTGCCTACTTCAGGGAAAGATTTCACTAAGTCGTTATCACATTTTGGTCAAAAGTGCATTCGATCGAAATGATTAAATGTGCCGAGAGTTTAATATCTAAGATCAATTGTGCGCCGCATTGAATAGCATCGGTGTGAGTTAAAGAAGAGAGTCATATCTCGCGGGCAATAAATAAAAAAATTTAAAGCGATATGTGATTGAAGACTCTCTGTTAAGATTAAAGAAAGATTTTCGAAACGGTAGTCGGACTGCAATGCTGTGTACTTAAAAGGCATATCACTGATTAAAAATTAGGAAGAAGTATTGAAAGTGATCAAATGAAAGATGTTGCAATTTTGAATTGGAAGTGATTGAATGAATAAAATAAGGAATGAAAGAGCACGAGCAGCTTAACAGGTTGGAACACAAAGGAATGAGTTCAAACATTGAAAAAGACTAGACTGTATTGATTTGAGCATGTACTGAGAAAAAAGACAATTATCTTCAGACAAAGGTGATGGAGAAAAAAGTTGTGTCAAGATATTTAAAATAGTGGTTGTGCCACTGCCTGGTCTTCTCAAAGTAAATATTTTCATGCATTTATATATTCATATGATCTGTTTATTGGTCTGAATCGCAGGACAACGTCATTATATTTATGGCAACTGTCAAGCGATTACTCAGACATGCTTTGAAGGACATCGAGATATTACTAACCAATATTTTTTTGTTATTTTTAAAAATGAGAGATGCTTGCCAACACCGTCAAACAGAGCACATTACTGGCAGGGCCGGCAAAGGATTAATTGAGACCAACTCCCAAAAAACTTTAGACCAACTGACGATTTCGTTCAATGAGCAGATGAAAGGGCCGGCAAAGGATTAATTGAGACCAACTCCCAAAAAACTTTAGACCAACTGACGATTTCGTTCAATGAGCAGATGAAAAACTTATTGTCGGTTTATACATTTCCTGGCCACTTGAACGGGAGACCCTCTCGATTAGATTGTTTGCAGGTGGTTACATTAACCCTGTCTATTGAAAAGCATCGTATTGCCTGATATATTGATATGTATTGTCGGCAGCGTGGTCGAGTGGTTAGAGCACCGTGATCGTGATCGACGTGGTCTCGGTTCAAAACCTATGCGGGCCATTCGGTTGTGTCCTCGGGAAAAACACTTTACGGTATTTTCTCCTGCTTGGCGATCTTGGCAAGCGGTTCTAAGTTTCAGTCATATTTCTATTAATTAAAAAAACAAAATAAAAAATTTCAAGTGGACAGCATCATCTTGGCATATCCGATCGACCATGTCGGGATAATTGCTTTCCCAATGTATTAGGGCCTCCGTCGCTTTCCAGCAAATCAGAAGGATAAATATACCGTAGGAATTAAAAAATAAAAAATTAATAGATAAATGCTGAAATCATTTTGTTACTATCAAGCCATCACAATAATGTAGTTAAAAAAAAGTTTTTTTCGATGTCCTTATTGAGTAAAAAAACAAAAGTCACCTTGCTTTTCATGACTTTGATTGCAATTCTTGTCTTTTAAAACCAAAAAAGACAAAACTGCTTCTTAAAAGATTAAATGGATTCACTCAGGTAATTTATAACCGATTGAAACCTTTTTCTTGAATAATTAAACGAAATGACAGTACGTCGGAAGCATCCTAAAGCTGCTAACAAAATACAAATCTTTTCCAAACTAAAATTTATATTCATAAAATCTTTAGAATCTGAAAAAGGATGTGCTTTCAAAAATAATTTCAATACCCTTTGAAGGATATAAGAATTTGATTGTAAATTAAAAATAACAATGGTATAATAATGATTAAAATCTTTATTCATGTTCTGGTAAAATCTGAATTAAATTGCTGTTAATTCTTTATTAAAAAGTAAAAACAATAATAAAAACTCAACGTTTTGGTGTACTATGGTTTAGTAGACCTTTATCAGAAGATTAAGCAAAATACAAATATCATCCGCAATAAAACCACAGTGGTGCAAAAAGAAAAAAAATATTAAAAGTACATTTGTAATCCAAAACGACATCTAACGGATTTAAAGTTTTAAATTATAATAAGCATTTGGATAAAAACAATTGATTTTATCATTAAAAGCATCATTATTAGAATGAATAAAAAAGGACTCCAAAAACCTTCTTCTTATATAATCTGTTTCTTTTGCCAAAATTATTGAATTATTCCAATCCATATGATGATTTTCAGAATATACATGTTTCACCAGAGCAGATTTGTTGTTTGTATCATTAGTTTCTGATCGTGCTAAATTTTTTGGATTCACATCACGCATATGTTCTTTACATCTTGTACGAAATGCCCTACCAGTTTCACCAATATAAATGCCAACACAATGTAAACACGGAATTTCATAAATTACTCCTGGCTGTTGCTTTGGTTCAATTGAATCTTTTATGTTGGGTAAAATTTGCTTGATTGTTTGAAAAGGTTATAATAATGATGTCACAAATATTGAAAAATTACAACTATATTGACTTCACAAAAATGCTTTCGTAACATTAAATCACAATCACGGTACACACAAGGTACCATTATCCCTTAAAGAGTTAAAACAAAAAACTGTTGAAAATATGTACTGAATTTTTGTGTTTAATTCGAAGTAAATTCTATGTAAAAATGCCGTCACCAACCCATAGTCCAACTTACTAAAGAAAGACGCATCCCGGAGCATAAAATTTGGAACGCTTAACTAATTTCAGAATAAAAAGTATAGCCAATATATTTTCAAACATAGTTTATTAAGGACGTTTCGGAATTATAACTCATTCCATTATCAACTTCTTCTTCTTCTTCTCCTTTCGGCCTTTCCCTTTAATCAGGGGTAGCCACAGCGTATCATCTTTCTCCAAACCGTCCTCTTTTTAACATCCGTCTTCCTCGCATCAACTTCCCCATATCTTCTTTTACTACATCTAGAAATCTTCTCTTCGGTCTCCCTCTTTTCCTCTTTCCCGGTAACTCCATTTCCATCATCTTTCTTCCAATATATTCTTAGTCTCTCCTCATGACATGTTCATACCACCTCATCCTGCCCTCCATCATCTTCATTCCTAACCGTTCTACCTTAACTGTACCCCTGATGTACTTGTTTCTAATCTTGTCTTTTCTCGTCACTCCCATAGCAAGCCTCAACATTTTTATCTCTGTAACTTCCATCTTTTCCACTTGTTTCTTTGTAACTGCCACCGTCTCAAGTCCGTACATCATTGCTGGTCTCACCACTGAACTTTTCCTTTTACTCTAGCTGGTAACCTCCTGTCGCAGATTACTCCCGATACTCTTCTCCATCTGTTTTATTCTGCTTACACTCTCTTCTTTACCTCCCTCTCACAACTACCACTTTCTTGCATCGTTGATCCCAAATACTTAAATTTCTTTACTCTTGGCACTTTTGTGTCCTCCATCTTCACTGTTCTTTGTTATTTATGGCACTTTTGTGTCCTCCATCTTCACTGTTCTTTGTGATTCATCTTCATGTTATTTATTATGTCAGGTCTTTGACCTACTTACTTTCATCCCTCTTCTTTCCAATGCATACTTCCACTCCGTCTCCGCTCTACTTCTTTCCTGGTCTCTTCGCAAATCACAATATCATCAGCAAACAGCATCGTCCATGGTGGTTCTCTCCTTACTTCATCCATTAATCTGTCCATTATCACTGCAAACAGGAACGGACTTAACGCTGATCCTGGTGCAGTCCCACCTTGACTTTGAAACTTTCTGTAGTTCCTACTGCACACCTCACCACTGTTTCGCTTTTCTCGTACATATCCTGTAAAAGTCTCACATACTTTTCCACTATTCCGGGTTTTCTCATACAGTACCACAACTCTTCCCGCGGAACCCTGTCGTAAGCTTTCTCTAGGACCACGAATACACAATGTAGCTCTCTTGACCTTCCCTATACTTTTCCATAAACATTCGGAAGGAAAACATGGCATCGATGGTTCCCTTTCCTCGCAAAAATCCATATTGCTGTTTACTGATCTCTATTCTATCCCTTCGCCTGGCTTCAATTATTCTTTCCCATACCTTCATTGTGTGGCTCATTAGCTTTATTCCTCTGTAGTTTCCACAGCACTGTGCGTCCCCTTTGTTTTTATAGACTGGGGTAAGCACACTCCTTCTCCATTCCTCTGGCATCTGTTCACCCATTAATAGCCTGTTAAACAGTCTTGTCAAAAACTTTATCCCCGTTTCTGCCATGCACTTCCAAACTTTTACTGGCAACTCATCTTGCCCAGCCCCTTTACCTTTTTCATCCTGTGCATTCTTTACTTCTTCTCTACTGACGCATTTACCTCTTTATTAACCACTTCTGCTTCTTCTGTCCTAGGTTCTCTGTCATTTTCTTCGTTTATCAGTTTTATCGAGTTTGGGACAGATGGCACTAGAGAGTACCACCTGTGGCATTGTGCATCACGCACGCCAAACCCGAGCTCATTGCCCGACCATGGTTTCGAGTTTTAAACTCTCATCAGGGACAGTCTGCTTACTCGGGTTTAGTTGCAGAGCTGGTCATATAAGAAAAGGTAAATATAAGATTTGTTTTTTTTATTTTTATCTCTATATTTATCCTCCTGACTCGCAGGAAAGCGACCGAGGCGCTATACATAGGGTAAGCAATTACCCCGACCGGCTTCTGGAGATGCCAAGATACTACTGTCCGCTAGTAATTTAGTAGAGATATGACTGCAATTTAGAACTGCTTGTCAAGACCACCAAGCAGGGGAAAGTGCCGTAAAGTGTCTTTTCCAAGGACACAACAGAATGGCGCAAATGGGTTTTGAACCGAGACCATGCTGATCATTAGTTCGGTGCTTTAACCACTCGACCA
Organism: Diplosoma virens; assembly: GCA_963680785.1. Lineage (NCBI taxonomy): Eukaryota > Metazoa > Chordata > Ascidiacea > Aplousobranchia > Didemnidae > Diplosoma > Diplosoma virens. The sequence continues at coordinate 10,844,557 of OY796890.1, read as the reverse complement.
CGCTGCCGACAACCTGAAATTTCTCAAAGTACTCCTTCCATCTCTTTAACACTGCCTTCGAATTTACCATTACATTTCCGTTTTCATCCTTTATAATTCTCACGTGCTGTACATCTTTTCCTGCTCTGTCCTTCTGCCTAGCCAATCTGTACAATTTTTTTTCACCTTCTTTTGTTTCCAATCCAGCATACAAATTGTCATACACACGTTCCTTTGCCATCGCAACTGCCTCCTTTGCCTTATTCTTCTTTGTAGATCTTTTTAGTATTTTCATCTCTTATTTTGTCCCATGCTTTCTTTGCCTCTTTTTTTTCTTTTATGCTATCCTGAACTTCTTCATTCCACCACCACGTCTCCCTGTCTCCTTTTTTTTTCCCAAATGTCACTCCCAGCACAGTTTCAGCTATTTTTCTTAGCATTTCCGCTGTTTTGCACCACTCATTAGGTAATCAATCCTAGCCTCCAAGAGTCCTGGTCACCTCTTGTCTAAACGCTTTTTGACAGCTTGTCTCCTTCAGTTTCCACCATCGTATCTTTGGCTTTACTTTCTCTGCTTTTTTCTTTTTCACCATGAGAGCTATTTTGCATACCACCATACGGTGCTGCTTGCGATACACTCATTCACTATTACCTTACAATAACACATTTTCTTCAGGTTCCTCCTTCTGCACATTACATAATCTACTTGGGTACTTTTTCCTCCACTTTTATACGTCACCATGTGTTCATCTTTTTTCTTGAAATAAGTATTGACAATCGCCAAATCCATCCTTTTCGCAAACTCCGCAACCATTGATCCTTCCTTATTTTTTGTTCCAGCACCGTACCTCCCCATTATTTCCTCATCCCCTATGTTTCCTTTGCCCACATGTCCATTCAGGTCCGCAACTGGAACTATCCTCTCCTATTTTCATACACTTTCTATCAGTGGCGCGCGGTCAGGGTATGCAAGTCATGCGTTGCATGACCAAATTTTTAGAAATTGCATGACGAACTTTTGCGCGATGAGGTAAATATCGTTGAATTCGATGAGAAATATTACTTGTTCGAATGAAATCTGAAGCCGATCTGAGACGAAGACCCGTTTTTTTTGTGTTATTTTAGAGAATACCGTGAATTTAGGACAAAAAATAACAAATTGGAGACTGGTTTGAAGCGATGACCTTTTTTTTTTAGAGATCACTGTATTTTTAAGGACGAAAAGTGTATTACCAGGCAACAATTTCAAGTAATGACCTTTTTTTTGAGAGAGATAAGCAAAAATCTAGGACGAAAATTGGTCTTAATCACCATGACGTTACAACTAAGAGTTACAATCTTACACAGAAATTTTTTTCTGCCAGTAAAATATTGCATGTCTCACTCATTAATTACTCATAACATACCCATTTTCATGATCAGATTTTGGCATGCAAATTGCATGGCCAGACTCAGAAGTCACTGCACGCCACTGCTTTCTATCAACATATCTAGGTCTTCCCAAAAATCATTTTTTTCTCCATGCTGTTGCTAACTTGTGGAGCATACGCGCTTACTATGTTTAGGACTAAACCTTTTACCTCCAGCTTTATGGCCATTAGTCTGTCTGACACCCTCTTCACTTCCAGGACACTTTCAGCTAGCTCCTCCCTCACCACTATCCCTATTCCATTTCTTCTTTCATCAGCTCCGTTGTAAAACAGTTTGCATCCACCTCCAATGTTCATTGCTTTACACCCTTTCCACTTTGTTTCATGTAGGCACAGTATGTCTACATTCCTTCGCTTCATCAAGTCTTCCAGCTCTCTTCCCCTTTCAATCATTGTTCCAATATTTAGGATTCCAATATTTACGAGTGAACGTCTCTCTTTCCACACTTCCTGCTGCCTCTTTACTCGCCTTCGTCTTCTCTTTCTCCTCTTGTTTTCACTACGTTCAGCAGTAGTATAATTTCCACAGGTGCCCTGCTGTGCCACACCTGAGGCGGTCGTTTTTTTGTGTTTTTTGCTGTTCTTTGTGCTTATTTATGTGTAGATTGGCAAATATTGTGAGATCTATTTAATAAAATTTTAATTAAGTTTTGCTTAAACTGAATTGGCACATAACTCTTCTATTGAGTATAAAGCATAAAGTCTGGTGTGAGTTGGTTTTCTATATATACAGAAATATTAAGTTGGATAGAAAGTTCTGTCGCATTTTTAACCTGGAATTTTATTATTAATTATTTTTGAACTTAGTTAAGTGAATGTTACTGTTATTATTATAATGCTTTAATTTACTGTTTCAGATTAATTTAAATAACAGTTCCTTCAATTTTGATATTGATTTAAAACTCTAAAATGGGAATTGATCAAACAGACATTGAAACATTGCATCTTGTATGAATACAAAAAGGGCTCAAAATCATTGAAAGCAGCAAGAAACAGTTATTTTGCCTATCAAAATGAGGCTCCAAGTATTTGTACCTGCCAACAATGGTTTAAACCAGGGGTGGGCAAATTTTTTAGCTGGAGGGCCGCATTTACAAGCTGATTTTGTCTGCGGGCCGCACTATAGTAATCTCTAAAAAAAGATCATAACTTTCAATCAAGGTCCAAAATATCCTTTTTCGTCTCGAAAACAGTGATCTCAAATTTTGGACATTGATTGAATGTGATGACTATTTTTTATAGATCATCACGACTGAAAGCGAAGAGAGAGTAAAGTTTTTTTCTTGAGGCTTTCGCGGGCCGCATAAAAAGTCGTGGCGGGCCGCATGTAGCCCGCGGGCCGCAGTTTGCCCACCCCTGGTTTAAACAATTTAAATTGGGAAATTGTTCTCTCGTTGACTCCCCTTGATCAGGAAGATCCTCTTCTTTTAATTTTAAGTTTTTAAAGAACGTTGTTGAAAAAAATTCATAACAAACAGCTTGGGAATCGGCATGCTAGTTTAGCACATGTCATAGGCAGTGGTGGATATTGGGTGAGGCGAATGAGGGAGTCGCCTCAGGCCCCCCCTTTTTTGGGAGACAACCCTCGAAAATAGCACATACAGTTTTGAATCCGCTGCAGATGTTTGTTCAGAGAACGATTCTGAGTGAAGACCTTTTTTTTTTTTAGAGAACACCCTGATTTTGGGAGAAAAATGGGAAAATCAGAGAGGTAATTGAAGTGAAGACCTTTTTTTTTTAGAGAACACCGTGATTTCGGGAGAAAAATATGCAAGCCAAGATCAGACCTCTTTTTTTTCTCAGACAACATCAATTTTTGAAAATTCTTGCCTCGGGCCCCTAAATTGGAAAATCCACCACTGGTCATAGGACAGTAATAACACAATTAAACAAACTTGGAAAGGTCTCAAAATATAGTCAATAGTTTCCACATGAACTGACTGCTAATCAACTTGATTAACAAGTTGCAATCTGCTTTTTAAGGTGTAAATTGGCTTTTTAGGTTTTGTGACAGGACTTTCTATCCAACCTAATATTAATGTTCTTATCGGTCCGATGAATTAAAGTGTCCAGAAACAGTAACGTATTATTTTCTTCCAATTCTTTGGTGAAGGCAATATTGTTAAGTGTGGAGTTAAAAATCTTAATACTTTTATCCAGTGGCGGCTCGTGGCTTTCATTAATGGTGGGGCCAGCAAAACAATTATTGAAATATCAAAAAGTTCCATTCGTAGACTACCTAAATTTAAAGGTGGGGTAAATAAATTTTAAGCAAAAAATGCGATATTTGCTATCGCGATATCCAGTGTTTTTTTTAAGGCGTTTTGAGGAACCGAAACGGTCTCTCAAAATTGTCCAGCGGTCTCTCAAAATCTGCTTCTACAATAGTGTAAACAAAGCTAAGTATGCTCAGGAACAATAGGAAAAAAATTAGCGGTTTTTCAAAATTGCTTAGAGGTTCCTCAAGCCAAACCTTAAAAAAAACACTGGCGATATCGATATTGTAGTATTCGCTAGTGAGTAATTTGACACCATTTACTGGAATAGCTTGTTTGAAGTTAAATTATTTTGATCTGTTAAATTATTTAAAATTTATTATTGAAGTTAAATTATTTAAAATTACACAAAATATAAACAAACTAAGCATGTTATTCATAAATGAAAATGAACATAACTGATAAACAACCACAGCTGTGAAAAACATGCGCTGAAAAGCAGAAACTGCTGTCTCACAAAACAATGCACAACATCACCCAATATCAACTGAATAATAACTAATTCTTTAAGGCTGCACACGGACAGGCGCAGGCGCAGCTAACGTCCGCTTATAAGTTACGTCTGTTTGGGGCAGACATCGCTGGCCCCAATTTTGTGCTATTGACTTGCATAGTAAAATCTTCACAAAGCGCGGCGCGTGAGTTGGTTGGCTTTAGGTGTAAATATATAGGAGTAAACGGGCCAGAATATGTGGGCCCCTCTGGATCGTTTTGAAGAGACTTCAGAAAATGTTTGAAAATATTTCTCGTTGTTTTTCGGTTAACTGTTATCTTGGCACGCATGTAAACATTTTGATATTTAATATAGGGTTTCTCTTTAGAAATTCACATATTATGGACGTTTTTTGCGTCTGAGATAAATAAATAAATAAATAAATAAAATTAAGTCAAATTTTTAGTGGGGCCCGGCCCCTGTGGCCCCTATGTACGAGCCGCCACTGCTTTTATCTATAACCTTGTGACAATCAAACGACAAAAACAAATCATCAACGTAACGAAGAACACTAAACGAACAATTCGATTGTGACTGAACTTTGTCTACAAACCAATTCATAAAAATGTCTGCCATGGCAGGTGCCAAAGAAGATCCATTGCCATACCATCAAGTTGTTTATAAAATTTTCCTTTAAATTGAAAAGTAGTATGGTTGCAAGTCCAGTTACGAAATTGTTGTTTGTTCATGCCATGAACCCTAGAAGATGAGTCTGGAAATAATTGGTCGATGATGAGATTGATTGTAAAATTGATTGGTATGTTAGTGAAGAGACTTTTAACATCAAAACTTACCAAAAATTTTTGGTTCAATTGTGATATTTTTGAAATTAATTCGAAAAAACTGAAGGTATCTTTTAAAACCGATGAATGTTCTTGAAGAGGTGTAAGAATATTATTTAACCAAACTGCGCTTGATAATTAAAACTATCCTTCGAAGCAAGAATAGTTCACATGGGGATACTTTCTTTGTGAAGTTTGGGAAGGCTGATTTCTTCTTTGTGCAGTTTGGGAAGGCCAATTATTTTCTTTGTGAAGTTTGGGAGGCTGATTTGTTAATTATTTAGTTTTACAAGTTGATAATGGAATGAGTTATAATTCCGAAATGAAAGAATATGACTCATTTTCGGAATGATATTACTTAATACACAAAACGAAAATGACGAAATCGTTGATCTGCAAAATAAAAGAATAAAGGCCCATTTCCACTACGAGCGCGGGAAAGAGCATTGTTTCTTTGTTTTATTGATTTTTTTTGCGCTCGCTTCAATTTTAACCGCTCGCTTTAATTGAAGATGAATAAAAGAAACAAAGAATACTCTTTTCCACGCTCCTAGTGGAAACGGGCCTTAAATAACAAAACGACTAAAACTAAACATGCTACTAAACTAGAGCTTAAGCTTGCTGAACTAACATTGACCGAAAACAACTATACAGACAAACGATATTGTGACGCAATAGTACGAACTAAGCCATAGCATTTGTACAGGAAACGTCCTTAATTAACTATGTTTCAAAATATATTGGCTATAATTTTTATTCTGAAAAGATGCATCCAAAAATTAATTGCTTATAGGCTGGTTTTTGTTCTCACACAAGAAGTTTTATTGTAATGCACAAAAAATATTCTTTTAACTTTGGATTATTATCGCTTTCTAGGTTCGCTTCAGGTATATCGAATTTTGTCCTAATAAAGCTATTTACTATTTTAAACGATTTGCAGACACGGTTTTTTCTTTGTTAATGGCATAAAATTTTACAGTTCGTTCTTTAAGGTTTGTAATAAAGTTGCTTTAGAGAAGCCGAAAAAACGTTGCAATATTATCGATTGACAAAAATATATAAATTTTCGTTTTCCTCAAAGATAGGTTTAAAAATCAGAAAACGATACAACACTGACAAAAAAGAGATGAATCAGCATAATATTGCATGAAAAATGTGAACTGTTTTGAACACAAATAAAAACTTAAAAAAAGATTTCTTCAAACGTTGAATTCTAAGTTAACCCTTTTTGGTTATTTTATAGAATTATTACTGTATCCAAAATGGTGATTTTTTAGTGATTTTCATGAGTTTTTTAGGTTCCTGAAAACGATTTAGGCATTACAAAGCGTCGCAAATGCTTAGTTTAACTGTTCTGTCATACCACTTCAGATGGAACCCCCTTACTGACAATCCCTGAAAACGCAATTTCTGTTTGTAAAACTAACCCGGAATCTCTCTGTGGTTGCTAATTGCTATCGTTGCAACTATTACGCAATACGGTAGACATTCTATAAAAATACCGATTTCGGGTTAGTTTTAGAAACAAAAATTGGGTTTTCGGGGACTGTTAGCAGGGGGTTCTCCTTAAAGCAGGGTTCCCAGTCCTGGGTTTTTTCATCCAGATCTGGGTTTTTCAAGACCCAACTGGGTTTTTGAGTTTTTTAAAATCCCTTCAAGTCTGGATTCTTTCAAGAAAATATATAAACTTAGTCGTATTTCAAGAAATTGGGCAAAATCAGGAATTTTGGGGCTGCGACAAAAAATAATATGGTTAAACCAAATTTTTTAGTATCTGAACACTAAATGCAAAACAAAGTTTAAGATTTGAGCTGAAGACCTTTTTTTTTAAAGTTTACTATGTTTTTGAGACAAAAAATCGAGAAATTGAAGTCACGTTAAGAGAAAAAATCTTTTTTCTTTTTAGGCATCAATATGTTTTTGGGACGAAATTTGAAAAATCAAAGCAAATTTATTATATTTTGGGGGAAAAATATAACATCTGAGTTTTTTTAAAGGAATCTGGGGAGCATTGGGATCAAAACTTTAAGAACAAATTTTCTTTTGTTAAACTTTAGAGCTTACTAACAACAGGTTCTCTTATTATACAGAGAAATAGAGATACATGTAGATTACGTTAAATTAAAAGCGGGTTTGCTGAACGTGCTGAAATTCCAAGAACCAGTTTGCGCAAACCCGTGCGAACCACTCGAATCCCATCACTTAAATTGGATTTTTTCTTATGCAATCTGGGTTTTTATAAAATCCATTGCTGGAAGCCCTGCCCTGAAGTGATATGACATAACAGCTAAGCTAAGATTTGGGACGCTTTTTAATGCCTAAATCGTTTTCAGGGACCTAGAAAGCCCATGAAAACCACCACAAAACCACTATTTTGTATACAGTACATATTTTATGAAAATAACCCTTTTTTAACCATGCTGTAGTGGAGGGATGGCGAACTACTGACTCGCGGGTCACAGCGTGACCCACTAGGTGAAATTCAATGAACCATCTGGTGTCGAAAATTCCTGGTATTTTGACGGCTTAATCTTTTTTTTAATTAAACAGGAGCTATGTTACAATTATCGTCTGAAGCCTAGATTCTTAAACTGGAAACGTGAAAGGTTTTTTGGTGGGGCGCGAGCAACTGGATAAAAACTGAACAGATAGTTGCAATGACAAATTTTTTAGTCTGCAACATCAATTTAGAACGAATTGGACGTTGATGGAAAGTGAAGACTTTCTTTTTTTAGTCTTTACCCTGAATTCTGCCTGAAATTAAAGGTTTAAAACTCATTTTAGCCAATGGTCCACTAATGGTAAGTTTGATAAAGCTGTCATTTTTTGACCCGCTCTATGAAAAAGGTTCGCCATCCCTGCTATAGTGAAATGATTTTACCTAAAGCCTCAATTGAATTCAAATATATTCATGAACAACCTAGTAGCAAATCAATATCGCATCGTTCTTCACCGCCATTAGCAAATGAACCAATAGGATTTTTGCTTAACAAAGCTGCAGCTGAAGCAATTTGCCTTTTTCCTTTGGATCCACGCGTCGCTTTAGAAATACTTGTTCAATTTTTAAATCTCTACTTGTGATAGGTTGCATTTTAGCCAAGTGATTACAACGTGTTTATTGCCAATCAAATGTGCATTGTCAGTCTATTTATGACAGTGAGATAAATTAGAAAAAATAAAAAGGTTGAACTTAACTAAAAAAAGAAATTTATTTGTAAAATACAGTTATTTTTTTCCATTGAGGTTAGTTAGGGGCTACTTTTTATCACCATTTTTAAAACTATTTTTCAAACAATATACTGTAGTCACAGCAGTATGGTAGTTTTAGCAACTTCTAGTGACTTTTTGAGTTCACTCAGAGTTTATTTATTGATCAAGAGCAGACCTAGTATTGAACAATACATGCTAACAAATTAAGTGAAATAAACTTTAAAAAGAAAGCCTTTTACTGTAAGGTGCATTGCGTTCTAAGTTTAAATATTTTTGGTTTCAATAATAGATTTTACTTGTAAGTAGGCCTAAACACTTATAAAAATAGGCGTACATTTTTACATCTTTAATGGATAATCTTATTGTTCATCGGCGAAATTTTTGTATGGCAAATTATTAATAGAAAGCTTTCGAAGTTTTTTGGACAGTTTTTACTTCATCGCGTCTTCCACTTAACTCTTTACTCCATAATAATAATAACGTAAAAATCAAAAACCTTGAATAACCGTTTTGTATTTATTTTCAATGTGTTGTTGGATATGCAAAAATATTAGGCCTACTATTTTGTGAACTTTACAGCTTTTCGGTCGTCAAACCTAATAACTTTATAAGCAGTAACATTAACTGAACATTTTAAGTAAATTAAAGTAAAGATTACTTGAAAATTCACCAAGCAAGCAAAATTAAAAAATGTCGTTTTAACGCTAACGACAAGTGCTCAGCATTGCGAATTTTACCAAAAGCGTGAAACTCTGAGTCAATGTTTCCAAAGTAGCCAGTCACTTAGCGATGCGCTTTTATTGGCTTCTTAACATTTGAAGCTGCTTTAAAAATACATTTTTTTATAGCATGAAAACAGTCTTAATTGGGAAAATAAAACATTAAAAAATACATTCTTTCATATCAACTTAGCTTCTGCTACGGGATACATATAAATTACATAATATACCCAGGACCAACAAATATGCATAAGGTGTCTGAAAAATCAACGGCAACCTTAATACACAATTTAATATCCACAACACGAACCAAGTAAAGTTGAAAATTGACAAAAAATTATGCGATAAGTTCTATTAGTGGAGGTGAACACTTTTAATCTTCACTTCATTCTACGTAACAGTTGTAGACTGCGAGTTAATTTAACCACTACAAAAAAGGTTGCAAACACTGGGCAGGCGTAGCCGCAATAAACCTTTTTCAGTCACCTAGTCTTAGTGAACATGGAGACAGTTTCTAAGTCGAGCAAGCTTTGGCTTTATTTAGTTTGTTTTAACAGCCAAGTCATGAAGCGGATAGCTTATTTCGGTAATTTGAACTTAGGTTAAGAGTACAAAATTAGTCTAAATTTTACAATCTGTTAGCTAAGTAATAAAAACTAATTTCTTGCACTTATTAAATTAGACTTTGGTTGTAGTTAGAATTGTAGTTATTTTTTAAAAAAATTTTTCTAAACATCTTTTACACTGTAGCTCGCGATAATCTGCTTTTAAAATTTATTTTAAGTCCATTGTACATAGTTTAAATTGAAGCCAAAATTATGTAGACAACCAAACTAATTTGTAATTGTATTATTGTAAGCAGATTTGGTTAATTTAATCTACAAATATTAACCATTTACGCGTCTGTGTTAACACTTTTGAAGAAATAAGTAAAATAACTACATTCTTGTTTTAAATAATATAGCTGCATCCGGTATGTTTCTAGTGCTTATGTGTACTCGTGTTTGTAATTATTTAAACATTACAACCTAATAAATTTCTGTTAATTTTTGTTAATAGGCTATGTTCTGACAGTTTTTCCATTTAATTACTTGGGAAAAATAAAGATAACATATAGCAATTATTTGCTCATTGCCTTTTGATAAAGTACGTATAGCTTCTTGTAGCCTCCATCTTTTACAGTTACTAGCTAAATTAATTTAAAAAATAATAATAGATAGATAGGTAGGTAGGTAGGTAGATAAAAATTAACAATGGCGAAATCACGGAAATAAAAACAAAGCTAAAATCCAACAGACTGTTTCACCCATAAAAGGGATCATCAGGGTATCTAAAAACTAAAATAAAATAAAGTTAAAATAAAACTGCCAGAAAGAATTGAAAAGAATTGAAAAAACTGAAAAAACTTTAAACGCTTAATAGGGTCGGAACATCCCATCACGGACTCTGCTAAACTAAACTGATTAAGATCGGCGAGAAAACACGAGAAGAAGAAAAGCGCGCGAAAGAACTACAAATACAAATATTATTTTAAAATTTTTGAAATTTTAAAAAAGGAGTTCAAGTATCGGCTAAGGTAGAACGTTGTACACGGCGAAAAGTGAAAAAAATGAAAACAACGAAAGAAAATTACAGTTTTAAGTTTGGCGTTGATCAATTTATATTTATTTTTATGCCGACACTTATTGACCAATTCGGTTCGTTTGTTCAACAGAGCGTCATCATCAGCAGTTAAGATTGCATATTTTTCTGCCAGACAGAGGTTGCATACTTTGTCCCCGTGTTGATAAGGTGTTGCGTGGCAAACTATTTTCCAAGATATAACAGGATTTATACCAGAATCTTTGCAGGACCAAATGAATTTGGAAAGTTCGGTTGCATTTCTTTTGGAATCCGAATTGAAAGAATGGTTGCGGTTGTAGAATCTTGCTTTAAATTCAGTTTCGCACAGTCCGATATAGTTCTTAGATTAATCTTTGGTTTACACAGTTGCTTGATAAACGATTGCTTTGTCTCGGCATTTGCCATTTAATGGGCATGACGGCTTATATCTGCAATTACAGGGTTTAAATTCTGATTTGCCGTCGTGGGACTTAAGGAGCCTCTTGTTGTGAGCTGCGAGGATGTTTGCCATAATGTCGTCAAACTCAGCTACAGCTGTACCCCCAATATGGCAAACATCCTCGCAGCTCACAACAAGAGGCTCCTTAAGTCCACAACGGCAAATCAGAATTTAAACCCTGTAATTGCAGATATAAGCCGTCATGCCCATTAAATGGCAAATGCCGAGACAAAGCAATCGTTTATCAAGCAACTGTGTAAACCAAAGATTAATCTAAGAACTATATCGGACTGTGCGAAACTGAATTTAAAGCAAGATTCTACAACCGCAACCATTCTTTCAATTCGGATTCCAAAAGAAATGCAACCGAACTTTCCAAATTCATTTGGTCCCGCAAAGATTCTGGTATAAATCCTGTTATATCTTGGAAAATAGTTTGCCACGCAACACCTTATCAACACG